>CM053580.1:144891321-144913820 GCA_028627135.1 Pseudochirops cupreus | reverse complement strand
GTATCCCACCCCTGGCCAGTACATTAGTCAAAGTAGCCCACTCCTGGGCAGTACATTTAGTCAGTCAACAAAGTCTCTCCTCTCAAATGGAGATTAGTTTCCAATCATTTGGTCAATAACAGGGCACAAAAAACTCAAAGGCTTCCCACCCCTGAATCTCAAAAGGGGCAGGAGAGCACAAAAGGCCATCCACCCTTAAGTTACAACAAGGTTAAGATATCATCTCAGCATTGAATACCCAAGGAAAGGCCCTTCTTTCATCTTTGCTAGAGGAAAGCCCCCGCAATCTCAGTTCCTGGGGAGACAAGGCTCAACAAAGCCATAGGCAGTGTCCTCATCAATGTCCTCTGCCTATAGAATAGTTCCCAAACCCCTGAAAATATCAGCAAGGCCCTCTTCTAGGATTTCTGTAAACATACTACAGGAAAATCCTCTTTCAGGGCTTCTGAACCAACAGCAAGGTTCCAGGACCTCTACAACAGCACCAATGTCCTTCACCAGCAGGTGAATCTGGCAAAACAACATCAAAACAGACAGACAAAATACCAGCATCACAGCCATGCCTCCTCAGTCCTTGGCAGTTCCAGGTGGCAGTTGCAATGGGCTCTCAGTAGTCTTTCTCTCAGCAACTCAGGCTCCACTATACTGGATACTGCTCTCTCAAAAGTCCTTCTGGCCTTCTCTAGGCTTGAGCGTCTCTTCCAATTCACAGCTCCTCCCAGTTCAGCCCCATCCTTCACGTCAACAAGTCCATCCCACAAGTGGGATTCACAAGCTCTGGGTTTTAACACTCAACCCCAAAACCAAGCCAATACAGGGGCATCTCCAAATTCCATTACCATTACACCATGACAGCACAAATAAATTTTGCTTGACAGTACTTCTTTGTTACAAGGAAGGCTTCATATGTAGGGGTGGAGAATGAGGGAATAATAGTGTTGTGATCATGATGCATGTAAAGGAACAGTATAAAGAATTTATACATTAAACATTTTAAAAATATACAGGAGAATGGACAGGAGTTTGGGGGAGGTGGGGCACATAGAGAGCAATGTTTGAAGTACCATGTAACATTTAATATATGTTAAAAGGAATAGTTTATATGTTGTGGATTTGTGGTTTCATGTATAATTGTGATTTTCTGCACTTCCTTGTTTATTGAAATGTTCATGTTTATTGGTGGATTTCTACTTCATAATAAAAACTATTTAAAAGGAAAGAGGAAGTTGAAAAAACAAACACAGGACAAGGCAAATTTGTTTAGTTGATTGACAAAGTCTTCCCCAGAATAGGAAAGAATTGATAATAACCCAAGAAAGTAACATTTGTACTCTCATTTCTCACTCCAATGAAGAAATGACTAATTCTACTTAGCAGGGAATATGCTAGCCTAATAGGCTCACCTTTTATCTTTCTCTCTTAAGCCCAGACTCTCCAACCTTGTCCTTAGAGTCTAGCCAAATTAAAGATTGGTAACACTTCACAGACACTGAGTAACTATACATATGGTAATTTTGTTTATTTTTAATTCAATCTTTGTCATGACCTCTGATTAAAATGCATGCTTTGGTTAACTTTCCCCAGCTTTCAATATATTCCATATTACTTCCTATCTTTGAGATAATTCCAAAAATATACCCACTTAATCCAGCTACAAGACAGAGAATTATATTGCTTTATTTGACTTTGAGTCTTAGAAATGGGCAGGTAATTTACCTGATCTCCCTTTCAAATACCAGTTTCATTTATAGTTCAGATTAGTATAAACCTAACACATTATTACTGAAATACTTTTATTTTCTAAGCACATTTTGTCTTCAAGATTTCTCATTCATTACCACTGATGCCAGAGATTCTAGATGTCCAATGTGAACACCAATTTTACATACAAAGTAACTGAGGTTTCAAAAAGCTTGCCTTACTGTCACAAGAACTGGGGGTGGGAATGGGAGGAGAAATAAGGGGAAATTTTTTTTGTCAGACCTTAAAATGCCTAGCTCCCAGGACAGCCCTATCATCATTAGGGAGTATGTTATCCTCTTAATGGCTCTCTGGTGCCTTGTTAGAGCCATATTGTTGCCAATCAACCACAGATACAAGTGTCTGCCTGAACCCAAATTCTAGAGCACCACTGTACCCAGGTATTTGAAAAACGGGATGAAGTCTTTCCATTATAGCTAAGTCTAACTCACTGCCACCCTGTTTCAGGTAGGATCAGCTGAGTAAAGATTTCTAATGGGCTGTCAAACTCTATGCACATAATTGCTTGGGTTAATGGCAGGTGCTGCCAGGTACACAACTGGAAGGGACCTTTGAGAACAATTTGAAAAATAGGCTTCTATCTCCTTGGGACATACTACCTAAAGGATCCAAAGCAAACACAGAAACAAACAAGACCCAGAACTACTTAGGTCCTGGATTTCAAGGGAAAGAGACAAAATTACACTAGTCTTAAGTTAACTATAAGACTCATTGATAGCATGCAAACCACAAGTGCAATACTCACTGATACAAGAAAGCTTCAAAATGGCACATGGCTCATCTTACCACCATCCCAGCTTCCACTCATAATGTGGTTCTGGGAAATGAAACTGAGTTGCTGCTCTATGCAGACATTTCACAAAGTCTGTAGTTGTCAGGTGAATACACACAATTTGTTCCAAATGACAGTGAATGCAAAGCAGCAATTTTTTTCATAAATTATACACAAACATTTGAGTTAGGAAATGAATTATCTTACATAAATCACAATGCTTCATATATTTTAATAGGGATAGTGTGAACTTATACTTAACCTTTGAGTAGGGGTTAAAAGTATTTAAATCTCCACAATATTTCTAAGTATTTAGTTTAGTAAGTACAATACTGTAATAAGCTTATTTGACAAAACTATAACTTAAAAATGGAAATATATTGAGAAAAGCTATAGATGATAAAAATTTCAGCAATTACATTTTCTGTTGAGTTTTTGTCTCTAATTTTTAAGTAAAATAGTATCCCTTTGTAATGGATAACTATATGACAGTTTGAGGAGAAAATTCACTTTATCAACAGAAATAAGAATTATGAAGACAATCAGACTCCTTTAATTAACCAAGGTATCCGTATATAGATATTAGAGGGTTCATGAACTTGGATGGGAACAAAAATTAGAACTTTATTTTCATTAACTTTGATTTCTTTATAATCCTATGTATTTAATGCATATTAAAAAACAAACAAACTATTGTCTTGAGAAGGAGTCTGTAGATTTCACCAGACTGTCAGAGTAGTCTATGACAAAAAAAAGGTTAAGAATTCCTGGTTTCAGTAGTAGATGCATATAAAACAAATGAAAAGCCCAAATCCAGAAAATACAATCCACTATGTTCAACGCTGAGATTTCCAAATATCATTATCGATGAAGAGGAAATATTTTTCCTTAAAATATTTGTCCTAAAATGAGCACATAAAACCCCCAAATCAAAATTGTATTTTAACTATAGATGATCAAAGCAATATAAATTTTATATCTTATGTATGTGAAGTGTTTTCTGCTATTGCTTATATCAGTGGTTCTCAACCTGTGGGTTGTGACCCGTTTGGGGATTGAACGACCCTTTCACAGGGGTGACAGGGATCGTCTAAGACCATTGGAAAACATATATTTCCAATGGTCTTAGGAACCTAGACACTGTGCTCCCCTGTCCGTCTCCAGGTCTCCAGGTGGGTCTATCCACATGCAGATATGCCCACATACCAGTATTAAAGGGTCGCGGCAATAGGAAGGTTGAGAACCACTGGCTTATATAAAGAAAAAATATCTATATAGATTAATGGTTGAAAAAAATCAATACCATTGATGCCACATTTTTAGAAACTCTATCAAAAAACAAGTTCTATCACCTTAAAATAACATTTTCAAGATTATATTTATAAATTCTAAATATGAAAACTATAATTGATTTTATCAGCAAATATATGTGGGTTTCATTTTATTTTATATGTTCAATTTTTATATTGCAATTAATTTTAGCAAACTGTTAACTTTTTGAATAAAATAATGGTTAAGAAATTATTTGTGCAGATTATTTTATGAATTTCTTGTTAGAAATAGATGGAATTGCTATATAATATTTGTATACTATTGATTCGGGTTTTCATGATTTTAAACTAAGACAAAGAAAAAGAACTGGTGCTCTCTTTATAAATTCGTCATTCTAGAATAAGCAGATTCTGGGTACTTTGAAGTTTTCAATCTTTAGTTAGTCTGATGAGGATACTTACAGGGATTGGTAGAATTCTTTTATCACGAGAAATCATTTGACTATTCATGAATCAGTCTAGCTATTTCTAGTTACACACCCTTACTTCTCTTTCTGGGAGAAAGAGCCTGGTCTAACAAACCTGCACCAAAAAAAGCATGCAGAGAACTAAACACAGAAAGAAATTCTGAAAATCAAGAACAAGATAAGTAAAGCTAAAATAAAAGGTTATTAAATCGATAAATAAAATGAGACCTTTTTAAATTAAGAAGGCAAACGCACCCTTAGCAAATTTGATTTAACAGTGTTCAAATACAAAATGAAGAGGAATTCATGACACATGAATAGGAAATAAAGAAAATTATTAGAAACTGTTTCTGTGAAGTCATATGCCAAAAAAACTGATAAATGAAGTGGATGAATATTTTCAAAAACCATAAAATACTCAGATGAACAGAATAAGAAATGGAGGTTTTAATAATCCAATTTCAGAAAAAGAAATTCAAGAAATCATAAATTAATGGCAAAAGAAAAATATTCAGGCCCATATGAATTAATAAGTAAATTCTATCAAATACCTAATGAGAAACAAACTCTAATGCTAAATAAAATATTTGTAAAAATAGAGAAAAATAATCCAACCAAATTCTTCTTAGGAGACAAATATGATTCTGACATACAAACTGAGGATAGATAAAGCAGAGAAAGAAAGCTATTACACAAAATTTACAATAAATGTATATGCAAGAATCATAAAATATTAGCAAAGGGGCTAAAGCAATACATTTTAAAGAGTATGCTTTATTATCAGGCTGAATTTATGCTACAGTTGCAGAGTTTAACCAAAGTAATTTGAAAAGCACATAATTGTTAATAGATCCATAAAAAACTCTTCACAAAATGCTAGAGCATCACTTAATACTATAAACCCTATCTAGCTAAAACTATGAGCTAGTAAATTCCAGAACAGAGAATTTCTTGAGGGCTCAACAATGAGATCAGGGATAAAATAACAATTTTCATTGTAGGTACTATTATTTTATATGGCCCTAGAAATCCTAAATAAAGCAAATAAGAGAATAAGCATAGAAAAAGAAACAAAATTATTTTATACAAATGATATGTTTTACTTAGTGTTTCATATACAATTAATTGAAATAGCAAACAGTAAAATAGCAGGATTTAAATAAAACCAACAGCCTTTCTATATATTACAAAATCCCAATAACAAGATATAAAAATTACATTCAAATTAATTACAGAATCTATAAAATATTTGAATATTTGGGAGTCCTTCTACCCTACACATGTACACACACACACACACACACACACACACACACACACACACACGGACAGCTGCACTTACAAAACACTTTGTAGAAATATAAAAGAAAATTGGAGAGAGGTAACATATTGTTGTACTGTGCTAATACAATAAAAATGACACTGCCTAGATTAACAAATTTAGTGCCATACTGATCAAGCCATCAAGAGTAATTTTATAAAAATTCAATAGGACAGGAAAATTCGTCTGTAGAAACAAAAGGTTAAGAATTTGAAGAAAATAATTGAAAAAGAAAAGAGGGTACATGGCATTATCAGATATCAAACAAACTTATGATGCAGTAATAAAAATATTTGATAATGGTTAACATGACAAAAAATTGGTCAGTGAAATAAGTAAAAGTGACTCAACAGAGGAGCCACCAACTGTAATATCATGGTCCTCAATAAATCCACAGATAGCAACGACTGGGGTGGGGGCTTTAAGGACTTCTTTTTTGGCAAAACTTTCTAGGGAAACTGGAAAGCACATAAAGAAATAAAGCTCATAGTCACATCTTATACGATACCACACAATAAGGGACGAATGGATGCATGATCTAAACACAAAAGGTAATATCATTAAGAAATCAGAAGAGAATGGAAAGTGAAACATTTTGTATCTATGGATAAGAGAAGAATTCTTGACTTAACAAGGAACAAAATAATCATAGGAGATAAAATGGACAATTTTGATCACATAAAATTGGAATGTTTTTGCACAAAAACAATCAACTCAGTTAGAATAGCAAGGGAAATAGTTAACTGGGAATAAAATCTTGGCTACAAACTTCCTGACAACGGTCTAACATCCAAAAGTTTTTCAATTTTAATTCAAATTAAAATACCCCAGAGGTCTTACCTCATATGTTTAGAGCAGCATTTTTTTTGTTATAATACACAGAATGGAAACTACATTGGTAGTTTTCAATTGGGGAACAGATGAACAAATTATGGTATATGGACATATTAGAATGAAAAGTACAGATTTAGAGAAATATGGGAAAACTTGTAATGAATTGATGAAGAGTGTAATGAGTAGAACCAGGAGAAAAACACTGAACCCTTGGTTCCAATTCCAACTCCATAACTAGCTGCCAAATGGATAAATCAAAGAATCTCTTGGAGCCTCAGTTTCTTCATTTGTGAAATAATTATTTGAACGACCTACCCTGTAGTATTGTGAATATGATATTTTGTAAGCCATATCTTTCTGCCTTTTTTGTGTCTCTGTCTCTTCACCTGTTTTTCTTCATTCCTCTCTTCATTTGTCTTTGTTTCTGTTTCTATCTCTATCTTTTGGTCAATCTCTCTGTCTCCTCTCTCCTATTTTATATGGATAGTTCATGTATATACCTGTCTATCATCTATCTATCCATCTCTCACTATCCATCCATCCATCTCTCTCTCTCTCTCTCTCCTCAGAGTGTCCCAAATGATTTACAGAAATTTAACACTTTAATGGTTTGAAATTGCACAAATACTTTCGGGACACCCTATATAGCTACACACACATTGACATATGGACATAAATACAACAATATTTGGACAGAACAGTAATTATATCTTTATATCTACATGAATATATATGCATGCTTGTATCTATGTCAATATAGATAACACATAAATCTATTTCTAGATATATACACATACATATATCACTCTCTAGTGAGGATAGAGAGGAAGGGAAGAAGGGAGGAAGACAGCATAGAGGAGAGAAAGCTAGTCTTGGTCAGGAAGGCCTGGGCTGAAGCATTGCTTCTGAAGCATATTAGCCATGTGAACATAAGCAAATCACCTGACTCCTTCATGTCTCTGAGTTGCTAATCTTTGTTGGTGGAAGAAATTTCCACACAGGGAGTTCCCTAACTGAATAAATTATATCTGACTCTCTCTTGTCTTCCTCTCCCTCCTTTAAAGTGCTATATAAATGCAAACTATTATTATTATTTGGAGTATTTGGAGACTGTCCTGGAACTTTTAGGAAAACACTACGGTCTTAAGCAAAATCATTGCCTTAAGCAGTGGTTAGCAGAAGTCCTTGAAAAGTTCTGAAAAGCAATTCGATGAACATGTATTAAGTGTCTACTGTTTGCAAAACAGCATGGCAGAGAGGATAACGAGCAGTCTGGAGTCAGGAAGTCAAGTCAAATCAACAAGCATTTATCAAGTGGCATGCACAGGGCTACTACACACTTATGGCAGTCCCTGTCCTCAAGGAGTTCACAGTCTAATGGGGGGACGTAACATGCAAAGAGCTATGTGTAAACGATATATATACAAGATAAATTGGAAATGATTTGAGGGAGGAAACTAAGATTAAGAAAGACCTGAAAAGGCTTCTTGTAGAAGGCGGGATTCCAGCTGAGTCCTTAGGAACTAGGAAAGACAAGTATAAGAATTTAGTAGGAAGGGTATTCCAACATGGGGAGGCAGCTTGTGAAAATTCCCAGAGTCAGGAGATGGATTGTCTTGTTCAAGAAATAGCAAGGATGGCAGAGACACTGGATTGTAGCATAGATGGAGTGGAGGAAGGTATAAAATGGTTGGGAAAGTAAGAGGGGGCTGGGTTCGGAATGACTTTAAAAATCAAATAGAAGATTTATACTTGATCCTGGAGGTGAAAGGGAGCTACCAGATTTTTTTTAATAGGGGAGCGCTGCGGTCAACCCATACCAAAGGGAGAGAGGGAGACCAACTAGAAACCCATTGCAGTAGACTAGGTGTGGGGTGATGTGAGATTGCACCAGATGTGGCAGTGTCAGAAGGGAGAAGGAGGCCTATATGAAAGGTGCTGTGAAGCTAGGATCAACACAACTTGGCAATAGATTGGATATGGGGTGGGGGAGAGAGACAGTGAGTCAAGATTGACATCTAAGTTGCTTGCCTAGGTGACTGAGGATGGTGGTGCCCTCAACAGTAATAGGGAAGCTAAGAAATTCTTTTATGGATTGGAGGGAAGGGGAGACAATGAGTTCAGTTTTGGACATATTAAGTTTAAGATGAGACATCCAGTTCGCCCTGCCCAATAGGCAGTTGGAGATATTAGACTGGAAGTTAGGAGTGAGGTTAAAGCAGGAAATCATTAGCATAGAGTTGATAACTGAATTATTAAAAGTTAATGGGCTCACTTAGAAAAATAGTATAGAGAGAAGAGAAGAAGGCCCAGGACTTGGAGGATACCAACAATTATCAGGCATGGTCTGAATAAAGATCCAGCAAAAGAAGAAAGAATAGGCAGATAGGTAAAGACAGAACATTGTCATGAAAATCTAGAGAGAATAACGAATATGAAGGAAAAGAGGGTGATTGACAGTATCAAAGGTTGTGGAGAGGTCAAGAAAGACTATGTTGAACAAATGCCATTAGATTCCATAATTAAGAGCCCAGTTTTAAGAAGTCTTCTGGCTGTGTGACCCAGGGCAGGTCACTTAACTTCTCAGTGAACAGAGCATTTCTCTAAGACCAACTTACTGAAAAATTACTGATAGTTTTGGGTTAGAGGGACATTCCTCACCAAAAACTGCCTTCACCAACGAAATCACAGCTCTGACCCTGTCTACCCCCAACAAATAATTGTCAGGCATAGCCTGACTCAAAAATTTTTTATAGCACAGTGTTAGGTATTTGATGAAACAAAACCTAGCTCTACCCCTCAAGGAGATTATATCCTAACACATTAGGATGGAACTCTGTAAATAACCCTGGGTTTGAGTGATGAGCTTACCAGTATCAGTCCTGGGCCCATTACAACACTTCTGGCCCTTTCCAAGCTGCACTACATACACTCTGGCTTCATTCTCCTTCTTTCCTCCGAGAGTTCAACCAGTCAGTAATCATTTTAAGAGTCTACTATGTGCTAGACACTGTGCTAAGTTCTGAGAATACAGAGAAAGTTGAAAATCAACCCCTGATCCCAAGATATTCACAGTCTAATGGGGGAGACAATACATAAACAACTAGGTGCAAACAAGTCATATACAGAATAAATTTGAAGAAATCAACAGAGGGAAGACATTAGAATTAAAGGGGATGGAGAAAGGCTTCCTATAGGCTGTGGTGTTTTAGCTTGGACTTGAAGGAAGCCAGGGAAGCCAGGAGTTGGAGATAAAGAGGGACAAAGTTCTAGGTCCAGAGATGGGAGATAGAATCTCTTGTTCAAGAAACAAAAAGGAAGCTAATATCACTGGATCAGACTACATAAGTGTAAGGTGTAAAAAGACTGAAAAGGTAGGGAGGCAGTTTATGATGCACTTTGAATGCTAAACAGAAGGTATTATATTTAACCTGGAGATGATAGGGAGTCAATGAAGTTTATTGACTAGGGGGAAAGGTGACATGGTTAGACCTATGCTTTAGGAAGATCTCTTTGACATCTGAACAGATGGTGAACTGGAGTCTGGCAGGAAGAGCGACCAGTAGACTTTTGTGACAGTACAGTTGTGGGTTGTGAGGTAATGAAGGTGTGTACCAGGGTGGTGGCAGTGTCAGAGAAGAAAGGGAGCATGTAAAGATGCTACAAAAGTTGTTAGCTTGCCCAGGGTCTCACAGCTCATAAGTCCAGATTCTGGAATCTGGATTTGAACTCAGGTCTTCCTGATTCCAGGCCCTTCAGTCCTTGGGCTTAGATTATTGAGTTTTCTCCTCATTTTGCCTAAGCTCCCCAAGTCAGCTCCTTGGCATTCTCCAAGCCCTCCACCACTCACTCCAACATACATATTTTTGGACTCATGCTTCACTGTACATATTGTTTCCTTATTTGGATTTAAAGGTCTGTCTTGTTGGCTTATATCTGTATGCTTAGCACAATGCTGGCATGTAGTGAGCGCTGGCAAAGAAGTCCCCACACAGTACTATGGGAAATGCTAGGAGGGAGAGAACACTTTCAGTTTAGTTGTTCAGCAGAACCGTCATGAAAGAAGCAGCACCTTAGTCCAGTTTTGAAAGAAAGGATTCCAGAATCAATGATTCTTAAAATTCATTGCTCCAACCCTATGGATTAGTAATACCAGGGGTTTATTGCAACCCGTTCAAATGGCCACAGAGAACAAAATTTTTGTTATACTTTAGAAATCAGCAAGGGCTATACATAAATCAAGGCTTGATTTATTGTTTTGTTGATTGTCTAGACTTAAGAAAGTGATGCAGATATAATATAATATGATATAATATAATATAATGTAATATAGTATAATATAATATATTAATAATAATATAATATATAAGAATAATACGTAATATTATAATGTTATGTAATAATGTAGATTACACTTAAAAGTGTATCAGTGTACTTTTTCCCCAGAAAGTTTTTTGTTAAACATTTACCTTCACATTCCCTGAATACCCTTGACAATATTTTCAACAACCTTTGCTTATGGACCTCTGGTGAGGAGAACCCACTGAACCCTCTCCAGTGAGACCATTCATTACATTTTGTGAATAGCTGCCTTCCCTCTCTCCAACAGAACCAATAACCTCTGCACTGGACCTTCAGATTCCATGAATTAGGTCACTGGGGGGAGTTAATCTATTGTTCTTTTGAATTGTTGTCCTGGGGCCCTTCTGTTTCAATTGATGAAAATGCACACTTACCTTGTCCACTACATTTAGCTGGTTCCAAACTTCTGACCAGATCCGGTTTTACTCTTAAATCCCATCTAACTTTCCAATCACTCCATCTTGACATCTGCTTATTGTAGACATATGCCCAACACTCATTTATTCATTCATTCATTCATAACTACGGGTTGTCCTTAAAGTCTGGACACATACGAAATCTTACTAACTATGCATGTTTTCAAGAAATGTAATGAATGAAATTTTCAACCACATTTTATTTAATTAGCATAAATTTTAGCCATGATAATTTCATATGGAATAAAAGCTTTCATTAGCTATTGGGGACTATTCTCCATATAAATGAGATTAATTTAATTTAATTAATTTAACTAATTAATGAGATTTTCCTATGAAATCTCATTTATGCTAATTATATAAAATGTCACTGAAAATTTAATTCACTTCATTTCTTGAAAATATGTAGATTCCCTATGTGTCCAAACTTTAGGGACATCCCTGTATAATTCTTAGAATATTTTTCCTTTTATCAAATTTAAATTTGCCACTGTAGTTCTCACCTATTTTTTCTACTTATGCTATTGGAAGCCAAATGAAACAAGTCTAATTTCCACTCCCAATGCAAACCTTTAAATACATGCAGAGAGTTTCTCTATCCTCCCTAAGCCTTCCCTTCCCCCAATTAACCATCATCACTTTCTTTAACTGATCCTTGTGTGGCATGGTCCTTAGTCCTTTCAACATCCTAATCACCCTCCTCTAGAGGGTGCCAGTAGGCAGAAGTGGACGGAAGTCTATTCCAGTTTGGGTGATGGAGTAAGTAAAGGCAAGCAGCAGGTAGAGAACACGATAAGAACAGCGGATGGTGATGAGTGCAGCACAGCTAAAAGGTGAAGTATGTGGCACCCTACGCCCAAGGCTGTAAAAGGTAAAGAGGAGTCCAAGTGAGGAAGAGGTTCAGTGTTTGAGACTCTGGCTCTGATTTCTCTTTCCTGCCTTTTCTTATGTTCTTTCCATACATAACTCCATGCTCCAGTCAATTTGTATGACTAAGTCCCTTGTTTTTATTCTGCTCTCTCTGTGTCCTTGTTCATGCCTCAGCCCTCCCCCCACCCCCTGCCTTCCAATGGTTTTGTTTCCTTCGGGAGCCATCTCAAGCACTACCATTCTCCAGGAAATCTTTCCTGATCTACAGCTACTAGTGCCTGCCCCCATCAAAGTTTACCTTGCATCTGTTCTGTGTGTGCGTTGTATATGCTTGTTTCTATATGTATTGTGTCTCATCTGCCACTCCCACCTCCAACTGAATGTAAAATCCTTAAGGGCAGGGACCGTGCCATCTTTTTCTTTATCTTCCCAAAGACTAGCCTAGCATAGTGCCTGGGCACATAGTAGGCACTTAATAAATGTTGATTGAATTATTGATTGACTGAAATAAGAGGCAGAACATAGCAGGGATTTGTACCTTTTTTTTTGAACAATGTGTAGAGCATAAATGGATACATATACATATACATACACATACACACACATATATACACACACATACACACATACATATACTCACATATATACATATACAAACATACACACATATATAAAATGCATATACATATACACACACACATATATAGATATATATATATACATATACACATACACATATATGTATACAAATATATACATATATATATATTTACACATATATATACATATACACATACATATTGTAGTACCAGTGCAATATATGCAGCTCCCACAATCATGATAAAAGCCATGACTACGAATATTGCATCATGTTCAATCATGAAATATTGTGTGACACTCTCCAGATAGAGGACAGAACCAAAGCATTTATTTAGACACCAGAAAACCGAATCCCAAAACCAGTAAGCTGATTCCATCATAATAGTAAAGAAATTCACAAGCCATAATGACACAGAGAGCCATGCCATCCTTCAGTCTTCCCACAAACTAATACAAGATCAATATTTACCTACAAACCTCCCTCTCTCTCCTTGCCTGAGGGGCTCTCTCTCCCACCGTCTCTCTGGCTCTGACTACCAGTTTCCTGTGAGCTCTGTTTCCTTTCAGCAAACTCCTCCCCCCACAGGCTCCATGTGACTATATTCAGCCTATCAGGGGGCAGAGTTTATCTTCACAGCAGGGAAGCTTCCTGTGAGCTCTGCTTCCTTTCAGCAAACTCCTCCCCCCACAGGCTCCATGTGACCGCATTCAGCCTATTAGGGGGCAGAGTTTATCTTCACAGCAGGGAAGCTTCCTGTGGGCTCTGCTCCACCCTTTAGCAAATTCCCTCCATCACAGACTCCATGTGACTACATTCAGTCTATTAAGGGGCAGAGTTTACTTTCAAAGGAAGGGGAGGTCTTTAACCCCCCCCCCTCCCAAGTCTCTTAAGGGGCAGGGAAGATCTTCAGATTCCCATTCCCATTACACATATACACATACATACACATATACATATATGCAGATAGGTAGATAGATAGATACACATATGTACACACATATACACACACTCATATATACATATACATACACATACACATGTATATACATACATGTAGCATTCCTATAAGGTAGCAAAAAAGAAATGTCTCTGATTTCTGCCAAGGCTTTATTGAAGAAATAAAAACATTTAACTTTGAGGTCAGAAACTGGGAGCCCTGTGAACTCAGCCTAGAAGAGACGTGGGTGGGTATATGAGAAGAACAGAGGGCAGACATGCTGCTCCCAGCAGTCCACAGGGATGAGAGAATGATAGGAAGATTTTGGCCTAGCTCTTACCAAATGAAGCTCTTAAATTCTCTGCTCTGCGCACTTAACAAAAACATCACTGAATGATAGGCAGTAAATCTTCAAAGAGTAAAACTAAGTTGTATGAATAATTTAGATAAACTTCTCAGCAGTGATCCAAAGGGACTGTTTCTATCTGTTGGGTAAATGGAGTTTTAAAAAATGATTTCATATAAATCTGATAGACCAGGGTATTGACTTCCCTACATTCTAAAGCATCAGCTGCACAAAGCTATCTATGTCTGTATCTATATATATTTATAATAAATGTACCCATATATTCATAAATGCACAATACATATATTTATATGCATAGATAAACATATGTATACACATGTCAATATAGATATACTTACTATATATTCAGATATATGCATTATATTAAAACAACATATGGTATATATATAATATATATTATCTATTCTACACAAATAACATGGAATATATATGTGTATGTGATATATATACTCTATATATGCCACGTATTTGTCATATATGGACATATATTAATATATGTGCATATATATATGTATATATATATGCACCCTCTCTTTACCCAACAAAGTAATGCTGTTTTCCTAACCCATCATATTTACAGAGGACTTTTCCCCTACTAACCAAAGTTTTCTCATATATATGGACAGTTCATAGATCAAAAAAAAAGAGCAGTTAGAAGTCAGGAGACATAGATTTTAATTCCAGGAGGAGGAGCAGGCAGGTACTATGTGGCAGATGAGAGGTCACATTCATAGAACTCAGGAAAACTAGAAAAGAAACTAACAGATTTAATTAAGCAGAGAAAGTTCAGAGTCTAGCAAGGGAGCCAGCAGATAGCCGGTGGCCAAGGGGACTAGAAAATAAAAAAATAAGAATTTAAGCAAAGGGTTCAAACAACTAGAGGTTGGGAAGTCAGGCTAAGGATTCTGGACAAACATGAGATAAAAATCAGGTGGGGGGCCTCATAACAGATAAAGAGGGGTATTCTCAACAAGACCAGAAATTGATACTAGCAAGAATAAAAACCGATTCTGAGCCAAAGAAGTCATGAGCATGGGGTTTCCTTCTCAATCCCTTCTCTCCCAGGGCTGGAACTCATTTGAATGTGGGCAGGTCTAAAACAGTAGATGTGGATGAGTAGTTATGTTTGGTTAGAATAGGGAAATGATGTGGAAGGGGATTGGGGAGCAAGGCATCTTTTGATATCTGCCACAGTTATAGCTCATAGCTATATATAAGTTATAGCTATATATAGGTTATAGCTTTGTGAATTCAGCTCTGCTAGCCTTACTTTTTTTCATCTCTTCAATGATAGGATTGAACTAGAACATCATGAAGGTCTATCCATGGTCCCACTGCAAGGGTGGCACTAGAAATGGAATTGACCTGGGGCTATGTATGGCCCTGAGCCCCCTCTGTAATGTAGGCTGAAGTGCTTGTGTGCCAGTTTGGTTAGGGTAATAGAGTATGCAGTAGAAGTCTTCTTGTGATATCCCTTTCACATGGCACAGTGCTTTATATATATAGTACATACTTCATGAATCAAGATAGCTTTTGACTTCAGAGCTATCTTAAACAATCACTCGTTGAATATTTTATAGCAGGGATTCTTTTTGTATATGGGTTAGATTAGATCAAATGATATGATTCTGTTAAAACATGTTCACTGGATCAAACTGGATTAGATTGAAAAATGATTTGTAGAGATCAGAAAGGTCATTTACTAGTTCTTCAAGCATGGAATAATAAGCAGTGGGGGACTAAGGTCCAAAATTATCAGAGGAACAGAGAAACATAGTTCAAAATCAGAATAGCTAGATGGATGATTGAGTGACTGGATGGCTAGATAACTGAAGGATTGGATAGATAGAAGCTATATAGATATAGATAGATTGTGTGTATATGGAGAGAGAGATAAGTATTTATTTAATATGTTTGCTATGTGCCAAGCACTGTGTTAAGTCCTAGAGATACATATACAAATGAATAAGACAATTCATACACTCAAGCAGTTTGCATTCTAATGGGGAAAATGCACAAAGAGGAAATGGAAAAAAGTTGCACCAAGAGAAAAAGGGAGATTCTAGAGAATTCAAGCATGATTATTAATATTGGCCAAAGAAATTAATAATTAGAAAAATAAATATTCTAGGGAAAGCTTGCTGAGTACAATCCAAAGCCACTTGCCATTCCCAGGAGCTGTCCATAGCAATTGAAGTTCATTTGGAGAAATGAGGAGGGCAGGGCTTGAATCACACATCAGTGGTGGAAATGATGCTAGTAAGCTAACCATGTTGAGCATGACAAATTGTGTACCAGTTCCTTACTCAAAGCTCAAATTTGTTTGGACTGCTGGTTTCTTTGAATGGTAGCCTAACCTCAGAGCCACTGCCTGGCTCCACTGGGGTGGATAATTGAGAGCTCAGGGAATTCAAAGGAAAAAAACCAACTCATTTTTGTTTCCTTAACTCATGGCAGCAGAGAGAGATTTCAAAGGTTAAAATGAGGAGTAAAATAGGTTTTGGTTAAGTTTAGAGGAACAAATCAATTTGCTGGCTATGCTGTGATCATCCTGGTCCATTAGTTAAAATCACTCCACAGTAGCACAAGGCATTAGGAATTCTGCCTTGCCTAGGTCCTGGCACTGGGCCACTGCTAAATGGGAAAGGATCATTAAGGAAACATTTAGTTAGTTCATTTTGCACAATTGTTGCGTGGATGAAAGAGAGGAGTTTTGCATCCAGTTTTCCTTTGAAGCATCTATCTATCCTTAGACAAATGTCTTCCTATGACAGGCCAGAAGTACAAATTAAGAGCTTTTGAGGCATATGAAATAAAGAAAAGCATCTAGGATAGGCATTTGTAACCTAGGGTTCATGAACTATTTTTTAATATTGTGATAACTATATTTAATATAACTAATTTCTTTGGAATCATAGGGGTCTATGGCACACAGAAAGTTAAGAACTTCTCATCTAGCATGAAGGTACCAATCTCTAACCAAGGTATTGCTCCAGACAAAGAGACAATGAGCACACTCCTAGTTCCTCTCCAGTAGAATGTTTTGGTGAGTCAGAACATAAGAAAGTTAATATGCAAGGTCCTGACCCTAGCCTTACCATTGGCAAAATAGATGTTTCTTACATGGTGTGACTTTTCTACTCCTAATCAAATTTCTTGTCCCCAAATTTCTGCCTCAGAGCCCTACCACAGAATAAATATTTCTATGTTACTAAAACTTTTCAATTAAGACATCAAGAGGCCCTACTAAGTTAGGAATACGAACAGATTAAGCTCTTATTTGCCTTTACTTGATGTCATTTCTCCGATTAGCTCTTATCTCCTAAAAGACCATAGATCACAGATCAAAAAATCTCATAATCAGAAAGTACATTAAAAGTTATTTTATCAAACACAAACCTGACATCATTAAGATTTCAGTTTCTAGGTACATTCTTCTTCTTCTTCTTCTTCTTCTTTTTGTTCTACTGTGTATCTAGAAGAACTCATTTGAGTTGGGGGCTCTATTAAAGTCAGAATAAGAAAAAAATTAAAATACATATCTGAAGAAAACTCCACTTTATAAAACATGGCCTCTCCAGTAGTCATTTGGCCTTCTACTATGTGCACTTTACAAATAATTTCACATTTGATCCTAACAACACCTCTGGGAGGGAGGTGCTATTGTTATCTCCACTTTGCAGGCAAGAAAACTGAGGCAAATAAGGGTTAAGTGAATCACCCAGGATCACAGAGCTAGTAAGTATCAATGGGCGCATTTGAAGGAAGGTCTTCCTGACTCCAGGTCCAACATTCTATCCATTGCACCACCAAAATGCCTTAAACTAACTTGAGAGACATGATCAAATGTTCTGCTGAAATCTAAGTAAACTATGTCTATCACACTCCCTTATTCTAAAAGTTTTTTATACTAAAGTTCAGTCTATATTCAAAGGTTAACAAAAATAAAATAAAAACTGAAAGCAGTGAAAATATAATGAACTTCACTGGTCCCCACAGAAGAGATATGAAATATATCTCACACTCTTCTTTGTAGAGGTCTAGGTTGATAAGGGTGATACTTTTTCTGTCAGATTTAATTGATATGTTGGCTAGTATTGCCTAACTTTTTGTCCTTTATTTTACTTTTGGTTTTAAGAAATGAATCTCAGTGCAGGGAAGGGGGAGAGATATGTTTGAAACTTGGAAGATTAAGACACAAACTCAGATAAACACAACAATGTCAAAACATCAACTGGCAAAACTGCAAAGAAAAATGGGAAGTGGTCTCTAGTCCAGAAAGAACTCATGGAAAAACATAAAAAGGAGATTAAAAATCATACAAGAGAGGTAAAAAAAATATTGGGAAAAGAAATGAGAGTGATATAAGGGAATTATGAAAAAAAAGAGTCAATAGCTTGGAAAAAGAAGACAACTGGTTAAAAAGTAGAATTGACAAATGAAAAAGGAGACACAAAAATTCACTAAAGAACACAACTCCTTAAAAAGTACAATTGGACAAATGGAAAAGGAAGTACAAAAGCTGACTGAGGAAAACAACTACCTAAAAGCTAGAATTGGGAAAGTGGAAGCTAATGACTCTATGAGACATCAAGAATAAATCAAACAAATTCAAAAAAATGAAAAAAAGAAGAAAATTGTAAAACACATCATTGGAAAAACAACTGACCTGGAAAATAGATCCAGGAAAGACAATATCAGAATAATTGGACTACTGAAAACCACAATCAAAAGGAGGAACTGGACATTTTTCAAGAAATTATCAAGGAAAACTGCCCTGACATCTTGGAACAAGAAGGCAAAATAAGCATTAAAAGAATCCATTCATCACCTCAGGAAAGAAGTTCCAAAATAAAAATTCCAAGGAACAGTATAGCCAAATTACAAAACTATCAGATCAAGGAAAAAATACTGCAATTGGCTAGTAAGGGAGCCACAGGGAGCCATAATTAGAATTACACAGGACTTAGCAGCTGCAACATTAAAAGATCAGAGGTCATGGACCATGATATTCTGGAAGGCAAAAGAGCTAGGACTAAAATCAAATGGCAGAGTAAGCAGAAAACAACATAACTGACCCATATTCACCTCCAAATAACCATAAAATATTACCCTCCAAAAAATCCTAGAGCAGTAGAACCAGCAAAAATTCAAGGTGAAACAATCTTTTAGCCCAAGGAACTTGGAAGATCAGCAAGAAATGTCTGTCTCACTCAAGGAAAAGGAGAATGTATTCCAAGGCAAGAAACATCCCAGTAAGGCAGCAACAAGCCCCACCTCAGAAAACCAGTGAGGGATCTTGAACCATAGTGCTGTGGAGCAGGCAAATGCCAACACAAGGGCCTTTCATGAAATTAAATTTAATATTTCAAGGGGGAAAAAAAGATCATTCAAGGAAAGAGAATGATTTTGAGCTTTCAAAAGGAGAACAGGATTTAACAAAAAAATTACATCTCTAATATCAAGACACAAGAGAAGGCTAAAAATGTAAAAAAAGGAAAAAGAAAACAAGTGATTGAATGAAGGAGAGCTATTTGTATCCCTACATGGAAGATGATATTTGTAATTCTTAAAAATTGTACCACTAATAGCATAGCTAGATGGAATATATATAGACAAAAGGTACAAGTATAAGGTGAATTTGAGAGAATGACATAAAAATTAATTTGGGCATAAAAAGAGGAATACAATGGGTGCAGAAGGAAGGGAGAGGTAGAATGGAGTATTTCACATGAAGAGTTGTGAAAAACCTATTACAGTGGAGGGAAAGATGGAAATTTGGGTGATGGGCATTGCTTGAACCTTGATCTCATCAGTATTGACTCAAAGAGTACACAATCAATTGAATATAGAAATCTATTTTACCCAACAAAGAAGGAGAGTAGTAAAGGGGGCAGGGAATGACAGAAGAGAGGGCAGAATAGGTGAGGCAATAGACAGAGGCAAAACACTGGTGAGGAGAGAATGGGTGAAAGGAGAGAGGGGACAAACAGGATGAAAAATAGGATGAAGGCAAATATGCAGTCAGTAATCATAACTGTGAATGTGAATGGGATGAACTCTCACAAAATGAAAGTAGATAGCAGAATGGATCAAAACCCATACTCCTACAATCTGCTTGTTTGCAAGAAACACACGTGAAGCAAAGAGACCTTCTATTTGCCCCATTCTAATTTGTAAGGA
This sequence comes from Pseudochirops cupreus, assembly GCA_028627135.1. NCBI lineage: Eukaryota > Metazoa > Chordata > Mammalia > Diprotodontia > Pseudocheiridae > Pseudochirops > Pseudochirops cupreus. The sequence continues at coordinate 144,893,658 of CM053580.1, read as the reverse complement.
ATTGTTTTTTTCAGTGAGCTTTTGGACATCTTTTTCCATTTGACCAATTCTGCTTTTTAAGGTATTCTTATCCTCATTGGCTTTTGGGACCTTTTTTGCCATTTGGGTTAGTATATTTTTTAAGACGTTATTTTCTTCAGCACTTTGGGGGTCTCTTTTAGCAAGCTTTGGACTCATTTTTCATGATTTTCTTGCATCACTCTCTTTTTCTTCCCAATTTTTCCTCCACTTCTCTTGATTTTCAAAATCCTCTTTTAACTCTTCCATGGCCTGTGACCAATTCATATTTTTCTTGGAGGTTTTGGATGTAGGAGTTTTGACTTTGTTGTCTTCTTCTGGTTGTATGTTTTGATCTTCCTTGTAACCAAAGTAAGATTTTATAGTTTGATTTTCCCCCACTGTTTGCTCATTTTCCTGGTCAATTACATGACTTTTTAGCTCTTTGTTAAGGTAGGGCTCTACTTCCACTGTGGAGGGTGTACTGTCCCAAACTTCAGGGGGTTTGTGCAGCTGTTTCAGAGATAGTTTTAGGGACCTGTAACTTTTCAGTTCTCACAAGATTGTATGATCAAAGGAAAGTTGTTTACTCTTTTACTCCTTTTTTACCACTTTTACTTTTACTCCTTATTTACCACTGCCACAAATTCTGCCATACCACCACTCCTTGTTGCCCCTGGACAGCCACTCAGGACAGTGACCTAGACCCAAGCACAGGCAAAGCAATAGAATCCTGCCTTAGTGTCAGCAAAGGGATTCCTGAAACCCTTCTCTGACCAGCAGCTTGATCCCCCCACTGTCTGTGGGCTGATAGGTCCAGAAGCAGCCACTGCCACTGTGCCACTACTGCCACCCTGGAATGGGCGCTAGGACTGGGCCTTGCTCCTCTCTCACCCAAGTCTGACAGACCTTTCCTACTGACCTTCTAAATTGTCTTGTTCTTTGTGGGTTGAGAAGTCTGGAAACCTCCACAGCTTCCAGTGATTCAGTCCCCTGAGGCCTGTTCTAGCCCCATCTGTGCTAGTACAGCTCACACTGCACTGCATTCTTATCTCAGACTGGTGCAACAGACTTTTCCTATCAACCTTTCAGGTTGTCTTGGGATGGAAATTTGTTTCACTCTGTTATTTTGTGGGTTCTGCTGCTCTAGAATTTCTTTAGAGTCATTTTATAGGTATTTGGAAGGGTTTGGGGGAGAGCTTATGATAATGGCTGCTTTTACACTGCCATCTTGGCTCCACCCCCAACATAATTTGATTTTTTAAAAATTGTTTTTATTTGGTTGTTTTTAGTTTTCAGCATTTCAAGATTTTGAGTTACAAATTTTCTCCCCATCTTTCCCCTACTCTCCACCCCAAAGTAGTAAGCCTACTGAATATTTCTTCCCCCAATCTGTTCTTTCTTATATCCTCTCTCAACCCTTCTCTAATTTTCTAGTAGGACAAGATGGATTTCTATACCCCAGAGCCTCTATACTAGTATATCATTTTTCCCAGTTGCATGTAAAAAACAATTATAAAACTTTTTTTTTAAACATTTGTTTTTAAAACTTTGATTTCCAGATTATTTCCCTTCTTCCCTCCTCACCTATCCCCACTGGGGGAAGATAAGCAATTCAGTATAGGCTGTACATGTGTAGTTATGTAAAATGTTTCCATAGTAGATATGTTGTGAAAGACTAACTATATTTCCCTCCTTCCTATCTCCCCCAACTTATTCTATTTTCTACTTTGACCCTGTCCTTTTTCTTTCTTTTTTATTTTTTTAAATTATTCTTCATTTTTAAAAAATTTAAAAAAATTTTTAAAGTTAAATTTTATGTTTATTTTTAGTTTACAACATTAACTTCAACAAGATTTTGAGTTACAAATTTTCTTCCCATCTTTCTCCTACCCACCACCCCAAAAGAGCAATCCCACTGAATACCCCATCCTCCAATCTGTTCTCTCATATATCCTTTCCCATTCCCCCTTTGGCTTTCTGGTAGGGCAAGATAGATGTCCATACCCCAGTGCCTGTATATCTTATTTCCCAGATGCATGTAAAACAACAACAACAACAACAACAACAATAATAATAATAATAATTTTAAAAAAACATCTGGTTTTAAAACTTTGAATTCCAGATTCTTTCCCTTCTTCCCTCATCACCCACCCTCACAGGATAGGCAAGCAATTCAATATAGGTTGTACATGTGCGGTTACACAAAACATTTCCATGGTGGATATATTGTGAAAGACTGACTATATTTCCCTCCATCCTATCCCCCCCCTTCTTCTATTTTCTACTTTGACCCTGTCCCTTTTCAAAAGTGTGTGCTTTTAACTACTCCCCCCCCCC
>CM053580.1:144868209-144883369 GCA_028627135.1 Pseudochirops cupreus | reverse complement strand
GCTTCAGATTCGAGCAAATAAAAAGGGCCCCAGGGGTACAAAAGAAAAAGAAATAATTTTTGTCTTCAGAAACACAGGATTTTAGAGCAAGAAGGGAGCTTAGAGACCTTAACCCAACTCCATTAATTTTACCAATGAGGAAACAGAAACCAAGAGAAGATAAATGACCTACTAAAAATTACATAGGTAGTAAGCAGCAGAGTCAGGATTTGACCTTTAGGAAGCTAATTTGAGCTGGATCTTTGGGGATGGGTAGGATTTTGATGAGCAAACAGAAGGAAGGATATTACAAGTAGAGATTACATGTTGTATGTATATGTACATGTGTATGTTATACATATATGTGCATGTGAACATACATACATATATATATATATAGTTGTTCAGTTGTTTCAGTCATGTCTGACTCTCTGTGACCCCATTTGGGATTTACTTGGCAAAGATGCTAAAGAAGTTTACCATTTCCTTCCCCAGCTCATTCTACAGATGAGGAAACTGAGGCAAACAATGTTAAGTGACTTGCCCAGGGTCGCAGAGCTAGTAAGTATCTGAGGTCAAAGCTGAATTCAGATCTTCTTGACTCTAGGCCTGACACTTTATCCACTGCACCACCTAGCTGAGATTTGATATCTATATCTATACATGTGTTCATATGTATTTATATGTATATGTATACATCAGCTATATGTACATATACATATACATGCACATACATATCTGTGTATGTATATGTGTCCATATATATTAATGTTATGTATTATGTAGCATATAATATGTATACAAATAAATATATTATACAGAGATGATGATGGCATAGATACGTATAAAAATTTTATATAAAACATACAAGGCAATCTAGGGGTGGAAACAAGCACTAATAACTGGGTGGATTAGGGGAGTGTATGCAGATTTTGACATTTAATCAGATATTCCAAGAGGCAAAGATGAGGAGGGAGCACATTCTATGTATAAGAAACAGAGAAGGAAAAAGAGAAGGAAGGAAGAGAGGCAGGAATGAAGAAAGGAAGGAAGGAAGGAAGAAGGGAGGGAGGAAGGAAGGAAGGAAAGAAGGAAGGAAGGAAAGAAGGAAGGAAAGAAGGAAGGAAAGTAGAAAAGTAAATAAAGAGAATGAAGAAAGAAGAAAAAGAAGGAAAGAAAAAAGGAAGGAAGGAGAGAAGGAGGGAGAAAGGGAGGGACAGGAGGATGGTTATTAAGCATTTAGGGGTTTTTGTTCCAGTTGGGGAGGTTAACGAATAAAAGAGAATAAAAAACAGAGGAGATGAAGGTAGGAATGTGCCCATGTTGAGCATGGTGTTGAAATTAATGTCCAGAAAAATGGAAGTATGGTTGGAAGGGGATTGAAATTGGCTAGTCTGGGTCCCTTCCCAAAACTGAAACATAAGGAGGAAATTTCCAAAGGGAAAAAAGGGTTCAGGGTTTGAGTATCAAGTGTGAGAATTAGCAAAATAAATTTGAGTGAATTAGAGAGTGCATAAGGGGAGTAATGTATAATGAGTCAGGAAAGATAGGACAGAGAAAAGATGGAAGTAATAGGAAGCCAATAAAATTTATGTAGAGAAGCAGGACAAGATCCGATCTGCCCTTTAGGAAACTCTCTTTGAAGACAATGTGAAAGATACATCAAAGTGGGGAGAGACTTGAGGCATGGAGAGCAATTATAAAGTTATTAAATATTCTAGATGAGAGGATATCGAGTGTGAACTAAAATGGTGGATTTATAAGTAGAGACTATTAAAAGATGTGGAAATAGAGAAATCAGGATTTGACAACTGATTGGATATGTGGGGCAAATAATAGTGAAGTGTCTAGGATGACACTGAAATTGTGAACCTGAGTGACCAAAAGTATAGTAATGTCTTTAACAGAAATAGGAAAGTTTTGACGAGGGGATGTGTTGTAGACAACTATAATGGCAGCACTTTCCTAGTTCAAGTTCGATGTTGATGCAAAATTAATCAATAAACAGTCATTGACCAGTTAACAAAAAGAGGTTTAATTTGCCCTATAATACCACAAGCCTATATGACAGGAAAATGATGTCACTTAACTTTTCTGGATGTGGCCCCACTTATTTTTCTATGGAAACAATCTGGTCATCAGGACAGGGTAAGGTAAAGGACATCAGAAATCCACCAGTTCTCGAGGACCTAAATTTCATGTGGTGAATCATTTTACGCCTTTTGATGACTAGAAAACAATGTCAAAGTAGCTGAGCCCTATTAGGGTATGGGGGGATGGGAGGGCACCTCATCTTCATTTAGATAAAATTTCCTCATGTTGTCGGTGGGTGGAAAGAAGCTGAATCAGGGACATGCTGGTCCTTTCACAAGTGGGCTTGGGAAGAGTTAGAAAGTCTGTCTTGGACATGTTAAATTTGAGATGCCTATAAGACCCCCAGCTTAAAATGTTTAATAGACTGTTGGTGAGTAGGTAGAGTATATTCAAGGGAATATTGGAAAATAAATACAGAAAGGTAAAATTAAAGATGATAACAACAGTAAGAGCTCACATTTGTATGGTTCTTTGAGGTTTCCGAAGCACTTTCCCCACAACTGTTTGGGTTAAGTAGGGACCAAATCATGAAAGAACTTGATTAAAAAGCTTATAACCATACATTATTTCCTCTTCTGTAAAATAAAATGGTTGGATGAGATGATTTCTAATATCCTTTCTAGTTCTAACATTCCATAAGTCTGACAATTTTTTAAAAATTTTATTTGGTAGGCAATGATGAGATGTAAACATTTTTAAACTGGAAAGTGACAGGACCATTTTAGTTATCATAAATATTTGCTTAGATGGATGGATGAGTACCTGTTATGAGAGCTAAATTTTCAAGCCTTTGTTCCTAGTTCAGATAGTTGCTAATTTTAAAAATTTGCCAGATCACCAAGTTGCCAAACTCATAGATCATATGATTGTTTTCTCTGAGGTTGGCAGGCAAACAGTCTCACAGCCCCTTTTCTGATTTCTAGATCAGGAATACCTGATGTGCCCTTTGTACAATGTGCCTACTCAACCAGTAACCTGTCTAATATGCCACAAAATATGCAGCATGAAAAATGTACTGCTGTCATCACATTTTTTTCTATTTTCTAAAGAGAAATTTCAATGCATTGATCTCCACAAGCAACTATAATGTGAAATGCAGGAAGTGTGTAAACTGTAACTGTAAACATAGAGTCTAAAGTAAGGAATTTTAAAAAAAAGAAACATAATATTTGGGGGCAATGTCCAGATCTAAACTTCTTTCCATCAAAGGAGAATCAGCAAATTCTGTTGCTTGTAATCTTGGAGAGAGTTTCATGTCTAGGGTTGCACAGTCAGTGGGTGTCAGAGGTGAGATTTGAACCTAGGTCTTCCTACCTCAGAGTCTGGCTCTCTATCCACTACTTCATGCTGGCTCCTGTTAGAACTATTTGCCCTCAATTAAAAAACACATTTATTACAAAATTAGAGATGTAGCACTGGACAGGACTTTAGAGGCCCCCATCAAATGCAGCTCATTCCTTTCACAAATAAAGGAACCAAGACCCAGAGAACTCACATGGTTTGTCCAAGCTCATTCAAGTAATAAATGGCAGGGATAAGACTTGAACACAGCTCCTCCAACTCCAAATCTGTTGTTCTTTCCACTATACCAGACTAACTAGGATCACCTTCTTAAAGAGGGTCTTCTTTAATTCCCCAATTATTAATACTTTCTCCCTCCTGAATTGATTACATATTTATTTAACCTTTTATATGTTTTATCTCTCAATAGAACATAGGACCTTAAGGGTATGGATGCCATTTATAAATCTAGTACCTAAAACATTATCTTGCATATAATAAGCTCCTTCATAAATATTTGTTGAACTGTACTGAATTGGACTGAATTTTAGAGCTCCTGTCTTTATCCTGGAAATAAAGAAACTCTTTGTTGCAAATCATCACTGGAAATAGAAATTGATCATTTCTTATGATTTCTAATAATAAGAACGATAAAATGTTCCTATAGCACTCCATGGTTACCAAGTGTTTTCACATGCATTGTCTCCTTGTATCCTCACACCAGCCCTATGAGCCAGATAGTGGAAATGATTATTAAGCATTATGCAAATTCAAAGTTTTCTGCAAATACTGAATATGAATGATTTGGATAGAATGCTAGATGAATCAAGGAGACTAAGTTCAAATCCCACCTCAGATACTTAATAGCTGTTAGACTTTGGACAAGTCACTTAACCTCAGTATGCCTCTGTCTCCTCATCTGTAAATCTGAGTTAGACTTGATGACTTCTAGGGTTCCTTCTGGTTATAAATCTATGATTCTATCACCTATTTCATTTCCATTGTATTTTGGGTTGATAGCGTTTTTCTTGTTTCCTTCCTTTCTCCCTTTCTCTCTCCCTTTTTTTCCTTTCCTTTCCTTTCCTCCTTCCTTTCCTTTTCTTCCTTCCTTCTTTCCTTCCTTCCTTTTTTCTTTCTTTCTTTCTCCCTCTTTTTCTCTCTCCTTCTTTCTTTCTTTCTTTCTTTCTTTCTTTCTTTCTTTCTCTCTCTTCCTTCCTTCCTTCCTTTCTTCATTTCTTTCTTCCTCTTTCTTTCTTTCATTCTTTCTTTCTTTCTTTTTTTCTTTCTTTCTTTCTTCCTTGTTTCCTTCCTTCCTTCCTTCTTTACTTCCTTCCTTCCTTCCTTCCTTCCTTCCTTCCTTCCTTCCTTCCTTGATTTCTTGCTTGCTTTCTTGCTTTTCCCTTTCAGGGGCATAGGTGCACCCAGGATATGAAAGAATGGTGACCTTCTTAAATATTTATACTACACAACACTACTACTGATGTATAAGTGGGGTTTACATAATCTTTCTCTTCCTTATTCCTCATGTTCTCAAGCATTCTACATGGCAAAGAGAAAAGTAGTGAAATAGATTTCATAACTCTATAATGGTAATTAATTTAAATTTGAAGACCTCTTTTTGTTGTGTCAAATAAGCAGGTACTTAGCCCTTAGTAACTAATCAAACCTTTGTGGCTAAGAGGCAGAAGGTGTGAACTCTGTCTCCTGTTGCTGACATAATAGGAAGGGTTTGGCTGAAACAGGAAGCCAATGCTTTGTGTGTATATAAGAAGAGGCCCAGAGAGAGACAGAATCACGAATTTTTTTCTCCTGGCAGAGGAAGCAGAATTTTCCCAGCATCTGGAAGCTGGGCTTCTACTTGCTAGACTGAGAACTGAGTTGGAGTTTTCTATGAGACTGAATCTGGTGAATGCTGAAGTTGCTGCTGCCTAGAAAGCTGAGATTTCTTGCTGAGAAGGCTGCCTGGAAGGCTGAGATTTCTTCTGGGTCCTAGGGCCAGCAGAACTGCTGGAGGACTGACCGGAAAAAGACTTTGTTTGTGTCTTGGTTGATCATTGAGTTCCTGGCAATAGAAGTTGTGAAGGTTTGAGATGTGATAGACCCTGTAAGCTTCAATGTGTAGCAAAAACTGCCTGGAAGACTGGACAAGGACCTGGGAGCTGTCTGCTTCTGAATCCAGGTGACTAGTGGATTTAGGTAGTAGCTGGGACCATAGAAAGGGATCCAGGGAATCTAAGAGACCACCCTGAGTCAAGATGAAGAAAAGGCCTCTCCTTGGATATTGAATGCAGTGATGAAATTGAAGTTTATTGGAGACCAAGGGGTGGAGGGTTTGGGTAATTTTCTAATGATTGTATTTAGTGATTAATGATACTTAGTGACTGATTACTAGATAAATGACTGATTAAGTTAATCTATAAATAAAAAGAAAACTCCTAGGAATGTTATAGCTAGGTTCCAAATTCCCAGATCAGGGAGAAAATATTACAAGCTACCAAGAAGAAACACTTTGAATATTGTGGAAACACAATCAGGATAACACAGGATCTAGAAGCTTCTACGTTAAGGGATCAAAGAGCCTGGAATATGATACTCCAGAGATCAAAGGAGCTGGGATTAAAACCAAGAATCACCTACCCAGCAAAACTGAGTATAATGTTTCAGGGGAAAATAGGGTCATTCAATGAGTTCGAAGACTTTCAAGCATTCTTGATAAAAAAAAAAACAGAGCTGAATAGAAAGTTTGACATTCAAATACAAGAAGTATGAGAAGGTAAACAGGGAAAAGAAATCATAAAGAACTTATCAAAGTTGAATCATTTACATGCCTACATGAAAAAAATGATAATTGTAACTTATGAAACTTTTCTCAGTATGAGGATAGTTGAAAGGAATATAAATGTGTGTGTATGTGTATATATACACACATATATATGTATGTATATATACACATATATACATATATATGTATGTATGTATACATACACATATGTCTATTTCAGAGGGTATATATTTGTATGAATACATATGTGAGTGTATGTATATATAATTACAGGTATACATAGACAGAGGGCACAGGATCAATTGAATAGGAAGGGATGATATTTAAAATGTGAAATTGAGAGGTGAGAAAGGAATATAATGAGAGGAGACAGGGAAAGACAGATTGGGGTTAATTATCTCATATAGAAGAGGCAAGGGATAACTGTTACAATGGAGGGGAAGAACAGGAAGGCAAAAGGGAATGGGTCAACCTTACTCTCATTGAATTTGGCTTAGGGAGGGAATGGCATACACTCTAAACTGGTTATCTTGCCCTACAGGAGAGTAGGGGCAAAGGGGATGGGAGGGGAGATGATGGAGGGGAGGGCAGATAAGGAGGGAGGGTTATTAGAAGCACACACCTTTGTAAAGGGACAGGGACAAAGTAGAGAATAGAACAAGTGGGAGTGGGATAGGATGGAGGGAAATATAGTCAGTCTTTCACAATATGTCCATTGTGGAGATGTTTTGCATAACTAACATATACAACCTATATTGTATTGCTTGTCTTCCCAGTGGGGGTGAGTAGGGATGGAGGAAGGGAAACAATCTACAATTTAAAGTTTTAAAATCAAATGTTTAAAAAATATATTATTATTATTATTAACATGCAACTGGGAAATAAGATATACAGGCACTGGGGTAGGGAGATCCTTCTTGCCCTACTGAAAAGTCAGAGGGGTGATGGGGGAGGATATAGGAGAGAGAAGATTGGGGAAGGGAGTATCAGTGGGATTGCTGTTTTGGGGTGGTGGGTAGGGAAAGGTGGGGAGAAAATTTTTAACTCAAAATCTTGTGGAAATGAATGATGTCAGCTAAAAATATTAAATAAATAAATTTAAAGAAAAAAAAGAAAAGGTAAACAGGAAAGAGAAATCATAAGGGACTTATTAAAGCTGAACTGTTCACATTCCTACATTTAAAGATGATATTTGTAACTCATGAGACCTTTCTCAGTAACAGGAGATTTGGAGGAGATAGATAGATAGATAGACAGATAGATAGATAGATAGATAGATAGATAGATAGATAGATAGATGGCACAGGGTGAGTTGAATATGAAGGGATGATATCTAAAAATAAAATTAATGAGTGAGAGAGCAATATATTGGGAAAAGGAGATAGAATGGGTCAAATTACATCACATAAAAGAGACAAGAAAAAGGTTTCACAATGGAGGGGAAGAAAAGGGAGATGAGAAGGAATGATTGAATCTTACTCTCATTGGATTTGTCTCAAAGAGGGAATAACATATACCCTCAATTGGGTATCTTACCCTACAGGAAAGTAAGGGGGAAAGGGAGAAGAAGAGGGGGAATAATAGAAGGGAGGACAGATGGGTAGGTGAGTGGGAGGACTAGTCTGAAGCAGACACCTTTGAAAACAGATAGGGTCAAAGGAAAAAATAGAGTAAGTGGGGGGTGAGAGAGGATGGAGGGAAATATATTTAGTCTTTCACAGCATGACCATTATGGAAGTGTTTTGCACAACTACACATGTGTGACCTATATTGAATTGCTTGCCTTCTCAATGAAGGTAGGTGGGGAGAGAAAAAGGGAGAGAATTTGTAACTCAAAGTTTTAAAAACAAATATTAAAAATTGTTTTTACATGCAACTGGGAAATAAGACATACAGGCAATGGGGTATAGAAATCTATCTTACCCTACAAGAAAGTAAGTGGAAAAGGGATAAGGGAGGTGGAGTGTTAGAAGGGAGGACAGACTGGGGAAAGGGGTAATCAGAATGCATGCCATCTTGGGTTGGGGGAAGAAGAGAGATGGGGAGGAAATTGGAAACTCAAAATCATGTAGAAACAAATGTTGAAAATGAAAAATTAATTATAAATTTAAAAATTAATTAAAAATTTAAAAAAAACTTTGAGTTTCAAATTCTCTCCCTTGCTCACCTCCCCCCATTTGACTGAGAAGACGAGCAATTTGATGTAAGTTATACATGTGTAGTCATGCAATACATTTCCATATTAGTCATGTTGTGAAAGAAAACACAGACAAAAAACACCTCGAGAAAAATAAAGTTAAAAAAAATATCCTTCAATCTGCATTCAAACACTATCAGTTCTTTGTCTGGGGATGGATAACATTTTTCATCATAAGTTCTTCCCAGCTATCTTGGATCATTGTATTTCTGAGAACTGCTAAGTTATTTTCAGCTAATCATCTTACAATATTGCTGTTACTTTGTACAAAGTACATTTCAGTTTGTATCAGCTCATATAAGTCTTCCTGGGTTTCTCTGAGAGCATTCTGCTAATCATTTCTCCTAGTACAATAGTATTCCATCATAATCACGCCACAATTTGTTCAACCATTCCCAAACTGATAAGCATCCCCTCAATTTCTAATTCTTTGCCCCTCAGAACAAACCTGCTATAAATATTTTTGTACATCTAGGTCTTTCCCCTTACCCCTTTTTTAGGTCTTTTGGGCTACAGACCTAGTAGTGGTATTGCTAGCTCAAAGGGTACATGGTTTTATAGTCCTTTGGGCATAGTTCCAAATTGCTCTACAGAATGGTTGAATGAGTTCACAACTACACAAACAATGCATTAACATCTCATTTTTTTCCCACATCCCCTCCAAAATTCATCATTTACCGTTGTTGTCCTATCAGTCAATCTAATAGATTTGAGATAGTACCTCATAATTATCTCAATTTTCATTTCTCTAATCAGTAGTGAGAGTATTTTCTCATATGACTGTAGATAGCTTTGATTACTTCATCTGAAAGCATATTATATCTTTTAATCATTTATCAATTGTGAAATGACTCTCCTTTTTATAAATTTGACTCAGTTCTCTATATGTTCGAGAACTGAGACGTTTATCAGAGAAATTTGTTTCAAACCTTTTTCACAGTTACTCTTGCTAATTGTATTTCCCTCCATCCTCTTTCCCTCTACCCCTATTCTCTCTTTCCTTTCACCCTGTTTCTTCTCAAAAGTGTTTTACTTCTTGACTACACCCAGTTCCAATCTGCCCTCCCTTCTATCACTCACCCCTTTTATTATATTTCCCCCCCTAATTTCCTATAGGTTAAGATAGATTTCTATATCCGACTGAGTGTGTATGTGTAATGGGAATGGGAATTTGAAGATCTTCCCTGCCCCATAATAGGCCAAATATAATCACACAGAGCACACGGGGGAGAAGCTTGCTGAAAAGGTGGAATATGAAGTGTGGGGCAGAAAGGAGCAGGAGAGAGAGCCAGAACAGCTGGGAGCAAGACCCATTGAGGCAGAGCAACTAGTGTGAGTGAGAGAGGGGCATTTGCTTAAGGGAGCCTGTTTTGTTTTTGAAAACTTGATGGAAGGAAGGCTTGGGAATGTCAGTGCTTACTGCATTGGTCGTGTGAACCAAATTCTTTTTTGCTATGATGGATTTGGCTTTTTGGTGTTTGGATAAATGTTTTGGGGTTCTGTCTTCCACATGGAGAGTCTGGTCATTTTGTAATTCACAGTTACAGCAGCATATTCGTAGTCACCATGGGCACTGTGAATATTGCATTGGCATTATAGTATCTTATTCCTTCTTAGTCAGTTCTGATGAGAGTAAGGTTTACTCACTCCTCCTCACTTCCCCCTCTTCCCCTCCACTGTAAAAGTTTTTATGTGACATTACTTTATTCTACATCTTCCTTCCTCTTTCTACCGGTACATTCCTCTCTCACCCCTTAATTTTATTTTTAGATATCATCATTTCACATTCAATTTATATCTGTGCCCTCTGTCTATATATACTCCTTCCAGCTACCCTAATGATGAGAAAGGTCTTATGAGTTGTAAATATCATCTTCCCATGTAAGAATGTAAACAATTTAACTTTAATAAGCCCCTTATGATTTCTCTTTTCTGTTTACCTTGTTATGCTTCTTTTGAGTCTTGTATTTGAAAGTCAAATTTTCTTTTCACTTCTGGTCTTTTCTTAAGAATGCTTGTGAAATTCCTCTCTCTCCCTGAATGTTCATCCCCTCCCCCCCCACTCCAAAAGATTATACTCAGTTTTGCTGGATAGTTGATTCTTCATTGTGATCCTAGCTCCTTTGTCCTCCAGAATATCATATTCCAAGTCTTCTGATCCTTTTTAGCAGCTGCTAAATCTTGTGTTATCCTGATTGTGACTCCACCATACTTGATTTTTTTTTCCCTGACTGCTTGTAATAGTATCTTCTTGACTTGGGAATTCTGGAATTTGGCTATAATATTCCTGGCAGTTTTCATTTTAGAATCTTCTTCAGGGAATTATCTTTTAATTTTTATTTTCCCCTCTGGTTCTCAAATATTGGGTCAGTTTTCCATGATAATATCTTTTTTTCCTTTCCCCCCCCAAATTAATTAATTTATTTGTTTTTAGTTTTCAGCATTCATTTTCACAAGATTTTGACTTCCAAATTTCTCTCCATCTTTCCCTTTCCCCCACCCCAAGATGGTGTGCATTCTGATTGCCCCTTCCCCCAGTCTGCCTTCCATTCTATCTTGCTCCCCCCCGCCACACTCTTATCCCCTTTCCCCTTACTTTCTTGTAGGGCAAGATTGATTTCTGTATCCCATTGCCTTTATTACCCAGTTGCATGTAAAAACAATTTTTTACATTTTTAAAAAAAACTTTGAGTTACAAATTCCCTCTCTTCTTTCCCTCCCCACCTACCCTCATCAGGAATGCAAACAATTTAATATAGGTTTTACATGTGTAGTTGTGCAAAACACTTCCATAATGGTCATGTTGTGAAAGGCTAACTATATTTCTTTCCATCCTATCTTGCCCCCCACTTACTCTATTTTCTCCTTTGACCTTATTCCTTTTCAAAAAAGGGTTTGCTTCTGACTAGTCCCTCCCCCAATCTGCTCTCCCTTTTATCATCCTTCCCCATCACCTTCCTCCTCTACTTTCCTGTAGGGAAAGATACCCAATTGCCCTCTTTAAGCCAAATCTGATGAGAGTAAAGTTCATTCATTCCCTCTCACTTCCCCTCTCTTTCCCTCCATTGTGAAACATTTTTCTTGCCTCTTTTATGTGAGATAATTTAACCCATTCTATCTCTCCATTTCTCCTTCTCCCAATATGTTCCTCTCTCACCCCTTAATTTTACTTTTAGATGTCATTCCTTCATATTCAACTCACCCTATGCCATCTATCTATCTATCTACCTATCTATCTATCTATCTATCTATCTGTCTGTCTGTCTGTCTGTCTGTCTATCCATCCATCCATCCATCCATCCATCCATCCATCCATCTATCTATCTTTCTATCTATCTATCTATCTATCTATCTATCTATCTATCTATCTATCTACCTACCTACCTACCTACCCACCTACCTACCTACCTGCATGTCTACCTACCTATCTATTTCCTTCAACTCTCCTATTACTGAGAAAGGTCTCATGAGTTACAAATATTATCTTTCCATGCTCTATCTTCTGATAATGTGTTTTTATCTTCCTTGTCACCAGAATAACTTTCTATAGTTGGAGGTTTTTGTCCTGTTATTTTCTCATTTTCCCAGCCTATTACTTGACTTTTAACTGTCTGTTAAAATGGGGCTCCATTTCCAGGGTGGAGGGTGACCTGTCCCAAACTTCAGGCTGTTTGTAAAGCACTTATCAGAGAGTATTCTAGGGACATGCAAGTTTTCAGTTCTTTGAAAGTGGTATGACCTAAGGAGAGATTTTACTATTCTCCTGGCCTGTGAGCAACCACAAGCATTTTTTCTTCCCTGCCACTGTGAGGAGGGTCCCCCCTCCACTGTGATCACAAGCTCTACTGTTCTAGAGCTCTTCTTCATCCTAAGACTTCAACCCAGGACTGTGACCCAGATCTGAGCATGTGCGAAGCAACTGAGCCCTGCCCCAGTGCTAGCAAAAAGACCTCTGTAATCTCCTTCAGACCAGTTGTTCTATGCCCTTACCGTCTATGGCCTAAGAGTTGCAGAAGCAGCCACTGCTGCTGCCGCTGCTGTTTTAGTCATTCTTGCTCCAGGTTTCCTGGGGACTGGTCTGTGCTAGTGTGATCTGCACTGGACTGTGCTCCTCTCTCACCCTAGTGCACCAGACCTTTTCTGCCAACCTTCCAATTTTATTCACTGTCTTTTTGTTGGTTCTGCTGCTCTAGAATTTCTTGAGAGTCATTTTTTCAAGGTATTTGGAGGGACTGGAGGAGAACTCCGGCAAGTCCTTGCCTTTACTTAGTCATCTTGGCTCTGCTCCCTGGCATTCTATGCTTAAAACATTCTACCTAAAAGATTTTTCTTGAGGTGGTTGAACTGCTTTTGAAGACCATTCATTCACTGCATGTAGAAGAGTTCAGTCTGGTTTTATAATTGACTTCTTTTAGTAGTACTTTAGCAAATGTAGTTTTTCTAAAAGCTAATTACTCCCAATTAATTGGTTTGTATCAAATAGTGTCTCCTCTGTGGATTTTAGCTTGTAAACTGTTATATTCTTTCTTGATCTCTGCTTGAAAATTTCAAACAGAAGGAGGGTCTTTTTTTAAGGGTCATGATATTGCAGGTGATGAATGTTAGAACTATTAAGAAATCATCTTATGTAATAAAACATCTAGTACACTTCATATTCTTCCCTTGTAAAATGAAGATTTGACTTTGAGGAGGTTCAGTGTAGATTAATTTAGTTGGTGATTTTATGGTCTCTGTAAAAGTGATGATGCAGATGCTACAACTAAGGAAGTGTTTCCTGAAATTGAACCATGAAGCACAGGTTGCAAAAGGAGAAAAAGGCTCTTGTGAATACATTCCCCTGCAAAAGTCCTCCTCTGATATTTTGACATGACTTGAACAGGACTCTTAGTTCTCCAATGGTATAGCAGGCCCTATAAAGGCAGAAAGAGTAGTTTCCTAGTATAAATTGCATAAATAGCATCTGTGGAACTCATTGCCTGAAGATTGAATTTCAGGTGATGATTTCTTTCAACCATACCAACTCACAAATCCTGCCTATGCACGGAAGCATTGATATTTTAGTCAATAGACATAATGACAAAATCACGACATTTGAAAAAAATGAAAATATTATATTGTAATTCCTTTGAAATTTAGAACTTTACACACACACACACACACACACACACACACACACACCATGAAATGACAGTATGGATTAAGGAGACATATTAATTGTTTACATGGTTTACATGGAAGGCCATTGAAATAGGTAGCAAGAAATGGAAAGGAGGGGATATTTGGAAAAATCTAAATATTTGACTTCATGTAACTGCTTGTTTGGCCAAAATTATTACTTATTACTCCCAATTGTGAGTATGAAATTCTAAGAGTTTCAGCTTAACTATTTATATAGGAAAACTCAGGTGGATGTTGAACATCTGTTTTTGAAAAGATGATAAATAGTTGTGGCGGCAATCCATTGAGTGTATCTTGGAAAGGAATGGAGTCAGAATAACAAAATTGTCCTAGAATTAAATTGGAGGGGAAAGGCTTTATTGATGTTGGGAAATCATGCGGTATTTCTGGTGATCTCACATTTTGCATTGAGAAAAAAGAAGGTCCATGGAGGGTAGCTCTAAGATGGCCAAGTGGAGACTGAGATCCAGCTGAACTCTTTGAACATTCCCCTAAAAACAACTTTAAAATAACACCTCAAGTCATATTTTGGAGTAGCAGAGCCAGCAATAGATTTTTTTTCCAGCCTAAGACAAATTAGGAGGGCCACAGGAGATATCTGTAACACCAGGGTGGGTATAGGCCTGAAGCATGGCAGGAACATCAGATGGGGACCCTGGAGATACTTGCAACACCAGCAGCACGGGCTTCAGGAACTCTCAGTCTAGAGGTAGTAAAGCAGTGGTATAGCAGTGGTCAGAAACAGATTACAGGGGACCCTTTGCTAGCACTGGTTGAAGCTAGCATTAATTGTCAACTCTAGGGCCCATGAACAGTTCTAGGTCAAATGGTGAAAGTATATAAAGAGTCAGTTTTCAGAAGAAGAAATCTAAGCTATCTATAGTAATGTGAAAAAAATTCCTAAATCATTATTGATTAGAGAAATGCAAATTAAAACAAATCTGCAGTACCACTTCATACCTACCAGAAATGACAAATGCTACAGGGGATGAGGGAGGATAAATATATTAATGAATTGTTGGCAGAGTAGGGAAGTAACCCAACTATTCTGCAGAACAATCTGGAACTATGCTGAAAGGGCTATCAAATTGTGCATACCCTTTGATCCAGCAATACCACTACTAGGTCTGTACCCCAAAGAGATCAAAGGAAAAAGAAAAGGACCTCCGTGTACAAAAATATTTAGAGCAGCATTTTTTTGTGAGGCAAAGAATTGGAAATTGAGGGGATGTTCCTCAATTGACAAATGGCTGAACAACTTCTGGCATATGATTGTGATGGAATACTATTGTGCTATAAGAAATGATGAGGGGGGTGGTTACAGAAAAATATAGCAAGACATACGAATTGATACAAAGTTAAGTGAGAAGAATCATAAAATCATTGTGCATAGGATCAGCAATTTTGCAATGGTGACCAACAATGAAAGACTTGACTCTCTGATTAATACAATGATAAAAGACAATTCCAAAGAACTGATCATGAAAAAATGCTTTCCACCTCTAGAGAGAGAACTGATGAACTCTGAGTGCAAATTAGAGTATGATTTTCTCACTTTTTTTGGCCCTTTTTGTGATATAGCTAATATGGAAATATACTTTGTATTATTTCACATGCATAATTGATATGATCTTGTTTGCCTTCTCAGT
>CM053580.1:144845937-144867709 GCA_028627135.1 Pseudochirops cupreus | reverse complement strand
ATAAAAAAATAGAAGGCAATGTGAAATATCTCATTGGAAAAACCACTGACCTGGAAAATAGATCCAGAAGAGACAATTTAAAAATTATTGGACTACCTGAAAGCCATGAACAAAAAAAGAGCCTAGACACCATCTTTCAAGAAATTGTCAAGGAAAATTGCCCTGGTATTCTAGAACCAGAGGGTAAAACAGAAATTGAAAGAATTCATTGATCACCTCTTGAAAAAGATCTGAAAAAGAAATATCCTAGGAATATTATAGCCAAATTCCAGAGTTCCCAGGTCAAGGAGAAAACACTGCAAGCAGTCAGGAAGAAACCATTTGAGTATTATGGAAATACAATCAGGATAACACAAGACCTAGAAGCTTCTGCATTAAGGGATCAAAAACCTTGGAATATGATATTCTGGAGGTGAAAGGAGCTAGGATTAAAACTAAGAATCATCGACTCAGCAAAACTGAGTATAAAAGTTCTTGGGGGAAAATATGGTCATTCAGTGAAATAGAGGACTTTCAAGTGTTCCTGATGAAAAAAACAAGAGTTGAATAGAAAATTTGATGTCCAAATACAAGAAGCAAGAGAAGCATCAGAAGGTAAACAGGGAAAAGAAATCATAAGGAATTTATTAAAGTTGAATTATTTATATTCCTACTTGGAAAAATGATAATTGTTGAAACTTTTCTCAGTATGAGCATAGTTGAAGGGAATATAAATGTACATATATATATATATACACACATATATATGTTTATATAGGAAGGTATATGTGCATATAAATGCATATGTGTCTGTATATATATATGTATACATGTATACATAGACAGAGGTCACAGGATCAGTTGAATAGGAAGGCGAGTTATCTAAAAAATAAAATTAAGAGGTGAGAGAGAAATATAATGAAAGGAGATAGGGAGAAACAGAATAGGGTAAATTATCTCATATAAAAGAGGTAAGAGAAAACTGTTACAATGGAGGGGAAGAACAGGAAGGCAAAAGGGAATGGGTCAAACTTGCATTGCATTTGGCGTAAGGAGGGAATAACATACACACTAAATTGGGTATCTTACCCTACAGGAAAGTAGGGGGAAGGGGATGAGGGGGCATGATAGATGGAAAGGCAGATTGGGGGGAGGGTAGTTAGAAACACACATTTTTGAAAATGGACAGAGTCAAAGTAGAAAATAGAACAAGTAGGGGGCAGAATAAGATGGAGGGAAATATAGTCAGTCTTTCACAATATATCCACTGTGGAAATGTTTTGCGTGACTACATATTTACAACCTGTATTGAATTGCTCATCTTCGCAGTAAGGATGGGTGACAAGGGAAGAAGGGAAAAAATCTGGAATTCAAAGTTTTAAAATCAAATGTTTTTTAAAAAATTAGTAGTAGTAGAGTTTTTACATGCAACTGGGAAATAAGATATATACGCACTGGGATATGGAGATCCATCTTGCCCTAGAAAGTCAGAGAGATTATGGGGGAAGATATAGGAGAGAGCAGGTT
Source organism: Pseudochirops cupreus (assembly GCA_028627135.1). NCBI lineage: Eukaryota > Metazoa > Chordata > Mammalia > Diprotodontia > Pseudocheiridae > Pseudochirops > Pseudochirops cupreus. The sequence continues at coordinate 144,866,203 of CM053580.1, read as the reverse complement.
GGGGGAGGGGATATTCACTGGGATCACTGTTTTGGGGTGGCAGCTAGAAGAAAGATGGGGAGAAAATTTGTAACTCAAAATCCTGTGGAAATGAATGTTGTAAACTAAAAATAAACAAAAAATAATTTTAAAAAACACTCCTTAAGGGCAGGGGCTACATCATTTTTCATCTTTGTATTCCTAGCATCTGGCACGTAGAATCTTGCACATAATACACGTTCAACAAATGTTTGCTGAAACTAGTCAAATGGCAGACAGGCACATAGCTCTCAACAGGACTGGTCTTATGTATACATGGAATAGTAAACTTATACTATCAGTTTTATTAGGATCTGGAAGGCCCTGCTGCCATACTCTGCCTTCTTGCCCTCTACCCTCATACTCCCATGTGTTTCTCCCTCAATCTTTGGCTAGTTCTCAAAATTCTATTTGAATTTCATTTTTCAGTTTTAGCCTTTGATCTTCTTTTTGGCTGTTATCAGTTGTTTATGGCCCAGTGGAAATGAGTAAATAGATTCTTTTTGGAGAAGAGACTTTGATAGCGGTGAAAAAAGGGATGCTGTGAAGATATTAGAAGCTTGAAGTGTCACTCATAAGAGTGTTTCTTAGTGGAAAGAAGAGAATCAAAACAGTGAGGCTGAGAGCTCAAAGACAAACCCCATTTTGTATCACAATTTTGTCTAGGGCTTAGAAACACAGGTTGTGCTGCTGCCCCAGTTCAATTAAGTCAGGGCAGGAGAGCATACTTTACAGTAGCCCATAAACACTTCTGCCATTGGCAGCAGTAGGCCATTTGCCCAAATGCAATATTCAGGTGGCAAGGGCCATAGTGGACAACCGCTGCTACTCAGTTTATTTGCTGACCTGTGCCATTCACTCCTTCATTAAAAGAGAAGCAAATATAAACCAATTTTGAGGAGGTAGAGTTATGTTTATCCAATTTTATAAAACTGTCACAGAACACATCCATTGTGCATTGGAAAAAACTTGCCAGGAAAAAGAAAAACGTGCTATTGAATACTACCTATATTCAGTGCCTTCAAAGAACACGTTCATATGTTGTTGGCTAAAGTTAACTTAGGATCTAATATGGAAGAGAACTAAGTTTATACGCTACCTGATAACATCTTCTAAAGGCAAATTGTGCCTAGATTTTTTAACTGTAATAATGACTCTTTTAATTAACATGAAAATAAAGATGTGTTTTGTACCAAATATCTCTGATAAGGGACTAATACACAAGATACATAGAGAATGAACATAAAATTTTTGCTTTTTGCTTTTTTTTTTTGGAGGGGGGAGGACAGGGCAATTGTGATTAAGTGATTTGCCCAAGGTCACACAGCTAGTAAGTGTCTGAGGCCAGATTTGAACTCAGGTCCTCCTGACTCCAGGTCTGGTGCTCTATTCACTGTACCACCTAGCTACCCCATAAAATTTTAATATTATGAGTAATTTTCTATTGTATGTAGTCAGAGAACATAAACAAGTAATTCTCAAAAAGAATCCCAAACTCTTAATGACTTTGTAAAAAATTGCTCCCGAAAAACTTTAATAAAAAAAGGAAATACCAAGGTTCATCTAACGTTAACCAATCAGCAAAGGTGACATAAGATGAAAATAATATTGGAATAGCTACAGAAAGATAGGTTTAGTGAAACGATATCATGTTATGAATGTATACAACCATTTTGGAAAGAAATTTGGAATTTTGCTTAAAAATGAAGACTAAAACCTCTATATATATTGACCAAAAGAACATAGTGGTAGGGATGTTCCCTCAAGGAGATCATAGAAAGAAAGAAAAATTTGATATACATCAAAATATACTCATAATTTTGGGGGAAGCAAAAAAAAAGATATAGGGGAAAAAGTAGTTTCCCATTAACAGGGAAACACTAAAAAAAATGGTGGTACTTGAATGAAGTAGAATATTACTGAGATGAAACAAATGATGAATATGGAAAACTCAGAGAAGCATGGAGAGATTTTTCTGAACTGATACAGGGTGAAAGAAAGCAGAAACACGAGAACAATTCACATGACTACAATAATATCAATGGAAAGAACAAAAAACAAACCTGAATACTATGTAGTGATAATGACTGAGTCTAGCTTGGGGTGTTTAGTACCTTTTTAGAGCGAGGGAAATATGGGAGTGGATCATACCCTGTCATTCTCAATTGATGTATTGTTAAGTTTTGCTAAACTACTTTTTTTTCTCTTTTTAATAAATACTTAGTTACATTAGATGTTTCACTGAAGGAGGTATGTGGAAATAAAAGTGATAATGAGGCCAAAAGATATCAAGAATTTCTCTTTTTGAAGAAAGAAAAGTTTTTGAAGATAATGAATAAGAAAAGCCAAATGAAAAACAAGGGTAGAAAGATCTCTAGGTACTAGAAAAGTTCACACAAACTAAAATCTTACTTTCCATTTCAATGTCATTTTTCCTTTGAGGTGTTCCTAACCAAAGAGAAGACTATACTTGTAGCTAATGAAGTCCTGAGTTTGAATCCTGACTCTGACCTTTACTCTCTGTTGAGAATTTAGCGCAATGCCTGGCACATATTAATTTAATATAAATGTTTATTGACTGATTGGTTGTAATAACATTGACAAATCGCTTCATCTCTCATGATTACTAGTTCCTTATTTGTGAAATGGAGATAATAATACCTGTTATGTCTACCTCTCAGAACTACTGAGAAGCTCTAATAGCATGATAGTTGCAAAGAATTTTGTAGCATTACTACAACAATAAAACAGAGAGCTGGCTTTATTGTTTTTCTGAAAAGGAAGAGTTTGGTCAACAAGACCTGTTTAAAGCTCTACTATAAGAAGTTGTCTCATATAAAAATTCTGAGCATCATAAGTTATCTTGGTGGAGAGTAAGTTGCAATGGAAAGAAAACTATATTTAGAATCAGAAGACCAGAACCTGGATCCAAACTCTGCTTATATACCTTCAATGTCAATTTGACCTTGGATAATCATTTTTCCTTTCTAAGCCTCAGTTTCCACAGCTATAAAATGGGAGGGAGATAGACTAGATGATCCCTAGCTAGAACACTAGATCCTAAAGTATTATCTTAAAATCTAGTGTCAAGTCTTAGACCCAATGTAGGTTTAATTTCTAATTCATATAATCATGATGACAGAGATGCAATGGAGAGAATGATTAGATTTGCAGATGAGAAATTTTTTTTCATATTTTTCTTTCTTTTGAAATATGTGCAAAGAGAAAACTCTGAAATGTTCCATGTGTCCCACAAGGGCCACTATGAAGGTATGAATGTTTATTCTGGACTTGATAGAAACTGAAGAGTCTTTTAAGAGCAGCAGATAGGGTGAGCCAAATATAAACTCAATTAAACTTCACCATAAACCCAAACTTTCCTTTGGCTTCTTGACAGAAAGAAAATTCAAGGAAGGAGGATTAATAGAATGGCACTGTCATTTTGCTTGCTGGTTTGGTTTGTTCCAGCTTCTGAATGCAGCTGATTATTTTCTGGGCCAAACATTTTTGTATGATTGTATAAAAGCATTTGTGAGAGCCCTCATCTGTGAACACATTCTGGAGGCTATATTTATGTCTGTGTTTTGTCTCTAGGGATTCTCTCAGATTACAGTGATGCTTACTAAAGATCTACTCTGGACCTGGGAGATTCCTCATTTGGGTTTGTGGCCCAGGGAGTCAGCATATTTCTGAACTGTTAGGAATTTATGCTATGAGATTGATAGCATATCAATAGGCTGCATAGAGATCCTTCTGGCACCCCAAACCTGTCCCATACAGAAAGACTCTATTATCCAGAATTTGGGCATCCAGTCTAAGGTGAGAGGGTCAGAGATCCAAGAGTAGGATGTGATTTTTTTTTAATCCTGGAGGTCCTCTGCTAGAATGACAAACTCAGAAGCCAAGGGAAGAGTTGGATCTTCTTGAGTTTTGGTGTTGGGTTTGGAAAAGAGGTGGATGGATTTGGAAATCTGTAGTATAAAAGCAGCATAGGGTAAATGACAGAGACAGGAAAAACATTTACAAGAGCTGCTCAGTCTGAACATCAAGCTCAAAGGAATGTTTGGATTCCAATCAAAGGATCGGAATGGTACTTTAAAAGATATGAAAACACACTGGCAGCATCACACACAAAACTTGGCCATAATAGGGATAGTGGTCTCTCCAGTGGCATTCTAATGAGGACAGCAGCACCTCAGGGCTTAGCTTTTTTTTTCCTTCCCTTTCTTTGTTTGATTAAATTTTGCATACACCAGGTATAATGAAAAGCCTTATCCAGAGCAACTCCACATAGATTGGGACCACATCTTGAGGACCCAATGTGAGCATGCACATTTTGGCTCCACCCAGTCTACCTCCTCTCAGCCATACCTCCATAGACTCTTTACCCTTCTCCATTTCTCTTTATAACTCCTCAGTGACACTCTCCTATCTGCCTCTGCCGGCTTCTTCCTCCCCTTTCACTCTTTCCCTTGTGGGGAGAATTGGGCTCCTTATATCTCTATGGTTACATGGCTTTTCTTGGGTGCTTTCCTAAACCTCAGTATTTATTTAAATGATGGCATTTATGCAACTGTCATTAAATTAGTGGGGTTGTACATTCCAAATTACTTCATTAAGTCAAGTCATAAAAATAACGAGGGTTTAGATATGGCTTTGGAAAAGGAAAATGCAATTTTTCCTGGATCGCAGGATATAAAGCAAACATAACATAAAACATACTCAGAAGGAAAATAATTTGTAATTTCTACCATTTGGCTTCCATTAGGAAGTTCTGTTCCATCCCATGTGTAGCAGCACAAGTCATATAACCAAAGCACAATCACAGATCACATTTGAGCAAGACAAATCCACTATGGGATTATTTTCATCTACAGCATCTAAGTAATGAATTTCCTCCCCCTATTTCCTGTGACAGTCAGGCAGTCAGCAAAACATTTATTAAGCACTCCCTATTATATTCCAGGCGCTGTTAAACAGGAAGTTTATTGTTCAGTTGTTTCAGTTGTTTCTGACTCTCTGTGCCCCCAACTGGGGTTTCTTGACAAAGATACTGGAGTGGTTTATCATTCCCTTCTTCATCTCATTTTCCAGATGTGCAAACTGAGACAAACAGGATTAAATGACTTGTCCAGGGTGTGATGGCAAGTAAAGTAGTACTTTGCTGCTTGTTTCAGCTATTCAAGTGCCTTTGAGCCTCACCTTTGATTGTATCAAAAGTATTTGTTGGAAACATGTACACTGTGTTGCCTTTAATAGGCCTACTGGAATTTGAATACCTTCCCTGCCCTTAGTAGGGCTAAGGAAATTTGAAGACTTTTCTGCACTTAACAGGCCTAACATAATTACATGAAAGAGTGGACCAGTAAGGGTAAAACAGGAAGGAGAAGAGCAGAGAAAGGAGAGAGCACAGCTAAGAGAGAGAATGTTTGTGATGCCAACATTCTATTGTACTATCTCTTGTTCTGTGTTGATGTTACTTTGTCAGACAGAAACATTCTGTCTTTCGGTTTGTGTTGATTTCTCAGACAGAAAGTGAACTGAGATGATAATGCTGGCAATGTGTGTAAATATTGTTGTAGCTCTATTAAGCTTAACATATGTAAATATTGTTGTAGCCCTGTTAAGTTTTATCTTCCTAGAAAGAGAAAATTCAAAGAGCTTGGAGTAGAACAGTCCCTGTGAGTAGAGATATGGAACAGGAGTGGAGAGGTGCCTACATGTGAGTTCAGTCAAGAGTCAGGTGAATAAAGGCAAGAACTGGGAGCAGCCAGCTCCTGCAGAAGGAGTTGTGGGGTTTGGAAGTCAGCCCTGAGTTAAGATGAGAGAGGACTTTACTTGGATACTCTATTGACTGAAAATAATGTACCTTACTGTGACCTAGAGTGGATGGTATTTCTACTTTCTGCCATCCCTTAAGGATGATTGGAAACCAATCAGTCAAGATGAAAGAGGATTTTACTTCCATATTGTGTGTTGATTGAGGAGATTGTGACTTACTGAATAATATGTTTTGTTTAAGACTATGTGGCCACCTTAGTAATAAGCTGTTATGTTATATTGTTGTGAATGTTGTGCTTTAGTTTCTTCTTTAGATTATTGCTGAATAGGGAGTTCACTATACTAAGCGTTTAAAACTTTAAAGTTATTCACAGCAGAAGTCCTCAGGATTGCTGTTCATGATTGGGTCACACAGTAAGTGGATTTGAACTCAGGTCTTCTTGACTCCAGACTTGCCTCTCTAAGCATTGCACTACCCAGCCACCAAGCAGGATATAAAGACAGGGGAAAATATAGTCCCAGTCTTGAAGAATGTCATATTCTAAAGGAAGAGTCAATATATAAATAATTAGGGATGTACAAGATATACACAGGGTAAATGAAAGGTAAACTTTTGAGGGGAAGAAAATAACATTTGGGGAAACAGGAAAGGAACTTTTTTAGAAGTTGGGACTTAAAATGAATCTTCATGAAGGTCAAGGATTCTAAGAGGTTGAGGTGAGAAGGGAGAGCATTTAAGGCACAGGGGACAGCAATACAAAGCTACCAAGATGGGAATCATGGGAGAAGAACAGTGAGTAGACCAGTGTGACTGAATAGTAGACTGCTTAGAGAGGAAAAAAATGTAAGACTGTAAATGTAGAGGCCTAATTTGTAAAGATCTTTAAAGGTCAATTAGAGGACTTTATATTTGAATCAAGAAGTAATAGGGAACCACTGGAATTTCTTGAGTAGGTGGATGATCTGGGCAAGCATATACTTTGGGAAAATCTGTTTGTCAGCTGAGTAGAGAATGGAATGGAATGTGAGAGACACGAGGCAGAGAGGTCAGTTAGAAGGCTATTATAACATTCTAGGGAATAAATGAAAAAGGCCTGAGTTAGGGTGGTGACTGTATGAGTTAAGAGAAGAAAATACATGGGATAGATCTTGGGGAGATCTTTTATTTTTGGTTAGAATTGGCACTGGATTGGCTATGTGGGGTGAGAGTGAATAGTGGAGAATGACACTGGTTATAAGCTTTGGTGACTAAGGACCTGGTGGTGTCCTTGGTAAAAATAGGGATGTTTTGAAGGGGGGAGAGTTTGAGGGAAAAGATAATGAGTTTTGTTTTAGTCAAGTCTACAAATGAAGTAAAGCTTAAAAACATGGAAATAAGTCAAGTGATTAATACCTAGTATGGTTCAGTTTGGTGAATTAATTCATTTAGATTAGAAAATGAGTTAACTTCCAGAGATCTTGATAAAATGAGACACACAAGTAAAAAAAGTTGGTGGTGGAAAGTTTCAGATAGATAGATCTGGGAGATGGAATGCTGCCCAGGAAAAGGAGCACCAACTTTCTTGTTCTTGGAGAGACCCTGAACATGAGAGACAAGAGATAATGTGGTAAGATCTCTGGACCAAGATTCAGAGGATCTGGGTTTGAATCCAGTTACTTATTATTTGTGTGTCCCTGAGTATGAGAATTAACCTCTCTGGATCTCAGTTTCTTAATTTGTAAAATGAAGGAATTTGATTAAATGAACTATTTTATTTGGAGCTAAAATGGACCTTGGAGATCATCTTATCATACCTTTATTTATGAAGAAACTGAAGACAAAGAAAATTAAATGACGTGCAAAAATATCACTTATCTAACAAGCAGCAGAGTTGTGATTTGAATATAGGTGCTCTGATTAAAAATTCTCTACCCTTTCCCATAACACACTACTCATCCAACTGAAACATCCATGAATGTTACCCACTTCATCATTTTCACTATAAATGGTACAAATGGAATACCAGAAAAATACAAATCAACAATATAGTGCTTCAAAAAATTTGGATACATATATGTACGTATGTATAAGGCTGATCATTAGTGTGGGCAAAACAGGTATTAACTTGTGCCAAAGGGACCCATTCTAGAATACTTCTCCTACCTGTTGCCTCTAAAGAAGGTATTTCTTTAATTTAAGGTATTATTATATCCAAGAGTTCTCCTTAAGATGTCAATACCAATAGATAGATATAGATACAGGTATATGTCTCTATTATATATAATACCTGATACATCACACATTATAAATATTAAACATATTATAATATATAAGATAATGATATGAAAGAGACAGAGAGGAGAGAGAGAGACAATGAGGGCCAACTGTTTTCAAATTATTCTGCAGACAGAATAATAGAAAACAGATTTAAGATGCAATGAAAAGCATTTAGCTTATTGTGTATTCTCTGAGAGTGTCAGTGATTTACAACACACATGAATGGTCAAGAAAAGATGTGAAATCTCCTCTTCTGGAAGTCTTTGAAATAGAAGGGAATCTCAATTGGTTGGAACACTTCAAATATGGTACAGGCCAAAGCCAGAGGGATAAACTTGGTGGCTAATAATGAAGACTTGGATACAGCTTTGGAAGAACAGACTGTGATTATATCCCCAGTGCTACATCAGTCTCTTCCAGTCATTTGATTTTATAATGGTAAAATTTGCCCGAAAACAAATTTGCTTTATAAGCTCAAAACTGTCTAATAGTCTTTCTTATTTTCTCCAACTTAGACAACTCAGAGTTATCATTTTCTATATTTGAGACACTTCAAAACACATTTGCTTCTCTCATCCCTTTGACTTCTTTCTACACATTTTTCTCCTCCTTATGTTTTTTTTTAAATAAGCAGACATTAATTATTTTAGAAAAAAAAGCATCTTTAGAAACATACTTCACCTTATTCTTGAAACTACTATTGGTATAAATAGGGAAGTAGTATGGTGTTGCAAGAACATGAACTAAGAGATGTAAGTCTTGGGTTTGAGTCCTAGCTCTGTCACTAGGTGTGTGATTGTGGCTATATCACTTCACTCCTGTAGTACTCAAATAAGAAAGATGGCTTCAGTAATTTTGAGGTCTCTTTGAGGCTCTAATAGAGTGGTTCTCAACGTGTGGGTCACAACCCCTTTGGGGATCAAATGACCCTCTCACAGGGGTCACCTAAGACCATCGGAAAACACATATTTCCGATGGTCTTAGGAACCGAGACACTGCTCCTGTATCCGTCTCCAGGTGGGTCTGCCCACATGCAGATATGCCCACATATGAGTATTAAAGGGTCGTGGCATTAGGAAGGTTGAGAACACTGCTCCAATAGCCTATGAGTCCACAAAATTCAGAATTCTGACTGAATATATACAATTTCCTTGGAAGAAAGGAAAAAAAAGAGGACAAAGAGAGGGTGGGGGCCCACAGGGACATGGTGATGAGAAAGGTATCTATTTCACAGAATCCCAGTAATTTTTTTTCCTCTTCTTGTCTTCTCTCACCATGTCTATTTCTATGGCTTGAATTTAGAATTTGACTTTGTATCTCTTACTGTTGTGTAAAGAAAGGACCATAAAGTAGTTTGGAACTCAAGAAGAAGAAGAAGAAGAAGAAGAAGAAGAAGAAGAAGAAGAAGAAGAAGAAGAAGAAGAAGAAGAAGATTAGTGATGGATGTTATTTCTGTCTTTCAAATAAGAACCACAGCTCCAAAATTCTGTGTTCTATGCAATATTAGTTGCAGACACTCAAATAGAATCTGAATTCAAGGGCACTGACTTGTTCTTATCTGATCTTATCAAGGTGATCTTTTGATTAATTTTTGCCAACCTTACATTTGTGTCTATTCTCATTATGACTATCAGACATATAGACTATTAGGACTATTGGATTCTCCAAGACATTGCCTTCATTCTTTTTCTAAGTAGTAGTCTCCACTTCAAAGCATCAGAAGTTCACTTTTTCCCTTAGCTTTTTGTAGGTCAACTTATTTGTTTATCTCTGCTTTTGAAGGAGTGAGCTTTTGCTTCCAACATCAATCTCTCACATTCAGGATGACCAGCTATTAGCCACAGGTTGCATTGTGATCAATTATATTATAGCTCACATTCATATAGTACTTGAATGTTTATAAAATACTTTCCTCACAACAATGCAAGGTGTTGTGGCACCAGTCTCACTACCCCTATATAGTGAAATTGAGATTTAAGAGACAGAACCAAGATGGTGAAGAAATGGCAGGGGCTCACCTGAGCTCTCCAAAACTTCCCTCCAGATAACTTTAAAATAATGCCTCAAAGTATATTCTGGAGTGACAGAATCCACAAAAGAACAGAGTGGAACAATTTTCTAGCCCAGGACAATTTAGAAGATTGGCAAGAAAGATCTGCTGCACCAGGGTGAGAGTACAATCCAATGTAGGGAGTACTAACACAGATGCAACCCCAGCAAATGATGAGCAGGTCTTGGGAATGACTGACTTAGCAGCAGTAGCAGCTTCTTCCAGAGCTATCAGTACACAGGTGGCAAGGGGATTGGACAACTAGTCAAAACTAAATTGTAAGGGGTTCTTTGCTGGCACTTGGAGCAGGATTCTGTTGCTTTGCCCATAATTGGATCTGGATCCCATCCATGTGTGGCAGTATCAGAGAGAAGAGGAGCACGAGGACACCAGAACTTCTGGCTTCAGTGGAACTGGGACACTGGGCACAATTCTAGGATAGAACAGAGTGCTTGTGGATGGTCACTCACAGATCAAAGCACAGACCAGGAGAGTAGTAAACACACTTCTCCTAAGATCATACCACACTGGAAGAACTAGCTTTGAAAACAGTTGCACAATAAATCCAAAGCTTGGGAAAGTGTGCCCTCCATCTCAAAAATAGAGCCCCACTTTAGCATAGAATTAAAATTCAAATAAATGGCCTGGAAAAAATGAGCAAACAACAGAAAAAAAAATTCTGACTACATAAAGTTACTATGGCCACAAGGAAGATCAAAATACATATTCAGAAGACAACAAAGTCAAAATTCCTAGAATCCAAAGCCTTGAAGAAAAATATGAATTTGTTTCAGGTCATGGAAGAGCTCAAAAGGGATTTTACAAAACAAGAAAAATGGAGGAAAAATGGAGAAGAAAATTATGAAAAAAGAGTTGATAGCTTGGTAAAAAAAAAAAACTGAAGAAAATAATACCTTAAAAAAACAGAATAGGTCAGATGGTAAAAGAAGTCCAAAAATCTCCAATGAGAAGAAGAATGTCTTGAAAAGCTGAATTGACTAAATAGAAGAAGATATGCAAAAATTCACTGAAGAGAAGCACTCAAAAAGCAGAATTGGCTACATGGAAAAAGAGGTACCAAAAGTCACTGAAGAAAAGAATTCCTTAAAAAGTAGAATCGACCATACAAAAAAAGAAATACAAAATCTCACAGAAGAAAATAATTTCTTAAAAATTAGAATTGAGCAAGTGAAATCTAATGACTATAAGACATCAAGAAACAATAAAACAAAATCAGAAGAATGAAAACTGATAGTAGAAAATGTGAAATATCTGGAAATACCTGGAAAATAGATCCAGGAGAGAGAATTTAAGAATTCTTGAACTACCTGAAAGTCATAATACAAAAAAGAGCTTAGACATCATCTTTCAAGAAATTATCAAGGAAAACTGCCCAGATATTTTAGAAACAGAGGGTAAAATCAAAATTAAAAAACATCTACTGATCACCTACTGAAAGAGATCCCAAAATGAAAACTTCAAGGAATATTATAGCCAATTTCCAGAGGTCACAGGTTAAGGAGAAAATATTTCAAGCAATCAAAAAGAAACAATTCTAATATTGTGGGGTCACAGTCAGAATAATACCAGGTTCAACACTTTCTACATTAAAGGATTAGAGGACTTGAAATATGATATTCCAGAAGGCGAAAGAGCTGGGATTCCAACCAAGAATTACCTACCCAGCAAAATTAAGTATAATCCTTCAGGGGAAAAAAAATAACCATTCAATGAAATGGAGGACTTTCAATCATTCCTGATGAAAAGACCAGAGCTAAATAGAAATTATGATTTTCAAATACAAAACCCAAGAGCGGCATAAAAAGGTAAAGAAGAAAGAGAAATCACAAGGGTTGCAATAAGGTTAAACTGTTTGCATTGCTACATGGGAAAATGACTGATGAGTCCTAAGAATTTTCTCATTATTTGGGCAGTTAGAAGGAGTATACCTAGAGAGAGAGTTTGGGTGTGAATTGAATATCATGGGATGACCCCATGATCAAGGGATCAGAAAGATGGATGCACTGGGAGAAGGGGAAAGGAGAGAGTGATCAAATGGGGGTAGTAAATTACCTGACATAAAAGAGGCATGAAAGAGCTTTTACAGTGGGAGGAAAGATGGGGGAATTTGTGGTGGGGTGGGGTTGGGAGGAGCTAGCAAACTTTACTCTCATTGGAATTGGCTCAAAGACAGAATAATATACATGCTCAGTTGGTTATAGAAAATAAATCTTACCTACTGGAAAGCAGAAAGGGAAGGGGGCAGGAGAAGGGAGGGTAGACTGGTGTAGGTAAAAATGAAGCAAAACACTTTTCAGAATGGACAGGGAGGGAGAGTAAAAGGAGAGAGAGTAGGATAAACAAGTGGAAAATAAGATGGAAGGAAATACACAGTAATCACAATTGTGAAAAAAAAATTTACAGCAAGTTTCTTTGATAAAAATGTCATTTCTCACATATAGAGAACTAAGTCTAATTTATAAAAATAAGAGCCATTCCCCAATTGATAAATTGTCAAATGATATGAATAGGCAGTTTTCAGATGAAATAATCTATAATCTATCTATAATCATGAAAAAAAATCACTAAATCGCTATTCATTAAAGAAATGCAAATCAAAACAACTCTGAGCTACCAGATTTCATCTGTCAGATTGGCTAATATGACAAAAAAAGGAAAGCAGTAAATGCGGGAGGGGATGTGGGAAAATTGAGACGCTAAAGCACTGTTGTTAAAGTTGTATACTGAATCAGCATTTCTATAGAACAATTTGGAACTATTCCCAAAAGGCTAGAAAACCATACATATCCTTTGACCAAACAACACTACTATTAGGTTTGTATCCTGAAGAGATAAAAACAAAAGGTAAAGGACCTATATGTACAAAAATATTTCTAGTGACAAAATATTTAATGGTGACAAAAAATTAGGAATTTAGGCACTATTCATCGACTGGGGAATGGCTGAACAAGCTGAATATGATTGTGATGGGATTCTATCATGCTATAAGCAATGATGAGGAGCATGCCCTCAGAAAAACCTGGAAAGACTTACATGAACTGATACAAAGTGAAATGAACAGAACCAGAAGAACATTATACACAGTAACAGCAATATTGTATGATGATCATCTGTGAATGATTTAGCTATTCTCAGCAATACAATGATCCAAGATAATTCTGATGGACTTATGAAAAATGTTACTCATCTCCAGAGAAAGAGTGGATAGAGTCTGAATGCAGATCAAAGCATACTTTTTCTTTATTTTTCTTGGCTTTTTTTATTTGTGTTTTCTTTCATAATATGACTAACATGGAAATATGCTTTCTATGTCTGCACATGTATAACCTATATTTTTTTTAGCTTGCCTTCTCAATGAGGGAGAGAATTTGGAACTGATAATTTTTTAAAATATATGTTAGAATTGTTTTTCCATGTAACTGGGGGAAAATAAAATATTAAATAAATATTAAATCATTGAAAAATTTTAAAAAAGAAATTGAGATTTAGCAAGATGAGGTGATTAACCTACGTTCACACAACTAATAAGTTGGAGAGTAGGGGGAGGACTTAAACTCAGGCTTTCTGAAATTCAGTTCTGAATCTGCTAATCCAAGATTATTTAAAATCTATTTTTCAGAGATTCCTTTGTTCAGGATGACTGAAAAAAAAAACCCAGTCCACTAGCATTTTCCCCAAACTCCTACTTTTTCTCCAAATTTTCTGTCTTCCCAAGACTCCCACTGAATATATAGTCCTTCATTTTCCTGTTTCTTACCTGTCTTTCCCTTCATTGGGTTTCTACCTATAATTATCTGTTTTATGAAATTTTTAGTTATATAAATGCACAATTAAGGTATGTTTCTTAATCCCTGTGTGTGTGTGCATGTGTGCATGTGTGTGTGTGTAGGTGTATGTGTGTGTGTGTGTGTGTGTGTGTGTGTAGGTGTGTGTGTGTGTGTGTGTGTGTGTGTGTGTGTGTGTGTGTTCTGGATTTTGGTTGGAGGAATTGCTAGGGGCCAAATGACAGTGCCAATAAAATAAGTGTTTGGGAGAGTGAATATAAGCATACTGGATCAGTAAGTAGGAAAGGAAAAAAAAAATCAGATTTGGTTCTTCATTCTGGCTATTGCCCCCTCACCAAAGGACTGCACCATGGAGGGGAAAGGCAAAAATTCTCACAGATCTTCAGGGTTTGTTTGTTTTTTAATGTGCATCTGGCAAAGATGATTCGTCAGGAGCACAAAATGATATATTTGAATTTCACCAGAAACTACTTCCTGCTCAAAGCAAATGAGATCTCACGATATCTCTGATAAACAGTATTATATTTGTGTGTGTGTGTGTGTGTGTGTGTGTGTGTGTGTGTGTGTCTGTGTCTGTGTCTGTGTATGTGTGTGTGTGCATCTCTCCCTTTTATAGACAAGGCTAGGAAAGGAAATATAATCTTCTTTAAGATTTCTGTGTGTGATGTCTGTCTGCCTGTCTGTTTCTGTTTTTTATTTCTCTGAGCCTCTGGTTACATCTGTTTCTATGTCTTTGTCCCTGTTCCTTTCCTCTCCTCTCCCTTTCTCTACTTTCCTGTTATGTTTTTCTCTGTGTTCTGTTTTGTTCTTTTTTATCTTTGTTTCTCTATCTGTGTCTCTCTCAAAACATATAGAACTAAAGAAAATGTTTTCTATATGTTTTCTGTAGTTTTTCTGTATGTTTTTTTTCTGTTTTCTCTCTGATTTTCTATCTTACTCTTTCTCTCTATTGCTCTTCATTATCCCTTTAAAACCTTGACTTCTGATGTGGAATACTACTACTGTGCTCATACGAAACTAAAAAGCCAACAAAACATCACCTGCATTTGCTGAATTGTAACTGCCTTTTATTTGGGCTTCATGAAAATAATAATATGATTCAATAAACACTTATTACGGACCAGATATATATGGGGCATTGCAGAAAGACACTCTACTACTTCCTATAGATAGAGAGGATGAATGACATAGTCTCTTGTCCTTAAGTAGCTTACAGTTTTAATAGAGAGACTATAATGTAAACCCACACAGGAAAAATGCATTGTACAAAGTTATAAGGGCAAGAGAGGTATCTAGGCAAATTGAGCTACTGGGAGGTTTTAACCTGGGTTCCCTGAATTTGTCTTATTTTAGCATTTTTGATAATTATATTTCAATATAATTAGTTCCTTTTGCAATCCTATATATATTTTATTTTACGTATTTTAAAAATTTTATTCTGAGAAGGGGTACATAGACTTTATTAGACTGTCAAAGGAGACCATCACACCAAAAAGCATTAAGAACTCCTATGTCTAGGTAAGTTTGAGGATGGGAAGATTGCTTTCAGCTGGAGGAAATTGGAGAAGGGAGCAGAGAGCAGGAAAAGCTTCATGAATTAGCTGACACTGAATTGAATCAGGAAGAGGAGGATAAAGAAAGAATGAATTTTAGGCATAAGATATATGGAGGTAGGATTGTTGAGGGCAACCTTAGGGAACAGCCAGAAATCCAGTTTAACTGGGGATAGAGCACATGAAGGTACCAGAAATGTGAAATAAGGCTGGAAAGGTAGGATGGATTCAGAGGGTGGAGGACTCTAAATGTCAGAATGAAGAGTGTTTTACTCTAAATACAATTGATATTTGGTTGTTTTTCATTCCTGTCTTACTCTTTGTGACTCCTTTTGGGGTTTACTTGGCAGTGGTTAGTCATTTCCTTCTATAGCTCATTTTATAGCTGAGGAAACTGAGGCAAACAGAGTTGAGTGACTTGCCTAGGGTCATATAGCTAGCAAGTGTCTGAGACTGGATTTGAACTCAGGAAGAGGAGTCTAAAGACAATAGGGAAACACCAAAGGCTCTTGAATGGGGAGTGAAGGGGTCAGACCTATGTCTAAGAAAGATTATTTGAGTATTTCTTTGAAGGATGAGAATTGCAAGGGAAAAGACCAAAATTGGGAAGGCCATTATTACAATAGTCCAAGTCAGAGGTGTGTGAAGGGAGACAAAGGAACAGATGTGAAAGCCATTGTTAATGCAGAATTGACAAGAAACTGTAACTTATGAGATGGATGAGAGATAGAGTAGAGGGAGAGAGTGAAAGACAACTATAAATTTTCAAGTCTAATTCATCTGCAGGATTTTGGTGTTATTAATAGAAATAGGGAATTTGAGAGGGAAGACAACTTTAGGGTGCACACTGAGTTCAATTTTGGACACTGAGTTTGAAGTGCTGACAGAACGTCCAAGTGGAGATACCCAATAGCCAGTTGGATTTAGGAGACTGACAAATATGAAACAATTACTTGACTTTAATATTCTTGAGATATGGATCAATGTTGTGAAGTTATTCAGCTATGGCAAGTCAATTTGATTTTTTAAACCAGACCAATTTCACTCAGTTTTCCTTTTCTATACCGCCACTTCATCTCCACCCCTACTCAATAACTCCTCTAACTTTTTAAGTGCCAAGTTGGCTCTTTCCCTCTCAGAACCCCTATCAAAATTCCATTAAAATCCGTTCAGGAAAAACTCTGATTATCAGTCACTTATAAC
Source organism: Pseudochirops cupreus (assembly GCA_028627135.1). Lineage (NCBI taxonomy): Eukaryota > Metazoa > Chordata > Mammalia > Diprotodontia > Pseudocheiridae > Pseudochirops > Pseudochirops cupreus. The sequence goes on along the minus strand of CM053580.1, from coordinate 144,849,535 downwards.
TTAGCTGAGTTAAATGTGTTTTAAATTTCCTTATCTCTAGTGGAGTAATAAAAGGTTTAATCTCCTTAGATTCAATCATCCTTAAGCAAGAGAAAGAAGTACTTGGGGCACAAAAACCTCTTCCCTGTATCCATGAAACCACACTTCCCATTCTGAGTTTAAGGTCAGTCCTATAGCTTCCCTTAGATAATAATACCTATTGCACTTCAATCTCTAAAGAGACAGTTTTGTGTCACTTAGCTGGGAAAGTGACATCTCTGTATGCAGACTTGGATCTATTTCTCCTTTCCTTATTTTCCCACCCCCATAATTCCGTCACTCTCAATGGATGAGACCATTTAAAATAGTTCCAAGCAAGCAATTAGACTCCCCACAGCTAGACTCTACTATGCTATTCCATTTTCTTTAAATTTCCATAAAAATCAGACCTTGCCCACAAGTGAGGGAGAAGTGGTTTACTCTAAGGTGCGGTTGTTCAACAATCACCGATATTTTTTTCCCCTTCATTTCACAGAATGGCCACAACAAAGGGATTGAATTGTTCTGCCTGCTACAGAACAAAGCCCCTCTTGTGAGAGACAATAGCTATGCCATTTCAAAGTCTGCATGAGGAGTAACTGGAAAGAACTCCTGAAGGGATTAGCTCAGTATCAACGTTGTTGGAACCTTACCTCACTGAGCTCTGCCAGGATGGAAAAGCCTTCCTGTAGCAGATAGAAAATCCTGATGCATTTTAGTTTTGGGTCACGCCAGGTCTTCACCAGTCTGAATGTCACATGGGCACTGGAGGCTTATTTGGAGCATCTCATACCCATGTGTTGCTTTTTATAACTCTCCTTTCCATTGTGAGGTTCTGCATATGTCCCATTTGATCAGGTCACAGCAAGTTATGTCGTGTCCAACACTCATATTAAATGAAATCAGCCTAAACCTACCCAGCATGATACAGACTTGACAGAACAACTCTCTTTCACTCTAAGAGCAAGCAAACAGTGGCTACTTGTTAAACAATGAATTAAACAATCGCCCCTATTAGTGCTTCAATATTGAACTCTTGGTTCCAGGACAATGTTTTATCCTTTAAGTAATAGAAGCCTGCAAGTAACCAAGTGACATGGAGGAAGGAAACCTAAGTCAAGAACCAAAGTGGACATGATCCATTTCAAAAGTAGAATTGACAAGTTATCATCAGGATACATTACTTATAAAAGAACTATTTTCAATTAAAAAATATTTTTTGACTAATATAACTGATCAAACTCCTTTGAAATAACAATATAATTTAATTCTATTTAATATATTATATTTATATATATATATATATATATATATATATATATATATATATAATATGATATAACAGCTAACCTTTACATTGTGCCAGGCATTGTGCTAAGTGCTTTACTATTTTTGTCTCATTTAATCCTCACAATAACCTTATGAAGTGAGTGTTATTATTATTCACATTTTATAGGTGAGGAAACTGAAGCAGAGAGAGGTTAAATGACATGCCCAGGGTCACATAGCTAGGAAGTATCTGAGGCAGGATTTGAATTCAGGTCTTCCTAACTCCAGGCCCGCTGCTCTATCCACTGTGCCATCTAAACTTGATAGAGAAAGAAAAAAGAAGAAAAAGGACTTTCAATCTATGAGTAATAGAAATATTGATTGGATCAGTTACTTAGGTATCACCTAGACCAGGGGTGGGGAACCTGTGGTCTTGAGGCCACATGTGGCCTTCTAGATCCTTAAGTTTGGCCTTTTGACTGAATTCAGATTTTATGGAACAAATCCACTTAAGGCCACACTTAAGGATCTAGAAGGCCACGTGCGGCCTCAAGGTCAAAGGTTTTCCACCCTGACCATACACTACATTTCACAGACAGGGAAGCTGAAGTTTGCCCAAGGTCATGCAGATACTTAATTGAAGAGACAAGACAAGAATAAACATCCTGACTGTCAGTTCAGTGAGTCAGCCTTTATATTAAGCAATTATTGTATTTTTAAAAGGTTTGTGATTTTCTCATCTACCTATTTATTCTCTGCCCATCACAGAAGAGGACATGCCCTGGAGTTGTTGAAACTTTTATCACAGGAACTTCAGTATTAAAACCTCACCAATCAATGATTGGGGACTTTTCTGTTCTGACTGGACCACAAGTCTCAGAAAAATCTACTCCATACTCTCCAGCCATCTCACTTCAGTCTTGTCAATCACTTTGCCACAGAACAAGTACCTTTTCTTCTTTCCCTTTCCCACTCAGTTCCAGAAGTCATGATCAAATCAACTCTGACTTTGTTCTTGGATGAGGTACCTATTTTCCTATGGCCCCATTCACCATCTATGACATTTTCCATACTAAAATTCTCCACCCTGGCCATTACTTCCATTTCTGCATGATCTCCTCATATTAGAATGCAAGCTCCTTGAGGGAGGGATTAAATTTTGAGAAAAATGATTATTTCTTATTTAAATTAATAACCAATTATTAATTGAGATTAAGATTTTCCTTTTTCAATTTTTTTCATTTAGAAATCAGTCTCTTGTAGGTTATAGAGCCATCATCCAAAGAACAGGACTGATGATGAGATTGGATAGAACATTCTCCTCAGTCTTGTTGCTGCCCAACTGAGGAAGCTTAGTTTTAATTAAAGAGTAAAAAGGATAGAATCTAGCTAAATTCCAGCCCGCTATATTCTACTCAGACAGGCTTGGGTGGGGAGGAGGGTTAGACTCCTTTTGTATACAGTGCCCAGGAGGGAGTAGTCTGGCTTGAGATGAGTCTCTCTTTGTCCATGAGTGACATAATCAGAGTCATGCCAAACCCCTCATTAGAATAGGCCCACCTTTCCTTATAATATTCATTCTCTAATTATTAACCAATCAGAGTTGATGTCTACCTGTCAAGAATACCCACTCTTCTAAGGGTATAAACATCAAGAAGCCTTTGTGAGAGGTCTTGGTTTATGACAGAAAGCCAAATGACCATCCTTTCATTAAATATTCACTAGCCATAATTAATAAAATTATTAATTAACCAGAAATTATTTCTCTCAGCCTTTTCATATATCATAATTTACTTTGTATTTGTATTCCTGGGGCTTAGAAACTGTATAGAGCCATGGACCTAGAGTCAGAAAAACCTAAGTTCAAAATCAGTCATAGACATTTCATAGCTATGTGACTGTTAGCGTCTCTGTCTCATTTTCATCACCTATAAAATGGAGATAATATTAGCACCTAACTCCCAGGGTGGGTGTGAAAATAAAATGAGATTCTATTTGTAAAGCACTTCTTTTATTTGATCCTCATGATATTACTGGTTGGTATTACTTTTATCTCCATCTTTTCAGTTGAGGAAACTGAGTCAGACAGAGGTTAAGTGACTTTCTCAATGTTACACAGCTAGTAAGTATCAGAGGATGATTCTGAATGCCGGTCTTCCTGATTCCAGACATAACTTTCTATTCACTGTGCTACCTAGCTGTCTTTGTAACAAAAAAGTCTAACTATTATTATTAGTGGTAGTAGTAGTAGTAGTCCTAGTAGTAGTAGTAGTAATAGTAGTAGTAGCAGTGTAGTAGTAGTAGTAGTAGT
>CM053580.1:144829201-144845437 GCA_028627135.1 Pseudochirops cupreus | reverse complement strand
ATAGTCATAGCTGTAATAGTAGTAGTAGTCCTAGTAGTAGTAGTAGTAGTAGTAGTAGTAGTAGTAGTAGTGTAGTAGTAGTAGTAGTAGTAGTAGTAGTAGTAGTAGTAGTAGTAGTAGTAATGGTGGTGGTGGTAGTAGTAGTAGCGGTAATAGTAGTAGTAAGAGTAATAGTAGGAGTAGGAGTAGAAGTAGTAGTAATAGTATAGCGCTTGGCATGTAATATTATTATTAATAAATTTTTTTCATCCATTCAGCTATACTAGAGAACTGTCTCTACCAAAATTCGTGGTTAATACTTGGAAGTTCTGTGAGAACTATAGCTAACGTATTTATATAGCTATGAGAACTATACAAAAGGATTGCCTAAGGTCACAATAAATGCCAAAGGCAGGCTTTGAATCCAGGTGTTTCAAGCTTGAGGCCCAACATTGTCTACAATAGGCAATGATATCTCCATACATAAACCTTGAATCAAAAACAGCAGGTATTAATAAATATTTGTTTGATTGAACTGAATGGATTTGGCTGTTTAAAATAAGAGTTCATGTTTGAGGCAGCATGAATTGGTTGAAAGATCACTGAGGAGTTGGGAGAAATTTGTAATTCTTGATCTGCTTTAGCATTACCATATATACATTACTGACTACAAATCATGACCACTTTTTGCGCTTGAGTTTGGCTATTTATCATTAGATTGTACATTCCTTGAGGGCAACGACTGTCTTTTAACTCTTTTTGTAGCACAGTATCTGGCACGTAGGTCTGTCCTTCATTTTTGAAGAGGACCAATAACGTCATGGGAGGATGCCATGACTTGGTGTGAATTGGATTTAAGTGAGGTAGAGTTCCACAAAGTCATCAGCCTCATTCTCTCTTCCAAAATCATCGAAGTCCAGAGGCAAGACAAAAGTGAGGGAAATCAGGGATGGGCTAAGATGCAGGCGGATGTCCTTGACATTTTAGTTATCTCACCAAGCTCTAAGCTCTCCGCAGCACTTCTTTCAGCCACCTTCATGGCTTTTGGAACACATTGTTCTCATCAGTCCATTCTACCAGGCTAAGTGTTGACATGGTTGGAGTAGACGTCCCCTTAATTTATGCCATATACTAAACACACAATGAATAGATTGACAAATATGAAGCCTGAGGCCAGAGATGGCAACGTAAGTCCAAATGACTGAAAAATACTATACCATTATAGTCAATTCAAATATATTCCATTCAGTCTCCAGAATGTGTATTTTGCATTCACAACAAAACAAGTTTATTGTTTCTGGAATCAAGGAGTAGACAAAAATAACCTCTAAAGTCGATGCCAACCCTACAATTACTTTAAGCCGTATTTTGGATCTAACCTGAGATTTTTCAATTTTTAAGTTCCTTTCTTAAGGGGCATGAACTGCATTTCTTTTATCTCTCTGTCTTTAGTACCTAGCATAATGCTTTGAACAAATGAATGAAAAAGTACTTATTTAGAATTTACTATTTATGTGCCAAGCTGCAGTAGCGATACAAATAAGAAAATCTTTCAAGACAGAGCTTGCAGTCTTAGAGTCCCAGTTAAGGTCTCATCTTCCACAGGAAGGCTTTCCCAACTTCTCTTAATTCTAGCGTCTTCCTTCTCTTAATTTACTTCCTGTTTATCTTGTATGTGGCTTGTTTTGTATATATTCATTTGCTTACTGACTCCCCCATTAGATTATAAGCTCCTTGAGAGCAGGGACTGTCTACCCTTTTTTTATATTCATAGTACCTAGCACAGTGCCTGACATATAATTGGGTATTAATAAACATTTATCAACTGACTGACTACACACAAAAGAGATGGGTGTCCCTTGGGGAGACAAATAGTAGGTGCTTCATAAAGGTTTATGGAATTGTTGGGAAGTATACTTTGGATTGTGTGAGAATATTAAAGCATCTCCACCAACTCTACAGTTCAATAGGCTAATGAGAAACCATGATAATCAAATGCATATGACATATGCAAATTTTATCCTGTACATGGAGACAGCTCAGGGCATGAGAGATAGGTGAAGTAAAGTAGCAGAAACTTACCTGATGCTGTATAACACTTTGCCATTTTTTGAAATCCGTAGTAGTTTGTTGTCTGTGGTGACATCGTGGAAGTTGGCACCCTTTTCATTTGCAAAGAATAAATCTGGTTTCCAAATGGAGTCCAGCATAGATGGGTCTAAATCCAAGGAGTCATCAGGGTATTCACTGTAAGCCAGTCTGGAGTCATTCCACTGTTGTCTCAAAAAGATGTTCACTCTGTAGTCCTATAGAAATGCCACAGAGAAAGATGACTAATCCCCCACATTGACCATGAGGGACCTACTTATTCTTTCCCATCATTCCCAGCATTTCAATTTTGCATGTCAGCAATCCATGCATGTCTACACAATATCAATGTTACCAGTGAATTCAGTTGGAGCAACAAAACAAAATCTCTCAAGCCAACAGAACAACATCCATTACATTAAGTAAGTTTATTTTCTACCTTTAAAACTGGTATGCTGGTATGGTGTAGACATACCTTCAAGTTAACATTTCTCTGGAAAGAGAAAAATTGCTGCTAAAGAAATCAGCCGATAAAGGCAGGCAACTAAATAAATACAACAAGCATATTTTCCAAATCAGAATTGGTATGGCCTATGACCTCTTTCACACAGGAGGATAAGAACTTATTTTATTTATATGCCAATACCCTGGAATACGAGTTCCTTAAGGGAATCTTGACAAAGGAAGAATTCTGGTTAAAAGAACCAAGAGATCAATAATGTAAAAGCAAAAATCCCAAGCAAAACATTTCAAGAAATCTCAAATTCCAATTAGTCTTATAGTCTCTTTTATTGTCTTATCAAATTATCAGGCTACTTTAACATTTCTCTGGCCTTCTTTGCTATGTACACCTAGGCATCTGGGTATTTCTTCAGCGATAGAGTTTTTAAAACAACAAAGAGACTGCAATTGTTTGAATAGAGCTTCTTCCAAATCTGAAAACCTCTGGATCTTTTTCACAAAAATAGTTCTGGACTTAACACATTATTATCTACATCAATGGTCCTTCTTGTTTTGTCTGAAAAGTCTCTTCCATCAGGCAAATTTTCTGGAGATGTTGGCTCTACTGCAGACTAACTACCCAAAGGTATTAGGACATGAGAAATATTTCCTAATTTGACAGTCTAGAGGCTAGACCCTGTGAGTCCAGTGATTATCTAGTGTGGCCATGACAATTTCAAGCATATAATGTATATCTATCTATCTATCTATCTATATATATGTCATCTCTCTATCATCTTTATCTATGGCTCTATCATGTAGCTACCCAGTTCTTTTCTCACTTTTTCTTTTCCTTCACAATGAAAAAGAAACTTAGATTATTGTTAGTATTCAGTCTTGCCTAAATTATTTATGCCACGGAGACTATATGAGGATAATCACTCATGACTGAGGCCTATCTGAAGATGTCCTTGGCACCATGAGAAACATTAAGTATTAGGAGTGGCGGCTATAGGAAATGGTTTTATACTTATCTGCTGTCTTTTTGATCTCCTGTTTCCTGGCCATTGTGCCTGATTTATTCAAGATTCCAACATGCTAGTATTTATATACTTCTATATGTCAAAATCATGGGCTGAACTTGAGATCGACAAATATTAATTATTTCACTGATCTAGGTCATTTCAGGGTCTGGTCAGTGACTGCTCTTAGGAAGAATGCTGTATGTAGTTTAGAATTAAGAAAAAAAATGTCCACAAAGCAAATTCCTCTAAGAAATGCTAGAGTACAGGACATGAGTTTGAGGTATTTCACTGGCTATGTTGAAAAATAGTCTTTTGACTTGGAAAATTGATTAAATTTTTTTTGTAAGTCCTGCAGATTAAATCAAGTAGACTAATAACCCTAAACCAAGAGTAAACATTGTCTAACTGAGTAGCTCCCTAGCAAGACATTTGCCGAGTCCACAGCAGGATGCTATGGTTTCATCCAAGGCTTTTATCTACTATGTTTGTGATCACGTTAAGCACAGGAGGAAACAAAGCCTTTTAAACTGCTCCCAATGACTAGTTTCCAAATCGCACAATGGGACCAATGGAATTTTGAGTTTGTGCTGTAAATATGGAAGAACCCTTGATCTCATGGGAAGCAAGTGGTTTGGCAGTTTGTTGCAACACAAGGGTGGGAGCATTAGAGAAACAGAGATCAATGCAGGAACATTATTCTTCTGTTTTCTATGAGCTTCTGCAGGCTCATACTTAGATACACAGTGTAGTCAACTGCATCACTGATAAAGAGTGTGAGAGGGAACAAACAATTTAGAAAATCTTTTCAAATACAGGTTTTCACAGTAGCTAGGCATTTCGATACATTAGTCTCAGGTGTGTCTTTTTGGTGGATATTCATCTGGTTTTCAATTTTGAGATCAGCACAAAGGAAAAAAATGCAGCTGATTCTCTTAATTTACAAGGTGCTTTTAAATTGGGAGCACATGAGTGCCTTTCAGTTACAAGGTTAACACTAGTTGGCTACAGATGAATTTAAAATAGATTTGTAGATTTGTAGCTATAGCATTTGTAGATATATATATATTTATATGTGTGTATATATGTATATACATATATGCTTATGTGTATATGTCTATGTATGTATAGACACATGTATATGTATATGTGTACATGCATATATATGTGTGTATGTGAATACATACATATATGTATATATACACACACACAGATAAACAAACAAATACCACACATATACGTATTAAAAAATCAAGGTACTGTCTGAGAGGTAGAAAAATAGATTTTAATAGTATAAAGTTACCATAGAAAATAAGTGAAATTCAACTTTTCATATAACTAGAGGACACACACCTTCCTTCTTCCAATATGCACCCATTTAAAATGTTCTCAAATTGTGCAAATAATGATAAACATTAAACCAAAAATGGACTTCTAAGTCAAAGCATCTCAAAAACTCTCAGGAGAGAGTATAGACACCCACATGTTTGGAAATCTGTGTAAATTCTCCAGACACTAGATAACCTACTGAAATCTATTACTATCCTATGAGTCTGTGATTCTCTAATATTGCTTTGCAGGTGAAAAAATGTGATAGAGTACATGTATGCTATAACATTTCCTTGTCGGACATCCCCAAACACAAGAGAATGCTTAAATGGGGCTTTAATTTTTCATTGTTTCTATACATGAAATATTGAGTTGGAAAGTAAGTACTGAGCACCACGTTGAAATAGGTACCATGATTCCCTTTGAACTATATTCATTCACTGGGAGTAGATTCTACCTTGAATCCATGATACATTGTCTCACACTAAACTTTACTTCTCTCTTATTTATTCCCTCTATTTTTTTGTTGCCTTTTTTTTGGGGGGGGGGCAGGGTAATTGGGGTTAAGTGACTTGCCTAAGGTCACACAGCTAGTAAGTGTTAAGTGTCTGAGGCTGGATTTGAACTCAGGTCCTCCTGATTCCAGGGCTGGTGTTCTATTCACTGCACCACCTAGCTGCCCCCATTCCCTTTTATTTTATCATAATATGAATCAGGCCTTAATGAAACAATTGTATTGTGTATTCACCATTTTTCCAATTATCAGTAACATGGAAGGATAGACCAAGGACAGGCTGGAGGCAGAAAGACATGGATTCAAGTCCTCTTTTAACATATAGTAGCTGCCTGTTGCTGGCAAGTCATTCAGTACCCCTGGGCAGCTCTATAAGACTGAGTTGTTGGGGAAGTTGCCCAACTGTAACTGTGTATAGTGTCTATACCGAAAGTTACTCACAAGGGCAGCTAGACAGTGCAGTGAATAGAGCACTGGCCCTGGAGTCAGGAGGACCTGAGTTCAAATCCAATCTCAGACACTTAATACTTAACTAGCTATGTGACCTTGGGCAAGTCATTTAACCCCAATTGCCCTGCCTTCCCCCCTCCTAAAAGGGAAAAAAAACCACAACAAAAGTTACTCACATTTTTTTAAGTCAACCTCAGCTGTAGCAGTATTCCCATATCCTACTGCCATTTTGTATCAGATTTAGCAATTAAGATGTACAACTATTAATAATAATAGCCAATACTTATATAGTGCTTGCTATGGGCTAGGCATTGTGCTGCTTTACAATTGTTATCTCATTTGATCCTCACAACTATCATCACAATATCTTCTCAATTGATCCTGGGAGGTAGGAGCTATATTATTATCCCCATTTTACAGATGAGGTAACTGAGGTAAAGAGAGGTTAAGTGACTTGCCCAAGGTCACACAGCTAGAAAGTTTCTGAGGCTAGATTTGAATTTGGGTTTTCATACCTCCAGGCTTGGTATTCTATCTACCAAGTGACCTTATAGCATTCAGTGAACAATTTAGTCTTATAATAATTTTTCCTTTTTTCTGAATCATTCAGTACTTCTTGAAACAGACTGAACTGCATGGTTATTACGTTGCAATTACATTGTCTTGCAAAAATGTCCTCATTGTTTCGTATGTAAATCTTATCTTTCCAACTAGATTGTAAGGTTTCCAGGACAAGCTCTGCATTCATTCTCCTAGATTACCTAGCAGATTGCTGAGTTCTCTTTTTAGCTAGAGAACATCATTTTCCTCATTTCCAGTTTGTTAGCCTCTGCTAGGGCAAAATCAGTTTGAGTTAGATGGAAGTTGTCTCTTATGGTAAGTATAGCCATTAGCATTAAATTTTTAGTTTAAAAATCAAGTTTAGCTTATACCCTAGATCACTTTACATGCCACAATGTATAGTATACTCTCATTTCTTACTGGTGAAGTAAAAAATTGCAAGTTTTGTTTTCTGCTACCACTGAAGAGTATCATTTCTACTGCGAATATTGGAGAATATATCGTCCTCCTTAAGTAATATGTGGCACTATATTCATGATAAAATCAGCCACATGCCCTTGGGTGCAGAGGGAAGAAAGACTACTGTCATGTCCCATCCTGAATATCCTTTGTAATTAAAGATCAAATGAGATGCTATCAAACTCTATGCCATCTACTATGCAAGAGCATCCAGGACGACATTCATATATTTCTTAAACAGGGAGCGTGGGGAGTCTTAGCATTGTCTTTTGTCTATCTGTTACTATACCCTCTGGACCCTTGAAACACCTATGTATGCTCTGGGGGACTTGACCTTATAACCTTTGAAAACTCTCCGCAGGGCCTACTGTCCTGAAAATATTGTGTGGCCCACTATAGCTTGCCAGCCCTTGTAATGCTTTACATTCTATCCTGGCCATCTTCTTGCCTTTTACTCTTTTCCCCCCACTTCCCTGTTCTGTTATTTTTTTTTCAGCTCTGGACTGATAATTAAATATCTATGTGTAAGATATCCTGCTAGATGGAATATTATCATTAAAATGCTTACAAAATGAAGAATGCCAGGTTTCTTGGTACAAGAATAAACTCTTGGTAAATATATCTGCTCTCATTAGCTATGAAAAAATGACAATAAAAACTGACCCTTAAAAACTATGCATGTTTATTAATCTTCTTATTATTGATCCCTCACTACATCTTTGAGCTTAAAAGTGTAATTTAAGACTGAGCAAAGCTTCTGTCTTTGATTTCTACAAGTACAAAGTCATCTAGCCACAGATTTTCTCATTCCTATCCCCTGATACCTTCATGAGGCCATGAATGTTTTAGAATAATATACACACCAACATAATAATCCATTAGAAATGTACTCCTTGGACTAAAAAAAAAAAAGCCCATTTGGGGGTATACATCCGATCCTCATGTGAAAATTTCAAAGTTAAAAATTTTCATCTAATATAAAAGTACCATGGGTGGCAGCACCACCATTCCTTTCAGGGAGATTTTTGCCCAACATTTAAATTGCTAATTGGGCAGTAATCAAAAGAGTTCTCAGGATCAAAAACCTTTGCCACAAAAAAAAAAAAAAGATTAAAGAAAAAAACCTTTGACACATTTCTGAAAACAAAAATCTTTAGATTTCATCTTTGTAAATTTCGTTCTAGTGTGGAGAAATGCCAAGATGGTTGAAAATGAGTTCTTGGTGTTCTTTCCTCAATGCAAAAAATTTCTGATATCAGGAAGAGAATCTTATTTCTTGGGCTTCAAAACCACAAGACAAGAGGGAGGATTCATCTCAAAGATTTTAGAACCTTGAATATGTATCTGTTACTATCAACTAGAAAGCACCAAGAAATCCCCTAAAATATATGAACCAACCCCAAGATTATAACAAATGCTGCCTCTGGGTTTTTGTGATTTAGCTCCTAGGATTTGGTCTGTGGGAGTGTGTGAAGTGGTTCATAAACCTTACAGTCCTATTGAAGGATCAGTTGTCATTATCATTATTATTTCTGATCAATTCTTCCAAACATGAAGGCTTTAATAAAATCATTCATTTTAGATATACAATGTTCAAAGATCCATAATGGTTTCGTGGTCTATAAGACCTTTTAAACTGTTTAAGCTGTTTAAAATTTAAAGTAAGGCTATCAAACATCTGCAGTGACATCATAAAGGCCCACCGTGAAAAGAAAAGAAAAAAAAGAGGGGAAGTGGGACTAGGTACTAGCACCAGACAGTACACTGACCTGGAAGAACACGGTACTAACGCTATATAACCACTCTCATGTTTTTATGAGGGTTTGAACAATGTCTACTTTTAGCATCCTTTCCTAGGGTACAGGAGGACCATACCTTTGATTTAGGGCAGAAATTTCATTTTTGAAAGCAAACCTTTTCATTTCATATCAAAGCCACAATTGGGAAAAGGAAAAAATGAGTTTTAAAAGCCAGATGAACTTTGTCGTCACAAAGAAGGCAGTGGGGGAAAGCAGCATATGCATCTCTCCTTTGACCATGCAACTCAATTTACTCTAAATAGCAAAGTAGATGTGCCACTGATATCAGGTCTAGCAACAGTTTCAGAATACTTTAGAAATGGTCATGATCAAGGGGGCACTTCCCTAAATCGTTAGGAAGCAACTCAGCAGCCCATTGTTTAACCATACCTCCAAACACCTGCAGATATTACAGATAAAGGAAAACAAAGATACCGACAGCTTCTGTTTTCATTGACTTAAATGTTTAGCCTTCTTGCATTGATGAACATTGAAAAGGTGCACATTTACATATTTGATAGACAGTAAAATGCAATGAGGGGATTTAATCAAAGCAATGAAAGTCTAATTAATGCAATCAGCATTAGGTCGTGCAAACATTGTCATTGAATGCCATCATGTGAAGCTGGTGATGAAACTGAAGTGGGCCACTTCAAGTTTTGCCCCTTTTTCTGTAGGATAAGAGCAATGGGTAGAGATTGAAATTGAGTGCCAAAGCTACCCATTTTTTTCAGTGTTTCTTGGGGGACCCTTATGAAATCTTGAGAGAGGTATATATGGTGTAGCAGAGACAGAGCTGGAATTGGAACCAGAAATACATGGGTTCAAATTCCAATGCTGACATATACTGGCTCTGATGTGTGGGCAAGTCACTTAACTTTTTAGTGCATGGAGACCTTAAGTTGTATTGATCTGCAGTGGTAGAAGAAATTTCTTGTTGGGGAGATTGCTATACTAATAAAATCACAAGTACAATCCCTTTTCCTATGACACTTTTAATGTCTTAGTGAAAATAAATCTTATTTGGTTTAGAATTCTTAATAACTCATTTCCTCTTATGAGTCCTTTTCTTTTCTTATTCCCTGATTTTAAGGCATTTTAAGGTAATATTAACAATCCTGTTTGTGAGAAGCAAAGTATTCCTACAATAAAACTGAATTCATCCCTTTTCATTTCTAGAATCCCTTCCAATAATAATAATTTGTTAAATGATACATACCCTAGCAACCTAAAAGATATCATTCACGCTTCCCAAAGATAAACTCTTTGCTCCTCATGATCCAGTGCCAACAGACTTGTAATTTACTTTATGTTTTCCTATAAGCCTTCCTAATGTTTTTCCAAGATGTGAACTGATTTGGTTTTTAAACTATCAAGCAGGAGAGAGCACTGTCTGTGGAGTCAGGAGGACCTGAGTTCAAATTCAGCCTCAGACATTACTTGTTGTGAGACCTGGGCAACTCATTTAATCTTGATTGCCTCCGAAAAATAAAATCTCAAGAAACCTACTATTTTATAGGGTTATGAAAATGTGAACTCTTCTAATATCCCAGGGCCTAAAAAAACAGCCTGTGAGCAAAAAAAGGTATTTTATTGAAGATCTAAAATTCAACCTACAACTTCTAGTATTAATTGTGTTTAGATAACATACTTTGTGACCATATCTCTCACGACACTATAATAAATAGAGGAAGAATTGTCTCAAAGGTCTTTTTAACCTGCCTGTAAAAGTGGCTTAATATCATCTACTGTCTTTAATGGATTTGGCGTCAAAGAATTTGAAACTGAATCCTAGCCGTATTGCCTATTACCTGTATGACATTGCAAAATCATTTAAACTCTTCTATGCATCAGCTTTCTCATTGTAAAATGAGGGAGAAGGACTAGGTCAATCCATTAAAAAGTCTTTATTAAGTGCTCACTACGTGCTAGGCATTGTGCTAAGCAGAGGGGGCGGGGCCAAATCAAAAGTTCCCAGAAGGAGCTTATGTTCTATTGGGAAAGAGAATATGCACATTTGCAGGTGTATGTAAGATACATGCAAAATAACCTTAGTGAGGAATGTACTAAGTGCTGAGAAGATTAGAAAAAGTCTTTCAGAAGTTGATGCCTGAGCTAAATCTTGAAGGAAAGAAGATGGGGATTTTAAGAGGCAGAGATGAGAAGGCAGTATATACCAAATAAGGTTATCAACACAAAGCACAGAGATGGAAGGGGGAGTGTCATGTTTAAGAAACAGCAAGTAGGTCAATATGGCTGTACTGTAGTTGTGTGGAAGAGGGTAATATATAAGAAGTCTGAAAGGTACAATGGGACAGACTGTGAAGAGCTTTAAATGCCCCAAAGAGGAGTTTCTACTTGGTCCTAGAGGTAATATGCATGTGTATGTGTGGGAATAATGAAAGAGAATGTCCAAGGTGACTTTGAATATCCCTGGAATCTCTAAATCTACATTCCTATGATTTTGTATTTGTTTTATTTTTGAAAAATCTTGTGTGTATGGAAAGTTACAGTGGCCTACTTCCTTGGCTCTATTAGCAGACCAAATCCTAACCAACATTAGCCAGAGAGGTCAATGTCAAAACAAGAGAAAATGTATTTATAACATTTTAAAATTTTAGTGTTGTTCCTTAATATGGAAATTTAAAACTTCATTTGTTTTGTTGTCATATCATCAATTAACGAGCATTTATTAACAATCAACTATGTGCCAGGCCCAGTTCTAGAGACTAGCTGAAGCAACTTCCTTAAAATTTTTGCCTGTTTTTTTAAAATCTTCATTTCAATCGCATCTCTACATCATAGTAAATGTCTCTTAGTAACATCTTCCTCCAATTTCTCATAATAGTGTGCAGATGACCCCAGGTCCTTGAGAAATATGACTGAAAATTCCTGGAGTTGGGAAGACCTGAGTTAAAAATCTGGCCTCAGACTTGCTGTATGACCCTGCACAAGTTACTTAAACTCTGCCTCAGTTTTCTTAACTGTATAATGGGAACAAAACCAGCACCTATTTCGGGGTCGTTGCGAGTCTCAAATGAGATAATATTTGTAAAGAGCTTAGCACGGCACCTGGCACTTAATAAATGCTTCAGATACGGGTCCCACAATGGATTGCAATCTGTGGTCTGAGAACCAGCCTAGATAAAATCAGAGAACCTCTTCATTAACAGGCATAGAAGGAACATCCATTCTGAGAAAATAACAGATTATTGAAATCCTGAAGCATGGAAGTATAGGCAATAAAAATTAGAGGGAACGTTGCTGGAGAGTTAAATGAATGTGTTCCCTGGAATCTTGATATGAAACACTTTGCTCTGTAATGGAATAGCAAAGTAAGTCTGTCTTTGGGAAGCTTATTAATTAAATGCCAAAGGCAGCCTGTACTTCTTGCTGGGATTAAATTATAGTGAAGCTTGCATGTCTTAAACTTCTATCACATCTACAAAAACCTTCCTATAGCTTGAACTCCAGGTTTATTCAGCTAACACAGAACTAACAGTCTTTTAATAAACTATGTATGACGATAAACAGGTCCTCTTAAATGTGAACAGAACAGGAACTTGACACTCAGTAAAATCTCTCCCAAATATGTAATAGCTCTTTTCTATCCCACAGTGCACTCCTTCACAAGATGGCTTCAATGGTCAGTCCCACTCACCATTGTAGTTTCTGCTATTGAACCAAAGCTGTTGATAAATATGTTGCAGGTAACATTTACAGGAGGCCCTGCAAGTTGAACAATAAATAGAAAAAAATTGACAGGTTGTGTTCATGACAGACATCAAGTATTGTTTTTTTCTTGCCCATGGTATTGTAGCACTTACCATTGTGGTCTCTGTGACTGATCCAAAACTGTTGATAAAAATATTGCAAGTAACGTTTACTGGAGGACCTGTGGAATGCAATAAGAATTTTGCAATAGACATTGAGCCAACAGGAAAGCCCCATCAACATCTGTGCCAACTGGTGGAGAGAGGTGGACACCACAAAGAGGAAGGGGAGATTTCAAGTGCAGAGGCCACCGAGAGGAATATAACTAAAATCAGTAACAATTATGTACCAAGCAATATTCTGAAAAAATTTGAACGAAAGGTATTTTGTGTGTCCTTGCTGGGAAAGTTTGGCAGAAAGGTTCCATAGCTCCCTTTTTATGGATGGTCATGCTCCTTGGTCATAAAGATCATTAATATTATCATCAATTTGAAATTTGATGCACATTAAATACCCCCAGTGCAGATGCAGCAGTAATATAGCATTAAGCTGTCAACCAACAGCTCTTTTGGTGAGAACTAAGAAAGCATGTCTGCTTCTGGCTACCACTATAAATGTGCAAGGAAATGCTATGTCAGGAAATCTGAACTAAGTTCATTCAGCAGCACTAAATAACTGCCTACATATAAAGAAATAAAAGCAAACTTTAAGCACAAAACAGGATTAAAATAGGATTTAAGAAAACTTTAAAAGCAAAAACCAAAGTATCTTAAGAAATTAACAAATTGATGTGTAGGACACTTGTCTTGCTGACTGAAGATATGAGGCACAAGGTTGGGGTGCTTTATAGCCCTTGTGAAGCTGACCCTTGGTGAATCAGAAGCTATGCCCTACCTGGTCTTCTCTCCTTAGACTCAAGGATAAGCTTGGTAGTGGCTCTTAGTATTTTTCTTTCCCCCTTTTTGTCTATAAGTAATTATCTGTTTATTTCATTGTATAGTTCTTTGCCAAGGGGAATACTAATTGCTATCAATGATTTTTTTTCTTACAGCTTTTGCAGAAGACTGAATTATAGTAATGAAATGTTCATTTTTTTTTCATTCATTTGTTCACCCCAGCAGGAATTTCCCTCTCCTTATTCACCAAGGTACAATACCTACTGCCATATCTGACCCAGATGTCCCTGCACCCACAGGTCATTGCTTCTAAATGGAACAGGACTTGGTACAATCTTAGAAGGTTAGCCAAACCACAAGTTATACATAGTTGTTTTTTTTTTTTCTGAAGTCTACTGCTCCAAGTTAGGCACTCAAATTCAGAGCAGACAGCATTGGTCAAGGCAGCCTCTTGGACTGACAGACACCAGCAGCATAATAAGTCAGTTAGGGAGCATGCAGGGAAAGTCTTGGTAAAAGGAAAATGGTTGTCATTTTGGCTTTCTAAGAATAAGTGGCCCACCTATAGTGAGGAAACATATTTCAGTAGTTGAATGTTTTGGAAGTCTTGAAATATTAGAAAAACAATTCATTCCCACCATTTTCTTTCTCTTTTTTTTTCTTTCAAAATGCATTTTAGCAATAGTAAATGTAACCTAAGTAGATTTTTTTTTGTTTTTTTGGTCTTTCAAGCTTCCACAGCTCTCCTTGCTGCCTTCCCCAAAATCCAGCTTGGTGATTGCTCCCTACCTTGTCTAAATTTTTTCTACTTAACTTCTTTCTTAAACATTACCAATTTCACTGTTTAACTTTCTTAAAAACTATTAATTATAAAGCAACATAATAGATATATACTCTTTTTGCCTACATTTCTATTTCCTAACTAAATGTTTTTTGAGGAGGTAAGGAGAAATGTCAAGACATGGAAAACTGGATTGTGGTTGGTTTCCCCTCCCTTCCTCAGGGCTAAATTTTTTGTGGAGTGATTGCCCAAGTAAATTGAATTTAAGAAAAAAAAATGTCAAATTCATATAATGTTATAGAGTCAAAATGAATAAAAATAAAACAGAAAATGGGAGTAGAAAATGAGAAATAGTACTTTGGGATAGTGTTTCTGATATTGTCAATCAAATTCTAACTCCTATTTGATGTAGTATGCATAGTGTCCCAAAAATCTTAGTGAAAATTTAAATTTTAATAGCTGAAAATCAAACTAAGACTTTTGTAGAAGCCTGTGTAAGTCAGGTATCAAGCTCTCTTTCCATTAGATAACCAGGACACACAAGAGAAATACAACGAACAGTGTGATCAAACTTGGAATGAGGATAAAAGCTAATGAATGTCAGAAACTTTTAAAAATCCACATCATTGAAAGTATTTTTTTTATCATAAAAAGATGGAAAGGGAGATCTATCATCTAGTTCTTCAAGAATTATCCAACAAGGGGCAGAGTTAAGATGGCAGCGTAGAAGCAGGAAAACTCCGTGGCTCCCCCCATAATCACCTCAAATACCTATAAAATATGACTCTAAACAAATTTTAGAGCTCCAGAAGCCACAAAGTGACAGAGAGAAACAAATCTCCCATGGAAGGCAGCCCAGCAGGCAGACAGGAAAGGTTCATCCCAGCATGCTGGGAGCCAAGTCTAGCCCTGCATGAACCAGTAGTTTTAGCCCCAGGTCGGCCAGGACCAGCCATGGCTGGAGCATTCAGGAGAGTGGATCACCAGCAGCTGTGGTGGTTTCCAGAATTATCAATCCATAAATTCCAAAGACAAAGTAAAAGGTCAGTGGAACTCAGCTGGATTAGGGCAGGACAGAGGAGTGGGTCCGGCCCTCTGCCCTCAGAGCTATGTGGCTGCTTCAGAGCTTCTGGCTTGCAGATTGCAGGGGGCCAAGTGACCATTCAGAGGCTAAACACTCTTGCCTTAACCTGCCTGGATCTGGATTGTATTCTTGGGTGGTGGTCCTGAGATGTGTGACCAGTAAGCCAAAGCCAGCAGGGGCTGTAGAGATGGCAGCGTCTGTGAAAACCCCAATGATTTGGGACAAAGCTCTCCCCTCTGGAAGCTGAGTTCTACTGTGGAAAAGAGCTCAAAAATCATGAGTGGCAACATGAGCAGGCAAAGGAAGCAAAGCAAGCACAGCAATCCAACTGTAGATTCCTTTTTTGGGGACAAAAAGGATCAAAGCATGGAATGGCAGGAAGAAAACACAGTCAGAACTCCTGCACCAAAAGCTTCCAAGAAAAATATGAATTGGTTACAAGCCATAGAGGAGCTTAAGAAGGATTTTGAAAACCAAATAAGAGGAGTGGAGGAAAAATTGGGAAGAGAAATGAGAAAGACACAAGAAAATCATGAAAAGAGAGTCAACAACCTGACTGTAGAAAATAACACCTTAAAAAATAGACTAACTCCAATGGCAAAAGAGGCCCAAAAAGCCAATGAGGAGAAGAATGCCTTCAAAAGCCAAGTTTTCCAGATGGAAAAAGAATCTCAAAAGCTCACTGAAGAGAATAATTCCTTTAGAATTAGACTGGAGCAAATAGAAGCTAATGACTTTAGGAGACATCAAGATATTACTAAACAGATCCAAACAAATTAAAAAATAGAAAGCAATATGAAATATCTCCTTGAAAAAACCACTGACCTGGAAAACAAATCCAGGAGAGACAATTTACAAATTATTGGACTACCTGAAAGCCATGACCAAAAAAAGAACCTAGAAATCATCCTTCAAGAAATTTGCAAGGAAAATTGTCTTGATATTTTAGAATCAGAGGACAAAATAGAAATTGAAAGAATTCACTGATCACCTCTTGAAAAAGATCCCAAAAAGAAAACTTCTAAGAATGTTATAGCCAGATTCCAGAGTTCCCACATCAAGGAGAAAATATTACAAGCTGCCTAACAGCTTCTACATTAAGGGATTAAAGAGCCATTG
>CM053580.1:144745684-144828701 GCA_028627135.1 Pseudochirops cupreus | reverse complement strand
GTGATGGGGGAGGATATAGGAGAGAGCAGATTGGGGGAGGGGGTATACAGTGGGATTGCAGTTTTGGGGTGGTGGTTAGGGGAAAGATGGGGAGAAAATTTGTAACTCAAAGTCTTGTGGAAATGAATGATGTAAACTAACAATATTAAATAAATAAATTTTTTTAAAAAAAGAATTATCCAACAAATGCTCTTGTGCTAGCCTTTCAGGTCTCATGACCAACAAAATGGCGGACTAGATACTTTCTTTGATCCCATGACATTCAAACCTCTCCAAAATAGAAATTATATGTCAAAGATAAAGCATCTTCAGCTGTCTCCATGGTCTAGGGCACCTAAAATAAAAAAGAAATTTTAAAAAATTCAACTAAAATCTACCCAAAGCTCACTCAGATCCCTTCCTTCACCCCTATGTCAGCTCTACAAGGTTGAATCTACCTCTAGCACTCTTATTTCTCCCTTTCTCTGTACTCATAGAACTAGGACTCTAATTGAGACCCTCATGAACTCTTTTTAGACTATAACAATAGCTTTCTAATATTTATGTATACATATATAATGACCACATATATATACATATATGTATACACACATATATGTATATATGTGTGACTATATATATGTGTGTATATATATGTGTGTATATATATATGTGTATATATATGTATAATATTATCCATATATAGCTAAGGCAGGCATGTGTTTTGCTTGACTATACATATTTGTAATGGGTTTTCTTTTTCTTGCTTTATCAGTGAGCGGGAGTGCGGGACATGAGGTCCATAGAATTTGAAAGTGAAAATAAAATAAAATTGAATTTTGAAAAGCATACTTTTGGGGCAGCTATGTGGCCCAGTAATTAGGGCACCAGTCCTGGAGTCAGGCGGACCTAAATTCAAATCTGACCTTAGACACTTGACACTTACTAGCTGTGTGACCTTGGAGAAGTCACTTAACCCCAATTGTCTTGTTTTCCCCCCTCCAAAAAATAAAATAAAAAGCATACTTTTTCATCCTATCATTTATGTGAGGAAAATATTAATGCTTCTCTATTGCCCACTGTATCAAATCCAAACTTCTCAGCCTGCCTTCCCAGATCCTCCATGATCAGGTCCCAAACCAACTATGCACCTCTAGTTCCTATTACTTTCTAACATGAAAGATTTGTTCTGGTCTGTGTGATTCCCTCACTGACTTCCCCACACACTAAATTAATGTCACGTCTTGCCTTTGTTTGCAGCGTTACTTGGCCTTGCATGCCTTTCTTTCCTTTTCTGAACTGATCCAAATTCCAAACAGCCTTCAAATTCCAACTGAGTCTTCACTTCCTCCCTACAAAATGCTCTAGACCATATTGTGTTCTACCTTTTCAGACTTTCTATTATAGTTAATTTCATTCAAATTAGCATATTTATTAATTCATTCAATTTTTACTGAATTACTACTCTAAGCTAAGCAACATGCATGTGACCTCTGCCCTCAAAGACCTTCCAATTCATCAGGGAAGATTAACACAAAAATAGCTATAAAACTACATAAGGAGGATCCCAACTTGGCGGCATTTGTGGAAATGAGTGCAGTTTGCCAGCGCTGCACTCTAGACTGGTATTGTAATTTACATTGCTCTGGTTCTATCTACTAGGAGTATGGTGGGAATGGAAAGGAATTTATTTATTCTAACCTAAATATAAACTGGGGTTGTAATAATTGCTACCATTTGTGCCTTGTCAAACACAAACCCTGTGTTATCTCCACCATATGACCACTACTCACATGCCAATAGTACTAAAGGAAGTCATACTACCATGCTTACTGTGCTCATTACAAAGATCTTTTAGGAAGATTCTGAGTTCTGAATATCCTACCAAAAATTGGTGGGATAAGGTACCAGACACCAAGGTCTTTACTCAAACTAAACTGCCAAGCATTCAAATTCTGCTTCAGAGAGTTACAACTCTGAAGGGCTAGGCACATTGTTCAAATGCAAACTGTAGGCTTGCCACAAAGGGTGTTTTATGGAGAACTCATGCAAGGCAAGCATTTACATGGTGGTCAGAAGAAGTGATACAAGGACACTTTCAAGGTCTCTCTTAAGGACTTTGGAATGGATTGTGTGACATGGAGTTACGGAAATGGGAATCTGAAGATCTTCCCTGCCCCTTGGCCCTTTGACAGGCTTAAGTGACTCTGAGAACCTTCCCTGATTTGAAAATATACTCTGCCCATAATAGGCTTAATGTGGTCACATGGAGCCTGTGGTGGGAGGCTTGTTTTTTAGGAATGCCCACACCTTGTTACTTTGTAATTGAGCAGTGGGTCGAGAGGGTTGTGACATTCTCTGATCCAGGAGAAGACTATATATACCCTGATGTGAGATTTTGCTTTCAGGCTCACTTTGGGAAGAGTTGTGTGATTTGGCCAGATGAGACTCTGGGCAGTCTTTCAGCCCTCCTCCCCCAACCCCGGCTTTGAAAACACAGATGTTGGTGCTTCCCTCTCTGGTAACTAACTAGGTATGAATGTAATGGTCAGACAGTTGGAAGCCCTGTCTGCTGATCTGTTTCTTTGTTTGTATTTTTTTGTCTGCTTGTAACTTCTTTTTATATTCTCTGAAGTTCAGGGTGCTGACTTTTTTCCCTGAACTAGGTAAATGATATGTTTGATTAAAGTAGGACTGCTAATCCATTTTGAGTTGCTTTCCTTTAGAAAAGCAGATCTAAGAACCTGTGCTAGCAGCCATCCTGGGTATGCTAGGGTGCTTGCTGCTACACATGGAAGCACAGGACCACTCAGCATGGCAGGTTCACATCAGAGAAGGTGTTGTGCACTATGAGCAATTGAGACAGCTCAAAGGAAACAGAGGATGCACAAATTTGGAGAATCCACTGAAATGTTCACACAAACTATTTGTGCCCAACATGTGGTAGAGAATTACAAGCTCATATTGGTCTGATCAGTCACAGTCAGACATATTGAGACTTGACTCTAGCATAATAATGTCATTTTGCTCCTCTTTGAGAATGAAGGGCAACAACCAGCCAACCATGAACCAATGTTGTCATCTCAACTAGGTACATACTGAAACAAGGCAACTCTTTTACTCTTCCCTCATTTGAATCTCAGCTGCTATTCTAAATCTTCTCTTCTATCCTTAAACCTTTCTTATCAACCTCCATCTTCTCTCTGTAACCTGGGTCATTTTGCATGTCTTTTTGTATTTAGAGAGAAAGGTGATTCTGAACTGGCAGAGAAAATGCTAGGTGTGACATGAGTACCTGTGTAAAGGAGAGAGTTGGTTCCAAAGCTTTATGGGGAGAAACAAGTGTGGTTACAAAGACTCTTCTGGAAAGATATATGAAGAGAGAAGCAGTAGACATGAAGAGGAAGCTAGCTTCTCTAATACAGCCTTGATTTTCAGTTACTTCCCTAAGGACTTCTAGAATGGCCTCCTTCAGTATAAGATTGATTCTTCTCTCTTGGTTTAAACTGAGCTTATATATTACTTCCATAATAAACTCATTTACTCTTGTATATGCTTTTGTATATTCTAAAATAAATTCTAATTATAAATAATTCTAAAATAAATAATTGATATGACTTTACATATAAACCATATGATTTCTATTTGCTTAAATAAATGGGTTTATCAACTATTTGCTCTCTATGATGGTCTTTTCAATCTTTCCCTATCCACTGGCACTTTTCCAGAAGCCTTTAAACAGGTCCCCCAAACTTTCACTTGACTCTATAATCCCCTCAAGCTATCATTTTCTATCTCTCTCATTTTTCATATTCTTTTCATATTGGTTTTGCCACTTCATAGCTATCTTTTAATCTTCACTCTCCCTCACTCCTTATATACATTCTGTTGCCAAGTCTTGTTGAGTCTGCCTTCACCACTCTTACGTATCTTCTTTCCCTCTACTTGTACCACTCCCACTCTAGTTCAGATCCACTTCAAGTCTTCCTTTTATTATTTCAATAACCTTCTACTTAGCTTCCTAAGCTCAAGAATCTTTTCTCTACAATCCATGCCCCACAAAGCTGCCAAAGTTAACTTTAATTTTTTTTTAAAATTAATTTGTTTATTTACTTTTAGTTTATAAGATTCAGTTCCAGAAACCCTTGAGTTTCAAATTTTCTCTCTTCCCTCTCCTCCCCCCCCCAACTATGGTGGCATGCAATCAAGTATAGGATCTGCAAATTGGACATTAGTCTAGTTGTATTAGAAGGGTTGTAACCAATGGAGTGAACAGTGGGAAAAAAGAAAAAGAACCAAACATGAAAAAGAACAATAGCATGTAGATTGCTTCATTCTCCATTTAAATTCTGTTCTTTCTAGATCTTTCTCTGAATATAGATATCTCCTTCCATCCTGAGACTTGTAGAGTTGTCTTATAACTATGCGTTGCTGAGAAGAGTCCAGTTTATCAAAGGTGGTCATCACACATATGATGTGTCTGTGATTTTGCACAAATTTTTCTGGTTCTGCTCTTCTCACTTAGCATCAGTTTGTATATACCTCTCCAGGTGAATATGAAGACTGTCTCCTCCCCATTTCTTATAGCACAATAGTATTCCATTACATTCATATACCACAACTTGTTGAGCCATTCCCCAACTGATGGGGTCTGGTCATGCTGCTCTCCTGTGCAAAAAGTCCCAGGGACTCCCTCTTGCCTCTGCGATAAAGTATAAGCTCATCTATTTGGTGTTTAAAATCCCTCACAATCTTTATATGCCACCTTCCCTTTCCAGGGGTATTACATATTCATGAACTCCAGATCCCAATTTATTTGTTCTATTTCCTTTTCCTCATGTTCAATATTACATCCCTTGTCTCTATGCCTTGAATACACTCTCTCCTTAGGTCCATTTTTTTTTCAGACTTTCCAATTTCTTTGAAAGCTCCATTCAAATTCTATCTCCTACATGAAGATTTTCCTGGATTTCTTGATCACTTCCTTCAACTTCTGGTGCCTTGTATGCCCCTCAAATCACCTTGAATTTGCTTACTATAAATTTTGTATTTACATATGTACATATTATTAACCCTTTCTCTCTATAGAATGTATGCTCCTGAGGGCAGAGACTGTTTTGTTTTTGTATTTATATCTCAGTACAATGCAACATAATTTGTTGCTCATAGTAGGCACTTAATAAATTTCAAATTGAACTGATGTGTTTCATTCTTGGAATCCATGCCATGGGACAGACATGGGTAAGAATGCTTTATAATGTGAAACTCTAGGTAGTTCCCTAAATAAATGCTTCTAGGGATCAAACCAAATCATTCTTTCACTGATTTCTTTTGCAAGATGAATACCAATCTTTAAGTATAACTTAATCTGTGTAGGCAACTCCCTCTAAAGACGTATATCATAACGCCTTTGTATGTTAATAAATAGTTTAGTAGATGTTTATTCACTGATTGTTCTACACAACTAAATTGGAAGTTCCTTGAGGCTAGGAAGCCAGTCTTTTACTTCTTTAGTAAATACTTTCAAGACAATACAGTGCTGGGGAAGTATAGATGTTCAACAAATATTTGCTGAATTAACTTATGACTGATTAACTTATGACTGAATGACTGATTAAAACCCTCTCTGTAGGGTAACAGTGACATAGCAGCCTTTATCTATACCTATAGAACTCTTTATGTATATTTCTACATCCATTTCAAAATCCACATTTATATCTTCTCTTTAGTACTATTATTTTAAAAATATTTTATTTTTCACAATTGAATGTAAACACAATTTATAATATTTGTTTTTTTTTTAATTTTGAGTTCTAAATTCTTTTCCCTTCCCCCTTCCTTCACAGCTCCCCTCCCTGATATGGTAAACAATTTGATATAGATTTACATGTGCAATCATGCAAAACACATGCCATATTAACCATGTTGTAAAAAAACAAAAAAAGAACAAAAAACCCCTGCAAAAAAAAACATATATTGAAAAATATTATTCTTTGATCTGAATTAGGGCTCTTTCTTTTCTTTCTCTGGGGCTGGATAGCATTTCTCATCCTAAGTCCTTTAGAAATGTATCATTGTATTGCTGAGAATAAGTTAGCCATTCACAGCTGATCATCATACAATATTGCTGTTACTGTGTACAATGTTCTTCTGGTTATGCTCATTTTATTTTGCATCCATTCATAAGTCTTTCCAGGTTTTTCTGAAATCATCCTGTTTGTTATTTCTTATAGCACAATAATATTCCATTATAATCACATACCACAACTTGTTCAACCATTCCTGAATTGATGGACAATCCCTCTATTGTTGTTATTTCTAAAGGGATTTATTCTCTGTAATGGAATCATTGTAATAATCTGCTACAATAGTCTTACCTTTTTTATTGGATAGAAAAGATGAAAATGACAGGCTGATGTTGGTATCATAAGTCACTTGCTTATGTGTTAATTTGTCATGGAGTCTGAATTATGGAGGAGAGTATTGCAATTTATTTCTTATATTTCTAAAAGTTATATTGAAATGTACTTAATTTTTAAAAGATAGAGAAACTTCATCTTGATTCAAAAAATCAAAGTTTGCTCAGATGTTTAGACTAACAGGGACATGGAATTTCCATGTGATCTCTGGAGATTGTGTTTCTATATTTGCAGAAAACCAGATTTATTCTTCTTAGTTTATTGCTACACTATTTGTGTCCTAAGGCATGTCATTGAGAATCTTGTTGTGAATAAATACAGTAATAAACACATGTATTTATTTTGTTACCTTTCAATATCTTTGACTCCCACTGGGGAAAGATTTGTGTACCATGAGAGAATTTCTCTGAAATAAGAAATTCAAAATATCAACAGGGAAGAAAAGCAGTTATAAAATACTTTTAGACTATGTTGGAAGAAAGGTTTTTGCTAAAGCTTTAGTTTAAACTATAAAAAGACTCTCCACTCGAAAATATTTCCCCTACATTCAGATTACCTGAAGTTCCCCTATTAGAGTCATTCCTTTTGGCTAAGACATTTAAGACCCTAAGCAAAGAGGATGAAGTAAGGAGGTACTCAATGAAGAAAGGGAGTAGGGTAGAGCTGAAGATGAAATGTAGAAGGTGGGCGTGAAAGTTGGACTAGAACAAAAAAAGTAGATAGATAGTAGCTTTAGAGGTTGAAGGAAACCTTAGAGTTAATCTAGTCCAACTCCACCCCCTGCTTTTTTTTTTTTACAGATAAGGCAACTGAGATTCAGAAATGTAAATAATTTGTCCAAGATCACATAGATATTGAATGGATGTGATGGAATTTGAATTAAGTTCTTTTACTTCAGGTTGAGAGAATGACATTCTGCATTCTTACAAATGCACCATACTATCTTCCATTCTGAAAGTAGTATAGAAAAGTGCTACTAATAAACTGAAAATTTGTTCCTGACTGAAAATTTGTGTCAGGTTGAAAATTTTTCCTAAGACTGACTCTGTGACAAGATTTCAGAAATGATAATCTCAATATCTGGACTCTGTGATAATGGATCCTCTCAAAAAATTCAGTACTCTGGCTATGTCCTTCTGTGTCGTCAAATAACGTTTTCCCTACCTAAAGCGATCATGATTGTACCAGAAAGGAGCTAATGCTTCATGTAGAGATTCCTTATTGTAATGATCAGAAAGGAGAGTTCACTGAATTCTAGGGAGGGTATTCCTTTCAGATTGTGACAATTTTGATGATGGAAAGGGGCAATGAAAACAACAACAATGATGGCAGCATCAAAAGAAATAAAAAGAAGAACAGCAAGAATGCAAACTAGAATAAGATCAAGAATGAGAAGAAAAGAAGGAAAAGAAAAAAAAAACCAAGAAGAGCAAGAACAAGAAGAACAAGAATAAATAGGAGAACAAGAAGAACATCAAGAATAAGAACAAAAACAAAAAAAGAGAGTAAAAACAAGAAGAAAAAGAACAAAAACACACAAAAAAGCAGAAAAAAAGGAGGAGAAGCATGAGGAGGAAGAAAAGAAGGAAGAAACTTCTCCTTACCACTAGCTTTTCCAGTGGAGATGGAGAAGAGAAGGAAAGTAAATACTTTGTTTTCACTGCTACTTGTTTTCTGAGAAGTAGAGAAGAAAACTAAGCCTAGTATAAGGAGAAATGGAGAGACTTCTGTCAATCCTAAGCCAAAAGTCTGCATTTTCTCAAAAGGTGTAGTATTAAATAAGCTGAAAACCTTATCTGATCCTGAAGCTATAAACACTATAGTTGTCATTGAGGAATAGCACTAAGAGCAGCTGACTGACTGAAATGCTGAGTGTAGTGAAGAGCCAATCTCACACCACAGGAGAAGAACTCTGCTTAACAATGGCACCACTTATCCAACAAAGACTCTATGTCTACCAGTGAACTTCGTACACAGGATTCCTAAGAAAGAGAAAGGAATTCAATACCTAGTTTCTGAGTTGCGAGATACCCTGGCTACATAGATTTCCTGATATGCATGCCCCTTTATCCTGTCAAATTAAGTGTTCACCCATTCTCCCACATGAGCATGGTGGATATTAATAAGAGAGTGTACCCCCAAATGAGAGGAACATTATGTAGTTGTTAATCTCACTTTGCCTTCTATAAAGTAAATGTTTTTCATTGAGTGCTAATAGATTCATCTTGGTTAATTCATTAATGGGAAATAACACTAGTGGGAGCTTTTTTTTTTTTGATACAGTATAAGTAAAAACAGCAGGGTTATTCTTAGAACCCTCAGAGTAGTGAGTTGAGAGTAATAACTGCCCTCTTTCTGAAGAGTCCACAATCTTCTATCATTACAGGATAAAGTCAAGGGGTGAGAGAAGAGACTACTCAGCCCAGAGAGAAAAATAGAGAAAGGCTAATACTTCCAAAGATATTTCAGATAAAGGTCTGGGATGACAACAGATTTGAGACCAGGTGCTCAGCGAAAAGACTTACTACAGAATCTTTGGATGTTGGAGCTGGAAGGGACCTTTGAGATCCAAATCTATCATTTTACAGATGAAGAAATTGAATTCTAAGGAGGCGAAATGACTTGTACAAAGTCACACTAGACAGCAACCAGGCTAGAATTAAAATTGCCATCTCCAGACAACTTTTTCACCAGCTTTTAAGCTTTAACATGGATCCTCTTAAAAAATTCAGTACTCTGGCTATGTCCTTCTATGTCCTCAAATAATGTTTTCCCTACCTAAAGTGATCATGATTATACCTGAAAGGAGCTAATACTTCATGTAAAGATACCTTATAATGACCAGAAAGCAGAGTTCACTGAATTGTGAGTATATTGATAAATGTGAATATATTGATAAAGCAGTACCCCTACAAAGGTGTACTACTGCTTTTTCATTTCTAGTCCTATGAACAGCAAGTAAAGCATGCTATCAAACAAACATCTGACAAAAATGAGTTTTGATGTCTTTTCATAGCATGAACATCAAATTTGTAAATGAAACAAAGTTGGGGGGGGTGGCTAATATCCTGGGTGATCAAGTCAGGCTGCCAAACTATCTTGACAGACTAGATCATTGGATTGAATGGAGGAAATCCATTGGGTATAAATGTAAAATCTTATATGTAGGCAAAAGAACAACTTCACAAGTATATGATATGGGAGGTGTGGTTGCAGAGCAATTGTTCTGGAAGGAAAATCTCACTGACTTAGTAGCCCCCAAGGTCAAGATAAGTCAGCAGTGGGATAATATTTATGTGCTCTTGGACTACGTGAAGACAGATTTATCATTCAGGAATAGAGATAGGCCCACAATTCTCTGTTCCCATTAGACTACATCTGGAGTATTGTGTACAGTTTTGGGTGACACAGTTTAAGAAGGACATTGGTAAGTTGGATAGCATCCAAAATAGGGCTACCAGGATGGGAAAGGCTTTGAGTCCATGTTCTATGGGGATTCATAAAGGCTATGGGCATGTATAGGCTGGAAAAGATAAGACATGTGAGAGATGTGATAGCAGTATTTAGGTATTTGAAGGCTATCATATATAAAAATAGAATTATTCTGTCTGTCCTGGGAAAAGGGTGGAGGAAGCGGGGAGGGGGCGGGGCAGAAACAGACACAAAAGTTGAAAGTTGCAAAGACGGAAATTTAGGTTAGATGTCATGGGGGAAAAACAACAACATGAAAACTGCTAATTCTGAAAAATGAAATGGACTGTTTGGAGTTTTGTTATAGTTCCCCTCCCCTGGAGGTCTTGAAGCTGAAGTCAGCTGACCACTTGTTAGGTATGTTACAGTGGGGCTTCCTTTTGTGTTTGGATTCACCAATAATGTCTCTTCCAACTCTCAAATTCTCTATGATGATGTCATAGGCTCACAGGAACACAGTTTTAAATCTGAAAGGAATAATGCTGACTATTTAGCCCCATCTCTTTATTTCATAGATGAAGACAAGTAGACCCAGAAAAGTTGAATGACTTGCCTAAAACTGCATAGATATTAGAATTTTAATCTAGATCCTCTGACTCCAAATCGGAATTCTTTCAATTAAGGCAATAACTAAAGGAAAAGTAATATGGAAATTGCCACCCAGTGTTTTTTGCAGAAATAGTTCATATCTTGCTATTCATAGCAGAATAGCAGCAGTGGTAATGTGCATCTGGCATCATGAAAAATTATCCCAAATATGAGCCCAGGCACTGTTCCTATGACTTCACTTTCACCCTGGTAACAGAAACTGCATTTAGTTTTCTAATAACTGTTTAAAGACAATTGTTAATCATACACTTACATGTTATTCACATATTCTCAAAACTCCTCAACTCTCAGTTTTGCATTAAGCAGCAAAAAAAGAATGATCAATATCAACTGAAAAATGTCACTCAACACCAATGCCATTGGTCATTAGTGATAAGTTCCCTCCCCCTGCTTTTCACAATCTCTGTTTTTCCAATCTTTTCTAAACCTCATCTTAAAACCCTTTGAGAGCAGAGGGTAATGCAAACAACCTTTCATTCGAAGATGAAAATATGCTATTTAACTCTCCTCCAACTCATTGATAAGAATGACATTTTCATTTTGTACTTTATTCCCTGAAATTTTCTATGAAAAAATACATAATTTAACACTAACATCTTAGAAGTACTAGTACTTTAATGTGTGAACCTTGGCCTGGAATGAAATATTAAGTGCATGTGTTTGACGCACATAAATTAAATTGCCTTTGCAATGAGATGATCTGGACTAACAGAGAAATGAACTTGCCTTTAGCTCATGCTATGAAGATATAACGCAAGATGTTCAAAGATAAGGGGCCAAGAAAATGTAGAATTAAAGGTCAGAGCCTTGATATCAAAATACAAAGAAGCAATGTTCCTTACAGTAGTTTCTTCTGTCTTCTTGTGCTTTGTTGCCTATAAAGAAAGAGCAGTAGGGTGAGAACAGACAAAGGAGGAGAATAAGAAGGAGGAGGAGAAGGGAGGATGATTGTCCTTTGCCTCATTCATCCTTATTCTTTAAGTGGAGAATTATGACACTTTCCTAGGAAGGATATAAAACAATGATGAAATTGTGAAAAGCATTATGAGAATATTTAGATGCAGCCAATGAATTCCATAGGTTCATGAGCTCTTTTGACCATTTGGATCAAGGATTCTTAACTTGCGATCTGCTACGATATATTTCAAAGGGTCTGTGAATTTGGATTGGGGAAATATAGCTATGTTTTTATTATCTTCTAATTGAAATTTAGCATTTCTTTCAATTATGAATATATGCAATGAACATTATTCTGACAAGAAATCCATAGATTTCACCAAACTGCCAAAAATTATTTAGACATAGAAAAGATAAAGAACTTCTAATTTTAGATGACTCATCAGAATTCAGTAGATCGTATTATGATTTTTGTTGATTGTGAAGAGGGTAAAAATTATTAGTTTGGCGATATTATACTATACCATGCCGCACCATACTTTATCATACCATACCGTACCATATCATACCGTACTGTACCGTACCATACTGTACTATACCATACTGCACCATACCATACCATACCGTATTGTACCATACTATATAGATACCATATGACACACTATACCATACTATACCATTTAGATGCTTAAAACAATGCCTATGCAATAGTCCCAAGTATTTGTGGAAAACATAGGCATGGAGGTGATCATATCTTATTAGAGAAACCAAAATATCTTATTAGAGAAACCTTTTAGCAAGACATTCACTTTAACCAATTTATTCTTAGAAAATGAAGTTTTGATCCCAATCTGTTAATTAGTGCCCAAGGTATCTTAAGTATTTGTCCATCTAGCTCATGTCTTCATTTTGAGTGTGTGTCATATCCAAAAGAGGGCTTTAGAAAGTCAGTCCATTTGTAGTTATTAACAGGTTTGTCAATAGGTTAAATATAACTATGGCGACAGATGGAAAGATACTTTGGAAACATTGGGCAATTCTTTCAATCATGGCTCAAAATCCTCTTCTTATCATCTGGGGTTATATGACAGTCAATAAATATTTATTAAGCACCTACTTTGTGCCAGTCACTGTGTTAGGCTCTGGGGATACAAAAAAAAAAAAGACTCAAAAACCTCAGACAAAACTGGTCCCTGATCTCAAGTCTAATGGGGGAGACAACATAGAAATAACTATGTACAAACAAGCATTATGTAGGAAAAATTGGAAATCACCCTTAAAAGAGAGTAAGCACTGGCATTAAGGACTATTTGGAAAGGCTTCCTGTAAAGGGGATTTTTGCTTGAGATTTGAAAGAAGCCAGGAAAGTCAGGAAGCAGAGACATGAGGGAGAACATCCTAGGTATGGGGCACAGCCAATGAAGATGCCTATGGTGAGAGATGGAGTGTTTTATTCAAGGAACAACAAGAAGGTCCATGTCACTTGATTGCAGAGAGAGAGAAAGAGAGAGAGAGAGTAGTGGGATAAGAAGTAAGAAGAATGGAAAAGGAGAGGCGGCAGGGTTTCATATTTTATTCTAAACATGATAGGGAGCCATTGGAGTTTATGGAGTAGGAAAGATAATTTGGTCAGATCTGCACTTTAGTAAGATTACATTAGCATTTGAGTGGAGTATGGAATGTAATGGAGAGAGATTTGTGGAAAGTAGAACAATCACCAGGATATTTCAGTCCTCAGGTCAAGGTATTTAGGGCCTGCACCATGTAGGTGGCAGCATCAGAGGTGAGAAGGGAGTATATGTAAGGAATGTTATGAAGGTAAAAAATCAACAAGCCTTGGCAACAGATTGGGTATAGGAATTGAGAGTGGGGAGACAAGGATACCACCTGGGTTATGGGTCCAGGCTAATGGGAGAATGATAGTGCCCTCAACAGTAATAATAAAGTTAGGAAGATTGTAACATTTGGGGGAAAGATCATGAATTCAATTTTGATATATTGAGTTTTAGGTGTCTATGGGCTATGCAGTTTGATATATCCAATAGGCAACTAGAGCAAAGAAGTTAGAGCTAGGTAAGTAAAATTGAGAAACATTAGCATATAGATTATAATTAAACCCAAGGGAATTGATAAACTCACTAAGTAAAACAGTATAGAGACAGAAGAGAAGAAGGCCAAGGAGAGAGCTCTGGAATACACCTATGGACAGTGAGAGCAGGCATAATATGGATGAAGATCCAGCAAAGGATACTGAAAAGGAGTGATCCCAAAGGTGGGAGAAGGACAAGGAGAGGGTATAGTTTCATAGAAATCTGGTGAGTAGAAGTTATCAAGGAGAAGAGGGTGATCAACAATGTCAAAGGCTACAGAGAGGACAAGAAAGATGAAGATTGAGGAAAGGCCATCAGTTAATAGATAATAACTTCAGAGAGCACAGTTTCTATTGAATGATATGATTGGAAGCACACTGCTAAGAATTAGGAAGAGAGTAAGAAGAAAGAAAATTGAGCAACCTATATGATGGTCATCTCAAAGTGTTAAGCCACAAAAAGCAGAGATATGGAATGATAGATAACAAGAACGGATGGATCATGTGAAGATGGTTTTTTTGTTGTTGTTGTTCTTTAGGATGAAGACATATGCATGTTTATAGAAAGAAGGGATGCAGCCTTTAGACAGAGAGATTGAAGGTAAATGAGAGAATGGGTGTAGTAGAAGAGGCAATCTGCTGTAATAGATGGGATGGAATGGGATCAGTTTGGCAAGTAGAAGGGTTCATCTTCACCAGGAGAAAGATTACCTCATTATGTGAGACAGGAGTGAAGGAAGAGATAGTGGCAACCTACATCTGGGTGATGTGAGAGGAGGAGGAGGAAGAAGAAGAAGCCCTTAATGAGTGACTTCAAAAGTTTTAACAAAATATGGGGAAGAATTCTGAGTTGAAAGGGTCATGGAGGGGGAACCATGGTTAGAAAAGGGATGAAAGGCATAACAGATCCATTGAACTGAATGGGGTAATGAGTTAAATGGGGAGATGTAAAAGGAATGCCTTGCAGCAGTGAGGGTAAAGTTGGGAATATATAATATAAATCTGCAGTGGATCCAGTCAGTACGGTGTCATGTTTTTTCCCTGGTTTCATTTAGCACGTATAGGAGCAAAGGCAGCAGATGGTGGAATGATACAAGATTGAGTTTTGGCAGAGCCGGATCAATGACAAGATAAGGGATTCAAGGCAAGAGGTCAGTGTGAAGTTGGACTGGTTCACTAAGGGGTCAATATGGTAAAGGGAGGAAAGTATAACTAGTACAGGGCTAATGGCTTGGGAAAGAACTTGCAGATCAAGATATTAGAAAGCAATTGTGTGGATGAAGAACAGGGCTCAGGGTTGCAAGGCAGAGGGTGAGGTAGAATACTATTAGAGTGTGATGAGATAAAAAAATATCAGAGTTCACCAACATGGAAGTGGTTCATTTGTAAAATGGCAAGATCAGGCTATGGCCATCTTTGCATGTAGTTGAGGTTAGATGGTGGAATAGGTCATGGGAAATGAGTAAATTGAGAAATGTGAGGTTAAGGTGGTTGAAGGAGCATGAATACAATATTACTTCCCCATAAACTGTTATTAAAGACCTATTTTAGTTTTCATCCCATACTCTAGTTCCTTCTTCATTTGTGGAATGATGCATTGTAATGGTAATTACCCTTTTTTTTTGTACTGGCAAGTAAGGAGGTACTTAGCACTTTGTTTCAAGTTCAGCAAAGGTAACAGGTACTTAGCAGGTAGTAACTGATCAAGCCATTGTTTTGGAAACTGAAGGAATGAACTCTTGTCTCCTGTTACTAACAGGAAGGGGTTGGCTGAAACAGGAAGCTAATGCTGTGTGTAAATAAGAAAAACCCCAGAGAGGCATAGTCAGAATTTCTTCTGACAAGAACCTAGTGGCAGAAGCTGTTCTGCTGGGGAGAGAGAGAGAGTTTCTCTCAGCAGCATCTGGAGCCTGGGCTGCTATTGCTGGACTGAGAACTGAGTCAGAATTTTCTTCAGACAAGAATCATGAAGGCTGAAGTTGCTGCTGCTGGGAAGGCTGAAGAGGAAAGCCTCTCCCCCCAACCCCCCTTCTAGGCTGGAGAAAATGATTTTGATCTTGAAAACCTGGGAGGAGTGATTTTGATTCCAGGAGCCAGCTGAGATTTCTTCTGGGTCCTAGGGCCAGCTGAATTGCCAGAGGACTGAGGAAGCATGGCTGTGGTGCCAGTATTGTGTCTGTCTGTTTTGATGTTGTTTTTCCAGATTCATCTGCTGGTGAAGTACAGTGCTATTGTTGCAGAGGACCTGGAACCTTGCTGTTGGCTCAGAGGCCCTAAAGAAGGATTTTCTTGATGTACATTTAAAGAAATCTTGGAAGAGGGTCTTGCTGATGTTTTCAGGGGTCCTGAGACTGTTCTGTAGGCAGACGGTGAATTGATAAGGACACTGGCAATGAATATTGTGGCTTTGTTAAGCTTTGTCTCCCCAGGAACAGAGATTGCTGAGAACTTGCCTCGGGTCAAGATGAAGAAAAGACCTTTCCTTGGGTATTGAATGCTGTGATGATAACACGGTTTACTAGTGACCTAGGGGTGTGGGGGAGGGGGTTGTGCATTTTCTAATGATTATACTTAGTGATTAATGATACTTAGTAATTGATTGCTGAATAAGTGCTGATTGAGTTAACTTAGTTGTCCCATCAGCGGAAGACTGACTATTATACTCTGAGATGACTGAATGACTGAGTAAGGAGGCAAACTTTCCTTAGGGATACCAGATGATTATTCTTTTGTTCTTTGTTCTAAATACTGTGGCCACTTTGGTGAAAACTATGTGGCCATTTTAATGATAAGCTGTTGTGAATACTATATTGTGATTTTCTGTGATAAGTTGTAATATTGTGAATGCTGTACCTTGATATTCTGTGAATGTTTTGCTTTGTTTTGTTATGGAATAAATAGACTGTTCACTATAATGTGTAATCAGAACCTTAAAAGCTGTTTACAGTAGCATCCTTTTGGAAAGCTGCTCATGGGTGGCATTACATGCCCAGCAGGGATGAAAAGCTTCCCTCTACACCTTTCCATTTTCTTCTCTTTAGCCAATGGTAGGAGTGAGGGTGGTGGAGATCATTCCCTCTTCTCAATTCAGCTTTTTATCTGTTAACAGACACTTTTAAAGAATGGGGCTCTTTGATAGCCATGTTATGTCATGAGTTCTTCCACTGAAATAACAGTTTGGTTCCCTCTCCCCCCCAAAAAGATTTATTGTATCTCTTTCCCAAATAAAAAGAAAGTAACCCATTACAGTGGAAGGAACAGCAACTTTGGAGTTAAAAGACTGGGATTCAAATCCTGACTTGGATGTTTGCTAAAATAAAGAGGTTGGAGTAGATGGCCTCTGAATTGCTTTCTAGCTCTAAATCTGTGATCCTCTGAATTTCCAAATTTATGATCTTTAATTTCCCAAAGTTTCTTTTAAGGCCGACTAGACAGGAAGGATTCTCTCTTTCACAGTTGAGAAAATTAAAGCTCAGGCAGGTTAAATAACTGTTGCCCAAGGTCACAAAGCAAATTAATAGCAGAACTAAAACTACAACCAGGCTAATCTTTTGATACTTCTCTTTCTTGAAATGATGCCTAGATCCACTCCCATTTCCTTTGTTTCTTTTCACTACAAGCCCTGAGACTATCATCTCATTTGTCTCAGTACTCCAATGATTCATGGCAAAAATCCAAACCTCTGCCACCCTCTCCCAGCTTCCCAGTGCTTATTTAGAAACATTCATTGCATTAAAATAAACCACGCAGCCACCAAATGCTTGAGATTGTTCCTGCTATTTTCGGGTGACAATTGGATCCATTAAGAAAGAAAAACGGAAAGATATCAGGGATTCCTGGAGTACCCAGTCAGTGAGGATACAATTTTATGCAACAATATAATAAGGTCCAAGTTTTTTTTTCTTCCAATTTCATCAAACCACAGGCAATTTAATATTAAAGTGTATCTCTCTCTCCAGGAGTCATAATGGTTTCTTTGGCAGAGAAATCATTCTTTGCTCTAGTGTGCTCTCCTTTAGCATCAGTAACAAAAAAGATAATTTGGGAAATTTAGCATTTCTTTGTGGTATTTCATGCTTTAGGTTTGGGATATGTCAACAGTATAGGAGCCACACACTTCATAGAACATTTTCATCTACAGCCAACAAATTGAAATTTGTTTCTTCCTCCTCCTCTGGGACATTTGTTATATGGGAGATTGGACAGAAAGCTGGACACAGGATCAGGAAGACCTGAGTTCAAATTTGGCTTCAGAGGTATTTGACACTGGGTGAATCACCTAACCTCAGTTAAAAGCCTCTGTTTTCTCAAGGGGATCATCAACCTCCCAGGTTTGTTGTGATAATCACATGAGATCTTAGTAAAGTCTACTGCAAATATAAAAGAATTATATAAATGCTGCCATCATCATTATCATTATTAGTAGTTGCAGTAATAGTAATATTAAGTAGTAGTGATGGCAGTGGTGGTAATGGTAGTAGTGGTAGGAGGAGGAGGAGGAAGGGGAGGAGAAGTATTTTATCTTAGGAATCTTCTAAATACTACTTCAAGTAAGATGTGGAAATGAAAAGAAGAATATGAGAAACTTCAGCCTTAGGTGCATATCAAATGAGATTTGTTAGAAGGAGATAGATATTCCTTCAGAAATATGTGCAATTAGAGAGGTTGATCTGGTCCCAGTACTATTGTTGCTTTTATGTGCTTAATGCACATTATATCCTGACAGAGTTCTTACAATTTCTAAAAGGGCTTAACTTCCTCCCAGATGCAGCCTCTACACTGAGCAATCAATCTACATTGACTGTATATCCGTCTACATGAATCCATATTGGATTCTGGGTGAATTCTCAACAGTGACAATAAGATTAGGAGGATAGAAACTTTGTCACTGATAGGTAATTTGTCAATTCAATTCTACAAACACTTATTAGTGCCTACTATATTTGAGAGGCATGGATAGACAGTCGGTCTTAAAGTCAAGAAGACCTAAGTTCAAGTTCTGCCCCTGAAATCTTCTGGCTATGTTATTTTGGATAAGTCACTTGACCTTTCAGTACTCTACACCAGACATGTCAAAGATGTAACCCATACATGCATTAAGTTTACAACACTCCCTATTGAGATCTGAACCAAATGAAAATATAATTGGTAAATATTTAACAAAATAAATAAAAATATGACAAAACATAGATAATCTTAATATGTTGTTTTCCAAGTAAAGGTATTCTCCTAGATATCCTTAAATATAATTTAGTGGCCCCTGTTTCTAGTTGGGTTTGACAACACTGCTCTATACAGTTCTCAAAAACTATAAAAGTTGGTGAGAAGCATTGGAAAAGAGAATTTCCTCATCTGGGAGTTCCACATTCTAATGAAATTCTAGGTCAAATCACTCGCCCTATCTTCTCTGAAATGTGTTAGACATTGTCCTCAGTGTGGGGAATCAATCAATTGGTAAACATTTATTAAACTCCTACTCTACACCAGCCACTGTGCTAAACACAGGTAATTAAAAAAAAAGGGAAACACAGTTCCTGCCTTGAAGGGGTTCACAATCTAACATACACACAAGCTATTGTAATGGCAATGGGAATTTGAAGATCTTCCCAGCCCCTTAATAGGCCTAAGGGAATCTGAAGATCTTTTCCTCACTGAAGATCTTCCCTGCCCCTTAAAAGGCCAAATGTAATCATGTGGAGCCTGTGGTAGTAGGAGTTTGCTGAATGAGTGGAGCAGAGTCCAGAGGAAGTTGGGAGTCAGAGCAGTTAGAGCTTTAGGGAGGAGAGGGTGCAGACAAGGGGACATCTAGGTGTGGTGTGGCTCTCTGTTATGGTGTATTAACTTCTTTGTTGCTATGATGGATTCAGTTTTCTAGTGCTGGGATTTGGCTTTCTGGTGTATGAATAAATGTTTTGCTTCTGTCTTCTGTATGGAGAGTCTATTATATTTTTCAATTTAGAACTATGCTGGCATATTCATGGTTGCTGTTGGTGCTCTGAATATTGTGTTGGTGCTACAGCTATATACAGGATAAACAGGAAATTATTAAAAGAGGGAGGCACTAGAATTAAAAAGGATTGGGAAAGACATTCTGTAGATAGTAGAATTTTAGTTGTGCCTCAAAGGAAGCCAGGGAAATCAGTAGGCAGAAATGAAGAGGGAAAGCATTCTAGGTATGGGGGAAAAATGGCCAGAACCGAGAAATGGAGTGACTTAATACTCAAGTCTTTCAACTATTACACACATACACACATACACGTGTGTATATACATATATGTGTATACATATATATGTGTGTATTTATATGGAGAGAAAGAGAGAGATATATTGTTGTCCTTCATTCTCAAAGAGGATCAAAATGACATTACTCTGTTGGAGTTAAAGTACAGTGTGTCCAACTGTGGCTGATCAGAAAAATACGAGCTCAAAAGGCTACCACAGGTCAAATAATCCATGTGAATATATATGTATATATAAATATAAATATATATATATATACGCACACATATATAATTATATTATATATTATATATTATAAAATAAGTATCTTCTTCATGGATCAGCAAGGAGCGGAAGTAAGGCGAAGGCCATTATGTACAGCTAACCCCATTCAGTATTACTTCAAAGGTATTCAAAAGACAACATTTAGTTAAATATACTTTATGAAAGCCTTTGATACTTTTGGAACTGATCCTCCCTGAGCTCAGCCATCTTTTTACTAAGTCAGAGAAAATTCCTCTCAACTTCTTTCCACTTCTATGTAGTCCATCATGATCCATGTATATCACCATAGAAGCAGAACTAAAATGTGGGGCAAGGAGTTGGTCACTCTTGTGCATCTTCTCTGCCAGTGACAGAGAATGCTCCTGCCCAATATGTATGTATTTTGAATATTTCAGACACTAATGTGTCACCTGCAGGTTAATATAATAGTATATACACTTATTTATTGCATAAATTTAGCCATGATGAGGATTGCTGAAATTATGTGGGGAATCTTCTCACCTTAGAATAGTGGGATCTTCCAACAATTCCTTCTCTACTAAAGCATCTATTGAAGGACTTTGAACACATTTTGAAATGAGAAAGTATAAAAAAGAAAAATACACAGATCCTTATGCCGATATGACTTTTATTTAAAGTTATTACTGTTTTAAAATTTTTTTCAGATTAGCTACATGTTTCATGATTTTACTAAATGAATACCATATCTATAAACCATTTTATTAATGGTAAATTTCAAACTTTTCCCCAACTTTTCAAAATCAGTTAGGAAGGAAGGATGGTATAATTATTCCCACAAAATAATGGTATAATAAATGAAGTTTGGCAACTAGGTGGTTCAGGGAAAAGAGTGCTGGACTTGGAGTTGGGGAGACCTGACTTCATATCTGAGGTCCTGAGGAAGTCATTTAACCCTATTTGCCTCAGTTTCCTCATCTGTAAAATGATCTGCAGAAGGAAATGACAAACCTAATATTTTTGCCAAGAAAATCCCAAATGGGGTCATGAAGGGTCAGACATGACTGAAACAACTGAACAACAACATAAGTGAAATTTATCCATTAAAATGTGTTTTTTTTTCCCTACCTCTGTGCTTTTAGTCATACTATTTCCTGTACCTGGAATGTTCCCTCTTTCCACCTCTGCTTGTGAATTCCCTTCAAAGATCAGTTCAAATAATATCTGCCTCAGTCCTGCATTGCCCCTTCTCATTCTGTAATATGGTAGTGAACTTGTGGGAAAGTAAACAGAAGACATTAAGAATCATACAGTTTTGGAGTATCATTACACTTTAACTCTACTAATAGGACTCTAAATATGAGATCCTTATCTAGAGACCAATGAGTGGACATACTGCTTAAGGAGCTGAATCTTATAAATCATGCTGTTCTCACTATTGGATGTGCTTATAGAGGAGATATAAATGGCACAAAAGACAGAAGTTACAGCCACATTAAAGAATGACTCATGCATACTCCTTGCACAGAAAAACAAAGGAATTATTGCTATGGGTATTATCATGTACCCCAAGACAACAAGAAATATCCCATAGAATATTTGGTTATTAAGTTTTTACAGTACTAATGAGAAGCATTAGGAAAAAGGGCACCATGAAAATAATTGTGGCTTGTTCATTAAGACTGATTACTAAGAATGAAATAGTAGAGATATTCTATGAAGATCTAAAAAAGCTACACCAAATCAAATCAACATACGCTGTGATAGTTGTTAAATTCAATTCAGAAGTGGGAAAAGGTAAAGGTGGAGAAATGTGTAAGGAAACATGGTTCTAGGAGATGGAATAAGAGAGATCAAAGAATGATAGATTACAAGGAAACTTCACATCATTCAAAACTGGTAGTTGCTTGATATGGAGTATATAAAAATTCCATAAAGGATGCAATTGATTATATTTTACAGAAAGGAAAAGAGTTGTTCTTGAGATAGGACTTATTTCTGAGCCAGCTATCCATGTACAGTCAGACAATGAACTTGTCAGAGCAAGGAACAGAATTAAAATAAAACAAAAAAAGAATGAGAAAAAGATATGATATACAAGTGAAATGATTTCACTCTAAACTTTTTAAACAAGCAATTAAACATTTTTTAAAAGCAGAGAATAGATGAGAAAAGACACTGATATAAACTCAACTGATACTTATACAAGTAGTTTTATCTAGAAATTTGATTCATGTAAAGAAATTACCACAACAAGGAGATCAAAAGAGCTCAGAAAATATCTTATTCAATAAACATCCGACTTACTTGCAAAATAAAAAGAGATGTCTACCAAAAACAACTCTGAGTTAGAATATAGACTTGTTTGTAGAATCTTGTGAAGAAGAATGGTGAATGATTATGAACAGTATTGTCTGAAAACAGAAAGAAGCAATGAAAGCTAAAACAAC
Organism: Pseudochirops cupreus; assembly: GCA_028627135.1. Lineage (NCBI taxonomy): Eukaryota > Metazoa > Chordata > Mammalia > Diprotodontia > Pseudocheiridae > Pseudochirops > Pseudochirops cupreus. Next base: position 144,806,325 of record CM053580.1, on the reverse strand, counting down.
AACAGTTTAATGAAAGCTTGGCAAAGTATCCAACTAAGCAATATCAACACAAAGGCATTCCGAGATAAAAATGGAAGGATGAATATAGGCTGAAGAATAACATGAAAGATTTGCAAAATCCATTTTAACAAATTATTATATCAGTCAATGACAGTGGAACCACTCTCCTTGGACCACTTTGGAGTCATGGAGGTGCATACAAAGGCAATATAAATGATGCTCAAGAGACCAAAGATGGGGAAAGCAGTTGGATGAGATGAAGTATATTCAAAGGAGATCCATAATTGAAGTGACCTATTTATAGGATCATTGAAGAACCAATACACTAGGTGTAAAAATATGCCTGCCTACAAAGAATTAATAAAAATCATGAAGAGGTCAAATAACAGGAAAGGAAGATACCAAAGGCATGAAAAACACATTCTACTTTATTAATAATATTATGATGTTGTGGATCCAGTACTAGACTTAAAGTCCGTAAGACTTAGATTCCAATCCTACCTTTGATATTTACTAACTGTCTGACCATAGGCAAGCCACCTAATCTCTCTGGGTCTAAGTTTCCTCATTTGTAATATAAGAGGGTTGGAGTTGCTGACCCCTAAGGTCTCTTGATGGCTTCTAAAATCTCAAACGAACTTTTGTCAGCCGCTCCATCTCTCCCTTGCCTCTAAAACCTCCTTGGAACCCTAATTATATGATCCTATAACACTGAAAAAAGTAACCAAGAGAACAATACTAGTTACTCACCTATATACTCTCCTATTTATACAAAATCTTTATGAAGAACATGTATATGTCTACATCAAGTAGGCATTCATTCCCTGTAGATGGTAAGGTCTCCTGATGGTTCTGTGCTGATTATGTAGGGCTCCAGAACATTATAGAGATTCCAATTATTCAAAGAAATTTAACCTGTCTAGCCACACAATAAAGACCAAGTGGATGAAGGAAGTCTATTGTCCATGTTTTTGTTTTTCTTTTTTTTGGAGGGGTGAAGGCAAGGCAATTGGGGTTAAGTGACTTACCCAAGGTCACACAGCTAGTAAGTGTGTCCAATGTCTGAGACCAGATTTGAACTCAGGTCCTTCTAACTCCAGGGCCAGTGCTCTATTCACTGTGCCACATAGCTGTCCTATTGTTCATGTTTTAACATGCATTTGGATAGACACCCCATAGAGCTTGTACATTAATATGTCTATTTGGGATAGACAGTACAGATGAACAGCAATTTGGGCCCAGAGTTGAATTGGGAGAGAAGAGTAAGCTGGATTGCCTCTAGAAAACTGTAAAGCTGCTTTATTCGCCTCAAGCTTACCATGAAAGCAAAGACCCATCATTTAAATACTAACAGTCTAATAATATTGCTCGATAGCCGTGAGATATGGAATACAAATACCTCTAAAGAATGAACAATGAGTATTATAGGGGAAGTAAATGAGAGGTATACAGAGAGTGGGAGCAGGCTCTAAGAATCTACATAATCAATGATGAACTCTGAAGAAGAATGGGAGTAAAACACATCATCAAGGAATAGGAAGAGAAGATCGATTAGTCTCATGGCAAGAATAAGAGATGAACCTCTTTGCTGATTGATAATATCTGAACTTTCATTTTCCTCGCCTGTTCATGTGCGGCTTCAACAAGTGGGGATTTGTCTTGTTAATTTAATGAAGAATTCAAGTTCAGTGGGTCAGAAGGTCATTATTCTACTGTTTGAGGGTTTTCTGTGTCAGCAATAGGAGTAAAACATCACCAAGGAATTCTATGACAGGATGAGAAGGGGAATCAAAGAATGAGATATAACAGGGAGATGGTGGATTGTTCCTCCAGTACCCTCAAAATGTCAGGGGAAAGTGAGGGAGGCTTATCAAGCATGTTGGGTGGCACTTTTGCTGATATTATTGGAAAATGTGGACAAGAATTGCACAGGATGGCAAGTATGGTGAAAGCGGACTTCCAAAGTGATAAAGCCACAGATAAATATGAATATTTGAGTCACCTAAAGCTCCTTGAGGCTAAAACTGATTACTAGCGCAGTGTTAGCTGATGTCTACTGAATAGAGGCTTATGGAATGGATGAATATGCTTTTATTTCAATGCACTGGCAATTATGAACAAATCATTAGAAATAAAGAGCAAGGATCTATCTATGCTCTTTTGTCTCTGTAGTTTTAAGCATTGTAGAAAATGCCATATGTACTCATAAGAAACTCTCATTTCTTTTCCTTTCATTTAAAATCAACCTCTCTAGTAATACAAGTCATTTGGTCCTATCAATCTGCCTTCATCTCTCTAGCATCACAGGGCAGCTCTCTGTCTGCCTGTCTCTCTCCTTCTCTCTCTCTCTCTGTCTCTCTCTCTCTGTCTCCTCTCTCTGTCTCTCTGTTTCTCTGTCTCTCTCTCTGTCTGTCTGTCTCTCTCTCTCATAATTAAATCAATTGTCTCATCTCTTTTCGAGAAGACTCAGGAGGATTTTTTTTTTTTACTCTGGAGGGTTCCAATATAACCTCATAGAGGGAATGACACAGAGATAATCTCACTGGCCTGGGTCACAGTTCTAGACCCTGCTCTGACACTATGCAGCTTTAGGCAACGTACCTGACTTCTGGCTTCAGTTTCTTCATTTACAAAATAAGAGTGGCCAGGTTAAGAGTCCAAACATCTTTTCTTGCTTTGACTTTCTACTAAGATTGTTCTTTGAGCCATTTACCTGCAGTCAATTTTGCTGAAGACCTGTCTCACTCCCTCATCAAAAGAGGATTTTCTGATCTCAGCCTTGACATTTTCACACTATTAAGAGGTCAAATGAACTTGTACTAGCCACCTCAACTCTATCATTCTTCCTAAAATCCCTGCTACCCACACAAGGGATCAAAGAAAAGACCAGGATAAAAACTAATCATGAGTAATAACTCAGAGAAAAAAGAAAGCCCACATTGAAAGCAATCATTGGATAAATTGAATTATTTATCCAATCATCTCTGTTTTGATTCTCAAAATTATTTGGTTAGTTATATAAACCCACTTGATAACAGCTCATTTGAAAAGAGGCTGATGTTTTTCAGAAGGATTTATTAAAGAGATCACAAGATTTTAGGCACTGAACATTGGGAGTTTGGAGACCTTTGTCCTTTGCTGGACCCCCAGCACTGCTGGGTTGGGTAGCCTTGGGCCATCCATGTCTCTGAAGAAATAGGTCTAGTAGCACCTTCTTTGCCAACAAATATCTGGGTTCTCATTTTTCTCATCTGTTCATGTTCAGCTTCAACAAGTAGGAATTTGTCCTGTTAATTAAGTAATCTTCACTAGGGCTTTGAGGGTGGGAAGGTCACGATTCTACTGTTTGGAGGTTTTCTGTATCAGCAACAGAACCAAAAATAGGAGCCAGAATTCCTGACTTGCACTCTCCTATGCTCACAACTAGGGCAGCATAATTTTTTCCCCCTTCAGCAAAGGGAAACACCCTGAAATTAGGATGCAAGATATATTCATGCATGTGCAAGGAATAAGTACCCAGCTGGCACACTTGCATAGCCTATTTCCTAAGTGTTTTCACAGTTATTCTCTCTTTTGTTATCATGAATATCCTTAGTAACAACTTAATTTTCATGGAGCTCTCATATTTGTAAAGCACTTTAAAGACACAATCACATTTTATCTGTGATACTGCATAAAACTCTGTAAAGTAGGTGAATTATCATCACCATTTTACAGATGAGGAAACCGAGCTCAGAGAAGTTAAGTGATTTGCCCAGGGTCCCATAGATAGTGCTAGAGGCAGAATTTGAACTCGGATATTCATAAATGCAAGCCTAACTTTTGATTCACTGCATATTGCTTCCTATGAAAGGTAAATAAGAAAGACTTTTCTCCATTTCACAGGTGGGGAAACGGAAGCACAGAGAGGGTTAGTGACCCATGGAAATTTAAAAAAAAAATTCGGGGCAAATATTCAGTCTACCTATCTTCTTACTGGAGTATGCCATTTTCTCTACCTTTATTAGTAGCCATAGTGATCAGTGAATCCCCATTGTCTGATGGTTCTTGTTTATTTTTCTATCAGATACAGATCAAGAACATAGGAATCTCCAGGCAAGGAAACTTTCTCCACCAAGGCAGAGTGGCAAGTGCTTAGCAAATTATAGTCTTAGAAAGTTGCTTAGGAGCACTGAGAAATTAAGTGATTGTGTTGGGCCATGGGCCCATACATGTCAGAGGCAGGATTTAAACATATATTTTTCTTACTCAAGATCACTCTAATCCACTATCCACTTTCTCTCCACCTCCAACTATTCTCATAAGTAGTACAGGGACTATGTCAGGACCACATGGCACACTGCGTGTCATCTCTTCTGACATAGGATGATCAAGTCATAAAGTACAAGGATTCATTTTCTAAAGACAGAGGGATAACCCAGATGGTGAAGCAGGGTGAAGAGCACATCCATTACCAGAGAAGAAATTGAGACTGCAATAAAGCTTCCTGTTTGGCCCAAGGACATGATTACATCCTCAGACAATGACACTGAAGGTTTCTCAAAGGGTCAGGATGACAAATTCTCCTCAGAGAAACCAGGGCTACTTGAACTGACCTGCAACCTTTAAGACCTCTGAATGCCTCTCAGCTGTCCGGGGTAAGCTGCTCAGAATAAAAGGTCTTAATCTATAAAGGTTCTATATTCAAGTAACTCCCCAACTTCCTTATTATTTCTCCTTTCAGATATTCCATCAGATTCCCAAACTCAACATGTTCAAAATAGGAGCCATCATCTTCCTTCTACATTTATCATTCCCTACAACTTCCCTGGCTCTTTTGTGGGCACCACCACACCATCTCAGTCACTCATGTTTGAAACCTTGGCACCACTCTTAGCTCTTCAGTGTGCTTCACCTCTACAACCCGAATCCATTCTAATTCTACATCCTCTCTCCCACCTACCCTGCCCTCCTCCACATATTGGCTCTGTGTTACCTATAGGAGAGCCTGGCATTCAAATTTCTCCATATGTACCTCAAATATAGCCTTTCCAAGCTTATTATATATGTTCCCATTCACAAGCTCTCTATTTTAGTCAAATGGGAACACACTTCCTACTCCTTCATCTTGTCCAGCATTCTCTTGTATTCTGTTGCATTCATGTAGATCATTCTTCATGGATGAAATGAGATTTTTCAAGTCTCATCTAATGTTCTGTCTCTTCTAGGAAGACCTCACTGTTCCTTGCTTACAAGATGATCAGGAAGAGGAGAGTTAGCAATAATGAGCTCACTAAGAAGAGCTAAGGCCATATATTGTCTATTCAGTTCACTAATTGTACTTTCCAAGGACAAGGTCATCAAAAAGTTCATCCCCTACAATATCAAAGCAGTTACTGCCTTAAGGATCTTTCTGAAACTAGTATCGTTGACTCCTATGTGCTGCTCAAGTTATAAATGAAACTGTGTTTCTGTGTCAGCTGTGTAGTCCACAGCAGGATGATGAAGAACCCATCCCAGTAAGAAGGAAAAGATTGGACACTCTCTCCACCCCAATTCAGAAATGTAGATGGTGCCCCAAGTTTGCCTCCAAAGTTCACGTAAAAAGCTGTAAGTACACCAACACATCTGAACCCCTCAGGGGAAAACAAAATGGCTAGTTTACCTTAGAAAAAAAGATATAACTTTCCTAGTTCCCTCATTTGGAAGCAATGTTTCCCTTCCCAAATATTCTTAGAGTATTTTGTCTGAACATCTCCTTAATACCTGCATCCTCTTACTCTTATTATTACTTATACACCTGCAATATTCATGTATTAGATTGTAAGCTACTTGAGGGTAGGGATAATGCTAGTTTTCATTATTGTATCTCCCAGACATCATACAGTTCCTTACATGTAGTAGTATTTTAAAAATTCAATTGCACATCAATTGACCTTACAGAAGAACTTTCTAGTCTGACAAAATCTTTGACCAGGTCATATTCTGTTATTTATAGATATGATTCCCCATGATAACAACTACCCTATGTCTAGTCCAATAAAACACTACTTACCCCTAGCCCTGAACAGAGTACTACTCAAGAAGGACCCAATTACCTATACTAGTCAATCATATATCTGAAGTCTTTGAACTAAGAATTAGCATCTGGGTGTGGAGAATTCCAGATAGGGAGGTTGGACAAATAGAATGAGAATATCTGTAAATGGAATTGTGATGACTAAGAGGGATTTTTCAAGGCCTGAAAAAGAAATTCCAGGTTCAGAAAAAGAGAAGGAAGCACAGAATGAACTAAATGAAGTTGTAGAATCTTGAGCTACCTACAGAAGAAGAAATGCATTGAAAGCAGAAATGAGAAGTAAGTGTTAAGGGAGAAAGCCATGAAAGATGTATTGACAGAGGTAACTCATTTCAGTAAGAGGATAGGGTAATAAAATATCCAGAACCAGGAGAATGCTTATTAAAAATTATTAATGAATCAAATGCGGGAAAACATGGGATGAGGCAGAAGTGGGAAGAGTTGTGTGTTCCTTTTCTTTCCTTTTTTTTTCAAATTAAAGCCTACTGGAGTAAATCTGGAGACCAAACAGAAAAGAAAGTCCCTTCTCCAGTGATCTAGAGAGTTGATTGAAAAGAGAGCTCAGTATGGGCTGCAAGTTATGGTAGGATGGAAGAGCAGAAAAGACAATGATTGTAAAGGTCAGGCGAAGAAAAGGACATCCCTAACTGGAATCAGAGTAAAATAAAGCCTGGAAGGGACTGTTTAATGCTCAAAACTATACCAAGTCCATTGAATAATATGATATTTTACACTTTAGTTTATTGTGCATAGCTTATACCCAAGATGTCGCACAGGGTAATAATGATTATTTGAGCATTTAAAGGGTTTCTAAGAGCACTGCATTTAGATAGAAAGAAAGTAAGCTCCTTGAGGGAAGGACTAATTAAGTTTTGTCTTTGTATTCTCAGTGCCTTAGGTGGTGACTGGCACATAGTAGGTCATCAGTAAATGATTGTTGGTTGATTTATACAGTGTAGACACAGTGAGGAAGAGGTTCTACTGGAAAAACCAAAATGAAGAAAGCCATGAGCTCGGGTACATTGTATTTGAAGCATAACAGTGACTGGGGTTTGTATTGTTTGGTTCAAGCTTCCTTTTGGATGGTCCACACTCTCTAGAAGTGAGGCCACTCTTTTCTAGTTTCTTCCTTCAGGTATTCCTATGGGTTTATTTTTGTCCTAGGCAACATGTTTTCTCTGACCCTCATGAGGAAGAGAAGTTTCTTTGAATATGGAAAGAAGAAAACAGGGGGAAATGAGGTTGCCTTCTTCCAACTGCCTCATGGGAGTTTAGAAAGAAAGTTTCTCCATACATAACCCCCATCCACTAAAATCATTGCTTAACTCATTCTTTTTCCAGAAGAATCCAAAATGGTTCAGATTCATGTGGTATATTCTTTTTTTCTCTAATTTTAAGGAGTCATGTACTATTATCAATAAAATCACATAGGTTAATTTTAAGTCCCAGGATGCTGAGGAAAGGATATCACAGGGATTTCAAAAGACAATTTATTTGTGTGTTCCTGGGAAATCTGTGTTCCTGTGTGTCCCTGGGAAACCAGTTTCTTTCTCCAGTGTGTCAGTACAGTTTCCCCAAGGACACACCCACACACACGGAATGATATTGTAGAGAACAGGTTTCTTTTCAAGAATAGTTGGCCAATATAGGAAGTGAACAGAGATTAAATTTTAAAAACAGAAATAAGAAATGTGAAATAGGATTAATGAGAGTGCTAGGGCAAAGGAGAGAACTATTGCCTTATGTGAGATTTCAGTTCTCACCTTCCTTTCAGATGGCAAGAGAGATTAACTTTTCAAACACGAGCACAACCTCAGAGTCCCCAAGGGTCAGTACAGGAGGTACCTGAATCATCTGTCTGCCAGTAGACGTTGTCTCCAATGACCCTTGGGAGTAGGCAGCAAAAAGCTCCTTATGAAAAGATGAAGTAAAAACTTGACTGAAGGAATCCTCTATTGGGTTCACTACCTCACTTCATCACATCCTGTTATAAGCTACTATCTCCAATGTGCTGGGAACCACTTGCCCTTCTGCACATGGAAGATATGCAGTTAGTTGTACCATTAATGTTCTGAAGTGCTATGAATTGACTATATCTCTCCATGCATTTAAATAGCACTTTAAAGTTGTAAAGCTCTTTTCACAGCAACACATTGAGTAGGTAGTGCATCCTTTATTACCTCCATTTCATAGATGTGAAGACTGAGACTTAGAGAGGGGAAATAACTTCTCAGTGATTCATCACACAGGAAATGACAGCTAAGAGTTGAACTCAACTCCAAATAGTGGAGGTACAAGTATATCTACTTAAAGAGACCAAATGCAATGTTTTCAAACAGCAGACTCAGGCTCAGCCATTATTTTCAATATATTGTGTGCCACAGTAGGGAACCACCAAAGCTTTCTTTCCTCTATTCCCTAGGCAATCTCAGGCTTTCATTAACATTTGAAGGAAATTATAAGGAGAATCTAATCGTAGACTTCAGGCCTTACGCTGAGTCAGAAAAGAATTTTCCCTTTTTGTCAATTTGATTGAGGTTGGTAAGTATATTTTCCCCAAAGCATCAGATGTCATTACTGGAAGAGATGGGTCTTGGTATATAATAAAAGTGCCAGATGGAAGGGCATTCTAATATGTTGCTTCACAGTTGGCATTTTTCTCCATACAAAGTTAAATACATCACAAATCTGTATTGATAAAATACTACAAAAATGCCAGTTGTCAAATATGTGAAATTAACATTTAAAAAAGCAAATCCATAACTCCTACACAGTCCTCCTTTCTTCTCCCCCCATCCTCCATCAAGTGTAGGATAGGGAACTAGATCTCCAACTATGGGAATTTTAACCACCAAACCTTCTTATACTTTCACATGTGGATGGATGCCAAATCTCACTGACATGGATGGTCACTTCATTGGGGTAGACTGCAATCCATTCATTTCTTTTTAATAATAATTCAATTCTTTTTAATAAATTTAATTTAATAAGAATTAAATATAAGTGTATGGGAGAAGCAAGAAGCATTTATTAAGGGCCGATATGTGCCAGGCACCACGATAAGAACTTTATAAATATTATCTCATTTGATCTTCACAAAAACCTTGTAAGGTAGGTGCTATTATTACCACCCCCATTTTATAGTTGAGGAAACTGAGGCAAGTAGATACTTATAGAGATCTTTATAAGAGAACTTGAGAACTATTTGCATTCTTCCCTGTTCTTCCTCATGCCTATTCCTCATTATCATTTTAGGTTTCATTAACTTCTTTATCTAGGAGTAGGCAGGGAAAACAGGGAGACAACAAGCCTGGCAATGTCACAGCTTCTTGGAAATCTTAGTAATGACTTTGGGGGGAGAGATGGTTGAAATTCTTGGTCAAAATATAGTTTGAAGATTATTCTGGATTTCACTTATTCCCTCTGAGGTACTAATTAATATGAACCCTGCAAACGAAAGTTGCCATTTAAAAATCAACATACTGGGAAGAAAAAAATATATTACTAAGTAAGTTCCACAAAAGAGGAGGAGGCCTTTATCAAGACATACAATGACTTTTCTGATTAATTTTGTTGTTCCTTTTCTTAGTGCTTTTTTGAAAGATTTCACATGGATATCTTGCAGTCATCTCAAACTCATATATCTAAATGGATTTTCTTCTCTCCCACTAATTGTCTTATTTCTCCTAAAACTACAATTCTCAATCAGTCAATAAATAAGTATTTATTAAGTTTCTACTATATGCCTGTCATGTTAAGTGCTGGGGATGGACTTGCCTTCAAGTAGCTTGTATTCTAATGGGAGACACAACACACACACACACAGAAACACAAATATGGAACACATACAAAATAAATTTAAGAGTAGAGTGTATTACAGAAGCCGAGGAAATCAGGAAATATTTTCTGTAAAAGGCAGTGCTCCAACTAAGTTTTTAAGGAAAAGAGGGATCTACAGGGTGGAGGTGAAGTTGGTGGCACTCCAGTAATGGGGCACATGCAGTGCAAAGGCTCAGAGATGGGAGATTCAATGTTGTGTTGAAAAACAGCAAATTGACCAATATGGTTAGACCACAAAGAGTATAGAGTGGAGTAAGGAGTATAAGTATAAAGTAAGGAGTATAATAGTATAAAGTGTGTGAGCAGACTGAAAAGGTGGGAATAGGCAAGGTCATAAATAACTTTAGGTGTCAGGCAGAGAAGACTATATTTGATCCTAATGGTAATTAGGAACTATCAAAGTTTATTGATTTGACAGGAGAGGAAGGGTAGGTGAGTGTCCAATGGTCAGGCACACCCCTGGTCTAGGAAAATCACATTTGCACTTTGGAGGACTGATTGAAAGGGCAAAGAAAAAACAAAATAGGAAAACCAAATAAGTGGGTTTTGCAGCAGTTGGGGTAAAAAAAAAAGATATGAAGATTGAAAATTATAAGACTTGGCAATAACTGGGATGAATACAGGTAAGGAGGCAGGGATGACCCCAAAGTTATAAGGGTGAGGAGGATGGTAGTGCCCCCAAAAGTAAAGTGGAATTTTGGAAGTAGGAAAGATTTGGAGGCAAATTCTGTTTTGGGTATGATGAGTTTGAGATGTTTGTGTGACATCCAGTCTGAAATTCTGAATAGGCAGTTAATAACATGAGACAAAGCCAGGAAAGAGATTAGGGCTGGATAAATAGAACTGAGAATCATTTGTATAGAAATTATTATTGAACCTCTGGTAGGGAGTGAGAATGAGGAGTCGATCAATCAACGCCCATTTATTAAGGGCCTACCACAAGGCTCTGTGATAGGTGCTAGGGAGGCAAAGACTAAGAATGAATGAATGAAGATGGAAATAACCCCTTCTTTCTAGGAGTTTACATGCCAGTGAGGTAGATAAGTACATATACAAATATGTAAAGAATACATATAAAAGGAATAAAAGCAAATGAGTGCCAATGCCAGACTGTCTAGTATCGAACTGCTTGGCAGTTTGGGAAAGAGGTCACTAGCAGTGGCAGGTAGCAGAGACCATAAGGTTTCATGTCAAAGGTGGTCTTAGAGCTGAACCTTGAAGGAAGGGAGGGACTTTTGGTGAGATGACACCAGAATCACCATTCTGAGTTCCGTAGATGGCAAAAAGAAAATTTAGAAGAGGAACGTGTTTGCGGGGAAAAGACGACGCATTCAGTTTACGTGATAAATTTGACATTTCTCAGTGAGCTACTCTTTGAAATCCCTTCATCTCTGAAAGTTCCTTCTCACTGATACCCTTCAAGCCCAGTCAATTGCCAATTCTACTTCCACAGTGTTTTACATTCTCTTCCTTTCTATTCTTACTTCAGAAGTTGAGCCTCTCAGGGCAGCTAGGTGGCGCAGTGAATTGAGCACCAGCCCTGGAGTCAGGAGGACCTGAGTTCAAATCCAGCCTCAGATGCTTGACACACAGTAGCTGTGGGACTTTGGGCAAGTCACTTAACCCCAATTACCCTGTCTTCCCCGCTCCAAAAACAAAAACAAAGAAGTTCAGTCTCTTCTTAGCTCTCTCCTTGACTACCGGAACAGCCTTCTAACTATTCCTGCCACTAGCCTATACTGTTGCAGTCCATGTTTCACACCATTGTCACCATAATCTTCCTAGGGCACAGATCTGACTATGTCCTTCTTCTTCTAAAAATGAATCCTTCAGTGAGTCTCTGTTGATTACAAAATATAAATACAACCTCCTTAGTCTGACATTCAAGGCCCTTTATACTTTAGCTCCAATTGGGGTTTCCATAGTTATCCTATGTCAGATGCAGGGTGCCATCATCTGTCATCCTGACCTATGTTTTGCCATTGGACTTCAATGATTCTGGAGGATAAATTGAGGCTATTGACTTTGCACGGCTCTGCCTCACTTAAATCCAATTCACTTCCAAGTCAAGGCATTGCCCTCCTGATGTCATTGGTCTTCTTGGAGAAAGAAAGATGAACAGTAACAGCTACAATCTCAAATGCATCTAAGTGGTAGAGTGGACAGAGCATTGAGCCTGGAATCAGGCAGAACTAAGTTCAAATTCAGTCTCAGACTGTGTGACGCTGGACAAGTCACTAAACCTCTATTAACCTCAGTTTCCTCAATTGTAAAGTGGGGCTTAGCACCATATCCAGCACATAGTAGGTGCTATATAAATGCTTATTCCCTTCTCCCAACCCCCACAAATACTTGGAGTCAGAGTAGAATATTTTCAAAGCCTGTATCAGATACTTATTCTACTGAGAAATCACTTTACTGCTCTCAGCTTAAATTTCCTCATTTGTGAAATGGAGATAGTAATAGCACCTACTATACAGGGTTGTTGTGATGATCAAATGAGTTTAATATGGGTAGAGATTTACAAACTTTAAAGTATCACATCACATCAGTGTTAGCTATTACTGTAATCCTCCTTACTTACTCCACACTGTAGCTAAACTGTGCCACTCACATTCCTCTGCCTTTTCCGGAGTTTGTTTTCTCATAAGCTCTCCCCTACACTTGAATTAGTTTCTCCTCATATCTCTACCTACTAAAATCCTTCCCTTCCCTCACTGGCCAGCTCTGGTACCACTTCTTTGGTCTCCCAACTGCAAAGGGTCTCTTCCTTCCCATTGGACCTCTGTGATGCGCTCACATTGTAACTCCTCTGCCAAAGACTCACATTGTTGCTCTCATGTTTTAACTTGTCCTGTGTACTTCCCCTTCTAGACTGTAAATCCTTTGAGGGAGGGACTGTTTTGTTTCATTTCTGTATACTCAGTGTCTTGCAGAGCACGTTGAATAAGATGAGTGCTTAATTAATGTTTCTTACATGATACCCTTGGAGCTGCTTATACCAGATTCCAGAATATAGGGTATTCATTCCTCTATATGCAGCTGCTTGCCTTTTGCCCCATCCAGCACATTCACTAATGGGAAGAAACTATCTACAAATGGACTGATTGGATTTGTCCAAATGAAGAGGAAACAAGCTCCAAGCTATTTGAAATCAGCAGGATCAGTGGCACTGGCTCAGTCGAGAAGCCTGAGTAAACTCACTGGGGAAAGGGGACATATGTGTGGATTCCGCTTCTACTCAGTAAGAAGCTTTTCTCTTTCGATTTCATAAAATCCACATTTACCCAGCTGAACCCACAGCTTCCCCAGGAAGGGAACATGGAACATAGGACTCATGCCAAAGATGAAAAGCATTCAGGCTGCTCCCATGTTGTTGTTTTAAGGCTCTGACCAATCATTTCATCAACAAGCATGCTTAAGGGCCTACAATGTACCAACATCTGTGCTAGGCACTGGTGAAACAAAGGTAGAAACCAAACCACCCTGTCCTCAAAAAGCTTATATTCTACTGCGCTGTAGGCAGCTAAGTGATGATTAGATTTGAACTCAAGAAGACATTATTGTCTTCATCATCATCATCACGGCCAATATTTATACAGCACTTGCTATGTGCCAGGTACTTCGTTAAGCACTTTATAATTAGTGTCTTGTTTGATCCTTACAGCAACCCCAGGAGGTAGGTGCTGTTATTATCCTCAGAAAACTGAGGGAAATAAAGGCTAAGTGAAATGCCCAGGGTGATGTAGCTAGTAAGTGGCTGAGGTTGGATTTGAACTCAGGTCTTCCTGGCTCCAGGCCCAATGCTTTATCCTCTGTGCCACCTAGTAGCCTCTCATGAAGTAGGAATTCATCACGTCCTGCTTCAGTTACATACTAGCTGTGAGACCCTGGTCAAGTCACTTAACCTTTGTCTACTTCACTTTTCTCTTCTGTAAAATGGAATCAATAGTACTATCTACCTAATAGAATTCTTATGATGCTCAAATTAGGTAATATATGAGAAGCAAGTAAGTGTTACATATACACTAGTTATTAGCACTATCATATTTTAGAGGAGAATCAACATATATTCATGTAAGTATATACTATATATTATCTGCTGTATACATATGTATTACTATGTATTATCTGCTATATACATATCTACTATATATTACATACTATAAATATATGTTTTATATATGTATAAATGCATCTCTAATGTATATTTTAAAGTATAACTAAAATCAGGTAGACCTAAATTCAAATTCAATCTCAGATACTGACTAGCTGTGTGACTCTGGACAAGTCACTTAACTTCTGTTCACATCAGTTTCCTGAATTATAAAGTGGGGATAATAACAGAACCTACCTCTCAGGGTTATTATGAGAGTCAAAGGAGATAATATTTGTAAAAAATACTTAGTACCATGTCCGACACATAGTAGGTGCTATATCAATGCCTCCTCTGAGAGGAGGTATTAGAAATTGGGGGAGATCAGAAAAAACTTCATGCTGAAGTGAGGATTTTAAACTGAGCTTTGAAAGGAAATTAGCAATGGATAGAAGATGAAGTAGAGAAGAAGGCAGGCAAGGGGTTTGGTCTAATCAAAGATCCAGAGCATGGTGATCTAATGTGTAAGAAACAACAAGGACTGAAGAAATCAGTAAAAAGTGCGAGAAAATAAGTATGAGAACTACCAGAATAAGTATAGTATACCAGTAGGTTTGAGCCACGTGGAATGGGCTTTAAATGCTAGAGGAGTTTTCATGTGATCCTAGAGGGAAATAGGAAGTCATTGGTATCTGAAGCCCAAGGCCTTTCTCACCCTTCCCAAGTGAAGTTCTAGAGATGCCTAATTAGATATTGGGCAGACGTTTATCTCATTTGCCTTACCCAATTTGTGAAATTCTTTTTTTCTTTGTAGATGAATGTTCTTGCTTAAAACTCAAAATCGTGTGGTTGGTGGGGAGAGAGAAAGAGAGAGAGAGAGAGAGAGAAGCAGATGTTTGGAGCCTTAAGTCTGAAAAGTGGCAGCACGTTGAGAGAACAGAAGAGTAGCAGGGACATGTATTTTGTGATAAACTAACAAGTTAAATTCCAAGCTAAGCCTGATTCTCAGACACAGTTTAACATAACGGCAAAAAGGATCCTTACCTTTAGAGAGTTCCAGGAAAAGCTCCATTTTGCATTATAGATAGTATCTTAAGTAACGAATCTTCATCGGACCGGCCATGGTAACTGTGTTGCCCTAGGGTCCTGACTGGTTAGTTTATCTCAGAACACACTCAAAGTGCTTCCACCTTTTAGACATAGCTCCAAACATCTCTCTGTTTCTCTGCTGGTCTGTCTGTCTCTCGGTGTGTCTCTTTTTTCTGTCTCTATCTCTTTTTCTCTGTCTCTGTTTATGTGTCCCTGTGTCTGTCTTTGTCTGCCTCTGTGTCTCTGTCTTTGTGTCTGTGTCTCTCTCTCTTTGTCTCTGTCTCTGTTTCTCTCTGTCTCTGCCTCTCTGTCTTTGTCTCTGTCTCTCAGTCTGTCTCTGTCTCTGTCTCTCTCTCTCCTTTATCACCAATCAAAACATTTTGAGTTTTAAGCAGGAACATTCAGGAACAGCAGGAACAAGGAAGAGAGGAATTTCACAAATTGTATGGGGCAAATGAGACAGACATCGGCCCAATATCTAATTAGGCATCTCTAGAACTTCATATATATCCTTTAGTCTAATTACCTTCCCCAGGTTCACTAACATGATATATATTTATGGCACCTCCCAGTCCTCTAAGAGGCTCCTTTGGACATTCCCAGTCCTCTAAGAGCCTCCTTTGGACATTCCCACTACTTCCCAGAATGAGATCTGTTCTTTCCTAGGACCCTGAATATTGGCTCTGACTCCACATATCCCTCTGAGCTTAGCTTATTAACTACCTTAAAAATCCATGTCCCTGCACAAACAAAATTAAGGCTGTCAACTTGGGGAAAATTGCATCAATCATCTCTGACATACAAGATACATAACTAACAAATATATAAAACTAGAAGCTTTTTTTTCCAGCAGGAAAATCAAAGGATATGAAAAATAATTTATCAAATCAACAACCATATGAAAAAAATCTCCAAATCACTAATAATAAATGAAAATTAAAATATTTTTTCAATTATAGCTTGCACAGAGAAAAATGCCAAAAATTACAAAAGATGGTGGTAGTCAATGTTGGAAGGTTATGGAAAGACAGGCACATGTGCACAGTTGGTGGAGTTGTGAATGAACTTAATTATTCTGGAAAATGATTTGGAATTTTTCCAAGAAAGGTACTAACATGTCCATATCTTTAACTAATGCACTTTCAGGCACATCCCCCAAGGATATCAGTGATAAGATCTCCCATATCCCCACCTATTTATAGCAGTATTCTTTTTTTTTTTTTAGTAGCAAAATCCTAGAAACAAAGTAGAGACCCTAATATAATCCCTTTTTTCCCAAAGTAGACAATTCTAGTGAAATACAGGTACATATACATGAGGGAGGAGTCTGTCAGAGAAATATACAATTGTATTATTTTCCCAGATTATTTGGCTTAAAGCTAAATTCATCTTAAGCATTATTGGTACCAGGAGATCTAGAGAACAAGGAACTATTGAGAAAGATGACTAGATACAGACTAACCTTGCTGTCATCTAAATCTTACTCCTTAAATCTTGTTCAGAATCATGTTCTTAAAAGTTTCTCCAAGTGTCATATTTGTCTCAATCCTTCCACCCCCACCAGTTGACCTGAATGGGATAAGTATAAGTGATGAAGAAATGTAAATATTGGCACGAGGTATTTCAGAAACTATCTGAGCACATTTCCCAAGTAACTGACAGTCATTCATGTTCTTCGAAAAAGAACAAGTTTATGATTGCTGCTGCTGCTAATGATATAATAAGAAGAGTTTGGAGAGGGTGAACTGAACTTTCTGATCTAGGTCAAGTGGTCATAGAATATGGACATGATGGAGAGAATAAATACATGGTAGCACCTAAACTTTCT
Source organism: Pseudochirops cupreus (assembly GCA_028627135.1). NCBI lineage: Eukaryota > Metazoa > Chordata > Mammalia > Diprotodontia > Pseudocheiridae > Pseudochirops > Pseudochirops cupreus. Next base: position 144,789,414 of record CM053580.1, on the reverse strand, counting down.
GGCTAGATCATTCTGGCTAGACTATTTTTTGAAAGACAAACTGTGGTTTACTTAGAAAAATTCCTCCTTTAAAAATGGGTGAATAAAAGTTGGGAAAACATGAAGGATTACATTCTACGTAAGTGCTGACATTTCAGTCAATCTGCCTCTTCTTTTCAAATCCACATCATCTCTCATCTTGACTCATATGATTCAACTATCTAAAACAAAAGGCAAATCCCAGAGGGCTCTCGAGAATGGGTCAGCCCACCTGTTTATCTCATAATCCCCATTCTTTGACTTGAAGCACTATAGTCCTCCCAGATAGAGACAACCACTCTCTGACATCATTGAAATAGAGAGGCAGCCAGGAGATCATGAGCAAATATTTGTGGTAATGTGGCTTGCAGTCTAGGTCAGGCAATTGGGCTGGTGGGTGGTGGTAGTTATGAAGGTCAAAACAAATCCTGAAGACAGATTCACATGAGCCAAGCATACACTGGAGGACTGATGTTTCACAGAGAAATTGCTCTTAGATTTGCTCTAAGAACAAATCCATAAGCTTCTGTCATTCTACACCCACCAGAGAAACTTTAAAAAATGTGCGCCACAATCTGCGAATCAGAGAACACAGTATCAGTGTCAAGGGTCATCTGTGTGGATGTTACAGAGCTGACCTCTTTGGAAAGGGACTAGGCTTATGGAGGATGAGTGAAGGTTCTATTACTAAAGTAGTTTCAACTTTACCATATAGGTCAGATGATTCGGGAGTATAGGAATGAAACTGAAATTGCCATAGCAACCACTCCCTCTACCCCCACCCCCATGCTTGATGTAGTATCACTTGTGTAAGAAGCCAAGGGCATGAGAAGGAAGACGGAGCAAAGTTATGTTTTTTTTGACTAGACACTATTAGTGTGAATGTAAAAAAGCTAGAGGTAAATTTTCAAGAAAATATTTATCTTTTCTTCATTCTCTCTCTTCCCTCCCTCATCTCCCTCCCTTCTTTTTCCATCTCTCTTCTTTCCTTCCTTCCTTCCTTCCTTCCTTCCTTCTTTCCTTCCTTCCTTCCTCCCTTTCTCCCTCCCTTCCTTCTTTCCTCTTATCTATTATATCACAGTGGAAAATGCTCATCGTTTGGAATCAGAGAGCTTTAGTGTAAATTCTGCCCTGGATATTAAGTAGTCAAATGTGACCTTACATAAATGACTTTGTTTCTCCACCTTTATATAAAAATGAGGGGCTTGGATTAAATGGCTTCTAAGAATCTTTCTATCTCTATACTATAAATCCTATAAATAATGGGTGACCACTGGCCAAGTAAAAACCCACTGTAGAAAGAAAAAAAAAACTGCTACTGGTACTTGTTGGGGTCCAGGGATTTGTTGGTCACCTGAAGATAATAGAAAGACAGCTAGGTGACCCAGGGAGTAAAGTACTGGACCTAAAGTTAGGAGACTAATCTTCCTGAGTTCAAATCTGACCTCAGATACTTATTAGCAGTGTGACCCTGGCCAAGTTACCTAACCCTCTTTTCCTCAGTTTCCTCACCTTTCAAATGAACTATAGAAGGAAATGACAAACCACTCTAGTATTTGTGCCAAGAAAACCCCAAATGGGGTCATGAAGAATCAAACATGTCTGAAAAATGATTCAACAATAATAAGACTATGGTAGAACATCATATTTTAAAATTCTACATATCAAAAAGTCTAGTGCTACATTAGAGATCATCTCCCCATTTTACCAAAAAGGAAACTGGGGTTCAAGCTTCTAAAGTGGTATATCTAATTTATGACCATGGAAAAGGTTATAGAAGAGCTCAGGTTTCCCCCACAAACCCCAGTAAATTTCCAAAAAGTATTTGCTGCATCAATGATAAAGAAAACCAAAGAGAGAGAGAGAGAGACAGAGACAGAGACAGAGAGAGACAGAGAGACAGAGAGAGACAGAGAGAGAAAGAGGCTCCGGCCACGGCCTGTCTCAGCCCCGCCGCCGCTGCTCTTTCCCCGCTTCCCCTCGGCCGCCATGAAAGAATTCTTTCGGGAGATCAAGGCGGACATCAAGTTCAAGAGCGCGGGGCCAGGGCAGAAACTCACGCACACGGTGAGGGAAAAAGTCACCAGGGAAAGGCAGAGCCAGCAAGTAACCAAGCAATCCTACCAAGGACCAACCAATGAGGCCCAAATGGCAGCGACGGCAGCGTTGGCCAGGCTGGAGCAGAAGCAACCACCGTCCCAGGGCCCACGTCCCAAGATTCTATCCGGAACCAAATGAAGAAGGAATTACAAGCGGAAGCCACCATTAGCTGGGTCTTCTGGAGCAAATGTGGTACCCGATGCGAAGGAGGAGGGGTCTTCAAACCTGTCTGTGAGTGGGGCTTATTTTACCTGCCCGTTCACTGGAGCTATCTTGAGAAAAGACCAGCGGGATGCTCATATCAGAGAGGCCATTTAACAAGCACTCGGACAAAGACCCAGTGGCTGTTTCCATCATGAAGATCCATACGTTCAACAGGGACTGAGAGAAAGTGAAATTGAGGCTGCACACCATTGCCAAGTACCTGGATAACATCCATCTTCACCCAGAAGAGGAAAAATACAGGAAAATCAAATTGCAGAATAAAGTGTTTCAAGCGCGGATCAACTGCCTAGAAGGGGCTAATGAGTTTTTCGAGGCCATTGGGTTTGAGAAGATGACCCTCCTTGTTCCAGAATAAGAGACCTCCGAGGAATACTATGTGCTGAGTGAGGATGCCCTGGCCCAGGTAGAGAAGCTGGAACAGCACCAAGTCAGCTTGCAGAACTCAGAGCCAGCGCGGGCTCAACCGGCCGGCAGCGAGGAATCTTCAAGCCCTCCTCCCCTGGCCGCCCAGTTTGACCTACCTAGGGACTTCTTCAACCTCACAGCAGAGGAGCTCAAACGAGAGCAGAAGCTAAGGGCCGACACTGCGGAACGGCTGAGTGTGCTTTGGCCCAAAACCATGAGGGAGAAGAAGGAGCAGCAGGAAATGCGAAAATACACCTATACCCTCTTACGGGTTCGCTTTCCAGATGGGCGAATCCTCCAGGGTACCTTCTATGCTCGGAACGGCTGTCTGCACTCTACAGCTTTGTGAGGGAGGCCCTGCCCTTTGAACTGCTTCCCACAAGCAGGCATAAAGTGTTGGATGAAAACCTAGCTTTCAACGAACATGGGCTGGTGCCTTCAGCTCTTCTGACTTTCACTTGGGACTCAGGAGTCTTGGAAGACATCAAGGCATCAGGGTCTGAGCAGACTCCCAGAATTCTGAAACCTGAACTTCTTGCAACTGTTGAAAACCTCGCATGAAATAAAACCAGGCGTGGCCTCGGCCCCATTGGTTCTGTCTCATGCTCCTCCTCTCCTCTAACCCTTCTGTCTCCCAGATTCCAAGCAGAAACTGCTTGATTCTCATGGCCTTTTGCTTGGGAACGCAGGCCGAAATGTGGAGGTGGAATTAGTTCAAGAATGAGGAGAGTTGTCCTCTCAGCGTAGGCAGACTAGGATATGTGGTAGCCCTTACCTTGCACCCTGACACTTTGATTTGGGGACCAGGGTCATAAGAGCTTCCCCTGATCCCAGAGAACATGGCTGGATATAACTTTGTGGAGGCTCCCCACCTACCTTGGAAATGCTAAATTTGTGCTGCTTTTTGTATACATGATTTCAAAACTCGCTCTAAGTAGCTATTAATGTACAGGTTATTTAACTTAAGGTACAGTTTGAGTAGAGAGATGCTGGTCATTTCATTGGTGGGGAAGCAAGTCTAGGGCACGAGGGAAGGGCTTCCTTGGCTGATGGGATCTACTTCAGAACTGGGTTTGGCTACTCTCTTATGTTCTTGTTGTATATAAAATGGACAAAGAAGCAACTGGTGTGGCACTACATGATATTTATAAACACTAAATTACGAATTTAATTAAATAGAATATTTGAATACAAAAAAAAAGTAAAAGAGAGAGAGAGAGAAGGAGAGGGAGAGAGACTAAATTTCTCTCTCTTTCAGAAAAGAAAAGTGTCAAAAAGCTGGCAGAGGCTAGAATAGGGGTCTTACCAGGAAAGCCAGGTCTAGAGCCAAGGGTTACGTGAGAGAGGATGTTCTTGACAAATGGGCAGGTAAGCACAGGCAGAAGGTGTAGACCAAAAACTCTTGATAAATAGGCTGGAAATTTGGAGAGAACAGGAATGGGACTACACCATGGAAGCCATATGAGCTATATCAGAAAACATTTAAAAAACTGAAAAATGGAAGAAAGAAAAACCATAATCCTACAATATATTGTTTACAAGAAACACATTTGAAATACAGAGGCATATGGGAGCAGCTAGGTGGCACAGTGAATACAGCACCAGCCCTGGAGTCAGGAGGATCTTAGTTCAAATCTGGCCTCACACACTTAACACAAAACTAGCTGTGTGACCTTGGACAAATCACTTAACCCCAATTGCCCTGCTCTCCCCCCTCCAAAAAAAAAAAGCAAAAAAAGAGAGAGAGATAAGGAAGGAAACTTCATCCTGCTAAAACGTACCATAGGCAAGGAAGCAATATCAATACTAAACATATATGCACCCAGTGGTATAGCATCCAGATTCTTAGAGGACAAGTTAAGGAAGTTACAGGAAGAAAGAGAGAACAAAACTATTCTAGTGGGGGATCTCAACCTCCCCCTCTCTGAACTTGATAAATCTAACCACAAAATAAACAAGAGGTTAAGGAGGTGAACAGAATTTTTAAAAAGTTACATATGGTAGACCTCTAGAGAAAATTTAATGGGGATAGAAAGGAATACACTTTTTTCTCAATGGTATATGGCACCTACACAAAAACTGGCAATGTTCTAGGGCACAAAAACTATAAATTCCATTGCAGAAAGGCAGAAATATCAAATGCATCCTTTTCAGATCATGATACAACAAAAACTGTATGTAATAAAGGGCCATGGAAAGGTAAACTAAAAATTAATTGGAAACTAAATAATCTAATCCTGAAGAATGAGTGTGTCTAACAACAAATCAAAGAAGCAATCAATAACTTCACCAAAGAGAATTACAATAATGAAACAACATATCATAAGTTCTGGGATGCAGTGAAAGTGGTTCTTAGAGGAAACTGCATGTCTCTAAATGGTTACATGAATAAAACAGAAAAAGAGGAGATCAATGAATTAAGAACACGCCTATAAAAAACTAGAAAAAGAACAAATTTAAAATCTTCAACTAAATACCAAATTATAAATTCTGAAAATCAAAGGAGAGCTTCATAAAATTGAAATGAAGATAACTGTTGAACTAATAAATAAAACTAAGAACTGGTTTTACAACAACAACAACGAAATAGACAACATTTTGGGTAATTTAATTTAAAAAAAGAAAGAAGAAAACCAAATTTCCAGTATTGGAAATGAAAAGGGTAAATTCACCACCAAAGAAAAGGAAAATGAAACAAGAATTGGGAGAGATTTTACCAAACTGTATGCCAATAAATCTGACAATTTAAGTGAAATGGACAAATATTTACAAAAACATAGATCCCCCAGATTAAAAGAAAAGGAAGTAAAATACCTAAACAACCCCATCTCAGAAAAAGAAATTGAACAAGCCATCAATGAATTCCCTAAGAAAAAATCTCCAGGGACAGATGGAATTACAAGAGAATCTTACCTAACATTTAAAGAACAATTAATGCCAATACTATATAAACTATTTGGAAAAAATAGGCAAAGAGGGAATCCTTCCAAATTATTTTTATGTTACAAATATGGTACTGATACCCAAACTGGGAAGAGCCAAAATAGAGAAAGAAGATTATAGACCAATTATCCCAATGAATACATATGCAAAAATTTTAAATAAAATATTAGCAAAGAGATTACGTCAACTTAGCATGAGGATAATACACTTTGACCAGGTTGGATTTTTTTACCACAAATTCAGGGTTGGTTCAATATTAGGGAAACTGTCAGCATAATTAACCATATGAGCAACAAAATTAGAAGAAATCATACGATTATCTCAATAGATGCAGAAAAAGCTTTTTGACAAAACAGAATACCCATTCCCATTAAAAACACTAGAAAGCATAGGAATCAATGGAATTTTCTTTAAAATGATGAAAAACCTTCAGGAAGCATTGTGTGTAATGGGGATAAGCTAGAAGTATTTCCAAAAAAGATCAGGGATGAATCAAGAATGTCCATTATCACCACTGTTCTTCAGTATTGTACTAGAAATGTTAGCTTTAGCAATAAGAGAAGAAAAAGAAATTGAAGGAATTAGAATAGGCAATGAAGAAACAAAGCTATCATTCTTTGCAGATGATATGATGCTGTACTTAGACAATCAACTAAAAAACTACTTGAAATAATTAACAATTTTAGCAAAGTTGCAGGATAAAAAATAAATGAAATTTCTATATATTGCTAACAAAGTCTAGCAGAGAGATAGGAAAAGAAATTCCATTTAAAGTTACTATAGATAATATAAAATATTTGGGAGTCTTTCACCAAGATAAACCAATGAACTATGTGAACACAGTTACAAAACAATTTTCACAGAAATAAAGTCAGATCTAAATAATTGGAAAACATCAGTTGCTCATATGCTAAGCATAATAAATATATATAATATAATAAAAATGACAATTCTATCTGAAGTAATTTACTTTTCAGTGCCATACCAATCAGACATTTTACAGAGCTAGAAAGAAATTATAGTAAAATTCATCTGGAAGACCAAAAGGTCCACAAAATCAAGGAAATTAATGAAAAAAATACTAGGGAAGGTGTCCTAGCCACGCCAGGTCTAAAACTTTTATAAGGCAGCAATCATCAAAACTACTTACTACTGGCTAAGTATAGTAACCTACTGTGTGATAAACCCAAAGATTACAGCTTTGGGGATAAAAGCCTCATTATTTGAAGAAAAAAAAACTGGTGGGGAAATGGGAAAATAGTGTGGCAGAAAGTAGGCATAGACCAACATCTTATACTTATAAATAAAGAGAGATATTATAAGCAAATTAGGAGCAAGGAGTAGTTTATCCGTCAGATTTGTGGAGAAGGGAAGAATTTATGATCAAATAAGAGGTAGAGAACATTATGAAATGCAAAATGAATCATTTTGATTACATTAAATTGAAAAGTTTCTTGTGCAAACAAAGCCAATGCAACCAAGATTGGAAGGGAAGCAGAAAACTGGGAAAGAATTTTTACAACTAGTGTCTCTGATAAAGGACTCATTTCTAAAATATATAGAGAAGTGCATCAAATTCATAAGAATACAAGTCATTCCCCAAGTGATAAATTGTCAAAGGATATGAACAAGCAGTTTTCTGAGGAAGAAATTAAAGTTTTCTATAGTCTAATGAAAAAAATACACTAAATCACTATTAATTAGAGAAATGCAAATCAAAACAGTTCTGAGGTACCACATCACACCTATCGGATTGGCTAACATGAAAAACCAGGAAAATAATAAATGCTGGAGAAGATGTGGGAAAATTAGATCAATATTGCATTGTCGGTGGAGTTGTGAATTGATTAACCATTCTGGAGAGCAATTTGAAACTATGCCCAAAGGGTTATAAAAATGTGCATATCCTTTGACCTAGCAACCACTTCTAGGTCTGTATCCCAAAGAGATCATACAAGTGGGAAAAGGACTTGTATGTACAAAAATATTTATAGCAGCTCTTTTTGTGTTTGCAAAGAATTGGAAATTGAGGGGATGTTTATCAGTTGGAGAATGGCTTAACAAGTTGTGGTATATGAATGTAATGGAATACTATTGTTCTATAAGAAATTATGAGCAGGATTTCAGAAAAACCTGGAAAGACTTTCATGAACTGATGCTGAATGAAGTGAACAGAAACAGGAGAACATTCTACATAGTAACAGTGGCACTGTGCAATGACCAGCTTTGATAGACTAAGCTCTTCTCAGCAATGTAATGATCTAAGACAATTCCAAGACTCATGATGGAAAATGCAATCCACAACCGGGGAAAGAATTATGGAGTATGAATGCAGATCAAAGCATACTATTTTTCTTTTTTTTTTTCTTTCTCATGGTTTTTCTTTTTTGTCTGATTCTTCTGTCACAACATGATTAAGGCTTAATATGATTGTGCATGTATAACCTATGTCAGATTGAATGTCATCTTGTGGAGGGGGAGAGGACAGAGGGCAAAAATTTAGAACTCAAAATCTTATAAAAACAGATGTTGAAAACTAAAAATTAATTAATTTAAAAAACTCAGAAAGTTTAGTTATGAAGAACAACTGATCTGGAAGACATATCTATATCAAATGATTTAAAATCATTTGACTCCCTGAAAATCATAATAAAACACACCTTTGTCACTATAATTAAAGAAAACACAAAAGAAAATTTTCCACATATATTAGAACCAGAGGGAAAATTGAAAAGATAAACAATCCACCATTCCACTCCAGAAGAAAATCTCAAATTGAAGACACCCAGGAATATTATACTCAAAATTCAGTTTTCAGTCAAACAAAAATTCTGCAAGCAATCAGAAAGAAAGACTTTCAGTATTGCAAAATCACAGGAAGAATCACAGACAGTGATATAACTAATAAAGGAAAGAAAATCTTGGAAATACAATATTACAAAAGCCAAAAGATAAAGGCTTACAACCATGAACAACTTAAGCTGATAATCTGTGAATTGATTGGTTGGTTGGTTGGTTTGTGGTTTGTCTTTTGTTCTCAAAGAGGACCAAAATGACACCACTATGCTAGAGTCAGGTTTCAATGCGTCTGTGACTAATCAGAACAACAGGAGCTTAGAATGCTCTATCACAGGTCAGGCAGAAATACTCCATGTGATCATTTGGGGTGGATACTCCAAATTTGAATGGTAAAATAGTATGGGTGATATATTTTGATTTGTGCATAAATTAGATTTAAGTGAGGCAGAGTTGCACAAAGTCGTCAACCTCACTCTCTCCTCCAGAGTCATCATAGTCCAGTGTCAGGATAGAATCAAGACAGTTGGTGATGGCTCAAGATGTAGTGTGTGATCTTGGCATCTTCAATGTCTAGCCAAGTTCTAAGCATTCCGCAGCACCTGCTTTGGCTGCCTTCATGGCCTTTGGAACAAATTGTTCTCATCCACTCATTCTACCAGGGGAAGTGTTCACATGCTTGGGGTAGATATCCCCCTAACTCACAGGTTTGAGACCCCTTGGTTACTCTCAACCTGGTTTAGCCCATCTGCTGAAACATTTTACCAGAGTGTGATCACTGCACATGCTACAGCTTCTTGGAACCAGAGGTGAGAGGTGGGTGGAACAGGTTTGGGAGTAATCTTGTAGGGAAAAAAAAAATGGGTTCTTGAAAGACTAGAGAACTTTCAAGCATTCCCAAATGAAAAGATCAGAGTCGAAAGAAACTGTGAAAGAAACAGGAGTCAAGAGAAGGCTAGAAAGGTAAATATATTTGACCAGCTATACGATTCTAAATGAGCAAAAAAAAAAATCATCACCTTCAAACGATGGAACATTAAGAACATAAATTTTAAATATTAAGAAGAGAAAAGAAAGGAAGAAAGTGTAAGAACCAGAAACTGGTGTCTAGTTCTAGTAAAGAGAGGAGGGACGGGGAGTAGGAAGAGAACACTTCAACTATAAATTATTAGCTTATCATACTTCAACTACAGATTACTAAATGACTAGTATTTATCAAATTAGTTGAGAAGAAAAGCAGATACTTATCATAACTATGGATAGTGGAAGAGTTTATGAAAAAAATAAGAGATAAATTCCCCCAGGAAATACAATGGATAATTTGGATTATACAATATTAAAATGCATGTTCACAAACAAAATCAACAGGATTTGAATTAATAGCAAAACCACTAATTTATAGAAAAATCTTTGCTGCAAATTTGACTATATAGCTTATGCTCTGAAGTTATGCTCTCACCTTCCACTTGGAATGGAGGTTAGGTTCTCCTCTCTTCAGACTTCTAGGAATAGCAAAGAAGGGGTTGAGATACTTTTTAATGCTGTAAATCATGAGCTCCAATGAGCATGGTACCCCATTGCTTATCAGTTTATATAAATAAGTCATCTAGACTTAATTATCTTTTAGAAAAGTGCATTTACTAACAGTTTCTTAATCTTGTATGTAAATGTGCGTGTGTTATACTCCTTTAATAGCGTTATGAAGCCTGTAGATTCTTTCTCAGAATGTTTTTAAGTGCATTAAGTAAAATACATAAGACTACAAAGAAAACCAATTATACTGAATTGCAATTATTTAAACATTTAAAAGGCATGCTTATGGACCCCAGATTAAGAACTCTTGTCAACTGAAATGATATAGTAAGAAAAGTGAGTACAATACTAAAAAAAAAAAGGTCTGTGTCACACCTGTGAACATATAATCTCAAGGGGGAATTGAACTTAAGCTTAGAACACACATATACCAAAAGTGTAACCCACAGCCTTTGGTTGCTAGAAGTCCTTTACTCTCCTTCATGAAAGTCTCATGAATTTCCCTTTAGCTTTTGACATTTTATGATGGCCTCCTTTTAGACTCTTGAAGCAGTGTGCCTAGTTTGTTCTCAGCTCCCAGTGCCTACACCTTTGCTGTCCATTGATGTCTCATAAACAATGCTAGGGTGTTGATGAGAAGTCCAAATCCTCACCCTTTGGAGTTGAGGATCTTCTCTTCCGCTGATTCCTTCCCAGAGGTTTGGTTGTAACTGTTCTCTGCTAACATTCCACTGGAATCTCTTGTATGCTAAATTGGTACACTATTTTATACAAAACCAATAGGGCCTGGCCCTCAGGTAGTACATATACAACTCCTGTAGCATATCACTTTATTTCTCCCAAAGACTCTCAAGAACTGGAACCGCACCAAATGCCTTGATTTATTGTTTGGTTCAGCAGGGAAGTTTGCCTTGTCCACACCTAGATCATAACCCTGGTTGGCTAAATGGAGGTGTTGTAACCTTACAAAGGTAGTTACTTTCAGTGGGGTGAGATAGTTGAATGATTATTTTAATACGCATTCACTCTCACATCTGATAATGTTCTAGTATTTTAGTTATATAGAAAATTGATATAAAAGCCATTCCTCAATAGGAAAATGAGATGAAAGCGAGTTTTTAACAGTCATCAGAAAAATCTAACACCTATTAGACTACTAAAATTGACACAACAAAAGGCCAATAGAAATTTCTGGAGACCCTATGGGAGGACAGACACACTAATATAATGGTGCTGCCAATTGATCCAACCATTCACTAAAGTCATTAAAATTGGAATGTTATTCAATTCTGAGCCACTACTTCTAAGCTTATACCCAAAAGAGATCACCCAGAAAGTGAAAGGACATATATGCACAAAGTCTGCACTTTTTGTTATAGCAAAGAACTGGAAACAAAGTGAGTTCCCACCAATTGAGGAGTAGTTGAAGCAATTATAGCCTATGGAGATGATGCAATAGCACTGTGCCATAAAGACTAACAATAAGGAAAAATTCAGAGAAACCTGAGAACACTTGTATGAAATGAAGTTAAGTGATTTGAGCAGGACCATAATAATAATTTGTACCATGATAATAACAGTGTGAAGGAAAACAACTCCAAAGATATAAGAACTATGATGAATCAGAAATTCAGAAGACTGATAATGAATCATGCTTCCCAAATCTTTGCAGAGACATGATAGATTAGAGCATGGAATGATACATACGTTTCCAGACATGGAAAATGTGAATTTGTTTCTCTTGAAAACATTTGTGGGGGCAGTGGGACACATGGGATCTGTTTTTCTTTAAATTTGACAACACCTCATTATACTGTGTTCATAGAGGGATTCAAATACTTAATCTCCCAATCTAGATTATGCATTAGGTTTGATTGGGCCCTTTTTCTAGGAAGTAAAGAGAATTTTACCAAACTGTGTGAGAACATGGTACCAATCTAGTACAATGAAGAGAACATAATGGAAGAATTTGGAAGTATCATGATCTGAAGATGTATCTACACAGGTTTAGAAAGTTAGAGATAATTGATTGATACATTTATCTGTCACTTGGTATCGGAGGGAAAATGGACAAAATAGGATGATCTCAATAACTTTTGCTCCATTGACTTCCATGTATTCTTTCTTCAAAATGCATTTTCTATAACTTGACTGTGTTTGTTTATTATTTAAATTAGACTAATATTTTGTAACAATATTCCTACTCAACAAGTTAATTTCCTTAACACAACCAGAATGTTAACACTGACAATTCATCAAAATGAAAATTCCAATTACAGAATGGAGCAGCCTTCTTAACACTACCTTCTGTCTAGCAAATCACTGTGTTTTATCTATATTTAGTCTGTCTATCATTGAGAAAGTATTCTGCTGCCAGAAATATTTTTTCAGGTTTAAGATTTGATTAACATGATAGTTCTACTTCTTCATTTAACAACCAATATCTATTTCAGTGGAAAATATCTTCCTCCAATACAAAAATAAGCATGAAATTTGAGATTTCTAAATTTTTGCTCTTGAAAATCCCCCTACAGAACCAAAAACCTATACCTTCCCCCAAAAGAGGAAATAATCACCATTCTTGAGATATGTGGGGTAAGGGAAATGAATGGATAATAAGATACATTGTTGAGAGATAATATCTTATTAGGCAAAAAACATTGGACTTAGAGGGATTGGGAGTGAATTCTTGTTTCAATACCCTCTTACTGTGATCTTGAGAAAGACACTCACTTCCAGAGACTGTTTTTCATTTGTGAAATGGGAATAATAATAATTACTGTTCTGTCTACCTAAGAGGCAGGTTTGAAAGGATCAGATAAGATAATACATGGGAAAATGTTTTAAAAGCTCCAAAATCATATACAAATACAACACACATGGTACTTTGTTGGGTCTGTGATTTCCAACAGTGTGGGTATTTCTTCTCTTCATGTAGACCAACAGCATCACATTCAAACAGAAAAGGAGACCACATATATAGACAGCTAAATGGCCCGTTGGATAGAGCACCTGGAGTTAGAAAGGTTAGAAAGACTTGTCTTCTTGAGTTCAAATCTGGCCTCAGACACTTACTAGCTGTGTGACCCTGGGCAGGTCTCTTAATCTTGCTTGCCTTAGTTCTTCATCTATAAAATTAGCTGGAGAAGGACATGTCAAACCAAGTTAGTATCTTTGCTAAAATAACCCCAAATGGGACTACGAAGAGTCAGATATGACTGAAAAACAGCAAAACTATACATAAGGACCCCTACAGGTTGCATATTGACTTAGAAAATCAAATGTTAACATTATCTGTGTTCTATTATATTTTTGTTTATTTTGTTACTTGTTTCCCAATTATATTTTAATCTCTTTCAAGTCTCACTGGTGAGTATTGCTGGCCTGCATTTAGTTCTCAGGCATGTATTTGACACCTCTATTGTTGACCCTTTCAAGTCTTTTTATCATGAAAGATTCTTGATTATATTTCCCAGATATCCCCTAAAAGATATGTACCCAAAGTGTTGGAGACCCCCCTTTTCTCTTTTCTTAAAAATTGACTGTACCTAATCAGAACTCAGGCTGAATTTCTTGTCCCATCTTCTTATCTGGTCCCAGATGTCTTTTAGCCCACTTCACAATCATAAGCTATCATAAGTAATGTAGTTTAGCAGGCTTTACACTACCATGCATCATTTCATTGCTTTTTGCATTAATTGCAATTTTAACTTTCCCAAGACTTTGCCATTCCTTTATTTATAGCTATTGCTGGTAGATTATGTGAAGAAGAGGTAGCTTGATTGAATGGAGGGCTGAATTTAGAGTTCATAAATTGCTAAGTATGAATCTTGTCTCTGTCACTTACTAGATATGTAACCCTAGACAAATCACATGACCTCTCTAAACATTAGTTTTCCAGCCTATAAAATAGAGATAATAAAATATTCGTAGCTATTGCATAGGGTAGTTGTGAGGACCAAATATATGTAAAGCACTTTTAAAAATCTTAAAATAAATATACACATCAGCTATTATTATAAAATAATTTCTCTCTACAAGATATATACATTTACTGAGGGATGTAGCTGTTTTCTGGAAAGTTTAGGTGCTTCCTAACTGGCCAGAGAATAAAGAAATATTTTATAAAACAGATATGCCTAGTTACAAGCATGAGAATTTTCTTCATTGAATGAGGAGTACAGACATGTCACAAGGAGATTTTTGGTACATTATTTCCTAGGGGAAAGAATAATAATTTTTCCCCCTTCAGCTTGAGCGGATTTTTTAAAAAAAAGTTATTTTGTCATGAAGTCCCTATATAAAGTATAAAAAGTTGAAAAATCCAAGTTATGTAGAATGAGGTATCAGAATATAAAGAATCATTTCAGAGTAGTCAGATTGCATGTGTTTTTAAGCATATTGTAGGGGAAAGAGCACCTTATGTAGAATCAGAGGAATTGAGTTCAAATCTGACCTCTGGCAATTGTTGCCTGCACAATTTTTGGGCTAATTACAAACTCCTTTGGCCTCAATTTCCTTATTTGTTGGAATAAGTGATCCTTCCAGCCATAGACCTATACTCATATATGTCAGATCATTTCCTTGTTTGTAACGAGATTTCCCCAAACTTGCCAATCTGTTTTCAGAAAATCAGAGATAAATGAAAATACCTTTTGTTTCCTAAATATGCTTCTCTTGGCAAACAGTACCTTTTCTATGAGAAAATATGAAAAAAATAATCTCAACTATCTTGTTAGACATCCAATAATTCAGAGAAATCAACATATAGGTATTTCAGTGTCAGTACGTCAGAAAGAGATAGAGTACATTTCCTCCTGGGTACACTCAGTCTTTAAAATTGAAAGAAAAATTGCCTGTAAAGGAGACATGAAGTTTTAGTAAACTGACAGAAGGCCCAAGAGTATAGCTATAGTTCAGTTGCTGGGAAGCAATTAAGCCAAGGTAGTCAAAAAGTGTGAGTGAAAGAGGCAACAGATGGAGCAGCAAGAATGCTCTGGAGAGACCTGGGTTTGAATACTAACTCTGTCAGTTCCTAATTATGTGACCCTGGGTAAGTCACTGTAACTTGATGAATCTCAGTTTCCTCAACTGCAAAATGAGAATAATATTGCTTTTACTACCTTTCTCATGGGCAGTTGTACAACAGTCAGATAGATAGATAGATAGATAGATAGATAGATAGATAGATAGATAGATAGACAGATAGAAAGAACACTTTAGAAAGTACTTATTATATTTTAGGAATACTCTTAATTGCTAGGGATACAAATAAAAACATGCTAGACAGTCCTTGCCCTCAAAGAGCTTACAGTCTAATGGAGAAAAGTGACTGGAAAGAGAGCAAAGATGTCATGACTGGAGAAGTTCTGTGGTAGGATTGGAATGGAATAAGATAAGGAGAGGTTGAGTTTCATTTTCCTGTGGTAGAGAGTGGAGATGATTCTGAACTGAGTGGAGAAATAGGGGCCATGACACCTTCACTACCCCTGGAGTTGTTGCATTGTAGATCTTAACTCATACAGACAAATGCAAATTACTTTTGCAGGATAAAATTATGGAATAGCCTCACTACAGGTTGTGAACTCTCTACTTTGGATTCATGTGGAACAACAGCATATAAGGGGAAAAGGGAAAAAGTGGGGCCAAATACAGAAGTTTGGAAAAGACTGTCTGGTATAAATATGGCTCTAAGTCATGTTCTTCAGTATTACATTTCCAAATGAGTCACTATAAGTGAGTACATATGTACAGAAGGGGGAGAGGAAGAGAGAGAGTGAGGAGAGAGAGGAGGAAGAGAAAGAAGAGATAGGGTGGGGGGGGCAACTGCTACATACTATTAGTGAACATGTTCTTGTTGTTCGTCCTCCATACTGGAAGAGGACCAATGATATTACAATGTTGGGATCAATGTACAGTGGGTTTGACTGTGACTGATCTATCTGCTATGAGCTCAGAAGGCTCTACCATAGCTTGGGCACAAGCAATTGATTTGAATATTTAGGATAGAGAGGTCTCTAGATCTGCACATCTCATGTTTTCTTTGTGCTACTGCGATTTGGCTTTGCTCATAGAACATGGTGGCTTCTTTGGTTTCAGGTACACCCTGATGGGTGGTCCTATACCAGCATCTCCCATGTCTCCCATGGGAGTTCTTCAGAGAGATCTTAAAAGTGTCTTTATATCACTTCTTCTGGCCTTCATGTAAGTTCTTGCCTTGTATGAATTCTCCATAAAATAGTCTTTTAGGTAAAAATACATTCAACATTTGACCCATTGGAATAAGCATATTCAAAGAGAGAGACAGAGAGAGAGAGAGAGAGAGAGAGAGAGAGAGAGAGAGAGAGAGAGAGAGAAGGAAATTTTCTTTTTCGTTCTTTTCATAAGGTTGTTGTTGAGAAGATTACTTTGCAAATCTTAATGCACCTATAAAAATAAGAATTGCTTGGGATTAAATGATTTTCAAAGAAAGTTTAGTTCTAAAATCCTATGATTTAAAATTAAAATAATTCTTGTGATAGCCTCCAAATTATAGTCCCAAAATCTGGACCTCTCCTTTTTAGTCCATTTCCCACACAAATGTCCAGATGAATCTTCCTAAAACACATCACTATTCAGCTCAAAAACATTCAAAATATCACCACCACCCACAAAATAAAACCTGAATGCATAATACTGAAAATTACACTGGATTGGAGGCAGAGCAACTGGTTTCAAATGTCCCTTCACTACTACATACCACCAATTGATCATAAAAAATTCCTCAACCTTTCTGAGATCATTTCATCATCTGTAAAAGAAGGGATTGCTAAAATACATGTGTGTGTGTGTGTATATATATATATATATATATATACATACATATATATATATAGTAAATTTATACATATATAAATGTTTATATATATACATATATATATATATATACAGTTATTTATTTTCAAAGAACTCTGTGATTTGACCACATCCTAACTTTCCACATGAACTGCCATAATGTCCTATTGTCAACTATCCACTCCAGATTGACACTAACTATAGTAAGATCACATCCTTGAAGGTTATATGGTAAAACCTCCTCATTTCACAGACATAAAAACTGAGACCTATGTACATTAAGTGATTTGCTCAGGATCACAAGCATCAGAAGTGGCAAAGTCAGGATCTGAACCTTAAATCTCACGTCTAAATCCAGTACTTCCCACTCAACATTCCCATTCCACCACTGGGCCTCCTCATCCTTTGCTGGCTAGATGACTCTGTTTGTGTGATTTCTCTAGCCTAGAATACTCTCTCCACTCTCTTCTACCTCATAAAAACCTTGCCATCCTTAAAGCCCAATCCACATCATATCTCTTCCAAAGTAGTTTTCATGGAGAACTCCTGAACAATTTAGTTTTCACCCCTTCTTTAAATTGTGCATTGGTAAGAGGAAGGAGACTTTTTCTGGTTCCCTGAGATTATCTACAATTTATCCTGTATATTTACATTTTGTTTGTACATGGTTGTTTGTATGTTGACATGGTAGACAGGACAAGTTTAAGACCAATGAGTGGAAGCTACTAAAACAGGGAAGGAAATTCTAGCTTAAGGTAAAGGAGAACTTCATAATGATCCATAAAATCACAGAATCTCAAAACTGAAAGTGGCCTCAGAGACTGTCTTGTCCAATCTATACCAGAAAAAGAACTGTCCTCATATCATCTATATTGTCCTTCGTTGGAGAGAGCTTTTCAGTAGTAGGGAGCTGTCTACTACCAAAGGAAGTCCACTTCACTTTTTGCATAGCCCTAATTGTTAAACCAGGTTTCCTTAGATTAGTTCTAAATTAGCCTCTTTGTATCTTCTACCTATTGTTCTCAGTTCTTCCCTCTGGTACCTAGAAGACCAAGTATAATCCCTCTTCCATGTGAAAACCTTTGAAATACTTGAAGTCAATTATCATATACTTCCCTTCCTTCCTCAGTCCAAATCACTCCCCAAGAGTTCTCTTCTCCAGGCTAAATAAGGACATTATCAATAGATCCTCCAATGGCTTGAACTCAAGGTCTTTCACAATTCTCATTGCCTTCCTTTGGATCTTCTCCATTTTATCAATGACTTTTCTAAAAATGAGGTCCTTAAAGGCACTGATGTGGCCTGCCTAAGGTAGAATCTTTAATGCTGTCCAAAACTGATGCAGTGGATTTCTTCATGAGCTATGAGTCTTAATTCTCTAGATTGTTTGAATAAAGGCTGGAAGCCCACTTGTTAACAGTGGGATCTAATGACCTCTGAGGTCCCTTCCAACATTGAAATTCTAGATAATACTACAATTCAAAATATAATTCTGTGATCTTAACTAAAGTCATATAAAAGAAGTAGCATTACAGCTTAGAATTCTACTGCTTCTGTATTTTAGTTTACTTCTAACACAACTATATCAGTCTTGTCAATTTAATTATTATTTCCCCATATGTGGCATCTCTAGATACCAGCTTTACCTGACAGCATTAGTAACATATAAACAAATGTGTATTTTTCTTCCTTGAAAAATTGTAAAGCTATATTGTAATTTCTTCTAATGTGATGGAGAAAGAAACTAAGCCTTCCTAACATCATATATTCAAAACAATCAAATCATGAAGTTGAAAGCCACATATAAAGTCATTACATTGGGACTATCCATGAGGCTCATATTTGTTCTCTTGTATGAGCATGTTGAAAAGCTAATGGAGCCATTCATTGTCTTATGTGTGAAGAGTTGTCATTCTTGCTCTGGAAACATCTAGGTCATGTGCTGACTTGGTGTTGTCAGCTCTTCTGCTACTTGCACAGCTGTCTCTCCAAGTTCTCTGGGGAAGACTGGACATCCTGAGATGGCTAATGCCTTTGACTAGACCCACTCCCTGCTCTCTTAAGAAGGAATGCTACTTAGACATCCATGCTTCTAACTTTCTGACCAGGGCTATCTACAAGACTAAAAGTCTAAAGTAATCAAATGAGAGTGGTGGTTACAGTATTTTTAGGAATGAGGTTTTAAAACTCCTCTTAAAACATGTTAAAACTCCTTTAAGAGAAAGCTAATCTACTTCGAAATAGACTACTCCTAAGGTGCCTTGAGGCTTCTATGAAATCCCAGTACTACAAGGTTTGAGAGTCATGCTTCTTTCTACTTATTTAAAAACTGGGGAGAAAGGGAGCAGCTAGGTTGCACAGTGGTTAGAGCACTGGCCCTAAACTTAGGCAGACCTGAGTTGAAATCTGGTCTCAAACACTTACTAACTATGTAACCCTGGGCAAGTCAGTCTAACCCTGATTGTCTCCAAAAGAAAATTGGGGAGCAAGCATTAGAGCAACTTCTAAACATACATATTTTTAAAAAACTAAAGCCACCAAGGCTCAAGCCATCTATTGCTGTCTTCGACTCTAGATCTGGAAGTCCTAGCTGGAAAGAGTATTTTGGTCTGCTGCCAATTATCAAGAGACCCTGATGTTGACCAGCAGGCTAAGTAACACATTTGAGATTAAAATCTCCCCCTCACCCAGAGAATTTACTGCCATAATCCATTGTCAAAATCAAAATTTAGAACTGTCAGCCAAATTGAATGGATAGTCCCAATGGGGGGAAAGATCAGCAGTCCCTAAATTAACACAGGATTCAATTTTTAAGGCTATTTTTAAAACAAAAATTAGAATTAATGTGAATTATACCCAGAAGCAAATAGGCAACAGCCATCTCACTTATTTTCGGACTAAATAACAGTCTTTCATTTCTAGGGTCATTAATCTATTGTGCTTCAGAGTTCAATGTCTCTTTTAAAATCTTGAATAGGAAATCAATCTAAGACTCTTGTGGGGACTGGCACTCAGGACTGGCACTACCTGGGCAGGAAAATACATTGAGAGTGACAGTCATTTTATCTTTTTGTAATTTTGTTATCCTCCTGCCAGGAACTGCTTCTTTGTCTATTACTGGGCTTGTATCAAAAGTGAGCACGATGAAAACACACAGAGATGGGATTTGAATGAATATGGACAAAAATTCTTTGGGAAGTGAGAATGGGGGAGGTGGAGGAGTGATGGAGCCTTATTTCCTTCCACAGACAGGAATCAAATAAAGTATTTATTAGGATACATGACTTTCCATTGTACTCAACCAGGGTAAAATAATTTGCAACTCTGCTCTGACAGCAGAATCAGGGTTTTGAATTTTTCTTTTTGCTCTTGGTGTTGACTGGTTTTAGTCATATCCAACTCTTCATGACCCCATTTGAGGTTTTCCTGGCAAAAACACTTGAATAGATTGCCATCTTCTTTTCCAGTTCATTTTACAGATGAGGAACTGAGGCAAACAAGGTTAAATGACTTGCCCAGGGTCATATAGTTAGTAAATATCTGAGGCTAGATTTGAACTCATGAAGATGAATCTTCCTGATCCCAAGCTCTATCCATTGTACCACCTAACTGCACCTGAGGTTTTCTAAGAACTGCTTATTTTAAAGAAAAATTTAGAGTGGGAATAATCACCATTATAAAGTTTAAGTCTTGAAAAATCCATCAAGAGAAAACAAGACCAATGTCTGATCTATGGTATAAGGGTCATTGAACTGATCATACTTACTGTAGTCGCAGACAATTTATCCTGAACTAAATTTGTTCATCTTGAAATTGAGATAGCACAGGACAGGGTATTTACTGTCCTCAAGATATACTGATTAATTGATTGGTAGGCATTATTATACGATAAAATAATAAATGGTATATAATACAAGATCATACATATGAGATGTCCTGCAATGAAATCAGGGGGATGATATCAGCATACACAATCTTAGCATTGTTCAGAACAATCTTTTGTTATAAAGATTTTTTAATTGATAGGAGATGCTGAAGTCAGATATTGGAAATGGAACAAGTCAAATGTGAGACTTAGCAAAAGGTCAAGGTGAGATATTCTTCCAGCCCAAGACAACTTAGGAGGTCAGAAAGAGAGCTCTCTATGTCAGTAGAGGCTGGCACAGAGTCTTTGTGGATGAGATACCAATAGTGGAGCTAGGTGGTGGTAACAAAAGCAGCTCCAACTTTAGGAGCTTTCAAGCCAGGTAAGGGTGCCTGGCAAGTGGTATGAAAGAGATTAGAGGGGACTCTTGCGCTAGCACTGGGCACAGGACCAGACATGGTTTGGCACCTCTTTCATCTATGCCAACTTCTGGGTGATAGTTCAAAAGTAGAGAAGAGAACTTTTGGTCAAGAGGGAACAGGAGTCTGGAGGAGCAGTATCTTTTCTGGTTCCAAGGCAGTGGGTGCCCTGAAGTGCAGTGTTGATTGCAGTCCCAAGGTATCAGGGATCTTTTTTGGGTAAGGACTACAGTGCAGACCAAGAGAGCAGTAACCACACATCTCCCCAGATCACACCACCTTTGAAGCACCTAAAATACTCAAACCTCCAGAGTTAGCCCTGAAAATAGCAGGGCAAAAAAGTCTGAAACTTGAGAAAGAACCCTTCTTCCCTCAAGCTGAGAATAGAACCAACTTTACCATAAAGTTCAAAATCAAGAAATAGGGTGGAAAATAAGCAAACAACAATAACACAAGGACATGGCTATAAAAAGTGACAGGAAAGAGCAGGCGCCAAATTCAGAAGCCAGTACAATAAAGTAAAAAGTCAAAAGATTTAAAAGCAAAGCCTTAAAGAAAACTGTAAATTCGACACAAGACCAATAAGACTTCCTGAAAGAGCTTAAAAAGTTATTTTCAAAGCCAATGAGATTGGTAGAGGAAAAATTAGGTAAAAAAAAAAAAAGAGAGAGCAAAACAAGAAAATTATTTTTAAAAAGTTAGCAGCTTGGTAAATAAGGCACAAAAATACTAAAGAAAATAAAACCTTAAAAATGGAATTGGACAAATGGAAAAAGAGGTACAAAAGATCATTCAAGGCAATAATTTATTAAAAATTAGAATTTGGCAAATGAAACTTAATGACTTCATGATAACCTGGCAACAATAAAATGTCAAAATATTGAAAAAAAAATCAAAGAAAATGTGAAATATCTTGTTGGAAAAACAACTGACCTGGAAAATAATTCAGGGAGAAATAATTTAAGAATTATTGAACTACCTGAAAGATATGATCAAAGAAAATGCCCAGACACCATATTTTAAGAAATTATCACAAACACTGGTCCAATATCTTAGAACCAGAGGGTAAAATAGACATTGGAAGAATCCACTGATAGGCACCTGAAAGAGAACCAAGAATGAAAACATCAAAGAATATTACTGATAAATTCCCAGGCTCCTAGGTCAAAGAGAAAATTCTTCAACCAGCCCAAAAGTAACCATTCAAAATACTGTGGAGTCAGTAAAGATCAGACAAGATTTAGCAGCTACCACTTCAAATGAGCAGAGAGCTTTGACTATGATATTCCAGAATGCAAAAGAACTGACATTACAACCAAGAATCATCTACCCAAAGAAACTGAATAAAATCCTCCCAGGGGAAAATGAATGTTTAATGAAATAGAGGACTTTTAAGAATTCCCAATAAGAAGACCAGAACTGAATAGAAATTTTGACTTTCAAACACAAGACTCAAGAAAACTCAAAAAAAAAATAGGTAAAAGTGAAAGAGAAGTTGTAAGGGACTCAAATAAGGTTAAACTGTTTATATTCCTGTATAGGAAAATGATACATGTAATTTCTAAGAACTATGGTTTTTAGGGCAGATAGAAGTATTCAAAAAGAAACAAGGGTATGGGAGTGTGCAGATTGTGTTGGGATGATATAAAAAAAATGCATAGGTAAGAAAGAGGGATTCCTTGGGAGAAGTGAGAGAAAGAATGGGGAAGGTTATATCACATAAAAGACGCACACAAAGAAAAGCTTTTACAGTGGAGGGGACATTATCTCTCATAAATGAGGTCCACAAGGAAGAGCTTTCAGAGCAGTGGGGAAGATGGTAGGGGCAAGCAGTACTTAAACCTTACTTACATCCAAATTGGTTCAAAGTGGGAAATATGTATATGTATATGTATATACATGTATGTGTGTGTATGAATTGGTAATAGAAATCCATCTTGCTCAATGGGGAATTAGAAGGGGAGAGGATAAGAGAAAAGTGGGGATGATAAAAGAAAGAAGGGAGTAGAATAAAAGAAAGCAGTGATCAGAAGCAAAACAGACTTTAGAGGGGGGACAAGATAAAGAGAGAGAAGGATAAACAAAAGAAAATAAGATGGAGGGAAATTCACAATTAGTAATCATAACTGTGAATGTGAATGGGATGAACTATCCCATAAAATGAAAGTGGATCAAAGACTCATTTAGAAATAAGAATCAAAGTGTTGTTTATATGAAATAGACTTGAAACAGAGACACTAGCACAGGGTTAAAATAAGGGGCTGGAGTAGAATCTATTATGCTTCAGCTGAAAGAAAAAAGGCAGAGGTCACAATAGTGATCTCAAACAAAGCAAAAGCAAAAATAGGCCTAATTAAAAGGGATAAGCAGGCCAATTGCATTTTGCTAAAAGACCATAGACAATGAAGTAGTAATAAAATTCGTAGCAAGTTTCTTTAAGAGAGTCCTCATTTCTTAAATACATAGAGAACTGAGGCAATTCATAAAAAATAAAACCTATTCATCAATTGAAAAATGGTCAAAGAATATAAACAAACAAGTCTTCAGAAAAATAGAAATCAAAGCTATCTCTAGTCATATGAAAAATGTTTAAATCACTATTGATTAGAGAAAGGCAAACTGAAAAAAACTCTGAGGTACCACATCACACCTACCAGAAACGACAAATTCTGGAGGAAATGAGGGAAAATAGGTACATTAATTAACTGTTAGTGAAGTAGTGAACTCTTCTGGAAAACAATCAGAAACTATGTCTAACAAATTATCAAACTGGATATACCCTTTGGGCCAGTAATATCACCATTAGTTTTGCACCCCAAAGAAATTTAAGAAAAGGGAAGGAACCTATATGTACAAAAGCATTTATTGCAGTTCTTTTTGTGATGGCAAAGAAATGGAAATTGAGGAGATGCTCATCAACTGGGGATTGACTAAATAAGTTGTGGCATATGACTGTGATGGAATGCTATAAGAAATTAAGGAAGGATTCAGAAAAACATGGGAAGACCTATGAGCTTATGCAAAGGGAAGTAAGAAGACATAAGAGACCTTGCAATAATAACAATATTGTATTGATGGTCAACTATGAAAGACTTGGATACTCTGAGCCATACAATGATCCAAGACAATTCTAAAGAACTGATGATGAAAAAATGATAGCTATCTCCAGAGAGAGAAATGATGTACTTTCAGTGCAAATTGAAGTATAATTATCTCATTTTTTCTTTTGCTTTTTTTGTGACATGGCTAATATGGAAATGTGTTTTGCATGATTTCAGTGTATAATTGATGTGATATTGTTTGCCTTCTTAGTGAATCTGTAAGTAGGGGGAGGAAGGAAAAGAATGTGGAAATAAATAATGAATTAAGAAAAATAAAATAACACAGCTTTAAAAAAAAGAATGTCAAAAAACAAATCGTAAAAACAATCAATAATTTGATTAAAGAGAATGACAAGAATATGACAACAGTTTAAATTTTTTGGGACACAGCCAAAGCAGTACTTGGAGAAAATTTATATCTCTACATGTGTACGTACATAAAAGATAGAAAGAACAGATCAATGAATTGGACATGTAACTAAAAAAAAAAAAAACAACTAAAAAAAGCAAATTAAAAATCTTCAATTAAACACCCAAATGCAAATCTTGAAGATCAAAGGAGAGTTTAATATAACTGAAAGTAAAAACAAACATTAAACCAATAAATAAAACTAAGAGCTGGTTTCATGGGGAGCGGGGTTGGCAATAAAATAAGTAAACCATTGATCAATTTGATTTTTTTTAAAAAGAAGGAAACAAAATAACCAGAATCAAAAATGAAAAGAGTGAATGCATGACCAATAAAGATGAAATTAAGACAATTATTAGAGGTTATTTTGCTCGATTATAAGCCAGGAAAACAGACAATCTAAGTGAAATGGATGAACATTTTTTCAAAAACCATAACCTGTCCAGAATAACAAAAGAGGAAATAGAATACTTAAATATTCTTAGAAAGAAAGAAATCCAACAAGCCATCAAGAAACTCTATAAGAAAAAAAAAATACCAGGACCAGATGGATTTAGAAATGAATTCTACTAAACATTTAAAGAACAATTAATCTTAATAATATGGGAACTTTTGGAAAAATAGTCAAAGAAGGAATCCTACCAAATTCCTTTTCTGATACAAATATTAATTTACTACTGTGCATTTGCATCTAATTATTCTACTGACTCACCAATACATTTCTTAGCCAGTGCCAGATTGCTTTGATAATTACTGCTTTATAATATACTTTGAAATAACTGATAGAGTACCTTTTTCCACATTTTTTAATCAATTCACTTATTGCTCTTCACCTTTTGTTTTTCCAGATGAATTTTGTCATTATTTTTTTTCTAGCTGAATAAAATAATTTTTGGCAATTTGATTGGTATGGTACTGAATAAGTAGGGGAGAAAAAATTAAAAGTCCCAGTCCTGGGAAAATTGGGACAGTAATGCACTGTTGGAGGAGTTGTAAACTTATCTAACCATTTTGGAGAGCAATTTGGAACTATGCCCAAAGGGTTAGAAAACTGTACATACTCTTTGACCCAGAAATAGTCCTACTAGATCTACATCTCAAAGAAATTAAAAATGGTAAACGGATCTGTAGTACAAAAATATTTATAACTCATTTTGTTTTGGCAAAAAAATGGGAATTGAGGGGATGCCCATCAATTGGGGAATGGTTGAACAAATTCTGGTACGTGATTTTGATGGAATACTATTGTGCTATAGGTGAGCAAGATGCTTTCGGAAAAACCTGGAAAGACTTACATGAACTCATGCAAAGTGAAGTGAGCAGAACCAGGAAAACATTGTCATAGCAATAGCCATATTGTAAAATGTCAACTGTGAATGATTTAGCTATTCTCAGATTCAAGACAATTCCAAGGGACTTATGATGAAAAATGTTATGTACCTTCAGAGAGAGAACTGAAGAACTCTAAATGGAGATTGGATCATATTTATGAATAAAACTTTATTTGTTTGTTGTGTTTTCTTTTGTAATATGGATAATATGAAAATATGTTTTGCATGTCTTCATATGCATAATCAATATCAAGTTCATTGCCTTCTCAAGGAAGGAAGAGTAGCAGGGAGAAAAGGAATTTCAAACTAAAAATTTTAAAAATCAATGTTAATATTTTCACATGTAATTGGGCAATATTCAATAAAATGAAAAATATTTTTAAAAAAATTTAATTTTGCCAGATGAAATGCAAATTATCCAAATGGGGTGAGCATTTTAATTGTTATCAGTCATGAACACTTGAGTGTGAATGAGTTTTGGTAATTAATTCATCCTGTGAATCACTCATTTCCATTTGAGAGTAGGACCCAATTCTCTGTTCACTTTTCTCCTCTAGAAGGCTTGTTATGCTTCAGCTCATTTGGTAAAAGGTCCACACTGTGACTATAGCTCAAGCCAAATTTAGCTCTAATGGGTTTGTAAGTTATTTTGGAATGATGCTATGGCTATGTAGACAAGTCAGCATGGATGAATTTTTTCACACCTAAAATATAACCACTCTTTAAAAAAATCATATACTATATTTATCTCCTGTTGGCAATTGGCGTTTCTGACTCATGCTTGGCACTTTGTTTATTATAGTACTGTTTCTATACACTTTCTAAGTATGCCCTTGATTTGTTTTTAAATTTATCATTATTAGTTTTGACCTTCAGGTTTTCACCCATACATATCCACATGTATGTATGAATGCATACATACATACATACATGTTCACATGTCCATATGTACTGTCACTTCAGGAAGAATTTTCCAAAAGGAGAGGTATAATCAGTGGAGGGAAAGAAAGAGAATTTAGAACCTCTTCTGGATAGCATATAATGAATTCAATACATTCAAATTCAACACATATGCATTAGGGACCTTCAATGTGCAAGGCATGGTTAGTCCTTAGGAATATACAAACCAAAACATGATAGTTCCTATCTTCACAGGCTTTATATTCTACTAGGGGACAGAAAGGAAGAGGGAGAAAATGTACATAGATAAATATAAAACAAGGTAATGAGTAATTTCTCTCATTCTTCTATAGATTATACTCCAGACTTCTAACATGACTCAGTTCTTCTTCCTAAAGCATTACTCTAGCCCTGGAATCCATACATTGGAAACTGTTGTTTATTTATCCCTCATTTTCAGAGAGGACCAGTGACATCACAGGGTAGTGCCTGTGAACTGGATTTAAGTGAGGCAGAGTTGCACAAATTCATCAGCCTCACTCACTCCTCCAGTCATCATTTCTTCTGCTCTCATTTCTGTCCATATCCTATCACCTACTTCATTTCTACCTGTCAAAACTTTACTCATTGAAATGTCACCTCCTTCATGAAATCATTCCTGATCTCCACAATCAAAAAGGATGACTCCTTGTCCAAATTCCCACTAAATTTCATTATATCCTAATTGAAATTTAATATACTACTTTATATTATAGTAATTTCTTGTAATTTTATTCTCTGAATTAGACTATAAACTCATGAGGAAACAGGAACAAGCTAGATAATAAATATTCTTCATTCTCGGGACAAAAGTCACAAAAGGTATATTCAAAAATCACATTTTAAGACAAATTCCTTTGCAAGAGCAAAAAGAGAGAGGAAGGAAGGGAGTAAGGGAAGGAGAGAGAAACCGAGACAGAGACTGAAAGAGAGATACAGAGACAGAGACTGAAAGAGAGATACAGAGACAGACAGATGAGCCAGAATGACGGAGAAAGTGTAACAGGTAGACAAGGAGACAGAGATAGAGACAGAGACAGACAGAGACAAAGACAGAGACAGGAGATAAACAAAGATAGAGACAGTAAAATAGAGAGAGACAGAGGCAGAGAAGGGCTCAAATTAAATCTAATCCCAAGTGTCAAGTCACAGCTCAGCAACAGGAAGATAAGCAAAATTAGATCACACAGCAGGGACTACTGAATTCAGCATACTTAATATACTATGCTTTCCTCAACCTCTGGACTCTGTGAACAGCTGGGGCTTGTGGTTTAGTACAAACAATATTCTCTTCACATTTACACACACACACACACACACACACACACACACACACACACACACACACACACACATCCCAGATAGATGAGGAATAATTGCTATGGACAACATCTTGTTCATTTGCTATCCCTTTGGGAGTCTTCTTGGACCTATAGAATCTAATAGTATGGCATAAGATGAAATGTACAACGTGTGCACAGGGCTCTAGAGATAAAATATTTTGTATGTTGTGCATGGCATACAGAAAGATTTGCTTTCTGAAAGAAATGCCTCTGTATAACGTGTTTATTCACATTGCAATAAAATTCAGCAGACAAACTCAAGCCAGGAGCTAATTTTATTTTCAAAGAAAATTTCATTTAAATAGATAAAAGCTTTATTTCGAAAAGAGAAACAGAACTAATGCATTTTGCACAGATTTGAACGTTTCATTTTGTTTCTTTAAATGCCTAATTTTAAAAATGGTATTTTTCAGGAGACAAAAATTCTGGCAAAAGAATATCTGATAGAATAAAAAGAGATAATGATCATAAATCAACTAAAAATGGATAGTTCACTCAGCATAAGTAAAAGGTCTTTATGTCTACAGGGGACTGATTAGCTATTACTTTCCTGATCTGATTAAATGGGACTGGGCTATGCACTCCAGTCCTACCCTGGACTAATTCAGCATCTTTGTCTAGGAGTCTTATTAATAAACTCCAGAGGCTCCTTCTTACCTCTAAGATCAAATGCAAACTTTATTTGGCATTTAAAACCTATCACGACTTGACTCCAGCCTACCTTTCCAGCCTTATTAGACATAATTCCCCTTTATGTGCCTGATGGTCCAAACTAGTCACATTCTTTTTGCTCATACATGACACTCAATTTCTCACCTTTGCACTGTTTTCCTCCTCATTCCTGGAATGCATTCCTACCTCATCTCTGTCTCCTAGAATCACTAAACTCTTTTAAGATTCATCTCAAGCTCTGCCTTTCCTGATCTCAACTGCTAGCGCTCTCTTCTCACAAATGACACTATCTATTTTATATAATCCCATAGATGTACATGTTTATTCCCCTAATAGAATGTAAGTTACCTCTGGGCAAGAGCTATCTTTACAATCCCAGTTTGTAACACTGTGCCTGCTACATAGTAGGTATTTACTAAATGCTTGTTGATTTATAGTGAACCAAACCCACAGAATGAAAGAGTCACCAGCTTGAAAGGGATGTTAGCATTCTGGTCCAATTCATACCTGAGCGAGAATTCTTGATACATCACACTTGATACTGATATAATTTAATTATTATTCTAACCACCTTGTTTTTCAAATGTGATCCAGATGGTAACTGATTCTAAGAAAGGTTAAGTTATGTGCTCAAAGTCACATAGCTAATCAGTCATCCAGTCTTTGTTCAAAGACTTCTGGTAAAGGGGAAGGTACTATCTAGAGAGGCAGGCTATTCCAATTTTGGATAGCTGTCATTGTTAAAAAAAAAGTTATTTTCTTACACCCTGACTAACCTGCTTTTTGTAACTTCTACTCAATACTCCTAGTTAATCCTCCTGGAGCCAAACAGAACAAGTTTAACTAACCTATTAACCACATGGAAGGCCTTCAAATATTGGAGAGAGAGATTATGTCCCCTCTAAATCTTCTCTTTCTCAGGTTAAATATCTCTAGTTCTTTCAATCAAACCTTAAATGATATTCTATTAAGACTATCCTCTGTCTTGTTTGCTCTCCTTGTTTGTCCATTTTGTCATAATTTTCCCTAAATTGTCCCCATAACTAAGAACAATATCCCAGAAGTTGTGTAACCAGAATACAATATAGAAGTACTATCACCTCCCTAATCCAGGAGAATATGCCTCTCTTAATGCAGCCTAAGATTACATTAATTTTTTTTGCTTTTCATATATCCCAGTTGCCTCATACTGTTTTCAATCTCATTAAACCCCAAGATCTCTTTTAGATAGAATATTATCTTGTTATACCTTCCCATATTGGACTTAAAAACATTTTAAAGTCCAAGTAAAGGATTTTATGTTTATTCTTATAAAATAGAATCTTATTAAATTCAGGCTAATATTCTAACCTGACAAGATGTTTTTGGATCATGACACTTGTAACCCAGCGTATAAAATACCCTTCTCTTTGTTTTATGTCATTTGTAAATTTTATGAGTATGTTGTATATGCTCTTACCCAGGTCAATGGAAAACTTAACTCTATCTAACTCAATAAATGTTTTTAAATGTCTGCTATAGACATGGAACTGTTAGGTAATGAGGATCCAAAGACCAAAATGAAACAATCCTTCCCACCTATGAACATTCTACTGGGAGGTGGAGGTGGGATATGATATGTAGGTAAATGCATGATCATTTGAATAGGGAGAGAGTGCTAAAATATTTTCTGAACAAAATAGGGAATAGAAATTTTACTCATCTGAAAGAATATGCTTAAAATATATTCCAATTTGAAAAAAATTCACAATTTCTTTAAGGGAGAGTGAAAATAGGGAAACCTTGGTAATGTCCACTAAGTTGCTTAAAAAGGGCATTTCTTCCATGACTAAGGATCGTCTTTGACATTTTCCTTTATTTCCAATACCTTAAACATGACTACATCTCAGTCCTGTACTCTTCATCATCATGATTTTCACCATCACCACCACCATCATCATCATCATCTTAGATTCCTTAACTATTTGATAATGCTCATGATATTGTGCTAGTGAAGTGAGAGTTGCAAAGTAAAGAAATTAGAACTATCCTCATATTATAATGGAAGAACATGGAACCTGGAGTCAGGAAACTGGTTTCTATTGAACTTTCCTACTTACCAATATGTGGCCTTGTGCAACCCAACAATTCTATTAAATGAAGAGGTGTGCATGTGTGTGTGTGTGTGTGTGTGTGTGTGTGTGTGTGTGTGTGTGTGTGTGCTTATACAGGCCATATAGCATAGAGATGAAGAGCTGTAGCAAGAGTCAGAAAGACCCAGTTTCAAAATCTTTTTCTGAAACTTATTAACTACATTACCGTGGACAAGTTACTCAATGTATATGTCTTTCAGGAATTTCCCTAGCACTTCTCTCCTAAATCATAGAGCAACACAATCTTTGGGGTATTCTCAAGTCATCAAATAGCCTTTGTTAAGCACCTGCTATAGGTCAGATACTGTGCTAAGCACCAGGGCTACAAAGAAAGGAACACAAACAACTATGTATAAACAAGATATACACAGAATAAATTGGAGATAATGCCAAAAGGAAAGCACTAATGTTAAGGGACTTGGAAAACCCTTCTGTTGTATGCATTAGTTTTGCGATATAATGTACTATAAAAACCATGTGTATGTTGCTTCCTTGATTTTATATTGTCTCTTTTCTCTCCTCCTCTTCAATTCAGTCCAAATCATCTCCCTTGCCTGTCACTATGAATCTTTTATTAACCCCTTATTATTTTGTTTAGTTGTTTTTCCCATTGTGTCTGACTCTTCATGACCCCATTTGCCATTTCTTTCTCCAGCTCATTTTACAGATAGAGAAACTGAGAGAAATAGGGTTAAATTACTTATCCAGGGTCACATAGCTCGTAAGTGTCTAAGACTGGATTTGAGCTTAGGGCTTCCTGATTCCAGGCCCAGCACTCTATCCACTGTGCCATCTAGCTGCCCTTAGCACTCCCCTAATAATACTCATCTACTATTGCATCTACAATGAATTAGAAATGTTAAATCTCACATTACATCATAGCTCAGAGTATCAGATTTTGATCCGGAGAGGATCTCAAAGTTCATTTAGTCTAACCTTTTCATTTTTACAAATGAGTAAACTGAAACTCAGAAATCTTAAGGGAGTTGCCCAAGATCATACTGGCAGTGATTCAGACCCTCTTGATCCAACTTAAAAGGCAATGCTCTTTTCACTACAACTCAGCTTCTTCTTTACTTACTAGTCTCTTCTCTTGTTCTTATCAAAAGGTATAACTACTTCCTCAGTTTCCTCATCTGTAAAGTATGGCTAAATAGCCTATAAGTTTTCTTCTAGATCTAAATCTATGATCCTATTTATCCTATTACCCAGCACAAAGCATTGTTCTGTGTGTTTTAGAAACATAAAGTCCCAAAGAAATGAAAACATTACTATTAATATTACTATTAGTTACCATCATCAGAGCAAAAATAATTTTTCTTGCTCTTATTTTTACAGTTTTTCTCTTCATTTTGGATAAGATAATGAGCTTTAGGCACACTTTCCTCCCCTTCATCCTTTTATGTGATCTTGTATGGCATCCTCATCTACACAGGGACTAGACCTACTTGCTCCCTACCTCTTCTTGTTTTCATCCCGTCTCAGAACATGACTTTGAGTTATTTTACAACCTCTCAAGCCAACTAGAAGGGCCTCATGTGTATGAAATATTTTGGATTTTCCATAGCACTGTATCCCTTGCTTCCTAAAATATGTAGTTTCCTGGCTTTCTACCTACAACCAATTTTGTATCATGAGTTCATTGGGCAGTAATTTGCTACATGTTCTATTTTTGGTACGCAGAACCTACTGACACTATGATTGACCACATGCCAGAAGAAAAAGTACTTTAGAGAAGCAGCTAGGTGGTGCAGTGAATAAAGCACCAGCCCTGGAGTCAGGAGGACTTGAGTTCAAATCTGACATTTAACACTTACTAGCTGTATGATCTCGGGTAAGTCACTTAACCCCAATTGCTCTGCCTTTCCCCATCCAAAAAGACAAAAAAAGTACTATTGAGAGATATTTAGTAGAGATTCTAATTTCCTTACTTTTTGAAACAATATTACTGCTTCTTAAAAAGTATATATGGAAGCAAGAAAAGCAAATGCAATGTTCAGAAAGGTAATAAGTCTTAGTTGAGAAGGCGACTCACCATGACAACAAGTCATCCAGATTTACCATAGTATGATTTCCTTGGTCACTATGACAATAATTCAGATCTTCAAGGGATTCACACCAAGGAGATGTTAATCTGATCTTTTTACAGAGAGGTGATTCCAAAGATGATCAATCTTTGGTTGTGTCCATCAGGGCACATTAGTAAATGCAGAACCATGGAATTTAAATTTATGATTTGAGTAATAATGGAACAAGCTTTGAAAATGGGGAAATTATCTTATAAGTAGTGCTGAATATAACTACAAAGGTTCTGAATAGTCTTTTAAGGAAATTTTGAAAGGGTAGCTAGGTGGTGTAATGGCTAGAGCGCTGGTTATGGAGTCAGGAGGAACTGGGTTCAAATTCAGCCTCAGACACTTGATGCTGGCTGGGTGACCCCAGACAAGTCACTTAACCATAATTGCCTCACACAAAAAAGAAATTTTGAGTATGTATACACAAATTATTGCAGGAAAGAGATTGTTTTGGTGACAACAACTGATCTGAAGCAGATCAAGCAATTTTTTTTAGAATGGGGCTAGTCCTCCTCCTTTTCCTTCTATGTTTACTCTTCCTCCTACCCTTACTTTTCCTTTCTTCCATGCTTCTCTTCTTCTTTCCTCTTCATAAATAGCTCAACAACCCTATAAATTAAGTAGTACAAATATTATTGTCATTATTTCACTAATGTGGAAACTATGGCCAGGTGACTTGGTCTCATAAATCCCTGCCTTTCATCAAAATACATTTCACCTGCTGTGACTGACAAGGAATTACCTGATTCCCCTAGGTATTAGCACTCTCTCTCAAAGAAGTAGATTTGTATTACTTTGGATACATTTCACATTTACTTATTTTTAAGCATGTCATATCCTCCCAGCAGAATGTATGCTCTTCTTTTAAAGAGTAAGAAAATTAGAATTTCTACTAAATATCTTTCAATAGTACTTTTTTTTTTGGCATGTGGTCAATCATGATGCCAGTATGTTTGGAGCACCAACAATAGAACGTACAATAATTTACTGCCCAATGAGCGCATGACTTCTTTTTTTTGCTTTTTTTTTTGGGTGGGAGGGCAATTGGAGTTAAGTGACTTGCCTAAGGTCACACAGCTAATAAGTGTGTTAAGTGTCTGAGTCATATTTGAACTCAGGTCCTCCTGACTCCAGGACCAGTGCCCTATTCACTGCACCACCTAGGCGCCCCTATGAGTGCATGATTTAAAAAAAAAAATTGGTCGTAGGTAGAAAACTAAGAACAGGGATTACTATTCTTGTTGCTTTTGTAATTCAATTGCTTTCACATAGAAGTTGTTGGTAAATTTTTGTTGAATTGATTTGCTATTCTTTCACAGCTCTTTGTAGATTCGGCAGATCTCCTACCTGGCTACCACTCCTTAACTTACACTCTTAGGAGGAGGGGGAAAAGATGGCAGCCATATGATTCTAAGACTTGTTTACCCTTGGCACTGATTCAAAGTCATTGGAGGTTGCTGGTTGTTCCTTTTTCCAGGGAAGAGGGAAGACCCCTTGAGGTAGCAGAGGAAGAGCCAGAAGACATAATCTAGCTGTGCTTTATTTATATTTATACTTTCTTCCTGTTCATAATCTCAAAGATTAAGAAATGAGTTAATTACCTCTGCTATTCATTCAGTCTAGGGGAACAAAATTTGTTGAAAAGAAATAAACCAGAAGCTGCTTGGCATTCTCATTGGAAAGAAGGAATAATTTCTACCCTAGTTTTCTGGATAAGTCTGAGAGACAGTGGTATGGTTATGGGATTATCACAGAATAGGGCAGAAGAAACATTTATTTAGTTCGTGAGAAAGATTATGACAAGTCATGAGGAAAAACTGTCATACATAGCAGGATTATTTGAGGTTGCCTGATCAATCTCACTTAAGGTATCTGTTACTTCACTCATTCCCACATTTAATGTTATCATCTTGAGTTCTATGATAATTCAGAAGGGATCTTTGTCTATTCCCTCATTAGTTACTAAAATTCCAACAAGTATATGTGTGTATACACATATATACACATACACACATATGCATATATATAAACTATGCTTAGAATCTCATCTTAATCAAATATTATTTATTTAATCAACCAGAAAAAACTTCCTTTCCCAGTAGTGGTTATATCTTGATTTCTCTAATAAACTTATAAGGTCCTAGTATTAAACATTCAAGTTACTGGAACACAATTTCATAACAATGAAATAATAATAAAGATATATAGATAATTATTGCAGAAGTTGAAGCTGTGGTAAAGGTAATAGCCACAAATCTTCCCTAAAAGTGCAGGTAACTTTTCTTAGCTTTGGAGAACACAATCTCTCACCGGTTAGCTCATTTAGGAAAACAAGTAAAGTCTCTTCTCAAGAAATCTCTTCATTCTCTTTGCCAGATAAAGGCTATAATAATTTCATTAAAATATTTCTCTGTATCCTTTCTTTCTTTTTTTCCTAGCCTCTCTCCAACTATGGAGGGAAAACAATCTCTTTGACCTCTCTGTAGCCCTGAATCTTAATAGTTTTTCTCCAGTCACTACTCATACAATTTTCTTTGTTTCTCCATAAAAATAACAGTTAAGGGAGTTCAAACAAGAAAGAAGCTTTCCTTCACCTTCTTTTTCTCTCTCTTCTCCAGTTTATCTCCTAGTTCAAACTAAATTTACATACACACACACACACACACCACCACCACCACCACCACCAATAATAACAACAATGAAAATCTTATAAAGTGAGTTACAACTGTTAACTCTTAGTTTCTCTGCTGTTAAGAGGACAGTACAGTTTCCATGGCTCTGGTAGGACTGGCTTCTGAGGCAGTGTTTTTGTTCTGATTTGTAGAGCATTTATTATTAGAAAGAATTTCCTTATATTAAGCACAAAATTGCAACTATTCAACTTCCACTTATTGATACTAATTCTGACCTGTGGGACCAACAATAATGTCTAGTGTGTCTTCTACACAACAATCCTTTAAACACTTGAAGACTGTTTTCATGCCCCGCCTCATGGGACATAAAGTCTTCTCTTCTCCAAACTAAACATCCCTAGTTATTTTAACATTACATGCCATGAGTTCAATGCCCTTCATTTTCCTGATTACTTTCCTTTCAACATCTTTCAATATCTTTCAACACCATCTTATCAATGTCCCTCCTAAAATATGGTAGCCAGAATTATACACCTCATCCAAAAGCAAAGAGGAAAATGCAGCAGAATTTTCCTTATAGATCTAAAACGAATTACAAATATTATGAAAGGTTCCAAAAGAGAAAGATTCCTCAACTACATAGATAAGTTAGGAGAAGAAAAATTCAACTTGGACCATCAGTGTCTAAATGTGTAAGTATTTGATATTCACTGTTTTGCCCTTGTGAAATTGTTAAGACATTCTGAGTTAAGTACAATGCTCATGAAAAGCTTCTTCAGTCCATTAGTTATTTGACAAATTTCTGAAAGCAAGATCATTCTTTGCTGAAGCTACCATTTTGTTCTACCCTGACTCTATAAGTAGAAGTTACATGTAGGGTGATAATGGCTCTCCTTTATGCTGATCCTCTCATTTTGCCACCTCAGAATATTGGGAAAAAAAGAAGAGTTTATTATTAGTAGCTTCTACTAAGTCACTTAATCTGGAAATAGTCCTTACTAAACAGTATGATTAATAAACATATGTGTTTATGAGAACTGATTTTTACTTTATAAGCTAAAAAAATTTAACAAAAATAAAAAGATCCAAATAAGAAATGGAATGTTTATAGATCTCCTTTTTATGGCAGCTTCCTGTGGAAAATGCTCTACAAAACAAGCTAATTAAACAAGTGCTTGCTTTGTCAAAACTTGTATTTTTTTCTCTTTTTTCTACCCACTATGAAATGTGTGTGTAGTTGGACACATTCAGAAGTGTAGAATTCATAGAGGCAATGGTTTTGGCATCCATATTCAGGTTTGCTAATAATAAAGCCAGTCACAAATTTCAACAAAGCTATGCAATTGAATTGCTAATGAGTGAAAGGGAAGTACTCTGAAAGAATGAATATGGAATATCCCGGGTATTCTGGGTTTTTTTTTTAATAATGTTAAACATTTTCTGCCTGTGCTTTATGTTTAAGTCTTTCCAAATAAAAAACCAACCCTTTGAAATGTATAATTATAAATTTAGAGTTTCATATGTGAAAAAAAAATCTAATTAATGAGAAACCACTAAAAAGAAGTGACATTGTTAGATGCATGCCAGAAGAAAAATGCCTGGACAAAGTAAATAAAAACCAAGTCAAAATTGCCATAATGTCTGTATGTCTCTGACTTAAATCCACATTTTTCTAATTGTAATAATGTATAACTCTTTGGAATTTATGCCTAACAGAAAATTAAATCATTTACTTTATTGACAAAGACAAAAATTTAACCAATTCAAGAACTTTATGGTTCTATGACTATCTTAGCTACAGGATTTCAGAGGAAGGTCAAAAAATTTATGGAGAAACAAAAAACTGAATCTAGTCATTGTTTTTAAACCTAGAAATTTTAGAGATACAAAAGTATGGAGGGGGAGGTGCTCTGTTTGGGGTTTTATAGTTACTTGGAATTTACATTTTAAAAAATATTTTGATTAGTATAACCATTTAGTCCATACCAATTCAAAATGCTTGTGAGGATTCTAGTGTGTATTTGTGATTTAGATACTTATCTTTTCACCATTACTACATTCTTATTTTTCTTAATGTAGGAAATACAGAAATATTTCCTGACACATTGCTAAAAAAAATTGTCATTGAATATAAATGAGAGTTTTCAGAAGTATCTAGGAAGAAAAGTCAGTTCTGAGTTCTTCATGACTAGGTCATTAAGAGTTTGAAACATCACTACTAAGAGAGGCTACCACGTGGTGCCAACTCACTCAGAAAAATTTTCTGAGTTAGAGAACCTGAAAAGCATCTACTTTTAAAGAAGACTTCCAAAACATTCATCATAAAATTTAGAAGACCTTACCTTTAAAATTAGGTCTGATTCTTGCATCATATCCTGATGTCCTTCCCATTAATTTGTCCAAGAAATCTGAAGGAGACATGGACTGTGAGGGGGGTTTTCCAGATCTGGAGTCATGGTCTTTGCAGAAAGCCGCCCTAAACAGATAATTAGCTCAATTTGTAATGAGTCTATTCTTAATGTCAGAAAGGCACATTAAACACATTATTTGGGAGGCAGGGGGAGGAAGGATTTCTCCAGTTTCAGGCAAAATACTTGATGCATTTCAAAGACTCAAATAAATAAGTTCAAACTTTTCCTAGCAATATTTGAACTTAAATATACTCTAAAGCTAACTTCAAGCAATGAAAATTGGAAAACATTCAATATTCCCAAAGATCTCAAACTTCAGCTATCAGGAAGTGGAGATGACATGTTTATATGGTTCACACTATGGTTCATGCTGTTCATATGGTAGGTATTGGCAGGCAGAGTGTTTCATTAAGCTCTAATGACATTGTTGACTTTTGCCTCATGCTCTTCTGTTAACACCATTTTCCAGTAAACTTAAGCTTAGAAGTACTCAAAGATCTCAGCCCTATATGTAAAAACTCATTTCATATTAGTGAAAATTGTTGTACATAACCAGCAAACACTGAAACAAATCACTCATCTATTTATTTCTCAATTATTAATTTCCTTTCTAGCTACGTAGTTATTTTCAAAGCAATCACTATCTAAAAGGTACCATCTTAATGGAATTTAAACTCCATTGAAAACTATGTCAGCAATGAGCATATAATGCAATCCTATTATTTTTATCAACTCTTCTTTTTATCTAGACACTTAAATTAGGAGTTCTCAACTGAAGTTTTTTTTTTAAAGTTAGTCCATTCATTGTGTCCTTGAAACAATAATAAAGTACAAGTTTAACTAAAAAATTCCCAAACTATCATTCCCTCTTTAAAAGTAATTACGTGTTCATGAAATGAATGAATTGGTTTTAAGGAAGATGAGTCCTGTTAACAAACTACATTAAAAAAAAACTGGACTTCAGCAATTCTTTCTTACAGCATGAATTGTATTTACTGTGTACTTTTAATAGTACTTTCCATTAACTCCTGTTAAGCCTATCGATTCACAAGAAATCACATTGTTTTCAGTTTTTCAAATAAGTGATATTAAAAATAAATACAGGATAATATATTGACCATTCAATAGGCTTAAAATTGTTATAATATGATCATATAGAAACATATATAGGTGTGTATGTTGAATCAAATAGTTGATGACGATGTTAAAATCTAGCCTAACCCCCACCTCTTCATTTGTAGTGAGAAGTGTAACCCTGATGAGGGCATAGTAGATTGTGCAAGTACTCATGGTGTTATTGCTACACTCTTGCTTTCAGTTCTATGGACATTGTATACAAAAGCCTTCATATTGAATGAAAATGAATGAAAGATGCTGCATTTTGTGGTGTAAGCATTCCTTATGTATAAACTCCCTCCCCCCCCCAACCTATCATCTCTCTTGGTATGGAAGACTTTTTTTACTTACTGGGAATAACTGACACGTTGATGTTCCACTTGTTTTTGGCAACTTGTAAATTATGTAGTAATTAAGAACAAGCAAATGATAACGCCACTCTTATTACAATCATATCTATTTTCCCCTTCATGCAGAAAAAACATACATCAAATATTAATGGTACTATCTTTAAACAATTAATCTCAGAATTATATCTGGAAGGGGAAAAAAGTAGACTGAGCTACAAGGAGATAAGAGATCTTTTCCCTTTGTTTGAGGTTTCAAGAAAATTTCTGAATAGTGCTTCTAATAAGTGAGCTTGAGACTGTTGAGATAGTATAGGGACCCCAGATTGTCTGGGGATTGGTGAGGGGGAATCCTTTTTCCTTTGTTAATTGCAATAGTCATCTTTAGTTAATGGATTAAGTAATTTTCTAACTTAAAAAAAACATGCAGGCATAATTTTAAACAACTTCAAACAAAATAGGAAAGGAAAAAGAATATATCTCAATATGGAAAATTAAAACAGTATGCAACTGAGACTACCTTAATATTATATTTGTGTGTGCTGAAATCCAATGAGTAAGAAAATACATCTTAAAAACTTGGGTTTTTTGATATTTTGCCAAAAAAAAAAAAGAAGATCTTTAAATGAACAAAAGCAATCTAACTCTCTCCCATACAATTAAAATGAGATGGGTTCAGACAATGCAAAAGAGATTTATGTAGCATTTTCCTTTCTATTCAGTTCCATATCTTTTAGTAA
The DNA here is from genome assembly GCA_028627135.1 of Pseudochirops cupreus. NCBI lineage: Eukaryota > Metazoa > Chordata > Mammalia > Diprotodontia > Pseudocheiridae > Pseudochirops > Pseudochirops cupreus. The sequence continues at coordinate 144,749,027 of CM053580.1, read as the reverse complement.
ATATTAGCATGCAAAGTCGTATCACCTACCTGAAGTGGTTTGTCTCTAAGAAAAATGCAAACAAGGCTGTCAAAATGTTCACTAGCTGCCGGTTCATTCCTGTTTCCTGTGAAGATTGTGGAAAATATCCCAGAAATGATTCCAGAAAGAAGCTAGGAGAAAGTATCTTTTATTGTCCAGATTCAAAATCTGTCAATAATCTAATTTCCTTGAAAATCAAAAAAAGATGTGGATCTGTATAGTTTGGGGAGAAAAAATAAAAAGTGCCAGTCCTGGGAATCATGGTCAGGTCAAACCGAGGCTCACTACCATCAGTTGACAAAAGAGAGAAAAAACATCAGAACTGGTGAATCCCCCAACTGCTTTTCACTAAATAATAAAAACGCTGCTACCTTACGCGCATCACCATGCAAAAGGGAATGGTGACAATGCCATGCTGGAAGTCTGGCTGCTGAAGCTTTGATTTTATTCTCTTTATATTTGGTAAAATCCTGTCCCTAAAAAAATCTTCTCTTTATGAAAGGAGTTGTAAATGAGGTAAAGAAGGGGCAGTGTGTTTTGGGGTGGGGTAAGTGGGGGAAATTGGTAAGCTCCTGTGCAGGAATGAGAGATAGAAAGAGACAGGGACGTGATCTTACCCAGCCTATAAATTTCAGCACTTGGACAGCTCCAAGCACTGTAGTGCGCATGTTTCCTTCTTCAGCCTTGTTGGGGCGGGGGACAGGGAGAAACATTTAACGGAGAACGTGACTGGAGTCCAGACCCCGGCAAAGAGTGGTCCTACAGCAAGCAATGGGTGGGCTGAATCGGTCCTTTGACGAAAAAAAGAGAGAATAGATTCGAAGAGGGAAGAATAGGTGAGGGAGATTACTTAGGTTCATAGGAATATGAGTCTGGGGGCTATAGACAGAATGGGATTTGAGCTAAAATATAAATGAAAAAGAAATGAAGAGAATGGGGGAAGGGACATAAGGACATTTTAAGTATGGAGGAATGAATATGGAGTTTTTAAAGTTTAAGAAGGAGAGTTGGGATTTTCATTCATGTAGTGAAAAAGGACTGAGGACGTGGGAAAAAATAGTCTTGTGGATGGATGCAAGTGAAGGGAGCAAGGTGAGCACAGCTTTAAGAATTTTCCATTCAGACATGTCCAGGAGATCCATACATTCATTTAGATTCCATTTTTATCTCTATAGTACTGCAATAGTCCTTCCTCTTATGTACAACCTCTTGTTTTTAGAGGGAACTCTGTCCTTCTAAGATATGCAAGGTATCCCCTGAAATTCCTGTTCTAACAACTCCACCCCTGCAATACTCACAGTAGTGTCTTTTCTTTAAAAGGAACTCAGATTTTCTACTACTTCACTAATTTATATGGCAGAACAAAAGACCAGAAGGGGGCAGTAGCAACCTGTTTGTACCCTTGCTGAAGGTGATAGGCCAGGGCTACCTTGACAAAGAAAGAAGTACTAATGGAGGGCAAGTGTTAATTTTAAAGGATATTATTTTAGGGAACTGCCTTCCAAATGTTTTCTGTTGGTTACATGGAAAACTCAGAAAGGAAGAATGGAGGGCTTCATGGGAAAATAAATGTGAAATGTAAGCCCAACTACAGGTGGCTTTGTATATAAAAGATTAAAATTACCCTTGTCATACTACAGTAGCTATTGTTTTCAAATAATAATTAGGAGAGTAACAATATGCTTCTGTAAAGATTTTAATTAGGTTGGAAGAATAAACTTTCAAATGATATATTTCGTTTATGTAACAGGATATAGATCTGGAAATAGGTAATATACACACATAGGCACACACACATATATATCTGTATATGTATATATAAAGAGAGATTTAACTTGAACACACCCAAATATGCACCCCAAAACCTGAGTTTTTCCTCAGTAGGTCCCACTTACAAAGAAAACAATTCATTCAAAAAATACACTGCCTACTTAACAGACAGCTGTTCTTTGAGTGCACTTAGAATCTTTGCAGTCTAGGAAAAAATAACCAACAATGAAAAAAGATTTATGATATAGAAGGAAACATTCCTGATATACTGGTTTGTGAATCCTAGCTTGACACCTCATCATCTGTTAATGCAACTCCATGGTAAATTTATTCCACAGTTCTGGTCACTAAATAAAATCTATGCTTAGAAATAAATTATTGTAACTGAAATTTTCCTAGAAAATAATATATGAGAAAAAGCTCCCTTTTTACTTGCCTTAAAAAATTTATATAGAGAAGTTTTTGGGTAATTGCAACCCTTTTTGTGCCATATTTCCAACTCTACCATTCTGAGCCCAGTGTAGGCAGACTTCAGCAAGGTCAGTGATGGTGGTTTTCTCATTCAGATGCTCATGCTTGATACATTTCTAAGAAAGGAGAAAAGTCTGGGGAAGCAAAGAATAGTTTCCTGTCAGATTTATGGAGTAGGGAAGACTTTGTGACAAAAGAAAAGTTAGAGAGCATTATAAAATGCAAAATGGATAATCTTGATTACATTAAATTGAAGTTTCTGTACAAACAAAGCCAATGTAACCAAGATAAAGAGAGAAGTGGGAAACTGGGAAAGAATTCTTACAACCAGTGTCACTGATAAAGGCCTCATTTCTAAAATATACAAGGAATTAAGTAAAATCTATAAGAATACAAGTCATTCCCCAATTGACAAATGGTCAAAGGATATAACCAGGCAATTTTCAGGGTAGAAATTAAGGATATCTATAAGCATATGAAAAAAAGCTCTAAATCACGACTGATTTGAGAAATGCAAATCAAAACAACTTTGAGGTACCACATCTTACGAGTCAGATTGGCTAAGACAACAAAACAGGAAAATGACAAATGCTGGAGAGGATGTGGAAAAATTGGAACACTAATGCATTGTTGGTGGAGCTGTGAACTGATCTAACCATTCTGGAGAGCAATCTGGAACTATGTTCAAAGGGCTATAAATTATTGCATACCCTTTGACCCAGTAACACCACTTCTGGGGTTGTATCCCAAAGAGATCATAGAAGTAGGAGGAAGATCCATATGTACAAAAATATTTGTTGCAGCTCTCTTTGTGGTGGCAAACAACTGGAAATTAAGGGGATGCCCATCAATTGGGGAATGGCTAAACAAGTTGTGGTATATGAATGTAATGGAATACTATTGTGCTATAAGAAATGGGGAGGAGATGGACTTCGTGTTTACCTGGAGAGGCTTATACAAACTGATGCTAAGTGAGAAGAGCAGAACCAGGAGAAATGTGTACACAATCACGGACACATCATATGTGTGATGACCAACCTTGATAAACTGGACTCTTCTCAGCAACGCACAGGTATAAGAC
>CM053580.1:144728432-144745184 GCA_028627135.1 Pseudochirops cupreus | reverse complement strand
ACCAACCTTCTAATTTTACAAATGAGGAAAGTGAGGTCCAAGGAAGTGAAGGAACCAACCTAAGATCTCTCCAGATGTATTGGGCTAGGAATCTGAGCCCATACAAGTTATTAACTATCTAAATGACCCAGGGCAAGCAGCAGGACTCTGGGCACCATTTTTCTCATCTATGAAATGACAATGATATGACTGAATAAAAAATTCTTAATTGTTTTTTGTTTTGTTTGTTTTTTGTGTCATGGAGCCCTTTGGCAGTCTGGCGAAGCCTTTCTCAATCAATAAGCATTTATGAAGTACCTGCTATATGCCAAGCATTGTGCTAAATGCAAGAGGGACAAAAAAAGGCAAAAGATAGTCCCTGCCCTCAAGAAACTTAAAATCTGATAGGGGAGACAACATGCAAACAAATATATACAGAGCAAATTATATACAGGATAAAAAGGAAATAATTAACAGAGAGGAAGGAATCAAAGGGGATAGGGAAGGCTTCCAGTGAAAGACAACATTTTAATTGCGACTTAAAGGAATACCTGTAGAGGTCAGTAGGTGGAGCAAAGAAGGTAGAGAATTCCAGGAATAAGGGACAGCAAAAGAAAATGGCCAGAGGTGAGAGATGGAGTGTCTCTGTACCTTTTGACTTTGCCAATCTTCTTACACCTTACTCCCCATAGATACCCTTTACTATATGGTATCACTGCCCTCCTGGCAATTTTTAACACAAGACACTCATTCCATATCCCTGACACCCTGACACTGATCGAGAATTCCATGAATTCCCAGAATACCTTGCCAAGATTTCTCTCCCTCTCAGTACCTCCTGCTTCCTGGCTTCATTAAAGTCTTAACTAAAAGCTCACCCTTTTAAAGAAGACTTTCCCAGTCTTCCTTAATGCTAATGCCTTTACTCTGAAATGATCTCAAATTTGTTATATACGTGTGTGTATGTATGTATGGATATATGCTTATCTTCTTTCTATATGATTATTTATATATTTTCTCCATTAGAATATAAACTCTGTGACATTTAAAAAGTTTAAAAGACATAGTTTCTGGGTAATTAATCATTTTACAAATAATGCTAGCATTTTATCAATAGAAGGGTCAGTGACACTCTCAAATGCCAAAGACCAGACATGGTGGTGAGTTCACAATTTATATGCTCTTGGAAGAGTGAGTATTCCTGAGAGTGGCAATCAACTCTGATTGGTTAACAATTGAAAGAATGAATAGCATAATGAGAGGTGGGCTTGTTCCACTGAAGTCAGTAACAGCAAGCACCCAAATCTTGGTCAAAGAGATATCAATTTCCATATCATCCACTTGACAAAAAGGAGAATCCACATTTCCCCATACCTGTCTGAGTAAACACTATTGTCCTATATCTCTTCTGTCCTTTGTAGCTAAACTTGAAAAAGTTGAATATAATAGACGCCTCCACTTTCTCTTCTCTCACATCTTGACCTCTTACAATCTAGCTTCTAACTTCATAATTTCACCAAAATTTCTCTCTCTAAAGTTGGCAGTGATCTCCTAGTTGCCAGATCCAATGACCTTTTCTCAATCCTCATTTTTCCTGATCTCTGTGCAGTCTTCCATACAGTTCATCTCCCTTTCTTCCTTGATACTCTCATTTCTCTTGTTCTTGGGACACCGCTCTTTCCTGGGTCTCCTCCTACCTTATCAGACCTTTCTCAGTCTCCTTTGCTGTATCCTTTTTCAGAACACATCCTTTAACCCAGGGTTCTATCCTGAGCTCTCCTCTCTTTTTCCTTTCTAATATTTCACCTAATGATCTCATCAGCTCACATCCCTAGTTGTCTTTCAGACAGCACAAACTAGATATCCATCAGATATCTTAACCTCAACATGTCCAAAATGGAATTCATTATCTTTCCCCCCATACCCACTACTTCTTTCTAACTTCCCCATTACTGCTAAGGGCAACACTGTCTTCCCAGTTCTTCAGACTTACAACACAAGTGCCACCCTTGACTCCTTACCATCTCTTACTCTAATATACAATCTCTTTCCAAGTCCTGTCAGTATCAACTTTTCAATCTCTCCTCCCGTCATCACTTCACTTTTGGCCTATTGAAATAGCTAGTGGATCTGCTAACTCAAGTCTCTCCCCACTCCAATACAAGCTCTGTTTAGATGCCAAAGTGATTTTCCTAAGGTACAAACCATTCTCTCTGTCTCTGTCTCTGTCTCTGTCTCTCTCTGTCTCTCTCTCTCTCTCTCTGTCTCTCTCTCTCTCTCTCTCTGTCTCTCTCTCTCTCTCACACACACACACACACACACACACACACACACACACACTTGCCCCTACTCAATAATCTGCAGTGCTCTCTATAGTCTTAAAGATCAAATATAAAATTCTCTGTTTGATAATCAAAGTCCTTCATAATCCCACTCTCAACCTCACTTTTTCAGTCTCCTTTTACCTTACTCTTGTAAATTCCAAAAACAATTCATTCCATCTCTTGGCTCAAAGTATTTCCTCTAGCTGCCCCCATGCCAGGAATGTTCTCCTTTCTTATCTCTAACTCCTGACTTCTCTGGCTTCCTTCAAGTCCCAATTAAAATTCCATCTTCTACAGGAAGCTTTTCCCAAACCTTGTCAATTCTAGTGCCTTCCCTCTTTTATTTATTTCCTATTCATCCTATGTATAGCTTTTTGGGTATGTATGTGTTTGCTTGCTGTTTCTCCCACTAGACTATGAGCTCCTTGAGGACAAGGAATGTGCTTTGTGTCTTTTTGTATCCCTAGCATTTAGCACAGTGCCGAGCAAATAGTAGGATAAATGTGTATTGACTGACTGACTGAGAGACATGCGATACAAGCTGATGAAGATGGTAGAATTTAATGAATTTTTTGTTTTTGTTGTAGAATAAGAGAGATTAATATGTTTGGAGGAAGCAGAAAAAGAATTAGTAGGTAGAGAAAGATAGGAGACTTGAGAGAGAGAGTGGGAATGATGGTTGGGCAATCTACTAGACAGGAGAAGATGGGATTGAGGTAATATATAGAGAGGTTGGGAATCAGAAGAGTTACCCCATTATCAGAGACTGGAATGATGAAACAGATAGCAGGAGATATTGTCACTAGGATGTGAGATGAGGAGAAAAAGAGGAGGGAATCTTCAACAAATGGCCTCTTTTTTTTTCAGTGAAATAGGAGTCTTAGTCCTCAAAAGAGATTGGAGGGGGAGGTATCAGAAAAAGAAAGTTTGGAAAGAGCAGCTGAGGTGAATGGAACAATGAATCAATTAAGGGGGAGTAGTAAGAATTGTCTTGTTGCAGCTGAGATTAACTAGCATAAATTTGAAGTGAACACAGCACAGTTTCTTGATTTTCTCCATTTCTGTTCAGCAGCATGTGGGAAGGATTAAAGATGGCAGAGGATATGAATAATCCAGGGTTGGGGTTTGACAAGGCAATATCAATGGTAGAAAAAGAGAAAAAAAGAATTCAACTGTACAGAATAATGTAGAGTTGAACTGGCTCATCAATGGACTGACCTTGGAAAGGAAGGAGTGTATAACCAGATCAGGGGTGAAAAAAATACTAAAGGCTTGAGGGCATAGAGGTCATGGTGAGGATGAAGAAGGGATTAGGGGTTGTGAGGCTTTGAGAAAAATGGAATAATAAAAGATTATAATTAGCTAAAGGAACTTTGGAAGTCAAAAGTGTGGAAATGAAATACTTGTGGGTGATAGTAAGATCAAAGGAATGACCTGGTACCTGTGTGTAGCTGAGCTGAAGTGAATGGATAGGTCATGGAAGTTGAGGAGATTAAGGAACTGAACAGTTAGGATATTTGAGTGAACATCAAAATGTATGTTAATGTCCTCAAGAATGAGAGTAGGAGTTAGGGTGGAGAAGAAGACTATCAGTAAGGCGCTGAATTCATAAATGAGAAAGAATGACCTAGGGATTGGAAGATAACAGTAATAGAATCTGGATTGGTAATAAATTATATAATCATGTGAGATGTGATATATAATTTATTATATACTTACATGTTAATATTATACATTATAGGGCTCAGGAAGTCCTCACACCAAAGGCTAATAAGTTTGGCATGCATGAATCTGAGAGGAGGAGAAGTTGCACAATGATAAGGGGGAGAATCTAGAAGTGGCTATGAGGAGTAAAGAATAATACCACTACCTCAACCAAGTGATGCTGGAAGGAGTGTAACGCCATGCACAGGCAGTTTCCCAAAAGAATATTACTGTGAACAGCTTTTAAGGTTCTGATTACACAGTATAGTGAACACTCCATTTATTCCATTACAAATCAAGGCAAACATTCACAACTAATTAAGGTACAGTATAATATTCACAACATTACATCTTATCACAGAAAATCACAATATAGTATTCACAACAACTTAACATTAGAATGGCCACATAGTTTCCACTACAGTGGCCATAATAGAACAAAGAACAAAAGAATAATCATCTGGTTTCCCTAAGGGAGGAAACCCTCCTTACTTAATCATTCAGTCATTTCACAATAATCAATCTTCCACTCATGGGTCAATCACAGATTAACTTAATCAGTCACTTATCTAACAATCAGTCACTAAATATTGTTAATCACTAAATACAATCATTAGAAAATTACACAAACCCCACACTCCTCGGTGTCTAATACACTTCAATTTCATCATGCATCCAAAGGGAGGCCTTTTCTTCATCTTGACTTGGGGTGGTCTCTCAGATTTCCAGGATCCCCTTCCACGATCCCAGCTCCTGCCTGAATCCACCTTGTTCAGTCCTCCAGGCAGTTCTTGTTACACACTGAAGTTCATAGGGTCCAGCACATCTCAAAACCTTCACCACTTCTGTTGCTGGGAACTCAAGGATCAACCAAGCCACAAACAAACAAGGGCTTATCCAGGTCATGCTTCTTCAGCCCTCCAGCAGTTCAGCTGGCCCTAGGACCCAGAAGGAATTTCAGCCTTCCAAAAGACAACAACTTCAGCCTTCACCAGATTCTGGTCTCAAGAAAAACTCCAACTCAATTTTCAGTCAGCTTCCAGATGCTTGGAGAGAAACTCTCCTTCTCTCTTTCTCTCTTTCTCTCTCTCTGTCTCAGCCAGCTTCAGTCTCCACAATTCTTCTTCCACCAGGAGGAACACATCAGCAGCAGGAGACAGAGTTCACACCCTCTGCCTCTTTCACAGAAGTACTTAGCCCTTAGTTACTAAGGACCTACTAAATTGATTATATTACAAGGAGTAAGTGGAAATGTAGCTACTAGTAGTGGAAAAGGTGACCAGGAATGCAATATTGTTGGGTGGAAGTGAGGACTCAGTGAGTGGTTGAAGATGGAAGGAACAAATGGTCGAAGATGAAAATTGGTTAATGATAGAACAGGGATTCCAATGGACACCCCTCAAAAGGGTGGGCAGATCTAGAATGGAATGTCAGAGTGGTCAGATTGAGTTGGAAGGAAATGAGAGCACAACTAGCTGGGGTTAAGGAGAGGGAAGTTATTCTTGGGCAGTCAGGAAGGAGTTCAGCATAATAGGGTTAGGAGGATTAAGTGAGGGTGAGAATAGGCTAACTATTGGGGAAATGGCTCCAGGCATGGTAACAGAGATATCTGCTGTGGAAGGCAGTTTCAAAGTCCACTCTCCAGGTATTCTAGAAGGTGTTTTACAGACAGATGGCTTGAGTAGAAGGCGATGTGTTCACCAGAAGATTGCAATGTCCAAGAATCTGATTAGGGCATGCTTTCTGTGGCCATCAGGGAGTATGGAAGCCTATGGAGGAGGTACAGAATGATGTATCTTGTCCAGAACCCTAGAGGCCCCTACCTAAATTTATCTCCTAGCTTAACTGTGCCCCTTGGGGCATCTGGAAGTCTAGCAAGTTTAAACAAATGCCTGTAAGTATTATTAATCTTTAAAAAGATCTGTGATCCTATTAATTTGGGAATTCCAATCATGCAGATCCCAACATATCCATGCCAGTCCATTCTGTGAAACTTTTGCCTATGTGAGGGAGGTATACTCAATATGTTGAAGGTCTTTCCCCTTTTTTCCTGCCTCCCTCTCTATAAAAACGACAGTTATTATTCAATTCAATGTCCTTCCTGCCCAGTAAGCAAACATCTATTGATTGTGAAATAACAGAAACTCCCCTCCCTATACCACTCAAAGGTTTAAAGAATGTTTCTTTCAAACAACAACCTCATAAAGCTAGGTAGTATAAGTACCATTATCATCCTCCTTTTTCAGATGAGGAAACTGAGGCACAGGAACATTAAGGTGGCATGCTCAAAGTCACATAGCTGCTAAGTATCGGTGTTAGGATTTAAAAATAGCTCCATCTCTTAAATCAAGGTCCTCCCTATCCAGTGCTACCCAGCTTCTCAATTCACAGATTTCCTTCCATCCACTTCCTGCGTACAGTCTTTTGCTTCCATTAACTTATGTGTATATTTCTCCCTGTCTGTAATTGGCTTCATAAAGTGCCCAGCATAGCTCCAAAGGCAGCGTGGGGCTTAATAAACTCTTTTGATCACAATGAACACAATCACCCAGGCATTCCTGCACATGTTTTCTGGCCAGCCGGAGAGAGATATGGGTGGATTTATTTATAGGAATAAAATATAAACATGTTAATAGCATGGCAAATATAAGCAATCTATCTCTGTATTCACTTATTCATGAACCACTAGAGAAATATCTACCCATTGCCAAAATGCAAGACACTATCTTCTCCTTTGGATGTGAAAAAAAAATACCCAAACGAACAAATGCATAGCCCAGAGAGTCCCAGCCTGGAATATCTGGTGCGGATTTACAGCTGGGGCTCTCGCCCTCAGGGTGTTTGTTATTCCAATACTTAATTTGCATTTTTTTACAGTGTTGTGCTTATCTGATTGATAGGACCCATAACATCAGATCTTCTTTCTTTGGAGGAGCTTTTTATGCAGAAATCTCACCAACTCATGATGAAAATTTAAAGAACCCATCTCAGAGACTGTGTAGGGGATACTAACCATCCAGAAAGGCATTTTTTTTTTAATTTTAAGTGTGATTTTTCCATCACTGTCACAAATTATTTGGAGAGATCTCTCTAGGAAAACAAATGGGAGCTTTCTCAGCTTTGTTCCAGAGAGGTTGGGCTTCTGTTTTCCCTTAGAATCCTTATCTCTTCTTCCTGACAAAGGCAGGCAAAACTCCCCTAAAACCTGGTCCCCAAAGGCAATTCCAACATTTAAGAAGGCAGCTAGATAGTGCTGTGGATAAGGTACTGTACTTGGAGTCAGAAAGACCTGAGTTCAATTCCTGCTTCGGATGCTTATGACCTGTGTGACTCTGAGGGAGGCACTTAACTGTGATCTGCCTCAGTTTCCTCATCTGGAAAATAAGGATAATAATACCACCTACCTCCCAAAGCTCTTGTAAGGGTAAAATGTGATTAGATTTGTAAGGTGATTTGCAGACCTTAAAGTGCTATAGAAATGCTAGTTATGATTATTATCACTATTGTTGTTATTATTATATTATTCCAAGATAAATATTTTTCTTTGAGAACCCTATCCCCTGAAACTTTCCTTCCTTTTAGTCATTCATTCATTCGTTCACCCATCTAACAAACATTGATTAATGTCTGCTATGTGTGAGGTACTGCCCTGAGTTACAAAAATGTAAATGAAATAATCCCTGACCTCAAAGATCATGAACTTTATTTGGGTTAAATAATCTGTACACAGATAAATAAATTCAAGATTTTTAAAAGGAAATTGTTTTGATTTTCACTCATAACGATCACAAACATAAACCATAACAATAACTAATGCCGTATCTACAGTGCTTTAAGGTTCACAAAACACCTTCTTCTTAACAATCTTCAAAGCTGGCAAATGCAAATTTTATTTTGAGATGATTCTGTTCAGTTGGAAAGAATATGATGTTGGGAAAGATTGAAGGTAAAAGGAAAAGAGGATGTCAGAGGATGAGATGGATAGACAGCATCATGGAAACAAACATGAACGTGGACAAATGTCTAGGAGAGAGGAGAATAGAAAGGACTGGTGTGCTGTGGTCCATAGGGTCATGAAGAGTCTTACATAACTGAATGACTGAACAACAACAAAGACTTTGCATCAAGAATTTGAACAACAACAACGATAATAATAAATGGCATTTATAGGCTGTTTTAAAAATTAGAAGATCCATAATCCCTAAGCTGGAACAAACAATATTCATTTTTTTAAGTCCAAACCAGAACCTAGAATCACTTTTTTTTTTTCTGAACCATGGGCCAAAACTTTAAAAAGACACAACTTTAAAAAAAGAAACAATTTAATTCAATTTAAAAATTTCCTGGCATGTTTTCTACAAGTATTCAATTTTAACAAAACCAGAGCATAAAAATACATTTCAAACTTCAACCAAACCAAATTCATATTGAATTTGGTCCAAGTCAACTAACATTCATTCATTCATTCAGCAAATGTTTATTACATTTCTACTGACAAGGTTGGTACTGGGGGCAACACACAGATTTTTGTTTTTTTAATTATGATGAGGTCTGTGGAGACGAGTCCTCGGTTTGTATTAAGCTCAGCATGGGCTGCACAGCCCGTGGGGATCATAGAATCACTTACTGTCTTAGTGGGTTGGTTAGACCACCTCTTTTTTATAGACGGGAAAAATGAGGAAAGAAATTGACATTAAATGTCACTCAAGTAGTAAGCACCAAAACTGGAATTTAAACCTAAAACCCTTGACTTCAAGTTCAGAGCCTTTTCCATCATATGCCAATAAATTTCCAGTAAAACAATTATTTAGTGTATTGTTTATTAACAATTATTAAGCATTCATAGAGAACTTGATGCTGCCCTTTTCAAATGCTCATTTTCACAGAATAACTTGGATAAGATTGCTTCCCTGGAAGGTACATTTTGTGAAAAAAACAAACATGACATTTAAAAAAATCAAATCTCTATTCTAGGAGTTCTTCACCTTTTATGAGTCATGGCTAGTTTGGCTAGTGAAGAATAAGGACCCCTTCTCAGAAAAATATTTTAAAATAATTAAAGCAAAAACTAAATTTCAATTAGAAGTTAGTGAAAATAAGGAGACAATTGTTTTTCCATTCAAGTTTTCATGGACCTCCTGGAACCTATTCACAGACCACATGGATGTCCAGGAACCCCAGGTTATGAATTCTTTATCTAGTCTCACAAATTTCTTTTTAATTATTATTCACCTGTCTCTTTTTACTGGGTGGCAAAGACAAGATAAAAAAGGATTCTATCTGTGTGACATCTTTGTTAGTCTTCAGGTGGTATAAGAGGTGTTATAAGGAGCCAGATGGTCTGATAGATTCTGATGATTTTCATCATGGTAAGGAATTTATGCTGGACCTTAATTGGCCTTTATGAGAGCAACTAGTCTTTCACAAGCATTTATTTTGAGAAAGCTGGCCAATTTGGATATCCCCATAAATAGATCTAAGAGATTAATTATTTGGACATTTACCATATATTGTTAAGGACTTAGTAAAAGCTTTCATGATTTATAAGAAAGAGATTTTGCTTATCCTCTCTAAAATCAGTAGGTTTTTTGGATATGCATGGTGGTCTCAATTTACATCAAGGTCATTTATTAACTTCTTTATGATGGAGATGATAAAGCTCTTTTCCTCTAGATCAGCAGTTCTCAATTTGTTATGGTCAATTTGTAACAATGAAAATACATCCTGTATATCAGATATTTACATTACAATTCATAAAAGTAGCAAAATTACAGTTATGAAGTAGCAACGAAAATAATATTATGGTTGGGGGTCACCACAACATGAGGAACTGTATTAAAGGGTCACGACATTAGGAAGGTTGAGAACCACTGCTCTAGATGCTTTTTCCACTTAAAAAGCTGCCTATCTTAATGCTCCTTGATACCATATAGTATCTTTCTCCACTCTCTTCACAACAGACTTTTTCAATATAAATAAGCTTTTGCTAATACCATCAACTTTTGTATCTTCATCTTTGTTCATTCATTAAGCACCAGCTATGTTCCCCAGGCGCAGGAGTTGTTGCTGCTGCTGTTGTTTTAGTAGCCTTGCCACCTCACTGGTTTAGGGAACTCCCAGGGAGGAAGTCTCCTTCTACCAATGCAAATTGAAACCTGTTCTGCTACTTGTAGTGTTAGAGAGGAACTGCATGGGAGGGGGGGGGGAAGGGGGGACAATGGAGAGAGAAAGAAGAGGAGAACTAGTTGGCTTCTAAGTCAAGAAGACCTGGGGATAAATCTTGCCTCTTACTGGCTGTGTGGCCTAGAAAAAGTCAATTAACTTCTTAGCACCTCCCAGAGAATTCTTAAAGAATGAAAAGAGAAGCCTTTGTCATTTTTAGTCTCTATTTATGCCTACTAACATAATTTATCATTTTTTAAGCATCCACACAAAAACTAGATGCTCTCCTTTACAAAATGTTGACTTCCAGCGAATAGTCTGTATAAAGTTGCTTCCCTGGCAGGTACATTTTGTAATTTAAAAAGAAGAGGTAAAAAATAAAATCTCCAGTCCCCCCCAAAAGGTTTTTTTTCTTTATTTCTTACTTGGCATCTGCCCTTTTCACTGGGAGCTTTTCATATGGAATCTCCTTCACAAATGCAAACCAGCAACACCTCTGTAACTTATAATCTTAAGAGTTGCCTGGGACACTGAGAGCTTATCATGGTTACATGGGTGGCCTATATAATAGGCAGGCCTTGGATCTAGAGCTTTCAGACTCTATGACTGGCTCTCCAGTCAACCATTCTTAGTTGCCTCTCCATGAAAATAGATATGATATTACCAATTAGGATATAATTACATTACCATGTAGAGGGTTATTAGGTCAGGTGAGGGAGAAATCACTTCCAGTTGTGAAGATTGGGGGAAGTTTCATAGAGGAGGTGATATTTGGGCTGGACATTGAGGTATAGGTAGGAAGTCAATAGGAAGAGATGAGAAGAAAATAAATTCAAGCAAAGGAAATAGGAAGAACAAAGACACAGGAGGGTAGGCATGGAATATATTTGATATGTTTGATAAACTGGTTTGGCTGTCATAGAACAAGGAATAGAGAATAGTATGAAATACAGACAGAAAGGTGGGAGAGAGGAGACAGGCTGTGAAAAGCTTTCAAACACAGAACAAAGAATCTGGTCTCTATTCAGTAGCCAACGGGGAATGGCTACTTGGCTAACGCCCCGTTTGAACACGTCATTATAACATAAAGGGGACTCTTGATTCTCATTCACTATGCCAGAGGAACATAAGTTCTGACAGGTCCTCTGAAGCTGTAAAAGTCCTAGGTAAAGTCCATTGATGGACTTTGCTTGACCAAAAACCAGCTTAACTAAGTTTAGAGAGGCTCATCACCAGGTTAAGTTAAGGTGATGAATTTTTCAGCTACAAAATTTTTTAAGATCATTTACTAGGCTGGAGAGAGATTATGCTCAGCATTGGAAGTAGAAATATTCATATTGACAAAATTACATATCTTTATAACATAGTTCCACGCCTTCATAGCAGTAAATACTTTGGAAAGAATACCATGATATCTATGGATATGGATTTTAGTTCCCTGATATGGATATGAGTTAGACATACTAAGTTTGAGGTTCCAGTATGACATTCAAATGGAGGGACTCTGTAGGTAGCTGGAGACTGTGGTCCAGGGCTCAGGATAAAGATCAGACTGGAGATACAAATTTCAGCCTAATCCTCCAAGAGATGAAAATGGGGGAAAGGAATAAGCATTTATATAGCAGATAGTAGGTGACAGGTACTATGCTACACACTTCACAAATATCTCCTTTGATTCTCACAACAATTCTGTGACGTGGATGATATTATTATCCCAATTTTTTACAGCTAAAAAAAAAGCAAACAGAGGTTAAGTGACTTATCCAAGGTTGTGCAACTCATAGCTGAGGCCAAATTTGAAGTGACTCTAAGTGCAATCCACTGTTCTACTTAGCTTCCTCAAAAAAGAATATAAGAAGGTCAAGGATAGAAATTTGGATGATAACCTACCTTAAGGGACTGGAAGAAGGAAGAGGAACTATAAAAGTTTGGGAGACCAGAGAACTGTGGTGTCGTGGAAGCCAATGGAGAAGACAGCTTCTAAAAAGGAGAAATGATCAGTTATGGAGGTGCATGGTGCACAGACTTTGCTCTGTGTCTTTGCTCTTCCTATATCCTTTGCTTGGAGGTGTATGGTATAACTAGAGCACCAAGGTTTAGATTAGAATAGTGTTTTCAACTTAATAAAGTGTTACCATGAGCAAATCACTTCATCTCTCTGGGTTTCCATAGCCTACTCATTAAAATGAGGGCATTGGACTTGACCTCTAAGAACCCTTCCAATCTAAATTTGTGACCTTAAATACCACGGGGAAGTCAATAAAGATTAGGACTGAATTAAAGCCATTTGATTTGGCAATTTGTTGGTCAATAGAGACTTGGAAAAGTAGTTTCAGTGGAGTGGTAAGAATGGAAGTTAGATTTTAAAAGATGTAATAGAGAGGGTCTATCAAGTATTGATCACTTTTTAAAGAACTCTGGCACTGAAGGGAAAAAGAAAAATGGGACAGTAAATATAGGTATTAGAAGGAACAACAGAAGGCTTTTTTTTTCAAGATTTATGTAGTCCAAACATTTTTGCACATAGACGAAGAGAGAGATTAAAGATGCATGAGAGAAGGAGATGATTGCTGGAGCAAGGCACAAGTGAGAGAAAGCCTTCACGAGGAGCAAGGATACCAATTTCTCTGAGAAAATAGTAGGGTGATAGAGACGGAGCATGCTAGAAAACAGTTCTTACCAGCTCATGAGAGAAGATTGTTAGATTCTCAAGGTGAACATTTAAACTTTGGAAATCAGCATAGTTACAAATCAGGGATTGCCTTATTATTTTTGTTCTTTGTCTAGATATAAGAAAGTGATGGAAGAAAAGAGCATCATTTGTTAAGCTTTTACCAACATATACCTACAGACAAGTATCAGTAGGTACTAAGTGGATAAGGCAAGTTTAGGAGGATCAGTCAGATAGCATTAGTCTTCTCAGTGGAGAGTGTGAAGTTAGATCATCCATAAATGTGAAAGATGAGGGCTTGGTTAGGGGTTTTAGGACACAGGGATAGGTTTATAACAATGGCTGCAGTGAATGAGTGAGTGAATTAATAAGAGTAGAAGAATAACTGAGAAGTAGTGAGGATCTGATTGAAAATAAGCTTCACAAATTTACAGTTAAGTTAAATCACCTAAAAACTTTCTCTAGTAATGCTTAGTAGCCTAAGATCCAGAATAGAGAAGTAGAATTATGGATGGTATCCAGAGCTAAGGATCTGAAACACAGAAATATTCAAGGTCATAGGGGAATGAGAGACTCTAAAGTGGTGGCAATTGTATCCTTTAAGTGGCAAACTTATGGTCCAGGTTGGCTTTAAATACCAGGAAAAACAGAGTGGAGAGGATAAACTGGAGGAACAGGGATCAAAGGTCAGGATAAGGAAAACAGAAGGTTTAGAGGTACTAGACAAATGAGGAGGGAGAAAGATAGAAGATTTGGGGTGGGAAAGTAGAATTTAAAGTTTCTGACTTTGGAGGTGTTCAAGTTCCATGAGATAGTGAGATCTAAGATGTGAACATTAGCAGCTGTGGCTGAAGTAGGTTCGGGAAGGAGGTCCTTGGAATTGAGAAAGTTGATGAATTGCATGGTCAGGATATTAGATCATCAACATTTTTTAAAAATAAAAAAATGATTTGATAATCCAGTTCTTGAAATAATAATCTGTGCCTGATGTCTCACTACCCATTCTTTCTTCAATCCTTTATGTTTATGATTTTTTAATGTAAATCATAATGGGGAATTTATATTAAAAAAATAAATGAATGCAACATTAAAAATAAATAATAAAGATTTAAAAATAAGTAAAAGGTTTATGCATTCCATTAATTATAAAATAGTAGTCAATGCTAATGGAAACTTCATCCTAAAAGAACCTAAGATTGAGATTGTTAAAGCAGCACAGATTAGCCGGTATCTCTTGAGATATTGTTTAAAATTGTATCCACTTTTAAGATAGACAGTTTTAAAGCAGTTCTTCTAAGGAAAACACTGAGTTCTATTTCTGCATTTAAATGAGAGTAAATATCTGTAGGATTATAAAGTATGTTGATTGTATTCCACTGAGAAAATTAAGATAGACAGCAAAGATGGAAACTGGCCATGCATTTATGGCAGGGAGAAATAACGAGACGTGAAGGCTATGAGAGAAGCCCTTAATGAAGACCTTCTAGAACCAGTTAATGACAATCTAGTTATAAACCCCATGTGTTTACAGAATACATATGAGAAAGAGAGAGGGAGGGAGGGAAGGAGAGAGAGAGACAGAGACAGAGTCTTTCAATGTGTAGTGGGTGGTTTAAAATGTGAGTGTGTGTGTGTGTGTGTGTGTGTGTGTGTGTGTGTTTCAATGTGTAGTGGGTGATTTAAAATATTTGTGTGTGTATAACTAAACAGGGGGAAAAACATAAGGTATAATTGCATAAATCTGTGTCACTAGGCAGCAAAAAAATAGATTTTATTGTACATAAGGATACATTTGCCTACTTCCAAATATTAGAAAACAATGGGAATTTCTCTTATGAACCTCAAATGCTTGAGGGAGAATATTAATTTGTTTCTCGTGTGAATTTAATTGGGTTGTATGGTTATATGTAACAAAAAATGTTGACAGCACTTCTTAACTCCCATGAGTATCTGAGGTGCTACTCTGGCCTAGGGATCATGCAAAGTCCAGGGAGCTAAGAGGAAGTAATTCTACGGGCACTCAGGGCAATATACCCTAGACCAAAGGTTGGCAGGGGAGGAAGAGAGCCACAGCAAAAGGATGAATAGCACAGAGAGGATCGATTGTCCCACTGCTTCTGGCAGGGTCTATTTTTAACCCTTTATCTTCTTCCCCCAACCAGAGTAATCACGATCTGTTCTGCTTCCAAGGAAGACTATGTGACTAAGTTGGGGGAGGCCCTCAGCAAAAATTATACAGGCTTTACAATCCTTTTTTTACCCCCCTTCAAAGCATAGGCTTGACTCCTCCCCGTATAGCCTGAGGAGAACTTGGAGATCCATAAAAGGAATGGCTTCCCCAGAATGTCTGTTTAGCAATGGGGTGGAAGAAAGTCTTTTACAAAATTTGGCTGGAGGGTTCTAATAATTTAAACTATGTCTCTGCTTCAAATGAAGACATTTTTATTCCTTTCATAGTACCTTGATTCAGTGAAATACGCAACGGATTTGGAGTCAGGTAGCTGACATTGAATCCTATACCTGTCTGATTATAGACAGGTCACTTAACTTCATGGGCCTCTGTTTCTTTTACTGTCAATACAATGATATTAGATTAGATGACATCTGAGATCCCCACCATCTCTAAATCTATGGTTATCTTTGGTTTCTATGCAGTTGACATCTAGTAATTAAAAAAAAATGAAAGCGTCCCCTTGGCTTGTTATTATACAATGTGATTAAGTTGGGGCCTTTTTTGTGTATTTTGAAATTTTTGTGTATTTTTTTCATGTGTATATTTTTTCAATGTGTAATTTTTCAAATTACATGCAAAAATAATCTTTGGTTTTCATTTTTTTTAAATTTAGAGTTCCAAATTCTTTCCTTCTCTGAGACAGCAATTAGATATAGATTAAACATATGCAGTCAAGCAAAACACATTTCTATATTAGCCATGTTGCAAAGGAAAACACAAACCAAAATTAAAAAAAAAAAGAAAAAGAAAAGTGTTCTTTTTTTTTTTTTAAGAGTATACTTTGATCTCCATTCAGATTCCATCAGTTCTTTCTCTGGAGGTAGACAGCCTTTTTTTTAATCATAAATCCTTTGGAATTGTCTTGGATTATTGTATTGCAGGGAATAGCTAAGTCATCCATAATTGATCATCACAATTGCTGTTAATGTGTACAATCCTCTCCTGGTTCTTCTCACTTCACTCTGTATCAGTTCCTGTTAGTCTTTCCAGGTTTTTCTGAAAGTATCCTGCTTATCATTTCTTTTTTTAAAATTAATTAATTTATTTTTAGTTTTTAACATTTATTTCCACAAAATTTTGAATTACAGTTTTTTCTCCCCATCTTTCCCCTACCCACCACCCCAAAATAGCAAGCCTACTGAATACCTCTTCCTTCAATCTGTTCTCTCTTATATCCTCCCCCAACACCCCCGCCCCAAACTTTCTAGTAGGGCAAGATGGATTTCTATACCCCAGTGCCTGTATATCTTATTTCCCAGTTGCATGTAAAAAAAATTTATTATTTTTTAAACATTTGTTTTTAAAACTCCGAGTTCTAGATTTTTTCCCTTCTTCCCTCCTCACCTGCCACCACTAAGCAATTCAATATAGGTTATACATGTGTAGTTACCCAAATCATTTCCATAATTGTTATATTGTGAAAGATTAACTATATTTCTCTCAATCCTGTCCCACCCCCCACTTATTCTATTTTCTCTTTTGATCCTATCCCTTTTCAAAATTGTTTGCTTCTCACTACCCTCTCCCCCAATCTGCCCTCCCTTCTATCATCCCCCCTCTTATCCCCTACCCCCCTATTTTCCTGTAGGGTAAGATATTCAATTGAGTGTGTATGTTATTCCCTCCTTAAGCCAAATTCAATGAGAATAAGGTTGTACCATTCCCTTTCACTTTCCTGC
>CM053580.1:144699542-144727932 GCA_028627135.1 Pseudochirops cupreus | reverse complement strand
TACGCTTATCGTTTTTTCATGTAGGAATGTAAATAGTTCAACTTTAATAAGTTCCTTATGATTTCTTTTTCCTGTTAACCTTCTCATGCTTCTCTTGCTTCTTATATTTGAAAGTCAAATTTTCTGTTCAATTCTGTTTTTTTCATCAAGAATGCTTGAAAATCCTCTATTTCATCAAATGAAATTTTCCCCTGAAGCATTATACTCAGTTTTGCTGGGTAGGTGATTCTTAGTTTTAGTCCTAGCTCCTTTGACCTCCAGAATATCATATTCCAAGCCCTGTGATCCCTTAATGTAGAAGTTTATAGGTCTTGTATTATCCTGATCGTGTTTCTACAATACTCAAATTATTTCTTCCTGACTGCTTGCATATTTTCTCCTTGACTTGGGAACTCTGAAATTTGGCTATAATATTTCTAGTAGTTTTCTTTTTGGGATTTTTTTAAAGAGATGATCTGTGAATTCTTTCAATTTCTATTTTGCCCTCTGGTTCTAGAATATCAGGGCAATTTTTCTTGATAATTTCTTGAAAAATGATGTCTTGGTTCTTTTTTTGATCATGGCTTTCAGGTAGTCTAATAAATTTTAAATCATCTCTCCTGGATCTATTTTCTAGGTCAGTGGTTTTTCCAATGGAATATTTCACATTACCTTCTATTTTTTCATTTGTTTGGGTCTGTTTTATAGTATCTTGATTTCTCATAAAGTCATTAGCTTCTAATTGCTCCAATCTAATTTTTTTAATTGCTTTTTGGAGAGGGGAAGGTAGGGCAATTAGGTTTAAGTGACTTGCCCCAGGTCACATGGCTAGTTTTGTGTTAAGTGTCTGAGGCCAGATTTGAACTCGGGTCCTCCTGACTCCAGGGCTGGTGCTCTATTCACTGAGCCACCTAGCCACCCAGGGTGTTATTTTCATCAGTGTATTTTTGGGTCTCCTTTAGCAGTCTGTTGTCTAGCTTTTCATGATTTTCCTGCATCATTCTCTTTTCTCTTCCCAATTTTTCTTCTACTTCTCTTACTTGATTTTCATACTCCTTCTTGATCTCCTCCATGGCCTGTAACCAATTCATATTTTTCTTGGAGGCTTTTGATGCAGGAATTCTAACTTTGTCGTCTTCTTCCCACTCCATGCCTTGATCCTTTTTGTCCCCGAAAAAGGATACTATGGTCTGTTTGTGCTTCCTCTGCTTGCTCATGTTGCCAGCCAATTACTTGACCCTTGAGCTCTTTGCCACAGTAGAACTCTGCTTGCAGAACAGAGAGAGCTTTGTCCCAAATTACTGGTGTCTTTGCAGCTGCCGGAGCTATTAGGAGGGCACTGTCTCTAAAGCATCCCACAAGCCCTGGCTCACTGGTCACACACCCCAGGACCACCACCCAAGACCGTGATCCAGATCTAAGGAGGTTAAAGCAATAGCGATTACCCTCAGGTTGTTTGGTCCCCCTACAATCCAGGGGCTCCTGAGGCAGCCATAAGGCAGAGCCACTGCCCCTCTGCCACTTCTTGCCCTGGGGGCAGGAGCCAGTCCATGCCCTTCTGTTCTTCCCTGTTCCAACAAAGTTTCACATTGACCTTTTACTTTGTCTTTGGTATTTGCAAAGTCTGGAAGCTGCCATAGCTCCTGGTTATTCACTCTCCTGAAGTCTGCTCTGGCCACTGCTGGTTGGGGCCTCCCTGAGGCTGGAACTGCGTGGCTCCTACGGGACCATGCTCAGCTCCCAGCCACATGTGATACCTTTCCTATTGGCCTGCTGACTGTCTTCCCATGGAGATTTGTTTCTCTCTATCACTTTGTGGGTTCTGTAGCTTTAAATTTTGTTTAGAGTCATTTTTTTTTACAGGTATTGGAATTGTTTGGAGCTGGAGCCCACACCACGTTTATGCTTCTACTCTACCATCTTGGCTCTGTCCCCCTGCTCATCATTTCTTAAAGCACAATAGTATTCCATCACAATCACATGGGGTAGTTAATTTTTATAATATTTGGGTGCCTTATTCATGCTACTCTCTACTTCAAATGGCAGAGAACTTGGGATTTTTAGTAAATTAAAATTTAGTAAATTATTTATATATTAAATAAATAAATTTTAATAAATCATTTCCATTTCTGATTAACATGTAATAACAAAGCCATGTTAACAATGATGCAAAGGGAGTGTGAGAGTGAGCAAAATTCATCATCAAAACATAAGAAGACCAAAATGTTTCTATACCAGTGGACTGTTAGAAAATCAGGAGAGCCACAGCAAATCTATCAGCAGAGTCACATTCTTGATCTCCAGGAATGCCTCTGTTTTGCTGAATGTCCAGTTTTTTTCATTAACGATTAGGTTCAAGTTGCCAGATATGTCATCTGGAATATAGCTGGAGTTCCTTTGCTCTTTGCCATTCTCTTCAGTGCTTTATTATGAATTTGGAATCATTTTATGTTATTAGAAGTCTTCCCTTCACATACAAATGTCTCTCTTGGCTGCTCAGAAAAAAATATTATTATTGAAATTGCTGAGTTTCACTATTAAATGCCTTGGAGTTTGAAGCATTTTTTTTCTCCAAGCAATTTTTGAATTTCTTTGAAGTTCTACAGAGTTTTCTTATATTGTTTCTTTCATTATGGCATATGAGGTTTTGTTTTTTTAATTTGCATTGTTCTTTTGGAGACAACATCCTGTCGTTATGTTCACTCATTTTGATTTGTATAGCATTCACATTCCATAAATGTTGTTACAATGGACTTATTTTTTTGTCTCCTTCAGAATTTGTATGTCCCAAATATGCTGTTCCTTTTCTTATGATTTCCATTTCTTTGGAGAGATTCTCTGTCATGTATTCAATTTTTCCTACTCTACTTTTTTTTTTCCTTTTTAAAAATTCCCTATTACCTTACCCCTTACCTCTGTCTTAAATTCATTTCTGATTTCTTTTTTAGGAGTTTCATTTCACTTTTGACCATGCTAGCACCTTTTGTTATTGACCTCTAGAGAGTTCAGAGGACTGTCTTTTTCGCAGAGGAATAATTTTTATTTTCTTGTACATTATATTTATTCATTTTGTTTGGTCTCCTTTTGGGGTATTCCTCATTTTTTTTTCTTCCTGGACTTATGATCTCTCTTTTGTTTATCTGCACTGGGATTGTTTTTGTTTGTTTAAATTATTCAAGCATTCTGTCATTATCTATTGATGTCCAGTTTTTCTTTTATTTTCCCTTTAATTCACTTTTCTGTGTCCTCCCCACCCTCTTTTCTGTGCCCCCTTCCTTTGTTACAGAGATCTCTGAGGTTGAGCTGCTAAACAATCTCAGTCTCCTGGAGTACTCTTTGGGTCCCTGGCCTGAGAAACCTATGGAAAAAGACTGGTTCCAGCTAGATTTTAAATCCTTTTGACCTCTGGTCTGGTTTTCTACACCCTTTTAACTTGTTGGTCTAAGTGCCACATATGGCATATCTTCTCTCCTTCTCCCAGGTTTCTTTCCTTCATACAGTTGTACAGAATCAGATAAGACTATAAGGTCCCTGTGAGAACTTTTTGTATCTCCAGTGCTTAGTACATTACTTGGCACACAGTAGGTGCTTTATAAATGTTTATTTATTTATTAATTGTCATTTCTTGCAGAATAAGCAGTGGAATAGTTGTGTAGAGTACCTGACAATGGGCAGTCCATACAGCTTAAGTCCCTATGGCCCATACACTTGCTTGAAATCATTCAGCAAGCATGTGGTTTCATTTGGGAGTAGAGACACAGAAGAAGGGCTGTAAATAATAAAGTTCTCGGGTGTTAATTCATGTATATTTTTTACCTTGCTTGGTGGCTGAAGTTATATTTACACACTCTAGATTCAGCCAAAATTTCTCTATCTGTTGCAAAGTCCCTTTCTTTTGAGATTTTGTATTTGGTGGGGAAAATTGCAAAAAATAAATGAACTAAATACTATTTGACCATCATCCTGATCACATGACAGGGCTCTGGAATCCAAAGGAAAATCCCTTCAAAATTAGAGGAAAAAACCCTGCAGTGAAGTAATCAATTCTATCTGGAACTGAACTGAGTCATGATCTATTGATGGAATTGCACTGAGATCTTATAACCTTCATTCATGTTCACATCCCTGACTTCTCTTGGATTAAACATAAAGTCGCTTGAAATTTTATGCCAAGTCATCCTTTGTCATTGGGAATACCTGCCCTTATTCTGAGGAACCTTTGCTGAAGAGGAAAATAAATACCTCTGCTATAGAATTCTTCACTGGAGGAGAAACCCACATGGACAGGAAAAGGCTGAACTTACTGCCCAACCAAGCATCCAATTTCCCTGGCACTTTCTGAACGAAACTCCTCCTCCTCCAAGAATTGGTCTGTTTGTTTCCTCCAGAATGGAAATTTTATTTCCAAATTCAACGAAAATGTTTCAAACATCTTGTCAATACGTGATTGGAAACAATAAGAAGAGTCAATATGACTGGCCCTTTAAGTCAAATAACAGGGAGACATCACTCCCAGACTAATCCTTTATTCCTCAGGGCCTAATTTTATAACTGGACTCCGCTTTCTTTCAAGTAATTAGGAAGTGTGAGGTATGCAATAGAGTTGCAAGAATGTATGCCATGATCCTGACTTTGGCGCCAGAAGAGGTGCACCCCCCTAATAATTCTTAATAATTATATTTCTTAATAATTATTTATTAACAAGAATTAATAATTCTTAATAATTATAATTCTTAATAATAATAATAACAGCACTCCAGAATTTTAGAGTGAGGATTTAATTCTCCATGACTTAACATCATGGTTGTTTCCCTAGAGCTTGTTGCCTTAAGGTGAAAATCTCATGAGTCTCTCTTAACCTTCAGGAAATAGTTGAGTATTTATGATTTTAAGAGGTGTATGTCAACAAGTGTCAAAACATCCTCACCATAAAACAATCTCAGTATGTTGTAGGTCTTTTCTTCTTGGATTTTACCTCAAAGTGCACAGAAGGTTGGAAACTGAGTCCTCTTTTTTCTTTATGGGGAATGGGTACACACACACACACACACACACAGAGTCTGTATATGTGTGTATGTTTATGTATGTATATATACATATACAGATAAATATATCTATATAGATAACTACATATACATATAGATATCTGTCTGCGTATGTATATGTATATATATATACACTAATATATGCATCTATATATACAAATATAGAGAGATAGATACATATATAGATAGATACTTATACAGATATATATATCGATATATACATATATATATGTACACATATACTTACACACATATACATGCATACATATATGGTTATTCAGCTGCCAGTGCTGTGCTCTCATTCTTAGTGTGACTCTGCACTTTTGCAGCTGTTTTCGATACCCACACCCACACCCTTTTTTATTCATTAAAGCTTCTTTGGCTTGGCTATCCCAAACATCCACCTGCCATCATAGCATATTATTATTCTATTGCTCACATGAATGTTTATGTTTTCTTTACTTAAGGATTTGCTTTTATTGTTCGAAGGGAAGCAAGACTCAAACTGCATAGTGTCTTACAAAGGAGAAAGGCAATATGTGGCAGCATTTTTTCTCGGAGACAATGTACAACATTTGAGCTTTTCTCTTTGGGATTTGATGATAATTATATGGCTGTCAAGTGTGGGGAAAATGGAGCAAGACAAACTCAAGTCATGAAAATGGAGCCAATGACATTAGCTCTGTTCAGTAACAAATAGCAGTGACTAAGTAGCTGACTACTGAATTGCAGGTTATCAGACAGAGTAAAGGGGAAGCCAGGTAGTCAATGGAGAGAAACTGGGCTTGGAATCAGGAAGAGCCATCTTTATCAGTTCAGATCTGGCCTTAGACACTTATTAGCAGTGTGACCCTGGGCAAGTTGCTTAACTCTGCCGCAGTTACCTCATCTGTAAAATGAGCTGGAGAAGGAAATGGCAAACCACTCCAGTATCTTTGCCAGACACTTTCTCCCATTGGTCTGTCCTTCACAGGGGGTGGGTGGGAGGAGAGCCCTTTTTGGAAATGATCTTAGGCTTTGTTCCTCTTGATTCTATAGACTTGCCACCACCACGCAAAAGGGAGTATGTACTTCCCCTTCCTCCTTTCAATTGAGTTTTGTGTTGTCTTCTCCCATTAGAATGTGAGCTCCTTGAGAGCTTGGGCTATCTTTGGTTTTTCTCGTATTCACATTCCCAACATTTAGCCCAGTTCATGATTCATAGAAAGTGCTTAATAAATGGGGTCACAAAGATTCAGACATGACTAAAAAATGACTCAACAACAACAGGCAGAATAAAACTCACTACTAATTGACTTTGTAATAAACCTCAAATTGTTTAAAATGCTGGTTTTGTCTAGCAGTCCCTTCTATAAACTAATGAAATAAATCTGTACCAAGGCTACGGCCAGTGTGGCATCCATGTTCTACATGGTAGATATGCTTATGTGTTAGACTGAGGTGTTCTTGGCTTAGAATTAACAAAAGAAATTCTAATGGAGAAGATGAAAGAGCTAAGGAACACAGTTATAATAGAGATCAAATAATTAAAGTGGACAAAATGTTTTATGTACCTTATTATAGGATTATTATATTATATTATGTACCTTATTGAATTTTTACAATAATCTTGTTAAGTAGTTACTGCATATACTATTATTCCCATTTTATAGATAAAAACACTGAGTGGGACTTGAGTGCCTGACTCAAGATTTGAACCTAGTCTCCCCTGGCAGGCAACAAACATTTATTAAGCACTTTCTAGGAGTCATGAACTGGGCTAAATGTTGGAGATGCAAATACAAGAAAAACCAAAGATAGCCCAAGCTCTCAAGGAGCTCACATTCTAATGGGAGAAGACAACACACAAAACTCAATTGAAAGGAGGAAGGGGAAGTACATACTCCCTTTTGCATGGTGGTGGCAAGTCTATAGAATCTAGAGGAACAAAGCCTAAGATTATTTCCAAAAAGGGCTCTCCTCCCACCCACCCCCTGCGAAGGACAGACCAATGAGAGAAAGTCTGTCCCTGCAAAAGGGAGTTACAGAGTAAGAAGTCTGCTGAATCACTATGTAAAGTCCAGAATCAGGAATCCTGCCTGGAGGAGTCTGGATATGTCCCCCTGGTGTCAAACTCAAATAGAAATTCTTGGAACTATTCTTGCAGTTAAATATTTACTTAGAAAAACACAAATTAATATTATCTGTGTTTCAATGTATTTTTATTTATTGTGTTCAATATCACCCAATTACATTTTAGTCTCGTTCAACTCCTATTTGTGAGCTTTGCAACCAAGGGTTTGACCCCTCTGCAGCACACCATGTTTCTTCCCTAAAGACAATAGACATACTCATAGCTCTTGAACTCTTGTCAGTTCATAACTTTCAAGTGTTCATTCTAAAGGAGTTTATTATGTATGTTATCTCATTGTTTGCCTAGTCAATTATTCTTTCAAGGACTAAGGATATATTTTCTAGAAATGATTATGCTGTTTTTGAAAGAATTATTTTCATAATTTATTATATCTATAAGTACACATGTCTATATAGTTGGTTTCAGATGACATAGTACTGGTCTTCTGTTGAAACCCCTCATTGGTTCGTTGAAACATGGCATCCAGCCAAATGCTTATGTGTTTGTCCTTCATTTTCAAAGAGGACCAAGGCATCAAGAAAATGATGACATGACTTGCAGTTGACTTGGATTTGAGTGAGGGAGGGCTGTGCAAGGTCACCAGAACCACCTGGGTCCAGTGACCAGATATTCATCAGGAGCCTGGAGATGACCCAGGATGCAAAGGGAGACCCTAGTCCTTTCAGGCTAAGACCTTTTGACTAACTCTAGCAAAGGCAAGAAATTCAAGTAGAGGCTGCCAGAATTATCTGGGTTAGTCATGTACAATGGTCTTGAATTCAGTGAACCCTATTTTTTTCACATGACACAACCTATGTAAAACTTTCCCTTGGAAGTATGAAGGATCAGAAAGACAATTTTCAAATGCTAGAGACTGCTGGGCCTGCTTAATCAGAGAAATTGGAAGGATTTGATGGGGAGAAAAAGGGGATTGGGGGTAGAGAAAGAGAAGAGATCAAAGGTTGGTCTCCAATCTACAGCTCAGCTCACAGACACTAGCACACTGAGGGTACCCATGTGTTCTTAATTGAATATTTTCATCACATGAAGAATTCCTTTCTTAAATGTGTAGCATACTCCTGAATAGGGGGTTTTTCAAGGGCGTTCAAATGACCAGAGACTACAAGTCCAATGTGACTAGAGAGGAAATTGTCTGAGTGAGATAACCAGGTCTCTGCTATTAACTCAAAGACAGCAACAAGATACTCTCTTCTGTCTCGTCTACCTGCCAGGATTGGGTGGCTGGCAAGTCCTCCTGCTAATGAGTACCTGCTCTTCCTAATACTGGAAGAAATAAGTCTTCATCACTTCGCTGTTGCATGTGCCAGTAGCATGTCAGAATCAATTTTGCAGGCAAGATACATTTCAAGGAGCAACCGAGTATGATCAGTCTTAGAGTTTCTTTAGAGATTTGATTAAGAAATAGGGAGGGAGAATACTGACTGCCCTGTCCTTTACTTTGCTGATGCATAAGATCTTAAGGGGAATTATGGCACTTTATCATTAAATGCCATCACTAAATGAGCTTCCCATAAAGTGAGGTAAGATTATACAATGATTTGTATTCAGTCATGATGCTTTACTCCTCTGGTATAATGATGTGATGAGATAGAGCTATGTGGACTACTATACATTACATGTCCATTGAGCCGCTAATCACATTTTCTTTGCTTGGCTTTTCTTTTCCTTTTTTTTTTTTTAACTTTCTATTCACTGTCTTATAAGAAAAATAGACTCCCTATTGTATTACTGAATTTAAGGAAAATGCAGTCACTGGAGCCTTTTTAATATGCATACTGAGTAGTCTAGGGCTAGCCTCTTCTAATTTCTATAATGGTTCAGCAAAGGTTTGACGGTATAAAAGGTAAGTTAAAGAGGAAAGGTTAAATAACTAGCTGAATACTCCAACATTATCTCAGGAGATTAGAGATCTGGGGCTGTCTGGATAGAAAACGGATAGATTTTCCACATGTTATTAATGACATGAACATGGTTTCATTTTCCTTGTGGAATGCTGAGTATACTGGACCACAGAATCAGAGTGTCCAGGAGGGTGGTACAATTTGTGTGGCCATGATTATGGCTTTTTCTATTCTCTGAAATGTTGCCACATTCCCTGCCAAGTAGAGATTGAAGAGGAAAAGGAAAAATAGTTTTCATAACTTCCCCTAAGGCACCAGGTATATTCTCAATATCTTTGGACCCAAACTGATTCTTGCCCAGGTCTACCTCCCTGAACCTCAGTCAGTTCAATCCTTTGACTGCTGTAAGAAAAATTTTGAGAGAGGTTAAGATTAGGAGGTAGGGGTCAGGGGAAATGACTTATACTTAAATAACAAAAGGAAAAGAAGAAGTAAGATGAGTGAAAGAACCAGGGCTAGAGGGAATGTTCTAGGGCAGGATCAATTTCTGGTCTCATGGATAATGATAGTGCACAAGCTCCCATATATCTTCATAAGCTCTCCAGAGTAAACCACAGCCACATAGCTTGGACAACTCTGGGCTCATTGTTCCAGGGAGCAAGGTTTACCTAGCAGGGAAAGATATTCATTCAACCTTCTGACAAGTACAATTGGTGACCCTTTCCTATTTTGCAGGAGATGAGGGTGGAGGGCTGGGGAAGAGGTTGAAAAGAAGATGGGTACTAGAGAATCTTTAGCAGAGTGAAGGGAAAGACTAATACAGATCTCCCTTGACAATTTGCTGGTTCTGATTATCTTCAACTTCTCTAAGACAAATAGAAATTGCTGGCATTGGAATTCTTTTCCTGCTGTGGTCTCAGCTAGGAAATTTATGTTGGGAACCCAACAACAATGATTCTTGCTATTTAATTTTTTTTTTTAATTTTAAATCTGGATAACTCTCTTACGGATAGCAGATTTACATCATAGATATGAGACCAACTTTGGAGTCAAAAAAGAGCTGACACATGACCACAAGCAAATCAACCTCTCGGCCACTCAGATAACTCCTTAAAACTCTCCTAAGTTTCAAATGAGTTTTTGATACGCCTCTGTGGAGAAAGCCTCCCCACTGGGAAGTCCCTACACTGATAGACCTATAGATCTGAACCAAAATCAGACAAAATATTTTCAATAAAAGAATTGCTTTTTTTTTTACTCTAAAATGTGTTCATTCATTCAACAGATATTTCAGTGCTGACTACATAGAATCAAGATTTCATTGTTATGCCTATGTAACTGTTGTCTGTTTGCTTCATGGATGATGTGAGAAATATTCAGTCCTGTAAAGTTTCTAGAACATTTGAAGGTTCTCTGGTTAAACTACTCAGTTACCTAATGTAATACTTTGAAGTAACCTTGAGAAGTCATCTAGTTTCTCCCTCAATCAATCAATAAACTTTTATTGTTGTTAAGTCATTTTTCAGTTGTATCTGACTCTTTCTGACCCCATTTGGGGTTTTCTTGTCAAATATACTGGATTTGATTGCCATTTCCTTCTCCAGCTCATTTTATAGATTAAGAAACTGAGGTAAACAGGGTTAAGTGACTTGCCCAGAGTCATAGAGCTAATAAATATCTGAGGTCACATTTGAACTCGCATCTTCCTGACTCCAGGGTCACAGAGCTAGTAAGTGTCTGAGGCCTGATTTGACCTCAGAAAAATAAGTCTTCCTGGCTCTAGGCCTGGCCCTCCATCCACTGTGCCACATGTCTGCCCCAATAAACCCTACCAAGCATAATGCTAACCACTGGGAATACAAAAAGAGTCGAAAGACACTCCCTGCCCTCAGGGAGCTTATAATAGAATGGGGAAGACAACAAGCAAACACATATACATGCAGTACATGAGAAATAATTAACAGAGGGAAGGCACTGGAATTAAGAGGGGTTGGAAAAGGGTTTCTTCCATACTAAACCCATTTTTGCAATTGAGTAAAAAAAAATTAACATCGCCTTCAAATTTCATCCTCTTTTCTCCTCATTTGTGTTGCCCCCTCCCCCAAAAAAGTCCTATATATGTAGAATCTGTCTGCTATTTAAATAAAGCAATTTAAACTATTTTTTCTAGTATCAAAGACTAATTTGAAGTTCAATACTGAGGGCAAAATGTTTTATCTTATTTTTAATTGCCTGAATTCTGTGAATAAAAAAACTGAATGGAACTAATCAGCAAGCTTGAAATTGCCTCTTAGTTTTAGACAGTACTGTTGGGGGCAGGGAATCAGGAGCATTTAGGCTTTCTAGAATATTGGGTTGCTCAAATGAACTACAATAAGGAAAGATTTCTAGAAGAAAAAAAAAAGATTGCTGTGAGCTTTTATGAACTTTGGGTGCTGTGAGCTTTACAAAATGATCATGGAAAATTTATGTGAAAACACGTGATCCTAAAAAAAAAGTTGGAAGGGCTTCTGCCTTAGTGGTTATTCTCATCCATAAGCAAATTCAACTAGGAAATAAAATGGAGGTTCTAATAATCACCCCTAGAGGCAGCATGGAATAGTGTGTGTGTGTGAGGGGAGGAGGGGGGAGATAGCACAATAAAACTGCAAAGACCTAGGTTCACATCATGCTCCTGGTGCTTAGGAACAAGTCAGCTAATCTCCCTAAACCAAAGCATAACCATCTGTAAAATGGACATGTTATGATAAAATGCCACGTGTATGGTTAATGATACTTGTGTAAGGCAAATAATACCAGCACACAAAACAGCTGCTAGCACAGGTTCTTTGGTCTGCTTTTCTAAAGGAAAGACAGCTTCAAAGGGGGTCAACAATCTTACTTTAATTACACAATGCAGACAGATAAGTAGAAAGAAGTGAGTATCCAAGAAAGAATCCAATAGACAGGGCTCCAACTGTCTGAACAAAGTAATAGATACATAATCACCAGACCAGGGAGCGTGAACATCTGGGTTCACAATGAGGAGTAGGAGACCCTCATAACCACAACCACTTGGAGTCTCCTCTGGCCAAATCTCAAAGAAACATTCTCTCCATGAGTGAGCCCCAAAGCAAAATACCAACCTCCCAGAATATATATAGTTTTGACTAATAGGCTCAGAGCCAGAAGGTATCACAACTCATGAGACTCAGTGCCTAATTGACTTAGTACCAAAGGGTGTGAAAGCCTTCCTGCAAGCAAGCCTACCCCTAAGCAAGCTTCCCCTTAGGCAAGTTCCTCCCCCAATGGGTTCTATGTGACTCAGGATATGTCACTATTATGAATTGGGCCGGAGCTCAAAGCAGTAAAACTTTCGTGATTGAAATACCTGTGTACCTTTAGACCTAGGAGCA
Organism: Pseudochirops cupreus; assembly: GCA_028627135.1. Classification (NCBI taxonomy): domain Eukaryota; kingdom Metazoa; phylum Chordata; class Mammalia; order Diprotodontia; family Pseudocheiridae; genus Pseudochirops; species Pseudochirops cupreus. Next base: position 144,715,538 of record CM053580.1, on the reverse strand, counting down.
TGGCCCCATTCCAAGGAAAAAAGGGAACACTTGGTCACATAGGCCTATTAACGAATGGGGAAGATCTAATATTCCATTACCCTGTGCCATGTTAAAATAGATCTCCAAAATTATGGGAGGAAAGTATATTTGTAAACCATAAAACTTTATACAAACGTGAGTTATTGCCGTTACTCTTTTGATGCATGGAGATATGGTGTTTGTTTTAAATCCCAACTGACAAAGACAATTGACATCTAAGAGGCTAAACTTACGTGATCCAGATTATTGCCCTGGTATAGCATTAATTTTGTGTTAGTAAGGGACACTAAAGGATTTTTTTTTCTATATGAAAATGTGCTAGCATAAACAGGTGAGTGGGAGAGTTGTAGAAGAGAGTTTTATTCAGAGTCAGGAACAAGAGTTCAGATCCAACCTCAGACACTTACTGACTATGTGACTTGGACAAGTCTAACCTCTGCCTACCTCATCTGTAAAATGGGGATACTAATAGCAACTCCCTCCCAGGGTTGTTGAGAAGGACATTAGATAGTGTTTATAAAGTGCTTTGTAAACCTTAAAGCAGCGGTTCTCAACCTTCCTAATGCCGTGAGCCTTTAATACTTGTATGTGGGCGTATCTGCATGTCGGCGGACCCGCCTGGAGACTGATAGAAGAGAGGTGTCTCGGTTCCTAAGGGCATCAGAAATATGTGTTTTCTGATGGTCTTAGGCGACCCCTGTGAAAGGGTCATTTGGGGTTGCGACCCACAGGTTGAGAACCGCTGCCTTAAAGCATTATATAAATGTTAGCTATTAGTATTAGTATAAAAACTAGACAATCACTTAGCATAATTAATATTGAACTATAATTCCTAACTAAAAGTTTCTATTTAAAAAACAAAAGTTTGTTTCTATTTTTAATTTTTCTTATTCAATATACTAAATGCTGAGCCTAGGTGAAAAGAAAAGCTAGAAAACAATATAATTTATTATTATTACATGTCTCTGTGGGATAAAAAACAACTTGTTCTCTCATTTATCATCTACCTATTTGATGATCTCTGTAATGCTTATCAAAGTAGTGCTCAGTGCTGAACCTCCACCACTAAAAATAATGTTCTTATATTATATGGGCAAAAGTGGCATAGTGGATAGAGTGCTGCAGCTGGACTCAGGAAGACTCCTCTTCCTGAGTTCAAATTTGGCCTCAGACACTGTGTGACCCTAGACCAGTCACTTAGACCCATTTGTCTCTGTTTCCTCATCTGTAAAAATTAGTTAGAGAAGAAAATGGCAAACCACTATGGTTTCATAAAGAGTCTAACATAACTGAAATGACTGAAGAACAAAATTACATTATATAGCATAATATATAGCATATATTATGATAATATTATGACAGCATTTATATAACACTCTAAGGTTGGCGAAACATTTTACAAATATTATCTCATTTGATGCCTATAACAACCCTGGGAAGCGTGCATGTTATTATTATTATTATTTTATGGGTAAGGAAATTGAGGCAGAGGTCATGTGACTTGCCCAGGATTGTGCAGCTAATGTGTCTGAGGTCAAATTTGAACTCAGGACTTCTGGACATCAAGTCCAGTATTCTCTCTAGTCTGCTGCCTAACTAACTTTCAAAGAAAAGGATATAAGGCTGTATCTATATATGTAAGCGAAACTAGATATTAGAATGATAAAAAAATGTTTTACTATTATGAGTCTGGACAATCAATATTGATGAATGTGTGATCATTGTGCCAATTCCATGGGTTTTCTTCAGGGATTTAGAGGTAGTAGGGATCAAAGCAGTCACCTCGTCAAGTGTTCTCAATTTCCAGACAAGGAAACTGAAGCCCATTGATTTGTCCACAGTCACATGGAAAGTAACAATACTAGAATTTGAACCCAAACATTTCGACTCTAAAAACCAATGGCTTTTCCTTACTCCACACTGCTTAACAATTTTAATTACAGGCAGTGGTCAATGACAATGTTCTTGATATACTATTATCTGAGTAAAAGGTGGAAGGTCATTGTGGATAAAGTGATAGTCCTATAATCATAAAGTCTTGGGTCCAAGTCCTAACTCTGACCCAGGCTAGCTGTGTACATATGGCCAAGTCATTTTACATCTCAGTGTTCCAGACAAGCTTCAGTCTAGATCTACAGCTACGGACTAGTTAAATGTGCATCATCAGTAGAGAGAGTTTTCTACTGGAAAATCTGTCTCTTTTACTTTCTCTATGTTTCTGTCTCTCTCTCCCTCCTACCATCTCCCATTCTATTTTTCTGTGTATATGTAACTATGTATGTGTGTATATATGTGTATGTTTATGTATATAAACATATATAGGCATACATAAATACATATATAAGTATACATATAAACATACCCATATACATATATAGTTACATATACACACAGAAAAAGAGAATGGGAAATGGTGGCAAGGAGAGAGACATAAACAAAGAGAGAGTAAAAGGGACAGATTTCCCAGTAGAAGACTTTCTACCAATGATGTGCAATTAACGTGTCTATGAGTTGTAGATAGATATATACAGATGTACATACACATATATACACACATATACAAACACACACATATACATATATGGTTACATAATATAATATATTGCATTATTGTATATTACATATGTGATACATATGCACACATGTGCATTTATGTATATGTATATATGCATCTGGGCCATTGCCAGTCATTTTGATGACTCTGGAGAAGAGAGTGAGGCTGATGACTTTGGGCAGCTCTGCCTCACTTAAATCCAATTCACTCACAAGTCAGGACATCACCCTTATGATTTCAGTGATTATGATTTCATCCTTCAAGAATGAAGGATGAACAACAACAACATTCATTTTATATATGTACATATTCAGGCCATCCCAAAAGTCTTAGTCCAGTTTTAAACTTTAATAATTTCAAAAGTATAAATGCTACAAATATAAAATATATATATAATATATATAAATATAAAATATAAATGCTACAAATATTAAAAACATCTAAAAGATTAATAATGTTAATGTTTAAAATATTAATGTTTCTTATTAAAATGCAACATAACCACTATGTTGTACTGTATGTCACTATTAGTTTATTTTGGAATTTTGTAAAATTTGGTAAAAACTTTTGCCAGTTGCTGCTCAATGCCTGAAAGAGTCTCATTTTCAGTTGGAGACCTTGAAACAAATTAAATTAAAAATGTATTGTTGAAAATTCGCAAAAATAAATATGTGAAAAAATTACATAACTAATTTTTGCATGTTTGTAGCATTGATGCTTCTAAAGTTAATAAAGCTTAAAAATGGCACTAAGACTTTTTGGGAAAACCTATATATACTAATGGGGCATCTAGGTGGCACAGTGAAGAGAGTGCTGGGCCTAAGGTCAAATCCAGCCCCAGATGCTTACTAGTTGTGTGACCCTGGACAAGTCACTTAATCATATTTGTTTCAATTTCCTCATCTATACAACGAGCTGGAGAAGGAAATGGCAAACCACTCCAGTATCTTTGCCAAAAAACAAAAACAAATGGGGTCATGAATAGTGAGACACAACTCATAAGTGTGTGCAGATATACCTCTCTTCCTTGCCTTTTCTCCCTTGTCTCCAACCCTGGTCTTCAGCTGCTCACAACCCATCTAGGAAGTTTCAGCTGCTTACACAGTTTAGGTGAGATGAGAGTCATCAACTATTTCTTCCAATGAGACAGAGCATGCCATACCATCTGCCCTTCCTTTATGCCCTTCAGACCTGTCATCTGACCTACTGTTAGAACCTAAGGACCCTTGGGCCTTGCCATCTGCCCCACTACTGCACTCTGAAGTCTTCCTGGCCTTACCATCTGCTCTGCAACTGAATTTTCTCTTATGTGTTGTCTCTTGCAATTAGAGTGTGAGCTCCATGAGAACATCCCTTTTTCTGTGTTTATCCCCAGGACTTTAATAAGTACTTTTTCATTAATTCACTTCTTTCTGAGTTTAGTTTTCTTAACTGTAAAATGAAGGATCTGTAATAGAGAATTTCTTGGGCACTTTCTAATCTAAATTTCTTAACTTCAGTCACTGCAGTTTTAGTCATTATATAGTGATCCATATTGATTATTAAGACCCATGTCAGTAAAGTGCACAGATCATTTTTATCATCATATTATCCATTTTTTTTTCTCTCTCCCCAAAGACACAGCCTTATATAATTATCTGTGGTGATGGGAATCCAACACTGTGCGGTTTTGCTAGCCTTCATCAAAGTGTTGTGATTCATACTAAAAATATATACATATAACATATGTATAGAAATATATGAGTGAACAAAATGTGTTAGTCCTTTAGAAGGTGCATTTTCCCATCATCATCTTCTGCCTCATCATTTCCAACAGACAAAACTCTTCAAATACTTCTTCATTTATAGCATGAAAAATGATTCTCCCAACACCCTTCACAGTCTTCCTGTTCTTTTGTTTTTCTTGATACTTTAGTTATGACTAGCATTTTTGTGGTATTTCAGGCTCTCTCTAGGAACAAGATTATGTTCATTTTTAAGCTACCACAAATAGAGAAGTAATATGGGAAAAGGATTATGAACTCAGTTGTTGGTCTTTCTCCTCCATGATTAGACAGTTGCAAACAAATGCAAAATTACCACCATTAAAAAAAATCCTTGTAAAGTGCATCCCAAATGTTAGGGTATCACTTTATTACTATATTTCCTTGAAAGTAACCTTGAAGAATATTTTAAACCAAAAGAAGCGCCCCGCTTTTGTTATGCCATTTAACTGGTGCTCTAACATCCACGCAACAAAAGAAGTCATTTTAAAATGACTTGACTGAAAAATAATTAAAAAGCTATTTCTATTTGCTTAAACATGTTAGCCACTGGTATAACAAGTATGTATGATTGCCTGTCTAGTCATCTCCACATTATTACCCTTAACATTCACCCCTTGCCTTTCTATGGCTTGAAGACTGATGAAAAATTTACCTATTCTGTGATGTCTTCTCCATGGGATAGTTTATTTTCCCCCTTCCCTTCTGCATTTCAGAGTCTCCCCGCCAGAGTCACTCCTCTGAGATAGACAATGATGGAGGTATTGTGCCCTGGAGGTCACTCTATAAATTCACTTTGTTCCTGGGGAAGGAAGGAAAGTCCTCTATCCTTCATCTTTAAGTCTTTTCTCCTCTTCTCCAAGTCTTATTTCCTTATTAGACTACAGTCTGTGGCTGACATGACAGAAAAGGAAAATTATAAATGTTGGAGAAGATAATGGAAAATTGGGACACTAAGGCATTTTTAGTGGAGTTGTAAACTGATTCAACCATTCTGGAGAGCAATTTAGAACTATGTTCAAAGGGCTATAAAAATGTGCATACCCTTTGATCCAGCAATACTACTACTAGGTCTGCATCTCAAACAGATCATAAAAAAGTGAAAAGGATCTACATGTATAAAAATATTTATAGCAGCTCTTTTTGTGGTGACAAAGAATTGGAAATTGAAGGGATGCCCATCAACTGGGAAATGGCTGAACAAGTTGTGATATATGAATGTAATGGAATTCCATTGTACTCTAAGAAAATGATGAGCAGGCAGGCGAATTTCAGAAAAACCTGGAAAGACTTGCCTGAGCTAACACTGAGTGAAATGAGCAGAACCAGGAGAACATTGTACACAGTAACAGCAACATTGTGTGATGATCAGCTATCATAGACTTAACTCTTCTCAGCAATACAATGACTCAAGATGATTCCAAAGGACTTCTGATGGAAAATGCAATACATATCCAGAGAAAGAACTGATGGAGTCTGAATGCAGAGCAAAGGATACGCTTTTCATTTTCTTTGTTTTGTTTTGTGTTGTGGTGTGCATGTGCGTGTGTGTGTGTGCGTACGGTTTTTTCTTTCCTTCTATTTCTTCTTTCACAACATAACAAATGTGGAAATAAGCTTTTTAAAAAAAAGACTACAACCCAGGTGAGGACAGGATTCTCATCTCATCTAAACTTTGTCATCTCCCCAAGTCCTTAGCACGATGCTCTGCATATATTAGATACTTAATAAATACTTCTTAGGATTATGTTTGTATTCTCTTAAGAGAAAGATTAGGGGGATGAAAATAACTTGTTGATGCTATGTACCCATAAAGGATGAGTTACAAGCCAGGTACCTTTAAATTTAGGTGGGCACAGTGACTAGTACTAAGTAGTGCTAGTGTGAGGATATGACAGCAAGAAGTTCTTCCCTGGCTAAGAAAGGATGTTGGGATACCTAGGGAAAAGAGGATAATTGGGATCCAAAAGAAGGAACAAGGTGAAGAAGACACACTTCAAATGCTTCACTGTTTTGCCTAGGGCCAGTCCTATTTTTCCATGGCTCTGAACATTCAAAGTGACAGTTTTCTTCTTTTTTCAACTTTTCCTTCCTACCATCCATGTCTTGGCTCTCTGGAAGAGGACAGCCACCTTCAGGCCAGGTTTTTGTGACTACAATAACTTGAGTAAATCAAGCAAAATAGGTCAACACTCCTCTTCAATTTGGCCCTATAGATCTTGATGTGGACAGCTGTTGAACAGGGCACTGTGGGACCTAAGAGCTTTTTATTAAATTCATGCAAAAGTGTGAAGAAGACAATTAGATTTGGTCTTAATGAAAGATGGAATAGGTGGTTGACCATCTGGTATGAGGCAGTATGTCATAACTATCGTATGAAATGAGGCTAAAAAGAGGGAAATGTCAGATGATGGAGGACTTCAAAATACCAAGTAAAGTGTGAACTTTGATGGGTCAGCAATAGAGCAGATTTCTGAGCAGAGGAATGACATGAGTAATTTATGTATAAGGAAGAATTACCTGGTGGTGTGAAGGGTGGTTTTGAAGTAGGGGGGGAAAAAAGAGAAAAGATCTCTTAGGAAGATCTTGCAATACTCTAGGTGGGCAGTAGTCAGGGTATATTAGGAGCAAATATCCTTCCTCCCCATGCTCTTGTTACACTAGGTTTTCTGTTATTTTTTTTTCCTTAGTAATTATTGAGGCATTGCTTGAGACTTGAGTGTCAGAAATTTTTCATTACCTGAATGCAAAGCAGCTGCAAGGAATTGGGGGAGAAGGGGCTTGCTAGTGCTTCACTGGTAAACGGTGATGAGAACTTTACTAAGCTTAATTAACTCAAGAGATTCTCAAAAACTAACCTAGTTTACATCAGGGGAGGGCTTAGGATATTGTTTCTACCATGCCTTAACTACCAACCACCTGGTTTATTGTGATATTATCCTTATAGGGATTCCCTTTTTTTTTTTTTCCTATTTCTGTCTCACAACCCTCCTGTTGATTACCTTTCAACTGCTATGGCTAAGTAAGTCTCCTATTGCTAACTGTTGAAGGGTCAATGAGTATCTCTTTTTGTTCCAATATCAAATCTAAACTAGCAAGGAAGTGGTCTGAGTCAGGCTCAGCTAGAACACAGGAGATGAGGGTGGAGGCATGGGAGAAAAGAGGAGAGAAGAGCTGCAGAGATATGGTAAAATTTTAATAATAAGTTCTTTGGGGGAAAAATATATGCATGACACTCTTTTAAATTTAATCTGCATTATTGACATTTTCTCCATCACTTTCTTAAGTCTGGGCAATCAACATTAAATCAGCCCTGATATCTGAAATTTGCTGATTTCTTAGATATAAATGCTCCCCCCCAAAATTTAACAATCCACTCTCAAACAAAGTCAATATTACTTGGCTCCAACAGCCCTCTGGTTTGATGTGAGAGATAATATGGGACTATTATCAATAGGATCTGGAAATTGATTGGGGAACACCAAGATAAGTTCCAGATGGATATGTGTTTTAGATATAAAAATATTCACATTATTAATTAAAGGAACAAGGAAGAAATTACATGAGATAGAGATGAAATGAGAGAGAGAGATCTGCATAGAGATGTTAGTAAGGAGTTTGATAGGGTAGAAAAGAAAGAGACAAAATAGGAGGCCAAGATCAGGACTTTAGTTAGGAAAAGGAAAAGAAATCAAAGAAAAGAATGATCAGAGAGGTGGGAGCACAACTAAGGGAATATAAGTATATCTGAAGTCAAAGGGAAAAAATGCAGATAGAAAGAATCCTTGGACAGCAGCATCAAATCCAAAGTTACATAATCACAAAATTATAAGAGATCATGAAATGAAGTATTGCTATTTCCTCACTATAACTAGCCAGTCCCAGGTCTGACCATGATCTTTCATGCTGGCCATATTCTTATCTCACACATGTGATGGACAAACCCTCTGTGCCCTACCAGAAACTCTCTCTGTCTCTGTCTCTCTCTCTCTGTCTGTCTGTCTCTCTCTCTCCCTCTCTCTTCTCTGTCTCTCTGTCTCTCTCTGTCTCTCTCTCTCCCTCTCTCTTCTCTGTCTCTCTGTCTCTCTCTCTCTCATACATACACACACACACACACACACACACACACACAATTTTCACTTGTTGTTCCAATGCAATCAAATCTACAAAACCATTCCTTAAAAGGAAATTGACAGTTTGATTTTTTCCCACTCATCCTGGTTACTTCCTTAACCAAAATATACGTCATCTCCCCTTCTTCCTTTGTAAGCTCTTTGAGGGCAATGTCTTCTGTTTGTTTTCCACAGGGCTTAGGACAATGCCTGATGTAATAAACACTTAATGAAGGTTTTTTCATTCATTCGATCAGAAGAGCTAGAAGTCGGTATTCAATAAATGTTGTGGAAGAATAAATATTAGGCAAATAATTTTGCATTCTACTTTTCAAAATTTTTGGGGGGGGGGGAAGGCAAGGCAATTGGAGTCAAGTGACTTGCCCAAGGTCACACAGCTAGTGAGTGTTAAGTGTCTGAGGCTCGATTTGAGTTCAGGTCCTCTTGACCCCAGGGCCAGTGTTCTATTCACTGTGCCACCTAGCTGCCCCCCTGCATTGTATTTTTAAGAGAAAGAACTCTTTCTCAAAATAATGTAAAAGATAGAACATCCAACTCAGAATCAGGCACCTGTGTCTATTTAAATCCGAGTTCTACTCTTTGCTTTCTAAGTAGCCTATGACAAGTCACCCTGAGACTTGTTTCCTCTTATTTAAAATAGGGATAATATAAAATAAAATAAATTAGGGATAATAATATTTGCACTCCCTGCCTCACCGTGTAATTGGCAAAGAAAGTACTTTGCAAGTCATAAAGCACTATAAGAAATGTAACCTGTTATAATTATCAGTGTGATGTATTTAAGCTAATTTGGATAGTGTTTAGTCAGTTAACCAAATGGCTTTTGGCTCGGTTGCCCTGGCAACATTTTACAACCTATTACTTTTGTCAAATATCTCAGTAAGATGGTTCTTCATGCATAGGGTCCCTTTCAAAAGAGCCTATATCCCTGATAGAGTGGAGCATTTTGAAAGAAAAAAAATTAAAATTATTGAATGAAGATTCAAAATTGTTTCATGAGAGCCACTCCTTTTTAAAGAGCAATGAAACATGTACATAGATAGATAGATAGATAGATAGATAGATAGATAGATAGATAGATGTATGTATGTGTGTGTGTGTGTGTACATATATGTATACACATCCATTTCTTAAAGTAGTATAATGTTTGAATATAGAGCTCCCTTTAGAGCATGGTAAGTAGGATTGTGTCCTACATCCCGACATCTTGGGGTCAAATTCTGGGATAGAGAGGCAAATGCCTTCTGTGTTTCACCCCTTTCCTCCAAAGTCAGCCCCTTGATCCCTACTCCACCCCTGGACTTCTACTTTCTCCAAGGCCATGAGTCCTTTGTGACCCTTTCCCAGGGTATTTTCCAAATAAACAGTCGATCAATGAGCATTAATTAAGCACCTACTCTATTCCAGATACTTAGTTAGAAATTAAGAGTGCAAAGAAAAGTGACCTGAAAGGTGGAAATTCTTAAACTCAGAAAGCAAGCAGAGGACAACATTTAGTCTTTTTCCTAGAATACGAAAGACCGGCTAGATTTACAGGCTCAGTCCCTCTGACTATTTTTATGTTAGTGCTCATTCAAGTGGTCATCTGTATATTTTTTTGCCATTGTGCTTTGTCATATGGTATCAACAAAACAGAACTATTAAAGCATAAGTGCCCCCCGTCTCCCTCTCTCTCTCTCTCTCTCTGTCTCTCTGTCTCTCTGTGTCTCTCTCTCTCTGTGTCTCTTGCTCTCTCTGTCTCTCTGTCTTTCTCTGTCTCTCTGTTTCTCTGTCTCTCTATATAAACACACATATATACAGATATATATAGACATAGACATTTCGTGTGCGTATATATGTGTGTAGGGGTTTGTATATGTGGATATAGATACAGATATAGATTTAGATTTAGATATAAACATGGCCCCTACTATCTGAGGTCTAGATATGTTAGATTTTACAATTTCCTCCAGGGGTTCTCTGATACCCTTAAGGGAGTTGGAGCTGTTTAGGCTCTCTACAGATGGTTCTAGCTCACACCAACAGTGCTTCACCAACTGTAAAAGTGATCCCCTGCACCTTAGTTCCATTTTGCCACTAACAGATTAGCTTTTATGTTGAAATATTTACTTCAAGAAGAATAATTGTAAACATATAAATTTCTCCAACAAAGGAGTAATCCCTCCCTCCTACCTTTGTACCACTTCAGTCTCTAAGGAGGGGAGGTTCATAACTTAGTTTGGTTCATATAGAGTTCAACCTCATTGCCAAATGTAGAACTCTCTTGAGAATTCCAAGCTCAGCTGGTTGGCTGCACCATCCCACCTGGAATATAAGATTGCCATGACTCCAACTTCTGGGTTCTTTTATGTGTGTATGTGTACGTGTAGATTATATATACACATATATACATATATGAATATATTTTTATAATTTTACCCCCAATTACATTAAAATAATTTTTTTAACATTTGGGTTTTTAAAGTTTTGCTTTCCAAATTCTATCCCTCCCTCTCACTCTTCCCTCCCTAAGATGACAAGCAGGCAGATATAGATTATACAAGTGTAATCACATAAAATATTTCCATATTAGTCATTTTGTACAAGAAGTCATTTTTGTACAAGTCATTGTTGTACAATGTACAATAATCATTTTTTTACAAGAAGACAAAGAGAAAAATGAAAGACAATGAAAAATAGCTTGCTTCAGAGTTCAATGAGGATTATCTCCAACTAAGGAAATAACACAGTACAGAAATAAATACCCCCAGACCCAATTCTCAGAGCCAAGAACAAAAGAGAAGGAGCAGAAGAAAAGTTCTTTTGCTGTTACTGGTTCAGTTCATTAGTGTCCTCACTGAGGTAAATAACTGATAAGAGAGCATTAGAATGACAGAAAATAGTTTAGGCAACTAATCAAAGGTGACTGCCTCCATCCATGTGGTAGGGGACTAAGAGTTCAATGCTCTAAGGGCTGCTCAAGGATACCGCCATGTTACATAATCAAGGAATACCTACATATGCCTGGGTTCCATGTGATTATTGGAAATATTATTTGTTCTGAATTATCAAAGTATTCTTAGAGAAAAAGCATGGGGCATTTGTATAGTGGCATAAAAATCCAGTGTCAAAACAGTCTCATGTCAAAGTCAAAAAGTCTGGATTGGCCATGCTCTCAGGAAAGATGGGAGGGCCTTGTGCAAGAAGGATCAGATATAGCAAGTTGCCATTTGTACAGACACTCATCTTTTCACTGAGTCCCCTTTTCTTTTTTTAAATTAATTTTATTTTTAATTCATGGAATAAAACAAGCATTTCCATAACATAGTATATAAAAAAAGATGATTGCACATGAAACTTACTCTACTATATAAAACTTTCTATTCCTCCTAAATAAACAACAAAGTTATCATGTACATTTCTTTTTTCTTTTTCATTCTTTCTTTCCCTCCTCTCCCCATCCCACCCTAGAGATGGTAACCATTAGACGCAAATTATATATATATGTATATATATATATGTATATGTGTGTGTATGTGTGTGTGTATGTGTGAATGTGTATGTATATGTTTATGTGTAGACAAACATGCAAAATTATTCTATACATACTTCTATTTATCAATTCTTTCTCTGAATACAGATACTATCTTTCCTCATATGTCCTTTATAGTTAATTTGGTTATTTATGATGGTCAAAAATAACTGATTTGTTCAAAGTCATTCTTAAAACAATATTGCTGCTACTGTATCCACTGTTCTTTTGATTCTGCTCATTTCACTCTTCATTATTTCATACAAGTCTTTCCACATTTTTCCAAAATCATTGAGCTCATCATTTCTTATAGCACAAATATATTTCTTATATTCCATCACAATCATACCACATATACCAGTCATTCCCCGATTGATGGGCATTCTTGCAATTTCCAGTTCTTTGCCATCGCAAAGAGGACTGCTATAAACAGGACCTTAACGACACATACTTGCCTCTATATTCCTAGATAGACAAATAGAGCCATAACTATCATTTTTTGCGTATAAGACAGCAGCACAAAATGTATACTGGCAAGTGGTACAAATACACCTTGAATTCATTTAAAAAGAGAAGAAGGTCATGTGAGATAGTAGTGGAGACCCCAGAATACTGAGGTCTTTGCTGGGGAGAAATCACAGCATCAGATAGCTTCTTGTTTTACCAAGTTATTCCTGATAGTTGGGTTTCAAGATAATTCATTTCTGTTCTGCTGATGGACTTCAAGTGTCCTCAAAATTTCTCTGCCCTGAGGTAATGTCCCAATCACTCCATCATAGTTATGGCTTTGAAAATAAGTAGCACACATCTTTGTTTTTCTGTCCAGTAGAGGGATGCTAAAAAGAACCACAAGGAATTGATATCTAAAGATGGAATCCCATGTCAACATACCATGTTATTATATCAACTCAAAAGCACTCAAGATTCTTTGTAGTTTCCCATTCCTCTCCTATAGAGACCTTTGTTTTGCTCCTGTAGGGCATTTTCTAGTCTATCACATCGACTTACACTGCAGAAGACATCTTTAAATGGTTAATTTAAAATGTGTAAGTGGTCAATTACTACTTTTACCATGGGACCACTTCACAAAAGCATTCACAAATGCTTATAATGTACCAGGTCCTGTGAAAAAACACCAGAACCACAACAAAGGGTCAAAATTGTCCCTGGACTCAAGATGCTCACAATTGAATGGCCTTGTTTCTACCACGTGATGCATACTGTTGTCATCTGGTAAGAGAGTCATGAAATATCATATCCTCACACATGGAATCTTTTAGTACATGCACAAATTATTTGTGTGTTAGGAATGCCGAAGTTACTGGATAAATACAAGACTATTACACCAATCACCTTCAAGACATAGAATATCAGTGGAAAGGGGAAAAAAATCTAAATGAGCCCTAATTATCACAGGAAAATCTCAGAGAAAACATTATAACATATATAATAAACATTTTTGAAAGCTTTCTCAAACTACATTTTATTCTTGTTTGTCTACATTAAACTTCTTAGTTAATTAAATGGGCACATCAGCTTGAGGCAGAGAAATTGATTTGATACAGAGGACATTGTCTCAACAGAATAGCAGATTTTTTTTAAAGTAATCAATTTTCCTTGATGGTGTGCAAATTTAACTCTAGATGGGGTGGAGGAGAGAGAAATCAGACAAAATTTCTTTTCCCTTTCATTCTTTTTGTTCTTTCAGGACATGTTAAATAAATATGGCACCAGGGGAAAATACATCTGAATTTACCTAGTACCTTTAACGTTCTTGGAAAGAAAAAAAGATAATGGTAGCTAGGTGGCTCAGAATAGAACACTGGCCCTAGAGTCAGGAGGACCTGAGTTAAAATCTGGCCTCAGACACTTAACACTTACAGGCCATGTGACCTTAGGCAAGTCACTTAACCCCTATTGTCCTGCTTTCCCCCTCCAAAAAGGAAAAAAAAAAAAGAAAGAAAAAAGAGACTTTGGTCTCATTACACAGAAAGCCCCCCATATATACAGCTGAAAATGGTCCTCCTGTATAACTTTTGCATTTGTTTTTAGAAGTAATTGTTTAGAGCAGCAATTTCTTTCAATACAATGAGTCACTGTAGTATAAACCCATCCCAATAGAAATATGAAAGGTAATAAAGGACTGAGTGGACTTGATGTGGTACTTTTCTCATGCTGTTCTAAATCAGTGAGCTAGATTCTTATTTTCCTTTGCAACTTTTAATTTCACAGAGTAATCAAAGAACTATATTTGGGCTTTTCCCTAAGATTTCCGAAGACAGGCTAGAAATTCACAGGCTCAGTCCCCATGACGATTTTTGTGTCAGTGTTCATTGAAGTGTTCATCTGTATAGTCACTCCTGCCCTGAAAGAATTGGCTTATACTGTCTTGTACTTAGAATGTAGAATAATTGATTTGACTACATGGATCACCTGTCATTTCTATGTCACATTCATACTTCCCTTATTTGTGTTTTCATTGGTGAGAAAGCCCCCTCCATCCTGATATAGACAACTACTCTTCTCTGCCTTTGTAAATAAATGCCATAGCTGAAAAAAAAATCATCTTCCAATGAAGAACCTGTTCACTCTCAGGTAGGCAAGTCTGCAGATGACAGACACACAATCTCTCTCTTGGGCCCAAACTCAAAACTTTCCCAACTTGGTAGGACCTGTGCCATTTAGTTTTGATCTGAAGAACTTAAAATGAGGCATGAGAGGAGAGGTTTAATGGAGGGGAGACAGAGAGACTTTCCTTGCTGACACTTTAAAATTTTTTTAAACAAAAACAAAGATGGAGTTCCTTTTTAATTATGCCTTTGGCTTCCCGTGGCTTCATCTTTCCTCCAGCATTAGTATCTATACACCATCGCCACAAGTGATCTTTGAAGATATATGTTGAAAATGTTTATAAGAATATACACATTTAAAGTGATACAGTGATAAGTATTTTTAGAAGCATTTCTTTATGCGTTTCTACTAACAAACTGATCCTAAGATATCCTAAGAAAAAATGTGTTACAGTGGACAAGAATGTGTCCTGTGCAATAAAATGGGATGTCCTCGAAGAATTTGGGGACAAAAATTGGTGTTGGGTTGCGTAAGTCTTTGAGTGATAAGGAATTGTTTATGTTATTTTATTGAGCATCAATTGTTTTAATAATATCTAATAATCAATATATCTAATAATCAATAATAGCATCACTTGCTGTGTGCCAGACACTGTGCTAAGCACTCTACATTCTCTCATTTGGTTTTTACACAACCCTGGGAGGTAGGCTCTATTGTTATCCTTACTTTACAATTGAGAAAACTGAATGAAATAGAGATTTTTTTTTTCTAAAATAACTTGCTTAGGTTTACACAACTAGTGAATGCCTGAGACTGGATTAAAATTAAAATTAAATTAAAATCCTGACTCAAGGCCCAGTGCTAATCACTAGTCAGTGATTGTGTGAAAGTAATTATATCTAGGCCTGCATCAGTAAGTAGGCATCAACTAAAACAGGAGGTAGGGAATATATTTAAAGCCTTCTAGGGAACTAGAAATTGAGCAGTCAGTTCAGTGTAAAGAGTTTTGCTCTGATAGTATGTAAACTCCTTGAAGTCAGAGACTACGGTATTTCGTTTTGGTCTTTGTTTTCCCAAGCCAAGCTCAGTTTTTTGTGAGATAGTATTCTTAGAGCCTTAACAGTGGTCATAAGAATGCTTGAATATTGAACCTCCCAAATCAAAAGCAAGTTTTTCTAAGGGGAGAGAAGTAGGGAATGGCATGGTGAAGTCCATGGATTTTAGGGGAGTTCTTTCCTTAGCTCCATGATGATCATACAAATCTATCAAAAATGACCCCATATAATAAAAGTGGAAATTTTAAACATAATCCTAAAATATAAGATATATATGATTAATAGGGAAAATAGGTGAACAATAGATTATTAATTTATATCTATCCTAGACTGGTCAGAGTCTGCTTTGATGTAATTCCTAACAGAGAGAGGAAGAAAGAGAAAAGGA
>CM053580.1:144687684-144699442 GCA_028627135.1 Pseudochirops cupreus | reverse complement strand
AGAGAGAGAAGCACTTCAATCTTCTGATTAATCAAGATGGAAAAAGAGAAGAGAAAGAAGAGACTATTAAGAAGATGACCAAGTCTCCATTCCTTTGGTTTACCTAAAGGAAAGAAAAGAGAGAGAGAAGAATAAAAAAGATTTCACTTTTATCATTGACTGGCAGAAAAGAGAGCAGGATAAGGAGAGAGACTCCTTAAAATCTATGTCTTAAAGCTCTAGTTGCTAATGCTAGTTAGGATCGGGTCACATGTTCCTAGCCAAAGTCTTCCTTGCCAGGATCCAAGGTTGCTCCTCAGCCATTCTCTCATCTCAGGAGTGAAACAATATCTCCCCTCTGTACAAAAACTTTGCGCGCTCCAAAGGTCATTTGATGAAGTATGCTTTTTCAAAGAAGTCACTCTTAAATAAAAACATCACTTTTGAACCAAAGGAGCCCTATCCCATTCAGAATCTTACATGCACACATACTTAGAGATCCTATAGGCTAAAGAACCTTGTTTTATTCCAGTGAAAACCATTGCTTTAGTTATCCCCAGAATCTCAAAAATATACAAAGCGTGTATGATGCATATAATGGCAATCTACAAGCTTGGGAATTTTCAAAACTGCAAGCAGGTGTTTGCTCTAGTGACTCCCCAGATGGAGGTTATGTAACCCTGAAAGTACAGCCTGGGCAGCAAAGTGAAACTTAATGGTTATTAACAAGGAGAGATCATAGCTGGTCTAAGACAATCTGGTGTCTACAGATCAAGGAATAACCTTCAGCCGAGTCCAGCATTCCCCAGCTCCTATGGAAAAGTGGTTTCCCTTGACTTCGTGTATCATAACAGTGAGAGACCTTGGCCTGGAGTCTCCCTTTACCAGTCCCTGAAAGAGTCCCCCTTCCTTACAGTTCTATGGCAGTGTCTGGATAAGAGAGGCTGATGTTGAGTCAAAGTCCTACATGAATTATCTGGTGAGCGCTAGTCAATGACGACAGTAACCTAGAGCTCCTGTGATGTATGTTCTACTTGTTAATCCTACCAGAGGAGCTGTGAACCTGCCTAGTTGTCTTAGATTCCACATCTCTGAAATTGGTCCTTGAGGCTGTCTTTATAGCTTGGCATCTATTTGAAGCGCTTAAACTATCTTGGTAATTGCTTCCTTCTGGATCCCTTCAGTTCCTAAGAATTATGATTGCAATATACGTTGTTAACTTGTATATATTGTAATGCCACTTTTGAAATGTTTCCTAAATAAACAGGAGCCTCAGAGACATCTTTGACTTTCCCTCTCCTTCACACTTCACATCCACTCAGTTGCCAAATCTTGTCTCTTTTCCCTCCACTCAGCCTCAGTTTCAAAGTTACGAAAGCTTTGAAAGTTGGAGGATATTAATGGGAGACGTGGGCTATGTGGACTTACTGAAGCAAAGTCATCAAATTAGAGATTTACAGCTAGAAGGGAATTTGCCATTTAACCTCCTACATCAGATCCTTATCACTCCTCCCTAGACTATTTCAATTGCCTTCTAATTGGTCACCCTGCTCCTGGTTTCTCTGATGTCCAATCTATTCTCTACACAGTAGCCAAACTGATACACCTAAAGTACAGATCTGACCTTGAACACAAAAATTTTCAGTGGCTCCCTATTGCCTCTGAGAGAATAATAATGAATAAAAATTATAATTATTATTATTTATAAAAATTAAAAGTTATTATTTATTACAATTTATCATAATAATCAATAATAGCAGCACTTGATATGCGACAGACATTGTGCTAAGCACTCCTACATTCTCTCATTTGGTTCTTACAACAACCCTGTAAGGTAGGCGCTATGATTATCCTTATTTTACAGTTGAGAAAACTGAATCAAATAGAGATCTTTTTTTCTAAAGTAACTTGCTTAGGTTTACACAACTAATGAATGCCTGAGACTGGATTAAAATTAAAATTAAATCAAAATCCTGACTCCAGGCCCAGTGCTCTATGCACTGTGCCACTTTGAAAAGATACAAAATAAAATAATACCTAAATAAAATAGAAAATCCTCAGTCTGATATTTAATACCCTTCCCAGGGGTAGGGAACCTGTGGCCTCAAGGCCACATGTGGCCCTCTAGGTTCTCAAAGGCAGCTCTTTGACTGAATTCAAACTTCACAGGACACATTTGTTTGGATTTAGTCAAAGGGCCACCCTTGAGGACCTAGAGGGCCGCATGTGGCCTTAAGGCTGCAGGTTCCCCACCCCTGCCCTATACCATCTCATCCCCATCCACCTTTCCACTTTCATTTCATATAACTCCCATTCCTACACCCTGTGCAAGGTAAACTGGCCTGCCAGCTATTTCCTAAACACAACATTTCATCTCTTGCCTTTGCAAGATGGTCCTCTAGTTCTGGAATGTGCTTCTTCCTCCACTTCACGTCTTGAAATTTCTCATTTCCTTCAAGACACAGCTCAGGTAACACGTTTTACAGAAACATCATTCTGGATTCCCCAGTTGTTAATGTTCTCTCTCCTTCTTGAAATGATTTTTGCATTATTTTGAATGTATTTGTGGGTATTTATCAATGTATATCAAGTGTGTTCCCCTAGATAGAAGAATGTTAGTCTCTTGAAAATGAAACTGTTCCATTTTCACCTTTGTATTCCTTGAACATAGCATAATTCTCTGCACATACTAAGCTCTCGATAAATATTCATTGAGTTGATATTATAAAATGCAACATACCAGAGAGAAAGCCAGCCTCAGAGTCAGGAAGAACTGGTTCCAGATCTTCCAGGGTCACGTATAAGACATCTGATAGCTCAGTGTCATAAGTATCAGCCTATGAATATATGTTGTATAGAAAATGCTAATCTGCACTGATAACGGCACTTCTTCATGAAGAGATCCTTATGCCAATAAAATAACCAATCTATTTAAAAAAACATAAACAATATGTTCTTGGGATCTATCTGGCAGGTTTGACTTAGAGATGAGAACATTCCACAATGTGACACTAATAATGGCTCAGGAGTGAGAGAATTAGTACAGCAAATGGTTAATTGTGGGAATGGAGTAAACCATATTGACTTCTGTCTTATGGATGGAATTCAATTCTGAATCTAGCTCAGTTCCCTTTCTATTCAATTATGGGTCTAGTCCAATTTCTGTCTTGTGAGAAAACTATTCAACTGTGGGAATTGGGAGAGAAAAAAACTTTATTGCATTGTTCAAACCTAGCCTTGCATGACTGGGAAGCTAGATCACCTCTACCTGCTGCTTAGATAGGTCAGGGGTCCTCCCTGAAGTCTCAAGGCCACATGTGGCCCTCTAAGTCCCCAGGTGGGATCCTTTGAATTCAAACTTCATAAAACAAATCCCCTTAATAAAAAGATTTGTTCTGTAAAACTTAGACTCAGTCAAAAGGCTACACCCAAGGACCTAGAAGGATATATGTGGCCTTGAGACCATGGGTTCCCCACCCCTGACTTAGGTTATGCTGACTAGAAATCCAGTCAGATCTGAATATTGATGCAAGGAGTTTTGTCACAATTACACATCTCAAGCAATCTGTATGTCTTATCTGAAAACTGCCCTCATACTGGTCACTCAGTTATTATTTACATATTTCATTGATTGAATGCAGATATATGGGGGAAGTGGGACACCTCTTTCTCTGATTTCAGGACTTGCACCTGTTCCCTCTCTCCCTCCTAACTTGGAAAATCCCTCCTCTTTCCTCCAATAAGAAATCAGATTAGCTAATTTGTGTCCTGGTTAATTGTTCTCTTTTAATTAATTGGTCTTATTTGATTAATTGTTTTTAATACATAAAAATCTGTCTCCCTCTGTATTCACGGTCCAGTGCCAAAGCTCAGAAAGGCCTAGGTTGTGATTTGTTATGCAATTGGCATGCATTGCTTAACAAATTGCTATGCTTGGAAGCTCAAACCTTTGCTTTCTCAGTCATTTCATCTTCTGCCTGCCACAGCAGCTAACTCCCTTTGGGATTCATGACAAATTATCCTTAGACTGAATTCTATTTTAAGATAAATATTTCAAAACTTTAGGTATCTGTGAGGCTAACATTCCACTCATGCAGATTGCAACCCTCTTACACATTATCAGATGGTTTAATGAGTTATAGGTTGGTTCGTTGGTTTTAAATCCACAATCTAGAAGCCAACCCTCTGGTGATGAACTTTCTAAATTGAATTAGTCTGGCAATAATCCTCTCAGTGTGTTGCCAAGCCCCTACCTAGGGTCCTTTCATTCTGATCTAACTTGTCAGAACTTATATTCCCCAAGCATACTCTTTGAGAACCCTGAGTTATCTCCATTCTATGATAAGATGAAGCAGTGTATGTGAGGTGGATTTTAGTGCACATAAGGTGGATTTTGTTATTCTTTTTTAGATAATAGTTCCCAAGATCATAGATACTAGTTCCCAGGATCCATGGCCATAACAATCTACTAGTTTCCAGGCTCATGACTTGAATGCAATCCCACCATGTTTGCACATCATATTATCATCTTAAAATAATGTAAACATTTGAGTTAAGCTGGTAGACATCTACTGCACATGTGCTATGCTAAGTCACCATGATATTGCTAAAGTTAATATAAACTTGTGAGGTTATTGGTGGCAAATTGCCTTTTTTGTGTGCTTCTTTATAAATCAAGTGGGCACTGGTCAGTAAGTGGGGAATAGAAATACACAAGGGGAATGTGAACGTGTGTATGTGCCTTGACCAGCACCCATTAAGACTTGGTGGGGAGGGGGAGAATTCACAAGCTGGAATGCTGTGTGTGTGTCTTGATCAGCCCCATTGAGATGCAGGGGATCCTGTAAGAGTTGGAACTCCCATTCTGGCCCACCCCTGGGAGGAGAGTAATTAGGGGATGCTGTAGGAGTTGTGCTCCCATTATCAGCAACCCCAATAAGAAGAATAAAGTAATTATTTAACCCCTTATCATGTCTCCAATGCTATCCTTCTGGCTGCGCATATCAAGAGTGAGTCTGCTAGAAAAGTTCCCATGTGCACTTCTGCCTAACAGACAGTTTATGACTTCAATAGGGACTTATGAGGAATAGTGTTATTTAATTAAGTTCGATGTAACACATATTTTGAGTGCCCATCATTCCAAAGGTACTACGAGTGAAGAAAAGAAGCGTGAGGTACCATCCTGCCCTGCTGAAGAAAAGTGCTAGTGAATTTATTTTATAAATATGTTCTGTGCATCCTCTGAATAATTGTAAAGATCTCAAACACAGGGAGGGAATGTGTCTCCTATTTCTTTTGTGCCTTCTCAGTAACCCTCCATATACGACGATCAATTGGAAGTCTTGGGTTTGTTCGTTTAATTTCAAAGCAATGGGAAACATGGTCTGTGTGGATATATTGAAACATAGGATGTGGATAGGATAGGATCAAAGGATCATAGGATAGGATCATAAATTTACAAACATAAGTGAACTAAGCATTGAACACTCTCATTTTACAGATTAAGAAAAAGAAACCTGGAGAGATTAAAAACTTGGCCAGTATCACATAAATAGTAGCTACCCTAATTACACAACTAGTATTTTTTCCTATTGAATCATTCTCCCTGTTTTGGGGGGCAAGAAAGAAGTATTGTGCCTCTCTCAGATTGCTCTCCCAACTTTCATTTGGACTGGTGCATTGGGTCCCCCAAGAGCAGCTGCTACCTCAAGGCTCAAAAGACACAAAGAAGGGTATCATGCAATAGTACTTTATTTCATAAGCCCCTACCAGTGTGCATCTCATTAATAATCAACCAATAGGCCTAATTATTTAACAGTGACTAGAAATCATGATTCTCAATCCATAAGGGAGGGTGTAAAGAGAGGACCACAACCAACACCCCAATAGCTGCTGCTGCTGGGACTTGTTCAGGCTGCATTGAGTAGTAAGGGCTTATTCTCCTGTGAAAGGGAATGTGAATATTACATTCCAATTACTCTTAGCTTAATGCAAGCCCTGGCTCATTAAAGGGGTTTTCCTAAAAGGGGACCTATCTGGCCCATGGCCAAGAGTTTTGACAACTTCTTTGGTGAGCCCCCTATTGCCCTCTGGATTGTGTGAAGGGGTTAAGTAAACTGAAAGCCCAATTCTTCTTCTGATTAGCAAGGTAAGGGCATTGCTACCTCCTAGGGGAAAAGATTTTGCTGACAAGATCAGATTTCCCAGTGCAGTTCCAAGTTAAGTGGTCAGAGAAGCAGAGTTGGAATGGAAATAAATCAGAATTTTGCATTTCAACTTGGACAACTGGGAGCACATAAACTATGCCAAAGAGCCTGGGGCAAGTTTCACAAAATGACCTGGGGCATTTTGAAATAACCTTATAATATAGATACATCATAGATACATGGATATAGATATAGAGCTATACACATATATGTACATATATATATATATATATATATATATATATATATATATATATGCATGTTGTATGTACTTATCTGGGTACATACAGTGTTATCCCTGTATAAAGGCTCTCAAACTTTTTGGTGTCAGGATATCTTTATGCTCCCCCCACCTCCAAAGAGCTTATAAGTTCTTTCTTGAAGCTGAAGTAAAGACCAGCATGTGAGCACTGCCTCTTGGTGTTTTTAATTTCTTAAAACCACCCTTCATATGCCTCCCCCCCCACCCCCTGCCTTTGTGTGTCATCTGACTCAGTAGAAAGATTTAACAGTGACTTAATTGTTGCACAGTAAAAGTATTTACTATGACAACAGATAAATATTCCTCCCCATAAGCCTGGAATGCACTAACTCATAAAAATCTACAGCATTCAAGGGGAGGGTAGACTCAACCTTAGAGAGATAGTGAAGTATACAGGTGGAGAATATACATGCAGCAAAGGCAATTCTTGATACTGGAGGGCATGGAAGTCCTTTTCCTCTTCATAGAGTACTCCCAAAGCACCCTTCTGTGCAGTGTCTGCTGGGTAGACTGTGCACCTGAATTCCTAGGGTCTGTTCTCTTCAACACAACTAAACTCTGCTGCCAGAGGACTCATTCCTGAAAGCTTCTTTCTACCTTAACTGATGAATTCTGTGCCCATGTCTGTTTGGAATGTATATCTCTTCTCCTTCAATCATCTTTCAAATTCTTTCAAAATGACAAAAAGCAGAATGGGGTATATCTCTCTCTGGGCAGGTCATGGCTAGATGCCATGACTGGGAGAGAAGAGGAAAGGAGGAGAGAAAAACAGCTTCCCATTCTGGATCTCCTCTACAAAGCACTCCCAAGCCTAAACTCCTTTAAACCAATTAACTATCCCTAGCACTTGGCCATTTAAATCTCTGTAAAGGCAATGCTTTCCTTATCCCCTGAGGCTTCTCCCTTTTATTCAGTCAGAGAAAGGTGTTCACACACATCATGCATGACTATATTCTGTGCCTATATGAATGGAGATGGGGAGTGTGAGTTGAAGGTTGGGGACGCACTAACCGAAAACCAAAGTAATACCGATAATGGCTTGACTTCCAAACTCCAAAATATAGTCATTTATTAGGCTGGCATCTATAAAGTTATTCTCAGGCCCTCTCCAAAAAGAAAAAAATGTCGAGTAATTTACTGCTGGAGGAGCTATTGTCTCCAATGGAATCATCCCTTGTGTAATGGAAATGTCCATTTGGACAACCTCCTATTTCTGTCCATGCGATCCTGATTTATGACTTGCTCCAAGAAAGCTTGCAAGCTGCTGGTATAATCTGGGATCAGGAGAAAGGAACAGTATAGCAGAATCTTGTGCGGGGGCATGTGAGGAAAATAAAACCTCATAATAACTTACTCAGAAGAAGAGGTCCATTCAACAAGCATTTGTTAACCACCTTCCATGTGCCTCTTGGCAATACTACAGGTCACTGTTCCTTTCTACAAAGAAAAAAATCGAAACAGGTTTTGTCCTTAAGAAGCTTATATTGGGGGTGGGAGGGACTGCAGGGAATAGAGTGGAGAGAGGAGGAACACGAACATAGAGAAGCAAATAGAAACTTTATACACAAAAAATACAAAATAATTTTCAGAGAAAGAGAGGTAGGAGAGAGGAAGTCATTAGTTAACAAGCACTTATTAAATGCTTATTATGTGCCAAGCATTAGGGATACAAAGAAAAAGACAATGCCCTCATGGAGCTTACAATATAATGGGTGAGACAACAGGCAAACAATTATGTACAAACAGGCTATATACAGTATAAATAGAACATAATCTACAGAGGGAAGACACTAAAATTAAAAAAGATAGGGAAAGAATTCCTGTGAGAGACAGAATTTATAGCTGAGACTTGAAGGAAGCTAGGAAAGCCAGGAGAGAGAGAATTCTAGACCTGGGGGACAAACAGTGTAAAGGTCTGGAGCCAAGAGATGGTGTATCTTGCTCAAGGAAAAGCCATGAGATCAGTGTTACTGAAGCAAAGAGTATGTAGTGGGGGAGGGGGAGGAGGGAGATCTAAGAAGAAGGGAAAGTTAGAGGGAGCTAGATTCTGAAGGGCTTTGAACACAGAACAGAGGATTTTAAATTTGATCCTGTAGGTAATAGGGAGGATCTAGAATTTATTGAATAGTGGAGTAACATGGTCAAACCTGCAATTTAAGAAAGTCATTTTGGCAGATGAAGGGAGGATAAACTGGAGTGGGGAATAGACTTGTGCCAGGCAAGACCAACCAGCACACTATTGCAACAGCTCAGTCATGAGGAGATGAAGGGATGCACTAGGGTGTTGGAACTATCAGAGGAGAGAAGGGAGCATATCTGAGATGCTGCAAAGGTGAAATCAATAGAACAGATTGAATACAGGGCATGAGAGATAGTGAGAAGTCTAAGATAACACCGTAAGACTGGGGGACTAGAAGGATGTTGGCACCCTCAGTAGTAATAGGGAAGTTTGAAAAGAGGAGGATTTGGGAAGAGAGATAATAGAGTTTGGGACAGTTGGATTTAAGATATCTGCCATCATTAGTTTCAAGATGTCTATTAGAAGTGCATACCCTTTGACCCAGCAATACCACTTCTAGGGTTATATCCCAAAGAGATCAGAGAAGTGGGAGGAGGACCCGTATGTACAAAAATATTTATAGCAGCTCTTTGTGTGGTGGCAAAGAATTGGACATCAAGGGGATGCCCATCAATTGGGGAATGGCTAAAGAATTTGTCGTATATGAACGTAATGGAATACTACTGTGCTATAAGAAATGAGGAGCAGACAGACTTCATAATTATCTGGAGAGACTTATATAAACTGATGCTGAGTGAGAATAGCAGAACCAGGAGAAATCTGTATACAATCACAGACACAATGTATGTGTGACGACTAACTTCAATAGACTGGGCTCCTCTCAGCAATGTAAAGTTATAAGACAACTCCAAAAGACTCATGATTGAAAGAGATATCCACATCCAGAGAAAGAGATGCGGAGTCTGAGTGCAGATTGAAACAAACTACTTGCTCTGTTTCTTTCTTGTTTTGTTTTGTTTCCTCTTTTCCACTGATAATTCCA
The DNA here is from genome assembly GCA_028627135.1 of Pseudochirops cupreus. NCBI lineage: Eukaryota > Metazoa > Chordata > Mammalia > Diprotodontia > Pseudocheiridae > Pseudochirops > Pseudochirops cupreus. The sequence goes on along the minus strand of CM053580.1, from coordinate 144,689,933 downwards.
GCAGTTATAATTGTTCTTTACAATCTGACTAATGATTAATGTGAAGATATTTATGGATCCTATATTTGAGTGCATGCCATCATGATGGGGGGGGAGAAGGCAGGGGAGAAAATTTGAAACTCAGGGCACTGTGGAACTGAATGTTGTAAACTAAAAGTAAATAAACAAATTAATTTTTAAAAAAATTTAAAAAGATAATCTATTAGACTGTTGGAGATATGAGACTGGAGGTCATTAGAGATTAGGATTGGGTAGGTAGATTGGAGATTCATTAGCATAGAGATCATAATTAAATTCATGGAAGCTCATGATAGCACCAAGTGAAAGAGGGAGAGGAGAAGAAGGCCTACTAATACCTGTGGAGACCAAGATAGACCTTGTATATAAGGTGGCATTTAAGTTGAGCCTTAAGGAATCTTGGCATGCAGTGAGACATGCATGATAAGGGAGTGCATTCTGAGAAGAAGGAATACCCTGTGAAGAAACAGAATTGGGAGACTCAATGCCATGTACAACACAGACCAACTTGGCTTGAATGCAGCATTTGCAAATGAATATAGTATGCAGCAAGTCTAGATGTTAGACTAAACTCAAATCGTGATGAGCTTTAAATGCCAGAGAAGTTTAGATTTTAGCCTTGAAGCAATAAGAAGCCACTATTAGAGCAAGAGGGGTCATAGATCTGTATCCTTTAAGATTGCTAATTTGGTAACTGCATAGAGCAATGGTTCTCAAATTGTAGTCTTGGGGACTATGGAGCTCCCCAAGGCCTTTTTAGGGGTGTGTAAGGTCAAAAATATTTTATGATAATACTGTTTTCATTTCTAATGTGGTCAATACTAATATACATAACCCATACAAACAAAAGGTTTTTTTAGGAGTAAAGGAGTCCTGAGATCAAAAAGTCTGAGAACTATTGGTGACGAGGATGGCATGGGAGAGGAGAGACAGGAGGAAAGGAGGCCAGTTAAGGGCTTTTGCTATCATACAGGTAAAAGGTGATGGGTTCCTGGAACAGGATGGTGGCTGTGTGAATGGAGATAAGACAGATATGAGAGACAAGGAGGACGTGGAGTCTTCAAGATTTAGCAACTAATTGGCTATGAAGAGTGAGGGAGAGGAAGAAATAGAGGAGGATTCTGAGCAAAAAGAGAGATGCCTTTAATTAAAAAAATAGATGTTAGAAATGAGAGGGGATTTTGGGCCAAATGAGTCCTGTTCTAGAAATGTTAAGTCTGAGATGAGTACTACACCTCCACTGGACATATCCAAGGAATGTTATTGGGGCATGAAAAAAAGACAAAGATGATGGATTCAGAGAAACATGAGAAGACATATAAACTCAAATACAATGAAATCAGCATAACTGGTGAATAATTTGTGGGATGACTATAACAATATATGACAGAAAAATTTCAAAAGAGCTCAAAACTCTGATCTAAGAAGCAAGCAATAGCAGCTTCCAAAGATAATGATTAAAGATTCATCCAGTCTCTTAACAGAAAGATAAAGGACTAGAGATGGAAAATGAGATATGTATTCTCAGACATGGCCAACATATTTAGACTATATATTTGTGACAGAGGGGGCGGAACCAAGATGGTGATGTAGAAGCAGGAAAACTCTGTGAGCTCCCCCTATAACCACCTCAAATACCTATAAAATATGACTCTAAACAAATTTTAAGGATGCAGAACTCACAAAAGTACAGAGAAACAAAGCTCCCACTGAAGGCAGCCCGGCAGGTGGGACAGGAAGGGCTCATCGCAGCGCGCAGGGAGCTGAAACCAGCCCAGTCTGAAACCATGGCTTGGACACAGGGCAGCCAGGACAAGCTGTGGCTGGAGCTTTCAGGAGAGCAGATCACTGGCAGCTGCGGCAGTTTCCAGAATTACCAACCCATAAGAAACAGGGACTAAGTGAAAGGTCAGTGGAACTCAGCTAAATCTGGGGGAGAAAAGTGGGTCCGGCCATCTGCCTCCAGGGCAAGAAAGCAGCAGAAGTGGAGGCCCTGCAGCCACCTCCACATGGCTGCTTCAGAGCTCTTGGCCTGCAGACTGCAGGGGAGCCAAACGATCATTCAGAGGCTAAGTGCTCTTGCCTTAAGCCACCTGGATCTGGATCGTGGTCTTGGGTGGTGGTCCTGAGGTGTGTTTTCAGTGAGCCAAAGCTGGTGGGAGCTGCAAGGGCCTCCTAATAGCTCCAGCAGCTGCAAAAACCCTAGCAATTTGGGACAAAGCTCTCCTCTC
>CM053580.1:144671671-144687184 GCA_028627135.1 Pseudochirops cupreus | reverse complement strand
TATATATATATATATATATATATGTATATATATATATATAGACAGAGGGCACAGGATCAGTTGAATAGGATGGGCTAATATTTCAAAAGGTGAAAACAAGAGGTGGGAGAGGAATAGTATGAGAGGATACAGGGAGAGACAGAATGGGGTTAATCCTGTTAGATAGAAGAGGCAAGGGATAACTGTTACAATGGAACTGAAGAACAGGAAGGCAAAAGGGAATGGGTTAACCTTACTCTCACTGAATTTGGCTTATAGAAGGAATGACAGACTCTAAATTGGGTATCTTGGCCTACAGAAGAGTAGGGGGGATAGATAGACAGACAGTATGGGGGATAGATAGACAGATAGATAGATAGGTGGGTGGATGGATGGATGGATAGATAGATTGATGGATGGATGGATGGATGGATAGATATAGATAAATAGATAGATGGATAGATAGGTGGATGGATGGATAGATATCACTGTATAGAGACAGAAATGAAAATGGAAATAGAGATATTTCTCAAAAAAATAACCTGTGCATAAGAGAAGTCCACAGTTTCTTATACAGGAAGCCAAGTCTCAGTGCAATTTTAAGCTCTAAAAGCTTTCATACCTAAAATTGAATTAAGACTTTCAGTACATCCTGTATAAGCCTCCTTACCATTCTTCTTTATATAGGATGATGTCTGTGCTTGTTGATCATGGCTAAGTTCACAATTTAAAAAAAAACATTTATTTCAAAAGAGGAATATCTAATAGGCAGTGCCATTAATGATGCAGGATTGCTGCTTGGGAGAAATTAAGGTTGTTTATATAGATCTGGGAAAGGAGGTAGCATGATACAAAGCAAAAATCACCTGATGTAGTGGAAAGGATGATGGATTTAAAGCCAGAGGAAATGGTATCAGATCTCTTTTCCATCACATACTATATGTAAGGCCTTGTACAAGACATCTAGCTCTCCTGAGCTTGAGTTTCTTCATCCCTAAAATTAAGGGGTTGGACAGGGTGACTTCAAAGTTCCTCTTTTTTAGCTCTCTATGCTCTTCATAGAGATAATAGTTAAACACTTGGTAGCTGATGAGATCTCCAAAAGAAAGAAGAAGGCCTAGAACAATACCTCGGATCATGATAGCAGTTAAGGGGCAGGATATAGATAGTGATCCTGCCAAGTATTTTTATCCCTCTTTGACAGATAAGGAAACTGAGTGTCTGAGAAGTTAAGTGAGTTATACTTGCTTCCTAATATCCCTGTTATAGTAAATGAGATATACCCTACATGGTATCCATCATCAGTATGCTAGGCCAGGCCTATCTCAGACTTGTTCAGCGATTCAGGCTCAGGGTTAGAATGTAGTGTAATACCTGTAGATCATAAAATTCAGTAAAAGTTATTCTTAATAGTTTTTGTTGAGTCCTTTCATTTGTGTCTGACTCTTTGAGGCCTTATTGGGGGTTTTCTTGGGAAAGAAATTGGAGTGGTTGGCCATTTCTTTCTGCAGCTCATTTTACAGATGAGGAATGGAGGCAGGCAGGGTTAAGTGACTTGCCCAGAGTCATGCTGCTACCAAGTGTTTGAGAACAGATCTGAATTCATGAAGATGAGTCTTCCTGATCCCAAGCCCAGTACTCTATTTACTGAGCCACCTAGCTGCCCTGCTTTTTACTAATAACAAAGTATTAAAAGAATACAGGTTATAAGGCTAAAAACAATGCTAACTCAGATAAATACTTCTCTCTCCTGCCTCTACACTTTAACATTCAATAAACAACATTAAGTCAAAAGGCATCCTCCCTGGGCAGTAGGATCTTCACTAAAACCTCCTCAGAACCAACGTAACATAGGCTGGGTCTCTCATACCTCAAGGGGCAAAGAGTCTAAACCAGGAGTGGGAAACCTGGGGCCTCAAGGCCACAGGCTCTCTAGCTCCTCATGTGCGGCCCTCTGACTGAATCCAAAGTCAAGGCCACAGGTTCCCTGCCCCTGGTCTAAACCAATAATTCAAGCAACAAAGTCCTATATATGACTTTCCTGTCTCCTTGAAGGAAAACTTCAACTGCAACAATGCGTAAAGGGAACATGGTTCAACTCTTCAGGCTGTACTCACTTCTGACTCTCTGGACTTTCTCTGTCCTACCACTCTGCAGGTACCTTATCTTCCCCTTTTCTCTGCTTCCTTTTTTGTATTCTCTTTTTGTTAGAATGGAGGCTCCTTAAGGTCAGACTGTCTTTCTCTCTGATTATTTTTGTATTCTCAGAACTTAGAACAGCACTTAGTATGCAGTAAGAGCTCAATAAATAAATGCTTGCTGATTTGACTTGAACTCTGAACTTGGGAAATGAATTATTCAGCCTGGGGTTTGGTGACTTTTTTTTTTCTATGTGGAATGGAATTTGCCTATGAATTTCAACTGGGCTGATTCCATGAGGGTGAAAGAGATTTTATATTTTCTTCTTTTTTCTTTCTTTTCTCATTTTTCTACAAAAGAAAAACAAAAACACTGAGTTTTGATGTTTTCCCGTCTTCCTAGATGTCTTCAAATATCACAGGCTTGAGTCATAATATTGAAGTCACTGTAAAGTTTGAAGCAAAAACAAATCCAATTATGAGTTATCAAAGCAGCTAAAAAAAAAAAGTTCCCTGGCAGGAGGAAAATATTGTTCATGCTCCATTTATCTAAACCACCACCAAGACAATTTTGCCCAGCTTTCTGAAACAATCAACCTTGAGATTAAAAGCAAGCGTGAGAAATTTCAACCCAAAGGATAATTTTAAAAGAGGTGTCATGGCTAAAAAAGTAGTCCATCAGTAATAAGAGCATTGATTTCAGGACATAGCAGTTGGCCAGTACCCTTTAAATTACTTTGTTCAGGGAAAAGTCACACATGACTGATTCCCAGGCTTTGATTTAATGAAAACGGTGAACTGAGTATAACAATAAACTAATGCTGTTCATCTTTATTTTCCAAAGCATCTGCTCTAATTGCAGGGTGGAAATAGATGAAACCAGAGGAAAGTAATTAAATATCATTTCTCTCATTTACCTTGTGTCCCTAAGACTGTACACATGGCCAGAGACATGAAGAATAGAAGTGATTAGCTGAGTATTTTAGGAAAGAGTCCCTGCTGTTGAGGAGAGGGAAAAAGAGGAAACTTCTAGTCAATCTAGATTGTCTGTTTTATATTGGTCAAATTATAGTGAAAGCTCACTAACTGAGACTCATTTGAGCAACTGGTCATACTGAATTATAAAATATTTTTGAAAAAATGTAGTTTAATTATTCTTTGTAGATACAAAATCCTGAAATAAAAAAAATATTTTTAAAAAGTCTACTTAAATGAATAAGAATGACAAGTCAGGTATTCCATTTGTAATGTACCTATTTCATTAAGAGAGAGCAGCTAGATGGTGCAGTGGATAGACTCTGCCTCAATTTCCTCATCTGTAAAATGAGCTTGAGAAGGAAATGGAAAGCCACTCCAGTATCTTTGCCATGGAATCCCCAAATGGGGTTATGAAGAGTAAGAGAAGATTGAAAACAACTGAATAACAACAATAAAAGCATCAAGAGATCTATACTTTGAGTGGATCCCCTATGGAAGAATTATGGGAAGTAATGAACAAGAGTCATACAGAATGAGAAAGTATGTATGAGTTGAGATGCAATCCATACTACTTGACAGAATATTCAAAGTATCAAGTATTTTCAAAGGAGACACTTTCAAATTTCCTGAAGAGTTTATGCTCATTCAAACTTTCAAAAGCCACTTATAAAATGTTAGCTGTGTGTTGTGCTGCACTAGGGAAAACACAGAAAGACAAATAATAATTATTTGTCCCGTTCAAGAACTTACAACTGCTAGGGGACTGGAAAACATGGAAAACATAATATAAATTAGAATTTGTTAAGTATATTAATTCTGTGAAGTCCCATCAGGGAGAAATCCCTTTCCAGCAAAGATGAATCGGGAGGGACTTTGTAGAGAACGTTGAATCAGAACTGATATCAAGAACACAAGGGGAATGAGAGAATGACATGCCAAGTGTGAAGAACAAGGGAATAGCCTGGGCATTGACAGAGGTGGGGAAGCATGATTTGTGCTCAAGGGATGGAAAATCATTCTCTAAACATCTTCACGTACTTATGAAAAGGTACCATAACATATAGGTGATGTTTTAGTTAGTAAGAGGAGGAAAGTGCTTTATAAGCCATAAAGTACCACTATAAGTGAGTCTTTATTGCTAGTATTACTCTTCCACTTACGTTAAAAGGACTGGCATATTCCAAACTAAGACTTGTTCTGTTTTTGGCAATAAGTTAGAAATATGGTGTTGTGCGCAGAGGTTACAATATTCTAGCTACTTAAGTTAAGACCAGCTGTGCACAGCAAAAAGCAAAATAGAGAATGATGTTATACTCTGAAATTGCGTTCTGGACCCAGATAATTTAGTTCTTGAATTGATTTATTTTAATATGCCATCATCAATACTGGCAATCTCATATTGTGCAAATTCACTGGATAATTGCCAGTTCTCCACTCCACTTAGTGCTAGATAGATTGAGCCTGACATGAAGCCTGGAATATTTGGGAATGAAATCAAATGGTAATTGTACAGTTTCACAAGAAGATTCTTTTACCTGACCCCTAACTGAAGACAAAAGAATGGACAGCATTTTAGCGTCAGGCCTCCTTGATCTAATTTTAGGTATTGGTTACTTGGTTCAGTGAATTGGATTCTTTCCTCACGGTTCACTGGATGGGGATTTCCATAGAAACTGTAGCCTAGGAAATGTTTTAGAAGGTGCTAGAGGTACCTGGACTAACAAGAACACATAATTTTAAAACCTAACCCCTTCCCTCATTTTACTTTGGATGAAATTTGTCTCAAATACAGCATCTGTGTGGCTTTGGGAAAATCACCTCATTTCTCTAATCTTCAGTTTCCCTTTCTGAAGCTAAAGGGATTGGCCCATACTGGCTACCATGGGCAGGTCATAAAGTGTCACTTAACCACTTTATAGGGTACCTGGGGCCAACTCTCCATGACTGTAAGTTGCAGAGCAAGTACTTATCTACATTTGTACCTCGTGTCCTGATTGATGGTTACTTCCTATCTCCCACTACATCTTATCTCTTCTTTCTATTCTATCTCACTTGGTTATTCATCAGCACCCAAAGATTTCCTAATTATCTCCATGTATATGACTCCCAGACCTACAGCTGGCATGAGTCTGTCTCTTGGGCATCAGTCTTGCACCACCAATTACATATTCAATAGACCATACTGATGATTGTCCTCTAAGCATCTCAAATCCAACTTGTCTGAAACAGTTCACATTATCTTTTCCCTCAGACATACCTCATTCCCAAACTTCACTTTTACCATTAGAGGACCTATCTTCCCAGTCATCTAGGTTTGCAGCCTCAGTATCATCCTTTTCTCCTCACTCTTACCCAAAATGACCAGTTGCCAAATCTTGCCTTTTCTATCCCAAAACATCCCAAAATTCTTTTTTTCTTCTTCTCCATTCTCACAGTGGCTATTTTAATATAGGTTTTCATTCCTTCTCCCCCGGATTATTGAAATAGCTACCTATTTGGTCTCCTTGTCTCGAGATTCTCACTACTCTAGTCCATCCTCCTAAAGGAGGACTTTTCCTAAAGTGTAAGCCTTATTATGTCCACCTACTTGGCCAAGGCTTACCTTGAGAATAAAATGTAAACTCCGCTGTCATTTAAATGTCTTCACAACTTAGACCCTTTTTACCTTGTTAGTCATATACTTACATTCTCTTGCACTTATCCCCCTTCTCACATTCTGAGGTCCAGTCACAGTGAACTAGCCCATATTCTACACAAAGCATGCTCCAGGCCTCCTTTCTGTGCCTCTATACTGGCTCCCTGGAATTCAGTCCCTTCTCACTCCCACCTCCTGTAATGCCTGGTTTTCTTTGAGACTCAGCTCAGCTACTACCTTCTTCATGAAGACTTTCTTCATCCTCCACAGCTGCTAGTGCCCTGCTCTAATTATATATATGTATGCACGTATGTATGTATGTATGTATATGTGTAAATATGTGTGTGTAATTCATATATACATACACACACCACACACACTCACACATATATATATGTGTATATATATATATATACACATATATATATGTGTATATATATATATACACATATATATATATATGTATATATGTATGTAGTTGTCCTCTCCTATTAGACTATAAACTTCTTAAGAGTAAAGGGTAGCGAGAATTCTGCTTTTCTCTTTTTTTTTTTTTGCTTTTTGGAGGGGAGAGGGCAGGGCACAGGGGGTTAAGTGATTTGCCCAAGGTCACTAGTAAGTGTTAAGTATCTGAGGTGGAATTTGAATTCAGGCTCTCCTGACTCCAGGGCCACTGCTCTATTTGCTGCATCACCTAGCTGCCCCCTTATTTTTTTAACTTTTGTATTAACATAATACTTGGCACACAGCAAGAACTTAATAAATGCTTATTGGCTGAATAATTGACTACGATGTATAAATGGAGAGATAAGAGCAGTGGACACTTCAGCAGTATAGATAGACTTCTGAGCTAGCAGCAGGAGGAAAAGGCTGTGGGTTGAACTTCATTTGCATTCACCAACCAAATCTCCTATTAATCAATCAGTAAATATTTATGAAGCATCTACTATGTCAGACACTGCACTGTCCACTGGGGACACTAAAGGTGGGAAAAACAGTCCCTGCCCTCAAGGAGCTTCCAATGTGACCGGGGAGACAAATAAACACAAAGCAAGTCGTAGAGGAGACAGGTAGGACACAATTAAAAGAGGGGAAGCTGCAGAATTAAGTCGGAACAGGGAAGGTTTCCTGTGGAAGGTGGGATCTTAGTTGGACCTTAGAGGAAATCGAGGAGGTTATTAACGGCGATGAGAGTGAGGGATGTTCCAGACACGAGAGAAGCCAGAGAAAATGCTCAGAGCTGAGAGACGGAGCAGAAAGGAGGTCCCTGTCTCTGGACTGAAGAGCTTGTGTTGGGAAGCAAGACGGAAGAAGAATGAAGAGGGACAAGGTGGCTAGGTTATTAAGAGTCTTGAATGACAAATGGTATTTTATATTTGATCCCAGAGGCAACAGCAAGCCCCTAGAGTTTACTGAGTAAAGGGGTTTAGCTTGGTCTGGGTTAGTTTCTGTCTTTACATTTCTGTGAAATCTGATCTTCTCACTCTGGTCTCTCTACTTCTGGGTCCACTCTAAGAGATCTCAGTGCATTCTATGTTTTCCTCTGCCCTTAGTCACAGGAAGAACCCATTCCTCATTTCCTGCTGATTTTGTCAAGGGAAGCATGGAAACTGGTGTGACTTAGAGTTTTCTCTCTTTCTTCTCCATCTCATTGCTACTCAGTCTCTAAAACCTTGGGTGAAAGTCCATTGGAAGCAGGGGTTCTTCTGTAAGTACACACACACACACACACACACACAGAGGCACACACAATTTCTATGTTTTGTGGTCCTCCACCATCTCTGTGACATTGTTTCTAGGGGATAGGCTTAACTAGGTTTACATTCCTAAAAAAAACAATAGATGACATTTATATAAATTTACATATACTAGTTGAAATTCTACAACCACCCTGTGAAGTAGGTGCTAGAACTATGTCCATTTTACAGATGAAGGAACTGAGGCTTAGAGTAGCTAGGTGGTTTACCCATGGTTACATAGCTACTGAGCCTCAGTGGTAGAGATTTGAATTCAGGTCCACTTGACTCCCAGTCTCACCCTACACATTGTATCACCTTTTCATTTACATAACACTTTTGCATTCATATCTCATATTGCCTCATTTGCTTTATGCCATAGACCTATGAGTTAAATATGATAAGATAGGAACTCAGAATCCTCAGAAAAGGAGTTATTTTCATTCCATGGAGGTCTTCCCTTCTCACTATCTCAAGTTCTAGTGTATGACCAGCTTTTGTGACTCATCAAGGTCCCTACCACCAGTTTGAACCCACAGTCTTTGGATAGTTTAGAGTAAGGAAGATCTGAACTCAAAGAGTAAGGGACATTATTAGTCCCCACCCTCCACACCTCACCCCAGAAAGTATAAGGAAAGAATCATTCCCTTGAGTAGCAAAATAGGAATGAATTCCCAACCTTTACCTTGCTCCCTTCCTGATAGGTGTTGGAAATTTTCTCTTTTGTAATATAGGGCATAAGAACATAGAAACAGGAGATCCCTGACCCCTCCCCTACAAATGGAAAAGGTAAAAGGAATCTCCTTTGTCCTCCTCTGTTTCTGGAAATGAGGGAATGGAAGCTTAAGGTCCCCGGGTCCCATATACACTATATTTCTTGAGAATATGCCCCAAGGATTGAGTTTGTTGAATGGTTTCCAAGTTAAAGAAAGAAAAGAAAGCAGGATTTCCTTTTCCTCCTACCTTGACCTCTGAAATGTGTCTTCAGATGATTAAAGATAAAGAGACAATGATATCTGGGTTGGAGATGGGAAAAATCACACTAATGTGGTGAATAAAAAAAAAAACATATTGGAAACTAAGACTATTTTCTGTCCTTGAAATCCTGTCTCTTTTCATTGCAGTCTATGTTGAGGTGGGTGAAAGAACTGCCATTTCCAATTCTCCCCCAACTCCCACTCTTATTCCTCATTACATATCAAATTATGGTATTAAGTTATAAATGTGAAGCATGAATAATCAGCCTTACTCATCATCACCCAGGATGACAGAAATGAGAGATAGCTGTAACTTTGCACAGGGGACCTTGACCAAAGACTGAAGCCTCTGCATTCTCCAACTCTCCTCTTCTAGTCTTCCTCACAGTGGTTTTGAACAGTGGCATGCTGCCAAGATTGAGTGCTCTTCACTAATAACCCACCATCTAGACTATTTAGTCATTTTTCAGTCATGTTTAACTCTTCATGACCCCATTTGGGGTTTTCTTGGCAAAGGTAAGGGAGTGGTCTTTCTCTAACTTGTTTTATAGATAAAGAAACTGAGGTTAGTAAACAGGGTTAAGTGACTTGCCCAGGGTCACACAGCCACTAAATGTTTGAGGTCAGATTTGAACTCAGGAAGAAGAGTCTTTCTGACTCCAGGCCCAGCACTTAATCCACTGTGCCACCTAGCTGCCCCACCATCTATCCCTGATGCTCTTTGAAGCTGTTTATCTAGAATGATTGTCCCAAAGCACTGACACTCTTCTGCCTCATCTCTCCTCCTCTTCCCATTTATGCCCATTTAAGAAATAACTAATTATAGATGGCTAGTCACAAAAGGTTCATTAGGTGGTCAGGGAATTATGACACATAAACCAAAGGTAAAATATGAGATGATTTTTAGTGTCATAGAAGCCAGATTTGGAGAAAGAGATGTATGCAGTCATATGTGTGACCACACTGTCTTCTCCTTCCAAATGATTGCCCATTGCCAAATAAGGTCCCCAAAGTATGTGGACTTCTGGAAGCTTAAGATTTAGAAGGAGAAGGGTTAATTTTCCCTCAGTTTTCAAATTACTACTCTACTGATAGTCTCAGTTAGGCCTGCTCTCAGTGTGTACCCTGGTGGTCAATGGTACACCCAAGCTCAGAGAATAAGTGCACAAAGATGATATTCAGAAGAATTGCTCATCTTTATAATAGAGCAAGGTCTACCAAGGGATAGAATGAATGACTTTGACTCACTTTCCTTTTGTGAACACAGGCTCAGAAATACTTCCCCTCCTTGGACATCTTCAAGGTGAGGTTGGATGAACTGGGTATTCCTTTCATGTATGGGTTGAACTGGATGGCTTCTAAGACTATTTTTTAACTCTTAAATTCTGTGATTCATGACTCAGTCACAGGATTATACCTTGAGGAAAGTAACCGTGGTACATGGCAACTATAAGATGCTGATGAAACTTCCAAATACCCAGCAACTTCTGCTTCAATACTTTACAAAAGAACTTTTGTGTTCTACTCTAGTGGATAGAGCACAGAATTGTAGGTCAGAGACCTGAGTTCAAATCTCAGTTCTACCACTGTGTGACCTTGGGCAATTAAGTCATTTAAAACCTCTGGGCCTCAGTTTCCTTCCCTGTAAAATATGGGCTTCATACCACTTACATCATAAAGTTGTTCTGACAATCACATGATATATTAAATATTTCACAAGTGTAAAATATGATATAAATGTATATCAATACTTCAGTGAATCTGTGATCTCATCTATGTGGACATTCCTTACTTGCACAAGCTGTTGGACCTTGTTGTCCAAAACCTATTCGAGCCTTTTCATCCTAGGTGATTCTTGTCATTGATCTTCCACAGAATATTTACCCAAAAAGCTAGAGGCTGTCCTCTAAATCTCCATATATTCCACAGGCAATAGTGGCATACTCAGGATGTCCATCCTTATTACTTGTAACATGACTGACCTTTTTCCTTTTCCGATCACACATTACCTATGTGCGAGCTGCAACACTTATAAGTCTTGCAAACACATTAAAAATATAATTAGGAAATATTTCATGGAATAAATAGAAATACAATAAAACATAGATACAGTTCATATGTGGCTTTCTAAGTCAACATGTAGCCTGCAGGGATCCTTATGTAGAGATCTGTAGAGAATTGTTTACATAAGCCTGCTTCTCCATTTCTTCCATTTTTATTGAGTGTATTCTTATTATGCTTATAGGTCGTTCTCATAAAAAATTATTAAAACTAGGAAGTAGAGTTCAGTTGTTATTCATGTTTTCTTAGTCGACTTTTTTGGTTATTAATATTCAGAATTTTTTCCCCTTCTTTTCACTTTCTTCTCTCTAGAATATCTGTGGGAGGGTGGGGATCCTTCAATGTTTTTAATATAATATAACTTCTAGCTAGACTTTCTTCAATATAGACTTTGTTTGATCCAGCCATTCTTCCTAACTTCACTCTCCTAACCTGCCATTATGTTTTTTTATATATATATATAGCATTGGGGTAGCTAGGTGTCACAGTGAAAAGAGCATTGACCCTGGAGCCAGGAAGACCTGAGTTCAAATCTAATCTCAGATACTTTCTAGATGTATGACCCTGGATGAGTCACTGAACATCTATCTGCCTCAATTTTCTCAACTTTAAAATGGGGATAACAATAGCACCTACCTTCTAGGCTTATTGTGAAGATCAAAGGAGCTAATGTTTGTAAAGCACTTAGCACAGTGTTTGTCATATAGAAGGTGCTTTAAAAATATTTGTTTCCTTCCTGTGGACTAAGGTGATAGGGTCCTAGAGTTATCACATCTCTATCACTGAAGATGAAAATAAATAAGGAATTTCCTGCTAATTTCATGGTTTAAATTATCATTTCTATATAGAGGACTTCCATATCTCTCCCTAGGCTCTCACCTGAATTTAGTGTCACATCACCAACTGTATATTAGTCATTTTAAACATGATGATCTTCAAACTCAACATAGCTAAAGATGAACTCATTTTTTGCCCCAAACTCATCACTGTTGTGAACTTTCCTTATTGCTGTTATGGACACCACTATCTTCTCAGTCTCCCAGGCTTTCACCTTAACTCTTCATGCTTCTTTGCCCCACATATCAAACAAGTGACCTAATTTCCAGCACCATGTCTTGCATCCATATCAATGCCCAAATCAAAAAATTTTCTTTAAGCATAGGTTGCCCTCTTACTCAAAGACCTCCAGTGGCTCCCTAGTGCTTCTAAGATAAAATATAAACTTTTTACTTGTATTTTAAGACACTTCACTACTTGTCCCCAGCTTACCTTTTCAACTTCATTTTACTTCCCATCCCTTCCCACATTCTATGATCTATCCCAGCTTGCCTTCTTTCTGTTTCCTCACACATGACTTTCCCTCACCCATTTCCAAATCTTTGCTTTGGCTGGCCCCAAACCTAGAATGTATTCTCTTTTCATATCCTTATCACAGAACCCATTCCTTGTATCATGATACAAATTTAAGTGCCACAATTAATATTGGGGAATAGCTAAACAAATTATGACAAATGGATGTAATTAACTATGATTGTGTCATAAGAAATGATGAAAGAAACAGTATTAGAGAAACCTGAGAAGACTTGGATGAATGAATAGAGAGTGAAGTGAATAGAACCAAGAGAATGATTCATACAATAAAAACAATGCTATAAAAATCAAGTTTTGAAAGCTGTAAAAACCCTGAGCACTTCAATGTCCAACCATGATTCTAGAGGACCAACAATGAAGTTTGCTACATACCTCCTGACAGAGAGTGATGGATTCAGGCTTCATAATGCGACATACTTTTTTGGGGGGGGAGGGGGAGAGATATGAATAATGAAAGGGAATTGTTTTCCCTGACTATGCATATTTGTTACAAGGGTTTTGTTTTTCTTTTCCATTTTCAATGGTGAAAGAGAAAATCAATTTTCATTAATTGGAAAAAAAACTTAATTAAAAAAAGACACAACCCAAGCACTTTCTGCAACATGAAGCCTTTTCTCATCTCCCTTACCACCACCACCATCAATATCTAATAATGCACTCCTTCCCTAGTCCAGCTTATGTTTATTTTATTTATTCTGCATATCTTTATGTAGGTACATGTTGTCTCTCCCCACTAGAATATAAGCTTCTTAAGGTCACAGACTATCTTTTATCTATGAATCACTAGTACCTGGTCTAATGCCCAACACATACTTGTAGGCAAATATTAACTGCTGGTGTAGCACATTTAGGTCTCATGTCAGACTTTGTTATCACTATCATTGTTTTCTGATGCATTAAGAAGCTTTATTATACTTCTCTGAAATGTTTGGGTTTTTTATGAATGGATTTCTATTTGAAGCATTTGTTGACCTTGCCTACCATGACTATTTGCTTGGCAAAGAGATCTGACAACTATTTGTTAAGGTGGTTTCTAGGATTGTCTGACTTTCTGAATGTAACACTTATTTTACAATCATTAAACTTTTTTTTAAAAAAATTGGTAATAATCAATGTCCTTGCCTTTGTTTCTTGTACTTTTCAACATCAACAGCTTGTTAGAAAAGTTCAAGTACCTATTGTTTTATTCTCAGCAGGTTGTTTTTATTCATTTCATTTTAGTTTGCGATTGATTTTGACCTTTGTTCTAACTAGCTCACAATATGACACCGATATTTTTGTAATTATTTTTATTTATTTCAATAAATGTTTCCCAAGTACATGTAAAAAAATGAACACAAAATTTTTAAAATTTTGTGTTCCAAATTCACTCCCTCTTGCCTCTCCTCCCTCTTTGAGAAGGCAAACAATTCAATATAGATTATACATATTCAATCATGCAAAATATATTTCTGTATTAGCCATTTACAAAAGAAAACACACATAAAATAAAACAATAAAATAGAAAAAAGTATGCGTCATTAGGAGACATGTGTGGTAAACAGTGTTTAACCCTTTTGGGAGGAGAGTAACAAGAAACAGTCCTCAGACTTACCAATTAGGAGGTCCTTGGCCAATCTCTTACTTCAATTTCACATTAGAGCTCAAATCCTAGTTGTGTCCTTGAATTACTTATCATCCTTGCAGACTGGTTATGAAAATAAAGAAAGTTTCATCCTTTGTATTCCCAGAGCACCGCACACACACAGCACACCTTATATAGAAGGTTCTTAATAATTGCTTGTTTAATGAATGAAAGATTAAAAGTTAAGACAGTAAAAATCACATATATTCAGTTTTATATAGGCCCATAAGCCTTTGAGGACAAGCTAAACCAATTTTTCCATGTTACTGTTGGTGTTTTTATATAGTAACTTAAGAGAAGTAAGTATAAAATGTAAACACAAGACGGGGATTCTAAATTCAAGTTCTATCAATATCATGCTTTGGGAATCTTGACCAATCTTTAAGCAAATAGCTCCTTTATTGGAAAATAGTCTGCAAATCTCTGATATCTATGTAGTGCTCTACAGAATATAAGCAGATAACACTAAAACAGGGCTCTGCTTCACCTTCAGAAGCAAGGCATTGGCATCTGTGCCTGAATTTCAACAACTGCAATAACAAGGGTTAATTTTAAAATTGTCAACCTTTTAAAAAGCTAAAAATTACATTGAACTGCGGCAAAGCGAGGTAAGTTCTAATTCTGGATTAGAAATAGGCTTGATACGTAGTTGGGATGACTGAATGCCAACTGAAATAGCTTGGAACCCATTTAAGTAAAGAAAGAAAGCAGGGAAGGGATTCTATAAGTTCTTTTCTGTCTCTACTATGCTTAGGATCAGATCTCCTGAAACCCTTGCTTCACCTTAACTGCAAATAGCCTTCCAAATCAATGATTGTCCACAGAAGAGAGTATGTTCACAGTTCTTCTGAGCCTGCCTTCTCAGAGTCTGCCCTAAGCCAGGTGTTCCTTTGGGCAGTGGATAGAATACTGGGCCTGGAATCAGAAAGACTTGAGTTCAAATCTGGCCTAAGACACTTACTTGCTGTGTGACCTTGGGCAAGTCACTTAACCTCTTGTTTGTCTCAGTTTCCTCAACTCTAAAATGGGGATAATAATAGCACCTGGGCAGCTAGGTGGCCCAGTGGATAGACCACTAGGCTTGGAGTCAATAAGACATAAGTTCAAATCAGACCTCAAACCCTTACTAGCTATGTGACCTTGGTCAAGTCACTTAATCTTATTTGCCTCAGTTTCCTCAACTATAAAATAAGCTTGAGAAGAAAATGGCAAATCACTTCAGCATCTTTGCCAAGAAAACCTCAAATGGGGTCACAGAAACTTGGACATGACTGAATGACTGAACAACAACAGCACCAGCCTTACAGGATTGTGAGGATCAAATGAGATTATACTTGTAAAGGGCTAAACACAGTGTCTAGTACCTAGTATTCACTATATAAATGATTATTCCTCACCCCACCTCCCCAGTGCTAAAAAAAAACCCACTCTACTGAGCACATTCAATCAATTAACTGTGTCATCCAGTCAAAAAGAAATTCAGTCAAATTATTGTTTAGTGCCAATTATCTGACTGAATTGTTCACTTTTCAAACAATTTTATTTTAGCCAGATAGACAAATCCTTAGACAGCCAGGAAAATAATCAGTGACTCAGATTCCTGTGGCCCCTGAGCAGATTTGGAAATTGAGCATTGTGACTAAAATAAATACGATCATCTTTGACTTCCCTCGGTATCAGTTAATGATGTTATAGATGTTTCCTGGAGGCCTGTCTTTGTGGGGGAACTCTGAGTTAAACTGCCATATGAAAGCCAATTAATGAGCAAGTGCATATGGACAATATGCTGAGGGCTCACAGTGTTGCTGGACATGAGGGAAATAAAAAAAATGGCTAAGGGAAGAGTCAGTCAGTCAACAACCATTTATTAAGTGCTCACTACGTTCCAGGCAAAACTCAATCTTTGCCACTCAGGAGCTGGCATTCTGTTTGGGGAGACAACATAAAAACAACTCTGTGGCACAAGAAGCATGCAATGTAAATGGGAGGTGATATCAGAAGGAAGGGGCTAGGA
>CM053580.1:144649315-144671171 GCA_028627135.1 Pseudochirops cupreus | reverse complement strand
CTCTTTTTCTAATTTTTCAGTCGTGATGTTTTGTTTGACTGATTCTTGGTTCCTCATAGAGTCATTAGCTTCAATTTGGTTGATTCTAGTTTTTAGCAAATTATTTTCATTGGTTAATTTTTGAAGCTCCCTTCCCATATGTTCAGATTTCATTTTTAGTTCACACATTTTTATTTTTAAGGAGCTGTTTTCTTCATTGTAATGTTTTTCTAATTTTGCAATTTTGATTTTAAAAGGATTGTTAATTTTATCTTCTACGTCTCTAATTTGGATTTTCAAAGTTCTTTTTGAGCTCATCTAAGAATGCTTCCTGTGATTGAGACCAATCCATAATCCCTGTTGAGCCTTCAGCTGTGGGTGTGGACTCAATATTGTCTCCTTCTGAATTTGGTTCCTCCCTCTCACAGTAATAGGATTCCAGAGTCTTTGTCTTTGTTGTCTGCTTTTACTGCTTAAAAGTTTCCTCTGGGGCAATAATTACTGTTTTTTCAGGTTAGAGGCAGGGGTTGAAGCAGCTGGGGTTCACTCTGCCATCCTGGTCCCTGGAAGTTCAGTTAGAGGCTTTTTAAATTTCCAGGCTGTGGGTTGGTAGTCCCAGGAGTAGCTGCTGCCCTGGATGGGGCCCTGCCTTTGTCTCTTACCCAGCTCTATCCTATCCCTTCGCTGTAGTGACAGGCCTGGGAATGGCCCTTTTTTGGTGGGTCAACTTGCTGCCATGTTGACCAGGCCTTGTCTGGGCCTCTCCAGGGCACCAAAATTTTGAGGTCAATGATAGTACTTACAAGTTCTTCAGTAATTTAGGAAGAAATGAATTGAACTTCTAGTTAGTACAACTAGATAAAAGAAGTTGCCAGGTATTTCCTCCCTCTGCCAGACCACTGAACAGGTGAGTTGTTTCTAGTCCTACCCACCACGTATCTCTATCTCTACCCTCCTTAAAAACCTTTGACTTTGGGCTTTGTTATTTGCCCCAGGCACAAATATTTCTAGTTACAATTTTCCTTATGCTACAATCTTTTCTGATATTGAGCATTATAAATTTAAATTGTTAAATATAATACATGTGTAAGTATGTATATGTCTCCTAAGATAGTTTTCAGTCTATATGCTGTATTCCTAATTCTGTTTGTTTCATATTGCATTTATTTTCTGTAGCGGTTCCATATTTCTGTGTATCTCTGAATTTGAGTCATGGAGATGCTATACTCCCTTGCATCGATGGGCTGTGATTTGCTCTTCTATTAGTATCTCCAACCATTTGTTTTGTTTTTAGTTTTCTGCCATCAGTTATAATAAAAATATGAAAACTTTTCACAGATACTTTTTTTCCTTTTTCATTATTTCATTGGTATCTGTTCTCACTTGTAGGTCTATCTGAATCAACAGGTATGAGAAATGGTATGACTCTTACTCTAGGTGATTAGTATGCTTGATCAGAGGACTCACTGCAAGGGACCTTAGAGGAGACTGAGTCCAAGCTGCTTATCTAAGATAAAGAAACTGAGGCACAGAGAAGTTGAATTATTCCCCACCCCACCCCTCTATCTTTCAGGTTAAACCACTTTGTACTGGTAATAATGCAGGTGCATCCCTGTTTCCTCAGTATTCCAACCTGAAGTTTTTATTATTGTTTACTTTCTTTTTGCTTTTTGGAGGGCAATTGGGGTTAAGTGACTTGCCCAAGGTCACATCGCTAGTAAGTGTTAAGTGTCTGAGGCTGGATTTGAAGTCAGGTCCTCCTGACTCCACAGCCAGTGCTCTATTCACTGAGCCACCTAGCCACTCCTATTATTATTTACTTTTGCCATTTTAATCAGCATGTGGTGATAATATAACTATTTTGAATAAGATTATACATATTTTCAAGTTCTTTTGGATGCTTGTGTTTCCTGTTCTTTGTGCATTATCTACTCCTGTCCTTTGGTGAAATGTTTAATTTTAAGACTTCTTTCTTGTAAGACTTCTGTAATTGTGACTTCTTCCACTGGTAGGAGGCAGTGTGCTAGGTTGCATCATAAAGAACATTGACTCTGGAGTCAAAATGGTAGGTCCAAATACTGCCTCTGTTTCTTACTTCCCGAGTGATGCTGAACAAGTCATCTAACCTCTCTGTTCCCCAGTTTCATTTTCTGTCAAATCAGGAGATTAAGCCAGAAGGCTTCTGAGGTTCCTTCCAGCACTAAATCTAAGGTCCCTTCTCTTACTATTTTAAATCTCTTTGGACTTTCCTGAAGCCATTACAATCAATGAAAACTCTCTAAAATTCCAAGTTTCACAGAGCTGGAAGGGATCTCAGAGGCATTCAAACCATACTTCTTCATTTTATAGATAAGGAAAGTCCGACAGAGTGACTTGCCCAGAGCCATATAACTACTAAGTGTCAGAGGTAGGGTATAAACCCAGGGCATCCTGGTTTCAAGGCTAATATCTTATCCACTCTGCTATTCTGACTGTCAGGGAGGAGGGTAGAAGAGAGTAGGAAAACATTGGAACAATGCAGGTTAACATAGTTGGTAAAGAACCGAGGTGGAAACATTGGAAAACCCACAGGGGGATATAGTGAGTCAAGTCTTTGGGTGTTAGAAAATGGAAGAGGAGGTGAGGTAGATAGGTACTAGGAGAGATGAAGGTGGGAAAGAAAAGAAATGAGAAGATACTGAGGTGCAAGGAGGTACAGAAAAGAAAGAGATTAGGAAATTGAGAGGGAGACCACCTAAAAAGATGAGCAGTTCATTTGCGAAAGTGTTTTTTCAGACCTTCTGATGTCTTGTGAAATAACTCTCCCTGAAAGTCTTAAAATAAGTCTGTCACAATATCTAGTAGAGTGGAAAAAGATTGCAAAAAAATACCATAAAAAATCTTTCAAGCTTTGTGCCCTTGACAGAGAATGGGCTCAGCTCTCTTGTGGAATAGTAGTTATTCCCAAATTAGTTTGCCTCACAACCCTTTTCACTTTCTCTTTAGTTTGCCTCACAACCCTTTTCACTTCCTCTTTAATATTGCACAAAATTCAGTCCAAATTCCTAGTTTGCACTGAGCCCTTGACTATCTTGGTCAAAATCTAAGACTTTAATCTTTAAGTCATAAATCAGATATTTCTACCTTCTCCTCTATTGGATGTTTCCAGCCTCCTCAGTGCCAAGTGAGCAAGTGCTGCCTTAATTAATCGGCTATGAAATCTTTCTTAAACACCTTGTGCAAACATACAGTGGAACACAGGGAAAAAATGCAGCAAATTGCAAAGAAAAACCCATTGTTTCAATAACTCCTTGTTTCAATAATTTTCCAATGGCTATTATATACAGGATAAAATACAAAATCCTTAGCTGGGTATTTAAAATCCTCTTCAATATGACTCCCACCTACCTGTGTGTTTCTATTTCACATTTCTAGATGTTATCTCTGGCACATAATAAACTCTTAATAAAAATACTTATTTCCTTTTCTATCTCAAGTGTTCCTTCCTCCTTCCCTCCTTCTCTCTCTCTCTCTCTCTCTCTCTCTCTCTCTCTCTCTCTCTCTCTCTCCCCTTTCCTTCCTTCCTTCCTTCCTTCCTTCCTTCCTTCCTTCCTATTTTATCCACTGGTGAAACATAAGGTCCTGTTTTGATATACTCAGTTCCTAGTGCAGTGCCTTGAGCTCATTAAAATTTGCTGAACTGAATTGCTAATAAAAGTCAGAATAACTATTACAGAGGTGGGTTTTTTTTTTTAATGAGGACAAAGGCAAAGAGCCTGCTTTGCAGGCTTGAACTAAGGCTCCCTTAGACAACTTAGAGATTTAGAGATGGCTTCATTTCCTGCCAGCTAAAATATTGTTGGTTATTGCCATAATATGAAATCTATTTGGATAAAGGACTTTTGACATGACTTACAGACAAATCTATGAGATATTTCCCAAGGGAATTAATCCTAATCAAAATGATTCGAGGACAGATCTGTCCCAAGGCAGATTTGTGAAGTAATTACAGGATCATACATTTAGAATTGGGAGGAATTGTGGAGGGGGCCAAGTCCAACCTCCTTTTATAAATAAAGAACCTGAGGCACAGGGAGTGATTTGTCCAGGGTCAAACAGCCAGTAAAGTATGTAAGGAGAAGTTTAAATCCAGGTCTTTCCAACTCCAAGTCCATTGCTCTAACCACAATACTTCATTGCCTACCACTAATCAAAGAAGTACATTAGATTAGACACCTCTTTTGTACTCCCTGTCATGTCTTGATGCTTCAAATGTTTTCATTTCATTCTCCAGATTTCTCCCAACTTTTTGTCTTCTCTGAAAATTTACTTGACACAAAAAGTGTCTTTAAAAAAGAGATATTTCAAACTGAGAAGAGTGGTAGGTTCTAGGCTCATCTAGGCCACTCCTCTTCACTTTGTTGAGATTAGGAAACTGAGACTCAGGAGTGTTAAGTGAGACTGGGACACAAACCCAGGTCCTTTGACTCCAAATTCAGCATTCTTTACATTATATGTCATGGTTCTGACTTTTTCTAGGTAGCAGCTTTCGAGTCTGATAATCAGAAAAGGTATAAGAGAAAGCATACTGGATTGGGAGTTGGAGGGATTAGGTTTGAATCCTAACTGCCTCTTATTATCTGTCTATGTGACTTGGGCAATCCTTTTAACATCTCTGGATCTCAGTTTTATCATCTGTAAAATTGGGAAGATGGATTAGAAAACATCTAAACTTCATCCATTTCCAAATCTGTGATCCTTAATGGAGCAATGGATTACCCTTTCTGGATAAACAATTGTCTAGTCACAGGAGGCATTTAGACATAGTGCCTTGCCCCAAAGGAGGATTGGGGATTGGGAATCACAAGCACCATGACAGGCTTGGGAGGAGGAAGGTGAATATTTTAGGACAGGTAGGTCTTTTTGATTACTCTTGAATCATACTATTTGGGTGGATGACTAGTTCCCTTTCTTGGGCATTCCCAGCTTTTGAATAATATGAATCCATGACAGAACATCATTGGAAAGCAC
This sequence comes from Pseudochirops cupreus, assembly GCA_028627135.1. Taxonomy (NCBI): domain Eukaryota; kingdom Metazoa; phylum Chordata; class Mammalia; order Diprotodontia; family Pseudocheiridae; genus Pseudochirops; species Pseudochirops cupreus. The sequence continues at coordinate 144,666,182 of CM053580.1, read as the reverse complement.
CTGAAACAATGGTTTGCAGAATTCTTCCTTAAAGACCATATTTACTCTTTCTCAACACTGGATCCATATTAGTGTTCTATTAATCAAACCAACAAAAAATTATGTAGTTTTATTCTGAATTTAATAAATAACAAGTGAAATGGGTGTTTTCCAGATACAGAGTAAAAATAAAAAGAGGAGTATACACAAAACTCTCTACTATGAACACCTTACTTTTGTTTTAATATTTTAAATTTTAATACATTTTTTAAAAATTATATATGCACATAATACATTTTAAATGTAACTTTCAAAGTTGGCTGTGATTTTTCTCTTTACTCTGTGCTCCTTTGTGAATAAAAATGCTTTAATGACCCTCTTTTCTTTTTCTTTATCTGCCATATCCCTAGCTCTGTTAAAAAATATAGGATGATTCAAAAATTTGTGTATAATTCTTGAGCAGGATCAGTCATGCTAATCTCTGTTGCAACAATTTTAGAATACGTGCTGCTGAAGTAAAGCATCAGAAAATGGGTTTCTAATGAGTAGAAAACACTATCCTTCAGAAAAAGACAGAGCTGTAGGGAACATAAAATGGATTTGGCCATCTTGCAGCTATTTAAATATTCTGAGCATTGTTAATGAGAAAGTTGTGAAACTTTGGATGCCATCATAGTACGGAGGCAAGATCATTGAATTTGGAGTCATGAGGCATGTGTTCAGATCTTAGCTCTGACTCCTACTTTCTAGGTGACCTTTAGCAAGTTGCCTAACTCTCTGGGTCTCATCTAGGCTCATCTAGGCTCATCTCTTATCTATGAAATGGGAGGATTAGAATATATGGCCTTTGAGGTCCTGTCCAGTTCTAAATTGTTGATATAGTGACTCACTTTATCATTCATTTTACATTTTTGTATGGCATGGTAGCCTAAAGTAAGTTGATTTTGAAAAGCTTGTGTGATTTTTAGCATCCTCTACCCCTTTCTTACCATTTTGCCACTATCACTGCAGAAGTAAAAGGGGGCAGTGACTCTGCACTAAGGGCTTTTTTGCATATTTCTTTGTTTCATGGGTTACAGTGGTCAAAATAGTTCCATCATGAGCTTGCCATTCTACTAACGATGTGCCTTTTTGTGATTAGGTGGACTCGTCCTTGGAAAACAGTCTTGGTCTGTTGCCAGGTCCCTAATTGAACACTTTCCAGTATAGAAGAATCTGTCAGAGATTGAAATCTGCTGACCTAGTCTTCAAGAACCACAGGCTAGCTCCATCCCATGATGGTACCTTGGGGTAGGACTTTTTTGTTCAGACCATCACAGTCCTTAATTTGATTAAATGTGTGATCCTTATCTAATGAATGATGAGTGGATATGTTGCTGGGGAAGCTGAATCACTACAATCCTGACAGTCTTCACTAATAAATAAATAAAATGAGAAAACTAAATAAAATAAGAAAAATAGAAGAAAGTTGTAGCTAAATGGAAAGATGGCTCATAGGTATTCTCTGGAGAGACAAAGAAAAGAAATGGGAGAATGGGCTTCATTGTATGCCCCAAAGCTACAAGAAATATGTTTTCATGTAACATTTAGTTATCATATGTTGAATATTATGTTAATAATAAGTATTTGCAAAAAAAATCATTATGAAACATTTGTACCATTTTTTGCAGATTTTGTACTAATATTGATTGTTGAAGGAAAGGTGGCAGAAGAATTTTGTGAAGAATTTGAATCTTCCAAATCGAATTAACATATACTCATACTCAGACACTCAGTGCAAAGGTGGGAAATGGTAAAGATGGGGAGAAACATATGGGAGTATTTGGCTAAAAAAAAAAAAAAGAAATGAGAAGCCAAAGACTTGTAGATTATACAGAAACTCTATGCATCTATATAATGAATGCTTTTTTTTTCTAAAAAAATTAAAAAAAGAATTGGTAGGTTCTGGGCAAGATAAGTATCAAATAACACCACAAAGAATGAAACCAATATTTTAACAAACAGAAAAGGTCTTGCTTATGAATGTTGGAATCATATTCTTGGAGTCAGTTAAAACCATTGATTTATGAGAGTTAAGTTCAGGATTTATAATAAGAAGAAAGAATAATAATAAAAATATAGCATACAATTAAAAGAATTTAAAATAAAATTATTTAAAAAGCTATGAAAAATCAGAAATGGGAAGTGGACAACAGAAATAACATCTACCAATTGTACTCATTTTATCCAGAAGTTAAATAAATGTAAATTAATTGCTACAACAGAGACCAAAAGAATTCAGCAAACATCATAGTCAGCAAATGTTTGAACAATTAGAGATAGCAAATAAAGATAATGTACATTTAGAAATAAAAACTTATCCGTAAAATCTTTAAAACAATAATGAATGTTTGACAACTACTAGGGAAGCTGGAAAACAGTGTGGCATAAATTAGAACAACATCTCATACAAGATACCAAGAGAAGGTAAAAATGGACATGGAATTGAGACATAAAAGGTGATACCATAAGCAAATTAAGAGAGCATGGAATAGTTTATTTATCATATCTATGGATATGGAAAGAATTTAAGACCAAACAAGAGGAAGAGAGTATTACAAAATACAAAATAGATAATTTTGATTATATTAAATCAAAAAGTTTCTGCAGAAACAAAAAGAATGCAATCAAAATTAGAACGAAAGCAATGGAAAAAATTATTGCAGCAAATATCTCTGATAAAGGCCTCATTTCTAAAATATATAGGGAATTGAATCAAATTTATAAGAATACAAGTTACTTCAGTTGATAAATGGTGAAAGGATATAAACAAGCAGTTTTCAGATGAAGAAATCAAAGCTATCTATAGTCATGTGAAAAAATGCTTTAAATCACTATGGATAAGAGAAATGCAAATTAAAACAACTCTCAAGTACTACCTCACACTTATCAGATTGACTAATATGGCAGAGAGGAAAATTATAAATGTTGGAAGGGATGTGGAAAAACTGACACATTAATACATTCAGTGTTGGGGGAGTTGTGAACTGATTCAATGATTATGTAGAACAATTTGGAACTATACCCAAAGGGCTATAAAACTGTGTATACCCTTTCACCCAGCAATACTACTACTATAGTCAAAGAGGTCTAAGAAAAAGGACAAGGACTTATATGAACAAAAATATTTATAGCAGTTCTTTTTGTGGTGACAAAGAATTGAAAATGAGGAATGGCTAAACAAAATTGTGCTTGGAATGGAATATTATTGTGCTCCAAGAAATGATGAACAAGATAATTTTAGAAAAACCTGAAAAGACTTAACGAACTGATGCGAAGTGAGCAGAACCGCACTAACAGCAATATTGTTCAATGATCAACTGTGAATTACTTAGCTATTCTCAACAATACAAAGATCCAAGACAATTCTGCCTCCAAAGAACTGATGGATTTCAAATAGAGATTGAAGCATATTATTTTTCACTTTTTTTTCAAGCTTTTTGGTCTGTGTTTTCTTTCAAAGTTGGATTCAGTCAAAGGGCTGTACTTGGGGACCTAGAGAGCCACATGTTTGGATTCAGTTGAAGGGCTGCATTTGAGGACATAAGGGGTCACATGTGGCCTTGAGGTCACAGGTTCCCCAGCCTGATCTATATTCTAACCAACGTGGTATATGAACAAAACAATTGCAACAGTACTTAGGTGTCCCCAAACTCAAGTTCCTCCAATTCCACTTGAAGCAAGAAAAAAATAATAGCAGCCTGAATCAAAGGACGAGAGTTCAAGTTTCAGCTCTGATACTTGCTAGCAAATGTCTTCTGTGTCACAATCTCTTTGGCTGTCTGGTTAAGTCTACAGACTCTTTCTCAAAATATTATTTTAAATGTATAAAATATAATACACAGCATTACAAAGGAAACCAATTATCTTGAAATACAATTATAATTCTTTTTAAAAACCACATTTTTATTGACTCCAGGTTAAGACCCTCTGCTTTCAAGTTTCCCTCAGTTCTGCCTTCCTTAATAGTTTCCTTGTCATCTGGCATTTTCTAGTTTTTTGAATGGAGGTGGGGCAGGGAAATAAATGACTTCAGACACTAAAGATGAGGCAGCTAGGTAGCACAGTGAATAGAGTGGATAGGCTGGAGTCAGGAAGACTCATCTTCATGAGTTCAATCTGGCCTCAGACACTTATTAGCTGTGTGACCCTGGGCAAGTCACTTAACCCTTTTTGCCTTGGTTTCCTCATCTGTAAAATGAGCTAGAGAAGGAAATGGCAAACCACTCCAGTATCTTTGTCAAGAAAACCCCAAATGAGGTCACAAAGGGTTGGACATGACTGAAAAATGACTGAACACAATAAAGATGGGTTTCAAGAGTAAACAAGATGATGGAGAGGCACTGGGCTCGCTTAATTTGGTGATGTAGTCCCTGAGAAGTCAAACGGACTCGACTGAAGGAGGTGGACGTCTCTGTATTCACAGAGTCATAATCCCTCAGATTCATATATAAATTCTTGGCTAAGCTTTTAGGAGGACACTACCTCATTCTTGGAACTATACTAAGCAAAGGGCTGGGAGGCACATGAATGGGAGCATATAATCTGATGTCTGGAAGTAGTAGGTGGTGCTTCATCCAAACCTTCAGGATTATTTCATGTTGGCCTTTCAATGATTTCTTACTTACTGATTGGTAACGAGGCATAAACAGTCTCAACTAGCTCTTGGTCCTGGTATTCTCCTCTGCCAGAGGATATAGCAGTAAAGTAGGCTAAGAGTTTCCTTACATGCCCACCCCTGCCCCTAGCTTCTCTGTGGGCATAAATTACTGTTGTGGTAGGTAGAAGCCTATTGTTTGCCTTTTTCCACCTTCTGATCTCTACTAGGAGTTGGGAAATTTGTGTTTCCTCGTGTCTAGGTGTAGTCAGACCTTGGAGATACAGTAGAGTGTTGTAATCTTTCCACAAATAATTGTGCACTTTTCTGGATTATTAAGAATTGTGTTTTCATTACATAATAACCATTTTAACTGGATACACATTTGTTCTTGAGAGAATAATTTGATTTGACAGTCCATGTACTTTGGCAGCTTAACATCTATTAGATTAATATGCTCACTATTGAATTTAGAAATTTCCCTAATAGTCCATATGCTTGCTATTTCTCAATATTCTCATTCTTCACCTCTTTTATGTCATGGATCTTGTTGGCAGTGTGGTAAAGTGCATGGACTCAGAATTTTTTTTTTTTAGGTATGAAAGGTGGTGCAGTGAATAGAACACCAGCCCTGGAATCAGAAGGACCTGAGTTCAAATGTGACCTCAGATACTTGGCACACTAGCTGCATGACCTTGGGCAAATCACTTAACCCCAATTGCCTTGCCTTCTTCTCTCCAAAAAAAAAAAAGTATGAAATAAAAACCACAAGATTTGAAAATAAGCCAATGACACTGAAATAGTTGCTACATATATATGTATTTTGAAAGTTCATGGATCCCAGGTTAAGAACATCTACTTTAAAACAAATTAATGTCTTTGTTTTGTACAACCTCTAGATTTGTATGTTCAAGGCCTAAAAATCTCAAAAGAATTAGTCCCCCAAAGATCTGGGTTTAAACAGGTTTAATAGAGTGGAAGAAATAGAAGTGATTCCTTTCTATCAGGCTAATTTTTATCATGTGCCTTTTGTCAAAACAAATGACTTCTCAAAGCTTCTGTTTTCCCCTCCTATAAAGTGAGGATAATTAATAATAACATTTGTGCTAATCTATAGGGCTGTTGTGAGGAAAGCTGAAAGCCTTAAAGGTGCTATGTAAATCCAAGCTATTCTTTTTCAAAGGCTGCACTGTTTGAGCACAAGCCTGAAATGTCAATGTCTATGAATAGGACAGTGACTGTATGAAGACCGTATCTTCTCACAACAATCTAATTTCCTTTTGCAAGTGAATAAGACTGAAAGATATAAGGGCATACTCAGCGCAGCATCTTGATCATAACAAAATGTTTGCTTCGGTTTTGTACAATGTGTCCATAAATTGAGAAGATGGTTTATGACCCCCTTCTATGACTGGAGGGCTGACTAATGGGTTGAAATCCTGTATTCCTGGAATAGAAACCAATGATTCAGGGTCAGCCCCAGGGACACATAACAGAGACTGGGGCTGATGCCAATGATGTTTAAAGTGTGTTTATATAAAATGCAATAAATATTCATCTGGGCAATAGACGCATGATACCAACACTCTTCTTTCTTGCCTCTTTCTCCACACCCCCTTTTCACTCTTTCCCTGAGCCTACCCTCAAGCTAGAGTCCTAGATCTGAACAGTGTTGCCATCCCTTCTCCACTTGGTTGTCATTTTCACAGTCTTTCAGATTGTCATCACATATGGCACAAGTGAGGAGATAAATTAGGTCTTTAAAAAGATGGCACAATCAATATGGATGTCAGGCCAAAACCCAACAGATCTGTTTAGAAGAAGTGAAGCATCCTGGGGAAAACAGATGAAATCACATAGTTGAGGAGACACTTCAGAAACATATCTCCTCCTCACTGTGAACTACAGAAATTTAAACAAGAGATGCACACAGTTCCAATCAGAAGTTTAAGTTTGGATTTTTCTCTCATTTGCATTATAATTGTTTGGGCCATACAAATTCTAATTATGTTTACTCTTTTGTAATTTAATTTTGTTTACAAGCAACAAGCTAATTATCAGGGGGAAAGGAAGGGTCTACCACTGCTTTTTACATAAATCAAGTCAGATACAAGGACTTTGTGAAAACATAATCACATATTGCCTGGGAAGGGAGTTCTGAACACCACAATTTAAAGAATGCAGCACTTCCTTCTTTTCCTTAGTATGTTTCCTTACCCCTATCTGCTAGGAGGCAGTTTTTATTTTATTTTTTTAATAACAGACAACTGAAACACAAATATCGATCTTCTTTTTATCTTCCTATAGTACAAAGTAGACAGCAGAGGTAATTATCAATAAATTAGTGATTGATCAATACATATTCATTGAACAAATTAGGGGGTGCAGTGGATAGAGTTCCAGACTTAAAGTCAGAAAGTCTCAATTTTCTGAGTTCAAATCTGCCCTCAGACATTTACTAGCTGTAATTTACTAACTGTAAGTTAGTCAAATTACTAGCTATAATTTACTAACCCTGAGCAAACCACTTAACTCTTTTTGCCTCAGTTTCCTCATCTGCAAAATAAGTTGGAGAAGGAAATGGAAAACTGCTTCTTTATCTTTGCCAAGAAAATCCCAAATGGAGTCATAAAGGGTCAGACAGGAATGAAAAACAATTGAACAACAACAAATTCACTGAGCACTGGGTTAAATCCTGTGGAAGAAACAAAGGAAGTCTTAGATGTCAGCAAGTCATTACCCTCCTACTTCTACTTTCACTTAAACTTCCTGGAAAAGGAGTTAAGGAATTGCAGATCCAGAGTACCACGGAGGTCATGTAATCCAATTTCAACAGCTGAGGAAAGTGAGGTTATGACTTGTCCAAGATGAGTCTCTGTGTCTCTTTTTGTCTCTGTCTCTGTCTCTTCCTTTATCTCAATCTCCTTTCCCCTCCACCCCCAACCCAACTGGTGACCAGTTGCAAGTATTTACATGACAACAGGGCAAGGTTAAAGGGATCATAGTCTGTGGTGACAAGATAGGATTTTGTGGCATGTCAAGCTCACTTCCCTAGGTCAGGAATTTAATATGGAAATAGAAAAAGTGAAATTGGTTTTCTGACCTCAGACTAATTAAGCATCATGCTCCTATCTGCTGAACTAGCCATGATGGTCCATGTTTAGCATATTCATGCTTCTTGGCATAGAAGTTAACAATACTTCATTATTTATTTATTTGTTTGTTTTGCTTTTTGAAGGGGAGAGGGCGGGGCACCTGGGGTTAAGTGACTTGCCCAAGGTCACATGGCTAGTAAGTGTTAAGTGTCTGAGGCCACATTTGAACTCCTGACTCCCTGACTCCAGGGCTGGTGCTCTATTCATGCGTCACCTAGCTGCCCCTCAGCAACACTTTAAACCATTCTGTATGGGAGTAGAATGTTGAAATATATTCTTATTTCTTTTTTTTAAACCTCAATTGTGCTTGCCTGTTTTCTACATACTATGTTTACTGTGTAGATACGGAGCAAAAGCATTTCTACATAAGCAGAAAAACCCATATTTGCTTCTTTTAAATGTAAACTAGAAAACAAAAACACCTGATCCTCATTAGTCCCATCAGCTGTAAATCTTCAAGGGAATCCTGCTGAGTGTAAATCCTGGGATTTTAGAGAGGCAAAAAAAACAACAACCTAACTGTTGTTGAAAGCTTCATTTTACAGATTAAGAAAAGGAGGCCCAGAGAAGGGGAGAAGCTTGTCATGGCGCCCACTGCTAGAGAGCCATAGAGTCTGCATTAGAATCCTTATCCCCTACTGGAGAACACCTCCCCAAGGCCACCACACCTGCAATCCCTTTGGGGGCTGTGTTTCTGTCTCTGCGTGCTGAGACAGCCTGGATCACTGCTTTCTCAGCTTCAAGAGACAATTTAAAAGACACCAGGGACACCTGGGCTGCTATTGTAATAATAACTAACTGCCACTGTTCAAAGTCATCATCATCAAATATTATTTATCAAGAACACACATGCTTACAATGTTGTAGTGGGAATTGGACTAATTAAGTTAAAAGGCACTGTTTCCTCCTCCTAATAGGTTTTTTTTTTCAAGCAGCCTAAACAGTATTTTCAGCTCTATAAAAAACACCACACTTATGAAACTATTACTATGGACATATAAGGTGATATGTGTGCAGTTCTAGAGATACTAAGATGGAAAATGAGACAGTTTCTTTTCTCCAAACCTTAAAATCTATTGGGAGTGAGGGATATTGAGTAAGATGCCTATACAAATATTTATAGTCCATGTTAAAGAATGAGGAAATGGACCCGTAAGTACAAAAATATTTATAGCAGCTCTTTTTGTGGTGGCAAAAAATTGGGGATTACGGGCATGCCCTTCCATTGGGGAATGGCTAAACAAGTTATGGTATGTGAAGGTAATGGAATACTACTGTGCTATAAGAAATGAGGAGCAGACAGACTTCAGAATAACCTGGAGAGACTTATATAAACTGATGCTGAGTGAGGAGAGCAGAACCAGGAGAATTTTGTACACAATTACAGACACAAGATATGTGTGATGACCAATTTTGACAGACTGGGCTCCTCTCAGCAATGTAAAGCTATAAGACAACTCCAAAAGACTCATACTGGAAAGGTATATCTACATCCAGAGAAAGAACTATAGAGTTTGAATGCAGATTGAAGCAAACTACTTGCTCTCTCTTTTTTGTTTTGTTTTGTTCCTTCTTTCTCCTTGTTCACTCTATTGGTTATAATCCTTCTTTACAACTTGAATAATGTTTAATGTGAAGGTATTTTGTAGAACCTATATTTGATTGCATGCCTCCATGATGGGGAATAGGGGAAGAGAGGGAGGGGATGAAAATTTGAAACTGAAGGGATTGTGGAACTGAATGTTGTAAACTAAAAGTAAATAAATACATTTTTAAAAAAGAGTGAGGAAATGAGTGGTAAGGGTCAATTAGAGTGTTACAAAAGATTCAATAGGAAAAGAATCATTTCTAATAGTAAGGGGTAAAGGAAGGCCTCAGGGAGGAGGTACCACTTGATGCCCCATTGCCCCCTCCCCATGAAGACAGAGAAGTCTTCCAGTTGGTAGAGATAGGAAGAGGGCTGGAATATACAAAGGTTCAGGGGGCAAGTACAGGCAGAGTGAGGTTGGAGGACAGAAAGCAGTCCTGTTTGGCTAAAGCATAAGCCTAACAATTTACATGGTATTTTAAGGTTTGCAAAACATTTTTTCTCCCTGCTAAACAACCCTGACAGTTAAGCTAGGCAGTACAAGAATTATCCCCTTTTCTAAATGAGGAAAATGAGACTTAGACTTGCGAAGAATCACAGAAATATGATGTGTCCAAAAGGAAGCTTTGAATTGGATCTTCTAAGTTGAAGACTAGCATTCATTTCATTATAGCCTGCTACACAGAATATGTAAAATATAGTACCATGAAATCAGACCAGAAAGGTATGTTAAAGCCAGACTGTACAAGGGTTTCAATGTCAGTTCAAGGAGTGAATATTTTACTTGGTAGTAAATGAAAAGCCATTGAAGATTTTTGAGCAGGGAAATGTTTTAATCAGGACTGTGCATTACAAAGATTTGTTTGACAGAAACCCACACAAGCCTTTCCCATCTGTCCCTAGTCCTGCTTTAATTCAGAATCTGGGCTCATTGTCTTCTCTCTGATCATCCTTTTTCCACTTCCAGAAGGTAACTGGGTGCTCAGACCTGTTCCAATCAATTCTTTGCAGATGCTAAAGAATACTTATTTCAAAGGTCTCAGATTAATGATACTGTTTTGTGGGAATAGGTCCAGGATTTAGGGTCTATGAGCTCTCAGCTAATGTAGGTAGGGGGTTTCTATTGACTCAACTGGTCTGTAAAACTTAGTTCTTATTCTATCAACATGGAACTGGCTCCAAGGACCTCAACTCAGATGCTCTTCCTTTATTTCCCCATTACTCAACATTTACATTTCATGCCCTCAGTATCTATTTCAGAAAGTCAAATGTTCAAGACTCTCACCAACTTAGAAAAGTAACCCAAAGATGTAACTAAAATGGAGGCAAACTTTGGCAGTGTTATTTCCCAACTATCAAAAGTAGAATGCTTTTATAGATATGGTCATCCATTTATAGGTAAGAAGCATTTCTTTCATCACATGCATTGATCTGGGAGTTTTCTTCAAATTTTCTGCCTTCTTCCTCTCCAGAATCAGAATCCTCGAATACTAGATTGTTCTGTGGGTCAAAGTTTTCTACAGGTAGTTTTTCTATCATATACTGTGCATGTCTCACTAGTTCACGAGTTCCTTATTTGTTCTTTTAGGTAGGTAATTTTATTGTCCTTTGGTACAACTTCGTCATGTAGTTTCTCATTTTCTCGTAACACTTCATAAAGAGCCCTCCTCCATTTTCCTGCCATTTCTTTCTAATACTGAGAAGGGTTTTCTTTAATCATAGTATCAAAAGTTTCTTGAGAGACTTCTTCAAGGTTTCCAATTTCACTATACTAAGGGCCTATTGCAACATCAGGGTTAGAAGACTTGGAGGTCATTCCAAAGCTTCCTTTTGGATAAGCCCTCAATTCAGTTCAACTCATTTACTCTGTCAGCTAGAAAACCTGCTGCAGATGACTGAATGACCTTCAGTGTTCATTTTGTTATGATACTGCCATTTATGTTGTCCAAAGAATAATTCTATATAGTTCCTTTGGGCCCCTCTTTAATAATTGCTCCATTGATTAGAACTTGTGATATCATTGGTATAGGGAGCTTTCTATGATAGCTCACTTTGTCAATGTAAGAACATCAACTATCCTGCAAATTATAGTCTAAGATATATGGGACCCTCAGAGGATGTTAATTTCCCAAGATCACCCAGTCATAGAGTACACCCAGGTTTTCCTGATTTCCAAGGCAAATACTCTACTCACCATCCTTTTTTCATAATCCATGCTCCATTCTAAAGTCTTCCATATCCAGGTATTATGTTCTTCACTCAATAATTGCTCCATGCTCTATCACAAATGCACCCAGGGATTAGATCTCATTGTCAAAGCAAACCATACTTGGTCATTAGCATCAAAGGAAATTATCAATGCTTTTTGAATGAGAGGCATTTGTAAACATAGCTAATAGTTGAAGACAGCTAAATGTCCCCACCATCTTCCTTATCCAGTCCTCTACCTTTCTTTGGGATGAACCTAGAGTTGGAATAATTCATTGCAGAGGGGAGGGACTGGAGATAAGGAAATCAGTTAGTATCTTCTTCCTAGGCAAGAGGTAAGAAGGGCCTGAATTAGGTGGCTGGCAATGAGAATGGGAAGGAGTGAATAGATAGATATAAGAGAAATTCCCAGGTAGAAGTGACAATTTGGCAATTGATTGTATGAGAGCAGGGTGAAGGAAAGATATTCCTCAAAGGCAAACTTGAATGACTAGAAGGATGATGGTGTCAGGAAAAAAAATGGGGAACCCAGAAGAAGAGAAGATAATGAGTTCCACTCTGAATATGCTATTTGTCATTTATCCTCCCTGACCTTCAGTATTTCCATTTGTAAAATTTGAGGATCAGGCAATATAATCTCTAAGGTCTTCTCCAGAACTAAGATATATCAGCTGGGCAGTGGTAGCCAGAAAGGTACAGATTCTTTTTTTAGACTTTTAGGGTTAGTACTGGTTATTTTGAAAAATTGTTTAAATTTTTTTTAAAATTAAAAAATAATTTAAAGAGTAATTCAGGCATAGCACTAAATTTATGTTTAGGATTCAGCTAGGTAAAAAATGTAGGGTAATGGTTGCATTTTTAGTCTGTTTACAGGAAAGTTGTTGCTAAAATAGCTATTGGATGACATTTTTTATTAGTATTGAAAAAATAACACAAATATCGTCCATGTGCAGTTGATTGAAGAAGTTAAAGATAGAATGCTGGGCCTGGTTCAGTTTAGCCTCAGATACTTACTAACTGACTTTTTAAAAAGTCAAATAAACTTCGTTAGCCTCAGATTCCTCAACTGTAAAGTGGTAATAGTAATAGCACCTCTCTCCAAGGGGTGTTGTGAAGGTCAAATGAGATAATATCTGTACAGCGGGCTCTTAATAAATGCTTGCTGTATGCCTTTCCCTGCCCTCCAGATTTGGACTAACTTCCCCCCCACCCTGCCAATGATATCATTATATTTTTGAATTCTCTGCAAACCATCAGGAGCAACGGGTGACTTTTGAGAAAGGAAGTGATTTCTTTGAGCAAGGAAGTGACAGAAAACTGTTCTTTAGTAAGATTCACATGGTAGGAGTGTTTAAGGGAGAGAGGGAGAGAAAGAGAGAGAGAGAGAAAGAGAGAGAGAGAGAGAGAGAAAGAGAGAGAGAGAGAGAGAGAGAGAAAGAGAGAGAGAAGAAGAAGAAGAAGAAGAAGAAGAAGAAGAGGAAGAAGAAGAAGGAGAAGAAGAAGGAGAAGGAGAAGAAGAAGGAGAAGGAGAAGAAGAAGGAGAAGAAGAATAGAAGAGGAGGAGGAGAAGGACAAGAAGAGAAAAAGAGGAGGAGGAAGAGAAAGAAGATGAAGAAAAAGAAGGGGAAGCAGAAGGAGGAGGAGGAATGTCATCAGTTAAGTGGTTGTTGGAGTAGTTCAGGTATGAGATCATCAGTCTGAGTCAGGATGAAAACAGAAGGGAAGAAGAGATCAATATAAGAAAAATTTCAAAGAAATAATTGATAGAACTTATTGATACACTGGATATGTGTAGTCAGGGTAAGAAAGGTACAGGTTGGAATAGACGGCCTCTGAGGTTCCCTCTAATGCTTGTATTCTGTGAATGATTTGGATGGTCTTCTCTGTAAGGAAAAAAAAGGGGGGTGGTCAAATAAATCTGCCAGTTGTTTCTACTATTTATCTCAAAAAGATAAGCAATGTAAATCAACCTAGTGAGCTCTGTCAGCAGCAAATGACTGACCTTGTACAAAATAAAACTCCATTTTTTAACTTGATTGTTCAGTAGACATCAGGGTTTTTCAGCTTCAAGGTAAATGTTGACTCTGGTGTTCTCTCGGACAATATTTATCTTGCATAAATCTTAATGTGAATGCCTTTTTGTTGACTGATAGCATTTGATCTGGATTTCAAAGATAAGTAAAAATTCAAAGGAAGTTGGAACAGAGGAACAAGGAGAGCCTTCTAGGCACAGAGAACCCAATGAATAAAACCAGAGTTAGGAAAGCATGGAGCCATCCGTGTATGGTAATTGGCAAGTAACCTGGCATTCTAAGTACATAGAAGAGAGCAGTGTGAGATCAGGTTGGAAAAGTAGAATGGTAGTCAGTTTGGTGGGTGCTAAATGTTTGGATGAAGAGTGTGAATTTTACTGGATAAGCAATAAGGAGTCATTGGTGAGTTTTAAGTAGAGGACTGATGTTATCCAATTGGTGTATAAGGAAAATATGTCTGATAGTGATGTGAGAGACAGATCAAGGAAAAAGGTAGCAGAGGAGAATAAACAAGGAGGGAACCTGATAAAGTAGAAAGAGAACTAGATTTGGAAAGAAAGGACTTAGGTTCAAGTCCTACTTTTACTCGTTGATATTTGTTTGACCTTGGAAAAGTGAATTAACCTCTGCTGCCTCAGTTTCTTCACTTATACACTCTGAAGGGGTTGGACTAGGTAGTTCTAAAAGTCCCTTCTAGCTTTATCTCTGTGATCCTATGACCTAGCATAGATTATTTCATTAGTCTAGGTGGGTATAATGAGAGCCTGTAATAGGGTGCTGCGTTGGTAATGGGAATAGGGATATGATGGTGATGGCTGACAGGGCAGCCAGGTGGCACAGTGGATAGAGTGCTAGGCCTGGAGTGAGGAATGCTCATCTTCCTGAGTTCAAATTTGACCTCAGAGGCTTACTAGCTGGGTGACCTTGGACAAGCCCCATTTGCTTCAGTTTTCCCTTTTGTAAAATGGGCTGGAGAAGGAAATGGTAAACCACTCTGATATATTTGCCAAGAAAATATCACAAGGAATCAACCACAACTGAAAAATGACTGAACAGCAACAAGTGATGGGTGAGAATAATTTTGGAGATGGAATTGATAAAAGTTTGAGACTGATTATTGGAGGAGATAAAGAGAAAAGAGTTGAAGGGTTCAGATTTGGGAGAGATTGGCTGAATGTTGGCATCAGAATTAGTGAAGTCACAGGGAATAAGAGAATTTTTTGGAAATTTAATAAGATAAGTTTCATCTGGGGCTTGATAATTTCAAGGGGAAAGGTCCTGTAGCAGTTTGAGATACGGGCCTGGAGCTAGGGAGAAAGGCTGAGAATGCACAGCCAAGAAAATACTTAGATAATACAGAATCTCCACAGTGCTTTATGTACAAATTAGCTAGAGTAGGAATTGTGAAGTCAGAGATTCATTTCAATTCAACCAAGTTATGAAGTTCCGTATGGCACGTAGAGAATGATACTAGGTACTAGGGGGAAATACAAAATGATCCCTGTCTTCACAGAACTGATAGTGTGGCAAATGGAATAGGCCTAAATGTTAGAAGTTCTTTCCATTTGTATAGTTAAATTCTTTCTTATTGGATTTGGCCCATTGTTCTAGTCTATCAGTGTCTTTTTTAAATTCCAGTTTTTTCATCTAACATAAGAGCTATCCAACTCAGATTCACATCATCTACATATTTAATAAGCATGTTATTTATTTCTTCATTCAAGTAATTTAGAAACAAACAAGGCCAAATACAGAGGCTTGCAACATTCTATTGCACAGTTTTCTAAGTAGACTTTGATCTGTTCTTTGGTCTGGCTCTCCAGACATTTCTGACTTCATCTTTATTTACCCCACATCTCTCCATTTTGTCTACAAAACTATAATGAGGTGGTGGCTATGTGGCACAGTGAATAGAGCACTGGCTCTGGAGTGAGGAGGACCTGAGTTCAAATCATACCTCAGACACTTAACACTTACTAGCTGTGTGACCTTGGCAAGTCACTTAAACCCAATTGCCCTGCCTTCCCCCCTCCAAAAAGAAAAAAACAAAAAAAACAAAATGATAATGAGACACTTTGTCAAATATCTTATCGAAATTCAAATATATAATATTTATGCAATATCTTATTCTATCAATCAAGCGACTATGTTAAAAAAAAAGCATGGCTATTAGATTAGGTTACTTTGGCATCACTTGTTCTTCATAACTCTGATGTGGATGATGATTGCTTATGTTTCTATGCTCCCAAACTACCCCTTCGGTAATGGTTCTAGAGTTTTGCCAGCAGTTGAGGGAAGCCCAATAACTTATAGTTTTAAGAATCAACCTTCTTTTTGGAAAGGGATGGTCCTATTGCACTTCTACAGTTGTTCAAACTTTTTCAAATGTCACTATCAGTGATTTATCAATCACATTCACAAATTATTTCAGCACTTTGTGATATGGTTTGTCTTTGCCTGGACTGGTGACTTGAATTCACTGGGGACTAAGAACTTCTTTAGTACATTTTCACTTGGATTTCAATTCTCTATTAAGCTCTTTTTGTTTTACACTTTCCCATTTTGAAGATTATTCTCTTTGGTAGAGAAAAATGTATTTAAAAGAGAAATTGAGTATTTTTCCTTCTCTCTGTTGCCCAGTATCATTCTCCCAACTACCCCAAATAGTGATTCTGTTAAGGCTTTAATATTCCTCTAGCATGCCATATAGATTTTTTTTGTTATGACTAGCATTTAAAACAAGCCAAAGTTCATTTAAGATTTTGGCATTTAAGTCATTATTCTTTCAGGATAGTACCATTATTTTGTACTCATACTTAGTTGCTTGTCTTGATTTTATCTTTTGTATTTATCCCTTTAAATTTCATGTTAGTAATTGAACTCCCTATATAGTCACATCATATGTAATTTGTCTGTAATTATTGCTAGTCAATTTTGTGTCTGAAGCAAGAACATAAAATGATACCCCTCCCCTAATGGCACATCATGCTTAAATTAATAAATATATAATTACATTTTCTTTATGGCTCCTCGGTTTTGTGTACCTCAGGCAAAAGTCACAGTTACATTACCCTTATTATATCTCTGGATTTATTGTAAGTATGTACAATCTGAAATGTCCATGTGATGTGACAATCTTGTATTTGGACAGTTTTTATAGTGAATTAGAAGGGATAGAGGTAGGAGAAAGGAACACCCTCAGAAAAGAAGAAAAAGCAGAGAAAAGCTGAAACCTAGAGTTATAGTCTTAAAGAAGAAAAAGCTACTT
>CM053580.1:144603944-144648815 GCA_028627135.1 Pseudochirops cupreus | reverse complement strand
TGGTTTAGGGAAGGAATGACATACACTCTAAAGTGGGTATCTTGCCCTACAGGAGAGTAGGGGGGATAGGAATGAGAAGGGGGAGTATGGAGGGGAGGGCAGAGGGGGGAGGGATGTTAGAAGCACGCACTTCAGTAAAGGGACAGGGACAAAGTAGAGAACAGAATAAGGCTGGTGGGGGCGGGATGGGATAGAAAGGAGGGAAATATAGTCAGTGTTACGCATTATGTTCATTGTGGAGATGTTCTGCATAACTACACATGTACAGCCTGTATTGAATTACCTGACTTTCCAGTGGGGGTAGGTGACAAAAAAGGAATGGGAAGAATCCAGAATTTAAAGTTCTAAAATCAAATGATAAATAAATAAATATATGTATATTATTATTATTTACATGCAACTGGGAAATAAGATATACAGGCACTGGGATAGGGAGATCCATCTTACCCTACCAGAAAGTCAGAGGGGTGATGGGGGAGGATATAGGAGAGAGCAGATTGGTGGATGGAGTATACAGTGGGATTACTATTTTGGGGTGGTGGGTAGGGGAAAGACGGGGAGAAAATTCGTAACTCAAAATCTTGTGGAAATCAATGATGTAAACCAAAAAATAAAAAAATAAACAAAAGTTAAAATTAAAGAAAAAGAAACACTGTAAAAACACCAGGTTGGGGAGAGGTTAGAAGAAATTTCCAATCAATAACGAACTGACTTTGCCAATGGAAAACAAACAAACAAACAAAAGATTCCCATCAATGGTAGAGCACAAACTAGAGCAGCCCCCGGATTGCTAGGACTTATCTCTTAGAGCAGTGTATCTTGTGTAATATTATATGTTAGAGACGTCTGTACTGATGTCATCTCCCGTGACTAGCCTATCTTATCAAAACTGTGTACGTCCCTAAGCATCTCATATAACTCGTTTCCCATACAAAATATTTTCAATAAATGCTTCTTAAATTTGTATTTGTGGGTTTTTTCCAGTGCAGATTATGGGATTTGTTAGAAAATCACATGAGATTAAGTCTTGATTCTGACATTTTCTGACTGGTTGTAGGGCCTTAAGCAAGTCAGTTCAGCTTTGTACACCTCTATTTTCTCACCTGGAAAGTAGAGAGAATATTACCACCACTACCTAACCTTATAGGATTATTGAGGAAAGCACTTTGTAAAATTTGTGTTATAAAATTGTGAGTTCTTCCTACCAAAGGTGTGTGTCTGTGTGTGTGTGTGTGTGTGTGTGTGTGTGTGTGTGTGTGTGTGAGTGATGGATCTCAATGCCTTTACCCACATGAAGACATATATTTTATTAGTTTTGTCAAGTTTCCAATAAATTCATTCTTGATACAGAAAAAAAATACCATTCATAAATCTTAGAGCATTAAAAAGAGACCTTAAAAATCCAGCTAGTTCACTTGATAAACGAAGAAACTAAGTGATTTGGCTATGGTCGCACAGTGACTTACAAGCAAAGCTAGGATCAGAACCCAAGCGCCAAGGCTGCCTGTCTACTATACTTTCTTCTTTACTAAGCTATTTGAACTATATAATAAGGCAATTTATCATCAGAGGTGAATTCATGTCCTCTGAGGCAGGTAGGTGATACAATGAGGAGAGCACTGACCATAGAGTCAGGAAGACCCAAGTTTAACTCTAACCTTAGACATTTGTTTGCTGTGTGATGTCAGGTACATGACTTAAAGGCTGCCAGTTTCCTTAACTGTAAAATGGGGGAATTAATATCACTTACTTCCAAGGGGTTGCGAGGATCAAATGAGACAATATTTGCACAGCACTTGGCACGGTGCCTGACACACAGTAGGCAATTAATGAATGTTTATTTCCTTCCTTCTTTAATCTAGAGTTCCTTATGGCAACCAGCAGTTGAGCTACTAAGTAACAATGGCAGGGATCTTGGAAAAGTTAAAAAAAAAAAACAAAGCTAAAAGATAAGAAAAGAGGGACATGGATAACTTACAAACTGAATAATAAGCCCTGAATAAAGGATACTAAGCCGTGTCTCTGATTCACTCACTTCCTTTTAATAGTTCTTTGAGCAGCAGTCAAAAGTGTGTCTCCTGATATTTTATGGCTTTGATCTGTCACAATAATTACGAGGCTTAAAATGGAGACTAAAGTCTATTTTCATTAGAAAAGAGCTTAGTTACCAGAATCACTTAGAATTAAATAAGAATAAGGCTTGCCAGGGAAAGAAGGTTTCTAGTTTAACACTAAAGAGAAAAAAATAAGATGTGTTTGGTCTGCAACTGAAGAAAGATGTTGCTGTGTCCAATGGAATGTCTCTGTTTCCAGTGATATGCCTCACTGCTCATCCATTCTATGCCTTGCAACACTTCTTGGGGTCACACGTGGGCAGATCCATCATGTAACTAACCAGTCTCTTCACATCAGTAGGAAGATCTCAAGAGCACGTCTAAGAAAGATATGTTTCTATTCATTGAATTCATAGTTCTCAAGCTGATTGAGGCCCCTGCAGTGTCAGACGGCATCACCAGACTTTTATTATCGGTAGGTTTACTGCAGCTCTATATGCTCCCTTCAATGAGAATTGTGAAGAAAAGTAGAAGGGGGAGGTGGAATGCGTCCACCAGGCAATCTGAGCAGGTCGTAACAGCCCCTTTGGAATGCGTCTCCTCCTTGCCGTCACCTGATAGAGCCCCACCTTTTCTTTAAAAATGCAGCTGGAGCACAACGCCCACAAGCAAAGATTCTTTACCTTAATAGATTTTATGGGGTTGATGAACTTTGATGGGAAATACATACATACATATATTTAATTTCACTAACCTATGGTTTAATTTGCAATTATATGAATTTCACTTTATGCATTCAAAATTATTATACTGAAAAAAAGATCCCTACATAGCCTTCAGCAGAATACCAAAAGGATGGTTTCCTAATTATTAGCATGCTTCTTCCCAGAATTCTTCATACTTAACTACCTTCATATATTTGTACTGTTTATATTTATCCTGTTCGTGCTTTATGTGTATCCTTGTTGTCTCTGCCTTTGGAATACGAGCTCCTCAGGAGTAAAGATTATTTCGTTTACGTGTAGTATTGGTTTCCCCAGTGCCCAGGACAGTGTCTTATCCATGGGAGGCACTGAATATATGTTTGTTGATTGCTGGTTGAGTGATTAATTCCTAACAAAGCAAGGTCAGCAAGCATCTCAACAAGTGAATGAGCCCTCATCTCAGCTAACATGCTTTAAAAATGTGTGTTCTTTCCACCTAGTTTGCTTTCTTTTTTTTCTTTCTTTCTTTTTTGCTTTTTGGAGGGCAATTGGGGGTTGACTTGCCCAAAGTCACCCGGCTAGTGTGTGTCAAGTGTCCAAGGCCGGATTTGACCTTGGGCCCTCCTGACTCCAGGGCCGGTGCTCTATTCACTGTGCCACCTAGCCGCTCGTCCACCTATTTTGCTAATGTGCAGTTAAGCAATAGAACATGAAGTTCTTTATGTGATGTAAGAGGCCATGGTATAGTGGATAGAGAGCCAGCTTTCCCTGGTCCTGTTCTACCTCTGATAAAAACTGTTCATGCAACCCTGAAAAAGTCATTTGACTTCTCGGGATCCTAGACAGCTCTTTAAGCCCAAAACTTCAGAGTGGTTGCTGATCTACATTGGTAAAGGGGATTTCCTCACCTGGAGTTCCTTATACCAATTAAATGTCAGGTCCAGACCCTCGCTCTCCCCTCAAAAATAATAGACAGTGGAATTTTCTCCTTTATTTATGAGAGGTTGTAGCAAACAGCAAAGAAATGATTTGAGCAGCATAGAATGATTTTCCTTTTTAGGTAAAAATAGGGTTAAAGATTGGACCTGTGATTTTATAACATAGGGCAGTGGTTCTCTTTTTTCCTTTTTTAAAATTTTTATCTGAAAAGTACCCTCTTAAAAATTATGTAGGACACCCCCACCCAAAGAGCTTTTCCTTATGTGGGTTTTATCTATAGATGTTGGCCATATTTAATTCATCTTAGTATTATAACAATAGTTTTGATCTCACAAATCCCACTTTGATAATCAAAGGAATGCTTGGGTGGGAAGATTCCATGTACTAATGCAGGTCTAAATCACCTTCTCTGAAACTTAATTGTCAGAATGATGTCTAAGGAACTGAGAGGTTAAGTTGCCCAGGGTCACACAACCAGTATATGTTAGAGGTGGGTCTTGAACCCAGCTCTTCAAGCTTAGCCATTTTGAGCCATTAGAGAGCTATCTCTCTACATTATTAAAATTATTGAAAATAAATTCCTAATTTCACCGAAAGGAAAAAAAGCTCTAAAGCCCATCCTGGAGTTATTTGTGGTGCCATAAGAATAGTTCTCCAGGGAGTTCCAGGAGCATCTTGCAATAACAGCTGAACACAGCTTGTGTGAATGTACAACCTGCTTCCTGAATCCAGGTCAGCTCGGCAGTCTTGACCTCTTCTCCTATTAGATTCTTTAAGTCATAATTGCATTTTTAAATGGAAAGAAAAGCTAAGTCAGGGTTAAATGGTATAGCCATTTGAACTCAAAAAGACTTTAGTTGCCTAAATTTTACCTGAAATTGAATTAAAGAGAAAATTCTTAGCAAAATGGAGCTTCTGATAAACAGGCCAAACTCTGAAATAGACCCTTGTAAGAATGTTTGCTTCCCAAAGAGATTGTAAAAATGGGGCTCTTTTTGTGGTGGCCAAGAACTGGAAGTTGAAGGGATAACCATCAATTGAGGAATGACTGAACAAGTTGTGGTATATGAATGTAATGGAATACTATTGTTCTGTAAGAAATGATAAACAGGAGGACTTCAGAAAAACCTGGAAAGACATATGAACTGATGCTGAGTGAGGGGAGCAGAACCAGGAGAACATTGTACACAGTTAAGTCTGAATGAAGAGCAATGCAAACTATTTTCTTTTTTTATTTTGTTTTCTTTTTCTTTCTAATGGTTACTCCCATTCATTCTAATTCTTCTATAAAACATGACTAATGTGAAAATATATTTAATAGAAATGTATATGTAAAGCCTATATCGGATTGCATGCCATCTTGGGGAGGAGGGTGGAGCAGGAGGAGGGTGGGGCAGGAGGGGGAGAAAATTTTAAACTTACAGAAGTGAATGTTGAAAACTGAAAATAAAAAATTAACATTAAAAATGGTATGGTTGGGAGTGGCTAGGTGGCACAGTGAATAGAGCACCAGCACTGGAGTCAGGAGGACCTGAGTTCAAATCCTGCCTCAGACACTTAACACAAAACTAACCCTCTGACCTTGGGCAAGTCATTTAACCCCAATTGCCCTGCCTTCTCCCCTCCAAAAAAAAAAAAAGCCAAAAAATAAAAATTTTAAAAAATATTTTTTTTAAAAATGGCATGGTTCCAAAAAAATGGTATTGTGGAGCAGGTCTATAGTCTCTGCTACTAGAGAGGCAGAGATTGGTGGATTGCTTAAATTAAGGAGTGCTGAGTTGCAGGAGGGCTGAAACCAATAAGGTTTCTGTGCTAAATCTGGCATTAAACAGCAGGTCAAAACTTCCATAATAATCAGTATGGGGATTGGGCCCATGGGTGGCAACTGCTCTTCCAGCCTAGGTAGGGATAACCAGTCTCTCCAGAGGGAAGGGAAAAGGAGGGGAAAGAGACAAAGCTACAGAGACAGAGAGAGAAAAAGACAGAGAACAGGCATAGAGACAGAGACAGAGACCAAGAGAAGCAGAGACAAAAAGAAAGAGAGATGCAGAGACAGAGAGCAAGAGAAACTGAGAAACAGAGAAAGGCAGAATCAGAGACAGAGACAGAGGTAATGCATTAGCCTTACAATACCATCTGAATTTCCTTCTAACTTTGTACTTTGGTGTAAATTACAAATTACAAATTATAAATTGGATATTGTAAAGTGTATTTAGCATCAGTGGAAAGTTACCTCTAAGATATTAAAAATGATGAGATACTTCCAGAATATCCATATGGGCCAAGCCTTTTAAAATAATCTTTTACTCAAAGTATGTTCTTTCCTCTTATCCAACTGAAGTCTACTTCCCTTTTTTCTCTCATGAAAACTGCTTATTACCTCTAATTAAACAATTTCTGCAATTTTATGGGAATGGTTTTTTTTCTTCAACCTGTCCTTTAAATAGTCACTTTCCTTATTCCCCTGTAAATATTTGCATCATTTTTGGAACAGATAGGACAAAACAGATTTGAATCATAGTTGTACACAAGCCCCACTGTTCCCTTCTCTGCCCTTTTCTTTACTAAATGGATCCAAATAAAAAGGACCTTAAATATTCTATATTTTCCTCATAACCATCTGAACTATATGGAGAAGGGGACAATACCAAAGAGTAGGCAGTATGTGAATCTGAGTCTCTAACAGATAATTAAACAACACAGAAATGATTCTGGAATCTCAAAGGCCAGTTTAATGGAGTGAAAGTTCTGGCAGATATCACCAAATTGGAAAGTCTTCAAACCCATACAGCAGTGGACTATGTGCATCCCATCCAGAGAACAGGCTACATAAGTTGGGACAAACTTAATAGCAGAAAGCCACCCACCAAGTGACAAATGCTTTTGGTAGGACAACCAGCGAACACCATCACTGAAGCATGGACGTACTTCTATCACAATCAGCAAGAAGGAGTTTCTACAGTGAAGAAATTATGATTTATTCATGACTATTCATGACTGTTCTATTTGTTAATCTGGATGAATGAATGTACATAGAGGAAAATGAAGCAATTACCCAACAAACCTGGACAAACAAGATCATTCAGGTGGGGAAGTGCATTTTTTACCATATTTTTCAAGGTTGGTAATGTGCACAATGGCAAATCATCAGGAAGTTAGCATCTATCTCCAGTTTGTGCCTTTAGACAAACTCTCAATGTTTGACTTTCTTTAAATGTATTTGGTGAATAACACTAATAATCTACTAATTTATATACCCAATGAAAGTTTTTCACCTTCATGCTTTGTAGAATTTTTAGTATGTCTTCAAAAGATTCCAGGAAGACTTGAAAGAACAGAAACCTCCAGAAGAGGGTTATCTATTTGTAATTCATACTGTTATCAAAATAGAGAATAAAAAGACCACAGACACCATTTTATAGACTATTAAGGTATTTTCTCAAAGTTTACATTGGGCAGTAATTGAAAAGCACACCTATCATGATACTACATCTATTAAATTATCGTTTAAATACACGAAAATTTGTGATTTCTCCCTTGTTCTGCATGGCTATACTAGAATCTATTCAGAGTTGGCCTAATTCAACCCCTTTGCTGAAAAAATTGAGGACTTCTAAAAAAGAAGTAGATAAATTATTTGCATAAAGTAACAAAGTACAAGTGGAAGATAGAGAATTTGAATTCAAGTCATCACAACCAGCATTCTTTACTTTGAGGGAATAGAATAAAGTAAATAAAGATTAATGGACTTGATTTCAGAGTAAATGAAAGGCAGCATGGCAAAATGAATTGGGAGTTGACCTCAGAATCAGGAAGACTGACACATTCTGTCTATGTGACCCCTAGGAACAGCACTTAACTTCTCATTACTGCCATGCTGACCTGCATTGGTAAAGGAAGTCTCTACCCCATGGAGTTCCCCATACCAATGGAATTCTATACTACACAATTAAGTATCAAAAAGCTTTATTTTAAACTATATCTCCATACTACACCATACTGCTTCCACATCAAATATCAGTTTTGCAAATTAATATTGTAGGTTATATAAATATTAACATGAATTGACACATACATGAAGGGAGATAGAATTTATATAAAATCCAAGAGATTGCTCTTCTGATACTAATCTAGAGTTGAATACATTTCTTTTAATTGTTATAGAATAGAGACATGACAAGGCAGTCTTGTGGCTAAAGACTATCTAGAAGAGCTTAGAATTGTGTAAACAAAAAGGGAATTTCCTCTATTTTAAAATTTCAACTCTTTATACTGACTTTAACAAATACTATTTTTTTAAATGAGTATTTCCAAACAGACTCTAAATCTCTATTCTATTTTCAGTAGCTATTTAAAATTAAATCACAAATTCCAATTACTCTCATAGCTATCTGCTTATCTGTACTTCCTTATGAACTTCTTTCTGTTCTCTTCTGTGGATTTTGAGATGTTTCAATTATTCTCTTTTTTTAAATGTTTGTCTTTTTTTTAATATCACTATAACTAATCTACTCCTAAATTATCACTCCTTAATTAAAAGAAAAAATAAGCATAAATGAAGCAAAAAAAATCTGTAAAGTGGCCTTGGTCACCACCTTGTAAGGTTCCAATGATCTGCTAAATAGTGAAGCCTTAATTCTATGTAGAATTTGCTGGATTTTTTTTTTTAAGGAAACCTCTAATATACTCATCTAGGAACTTAAAATAGCTAAATTTCATGTCATCTGGATTTTTTTAAAAGTACACAGTCCATGTTTAGATTGGAAGGCACAATGGAAAGATGTCAGAGCCAGCTTTCTAGTAATGAGGAACAAGTAGAAATAAGGAACGTGTGGGAAGAAATGACTTTGGAGAGAGAGTCATTTATTATTTCTCCCCTGTCTGGGAGTATATCAGCTGGGAAATATAATACAGATAAAAACTCTTATATTACAAATCTTTCTGTGAATCAAGGACCTATTCTTGGCTGGGGCAAGATTTGATGACAATTGAAGTAGTTTTCTGGCTAAAATGAAAAATGGTACCATTACTTCAGTAATCTGGTCCAAAGGGCAGTAATTTTGTGGATCTCATATGAGAGAACGAACACAGAAAGGGAAGGTCAGTTCCACAATGGCCAGAAAGGTGTATTGAGAACAATGAAGTTTGGAGCATAATATACTCTGCTAAAATTGAAACTGAGCAATGGCAAAAATACAATTTGGACATCAGATTTTGAAGGATGATGAAAGCCCACTTTAACATCAACATCAGGGGACAAAGATAAATCCCCTTTTTCAGACTTCCTTTGTTACAGTGATGTGTCACTGTATAAAGAGGTGACATATTTAACTTATAATAGAATTGAAATCCTCGACTAAATTCCTTTTCTAGTGTCTTGTTATTCTGCCAGAGTAAGCCTGGCTTCTTTAAGGCTAGGGCAGTGGTGGGCAAGTTGTAACAGATTCTAACATACTGGAAGGTTTTAAGCAAGGGACCAGAGACAAAATGTCATCTCACAACCAACCTAGCTAAATTTAGAAAAGGGCTTCACTAAAGGTCAAATAATGAATTATTTGGACACAGGAATGACAGAAATCATTTCTAAGTATAGAGAAGATTATAATATGCATCAGTGGAGGGAACTTCCAACCTGATGAAATACTGAGTTATTTTTAAGTAATTCCCCACAAAAAGCACAGTACAGAAATAAGAACCCAAAATACAGAGTAGTGAAGGTCACTCATTCTCCAAAGTGAATGTAGCAGAGGTATCAAAATTACTTTTCTAGGGGGCAGCTAGGTGGCCCAGTGAATAGAGCACCGGCCCTGGAGTCAGGAGGACCTGAGTTCAAATCCAGCCTCAGATACTTACCACAAAAAACTAGCCTGTGACCTTAGGTAAGTCACTTAACCCCAATTTCCCTACATTCCCCCCTCCAAAAAAAAAAGCAAAAAAAAATACTTTTCTGGATGATGACAGACTAGCAGAACAGCAAACATGGCATTAGGGTGTGATGTATATCTAGTTAGCATGTGTATTTCAGAATTTAACTTGGAGAGTCTTTTTACTTATAGTTCTTAACTATGAACTCTGACAAATTTTTGTTTCTTCAAGAGGCAATTCAGTGGAAGGTACTCTGGACTTGGAAGTTCAGGGGAGACCTTGGTTCAAGTCCCTTTTTTTGATACTTGCTAGGTGCGTGATATGGGGTATTTAACTCTATGACTTCAGTTTTCTCATCTCTACAATGGGAATAATAATAATTAAAGTACTTATCCCACTTGTTTTTATGAGGAAAAAAAGTGATAGTGTTTTAGAGACAGCTGGTGATTGAGTAGAGAGAATACTGGACCTGGAGTCAGCAATACTTGAGTTCAAACCTGGCCTCAGACACACACTAGCTATGTGACCCTGGGCAAATCATTTAACCTGTCTGCCTCAGTTTCCTAATCTGTAAATTGAGGATATTAATAGCATCTACCTCCCAAGGTTGTTGAAAAAATCAAATGAGATATTTTAAGTACTTTGCAATCCATAAAGTGCTGTATAAATATTAGTTATTGCTACTAATTGAAACTCTATATAAATGTCAACTACTGTTATTATTCAGAGATTGGTACCAAAATAGATCTAATTCTATAACACTGGGAAGAGAGGCAACCTGGGAGTCAAATAGATTTGAGTTTCAATTCTAGCACTTTGCACTTGATATCTGGTTATGAGGGACCAGATGTTTAATGTCTCAACGTCCCAGGCAACTCTCTGTTAACCCAGGACCTATGAACATATTTTCTTTTTGCAAACATTTTGATAATTCCATTTCAATATAATTAGTTTCTGTTTAATTATATGTAAGTTTTTTAAATTTAAAAACATTCTGAGAAGGGGTTTATAGGCTTCACCAGACTGCCAACAGGGCCCATAATATCCAAAAAAAGTATAAGAAGCCATGCTCACAGGCTATAAGTTGTGACTGGAGTAATAAAGGGAGTTTGCACACTGGGACTTCCACCATTCTTCCCTCTACCCCCAAAAGAGGTCATTATTTTTATTACTACTTAATTATGATTTAATGAGGTCCTTTTTAATATGTATTTGCTACATATTGATTTTATTCCCAGTAAAAAATGACTAGGGGCAGCTAGGTGGCACAGTAGATAGAACATTGGGCTTGGAATCAGGAAGACTCATCTTCATGAGTTCAAATCCAGCTTCAGATACGTTCTAGCTTAATCCTATTTGCCTCAGTTTCTTCAATTATAAAATGAGCTAGAAAAGCAAATGGTAAACCACTTCAGTATCTTTGCAAAAGACAAAAACAAAATGAGTCACGAAGATTTGACTATGACTGAAACAACTGAACAATAACAGCAACAAAAATGACTCTAGACATTCTTTTTGGGAATATTATATTATTAAGGGATGTATTAAGCAATATAGTATGGATAAATCAGTGAATGAATGAAAGTGCTTATTAAATGCTAATTGTGAGTAAATGCGATGATACAAAAATAAAAGCAAAGACAGCTGCTCCCTTCAAGGAGTTTGCATTCCAAAGGGGAAACAATACCTATAGTGGAGTAATGACCAGGCAAGGGTATTTTGTTCTTGGAAAGTCACAAGAATGGTGAGTGGAGACTTAGGGATACACACCCTTTCTAGTAGCAATGGCAATATTGATTTGATTATGGTTTCAGACATGGAAAAAGATAAGGAAGGGTCATAAGGAGTACATGATGGGCAAGCAAGATGGTTGGCAAGAAGATAGAAGGAAAGTAAAATAAAGCATGGCTGGAGCATTCAGACTATTATAGTGGAGCACACAGGCGGCATTATCAATCATGTTACAAAAGGTTATTTTCCAGGACCTCAATCCATAATCTATCAGTAAGCATTTATTAAGTGCCTATTATATACCACTGTGCTTAAACCTGGTGATGCAAATAAAGACAAAAGGCAGTCTCAGGGAGCTCACAGTCAAATGGGAGAGACAACATGCAAACAACTAGGTACAAACACACTAGATATAGGGTAAATTGGAGAGAATCAGTAGAGGGAAAGCACTAGCATTAAGAGGAAACAGGAAAAGTTTCTTCTAGAATAATGGATTTTACCATATACCAAAATAAAGTCAAGATTTAGACATAAAGCCGGCTACTATAAGCAGCTCTCACTATAAGTGAGAGCAAGGAATAGTTTGCCTGTCAGATTTATGGAGAATGGAAGAATTTATGACCAAACAAGAGATAGAGAACATTATGAAAAACAAAACAGATAATCTTGATTACATTAAATTGAAAAGGTTTTGCACAAAGCCAATGCAACCAAGATTAGCAAGGAAACAGAAAACTGAGAAAGAATTTTTACAACTAGTGTCTCCAACAAAGTCTTCATTTCTAAAATACATAGAGAACTTATGTCACTCCCCAATTGATAAATGGCCCAAGGATATGAACAGTTTTCAGAGGAAGAAATTAAAGCTATCTATAATCATATGAAAAAAATGCTCTAAGTTTCTATTGATTAGAGAAATGTAAATCAAACAACTCTGAGGTACCACATCACACCTATCAGACATGACAAAGCAGTAAAATTATAAATGCTGGAGAAGATATGGGAAAATTGGAATATTAATGCATTGTTGGTGGAGTTATGAACTGATCTAACCATTCTGGAAAGCAATTTGGAACTATGTCCAAAGGGCTATAAAAATGTGCGTACTCTTTGACCCAAGCAATACTGAATAGGTAGGGAAGAGGTGGGTGTAGAAGGGATCTCATATGAATCCCTAGAGGGTTCTTGTCTGCAAAGAATTTTGCAGGGCTCAAGCTACCTTTTGGCAGAGTTACAAAAGTTTATTGTTGTGCTGACTTTGCAGAGGGCAGGAGAGGGGGGATAAGGGGACCTGCAAGCTTACAGGGATCTAAGGCAGAGTTATAAAGTTCAATGTTACACTTTGCAGCGGGCAGGAGAAGGTAAAGGATAGCCTGCAAAGTGCAGGGGTTAGAGATACAGTTTTTATAATGATAAAGCTGTCAGTCAAAGGTTAATTATGCTAACTAGGTGAGTAAGGGTGGAGTTAGGGAGGAATTTGGGAGGAGTTTAGGAGTGGTCAGTGCTTAAAGGGACATGCACTTTTTATATTAACTGCGCAGGTGTATTGCCCATAATTCACTGGGAGAAAGCCTGATGGCTACCAGGAGGTGTGGTTTTTGCCTCAACACATCACTAGGTTACTTTTGGTCAAGGATGAATGAGATAAGTCCAATATGGCTGTTGGGAGGATAGGTTTGATTGTTCCAAGTTTGGAAGCTAGACTGATTAGGGATTCAGGAGGAACCATATTGGGAGGGAGTTATCTCTTCTGACAATGTTATTCAAGTATCTTGGGTGCAGCTCATCACTTAGAACAAAGGAGGTATACATTTCTCTAAAAAATACTTGGGTGATGTATTCATGGGTGCTGTATCTAGGCAGACTGCTAGCTCAGGGAAAAGACTTTTAGGCTGGGGGCAGGGGAGAGGCAGAGTTAATGCCTTTATGGCTGGGGGAAAGTATGACTTTTACAACTTAATTGCACAGGCTTGTTACAAACTGATGTTACATACATAGGTACCCGAACACAAGTGAGAGTTTTACAAACTGAAGTTACAGACAAAAGCATCCCAGACCCCATCAATACCACTTCTAGGTCTATAACGCAAAGAGATCATAAAAATGGAAAAAGAATCCACATGCACAAAAATATTTATAGCAACTCTTTTTGTGTGGCCAAGAATTAGAAATTGAGGGTATGTCCATCAATTGGGGAATGGCTGAACAAGTTGTGGCATGTGAATGTAATGGAATACTATTGTGCTATAAGAAATGATGAGCAGGCTGACTTCAGAAAAATCTGGAAAGACTTATATGAACTGATGCTTAGTTAAATGAGAAGAAACAAGAGAACACTGTACGCAGTAACAGTCACATTGTATGATGACTAACTTTGATGGACTTAGCACTTCTCAGCAATGCTAGAATCTAAGACAACTCCAAAAGACTCATGAGAAA
The DNA here is from genome assembly GCA_028627135.1 of Pseudochirops cupreus. Taxonomy (NCBI): domain Eukaryota; kingdom Metazoa; phylum Chordata; class Mammalia; order Diprotodontia; family Pseudocheiridae; genus Pseudochirops; species Pseudochirops cupreus. Next base: position 144,635,083 of record CM053580.1, on the reverse strand, counting down.
GAACTACAAGATCAAAGCATACTATTTTCTCTATCTCTCTTTTTTTGTTTTATTTTTTTCTCATTGTTTCTCCCATTCATTCTAATTCTTCTTTATAATATGACTAATGTGAAAATATGTTTAATAAGAATGTATATGTAGAGTCTTTATCAGATTGCATGCTATCTTAGGAAAGGGAGAAGGGAGGGAGGGAGAAAAAATTTAAAACTCAAAAGCTTATGGAAGTGAATGTTGAAAACTAAAATTGAATAAATCAATGTAAAGGGAAAAAATAAGATTAGATTTTACAAAAGCCAGGGAAAACAGGAGGTGGAGATGATGAAGAAGAGTATAAAGCATGACAATAGCCCAGCATGGAGCATCTTGTATGAGCAGTGGCAAGGTCAGTGTCAGTGGATCACAAAGTACGTAGAGGGATATAAGGTACAAAAGAAGACTGGAGAGGTGGGAGAGGGCCATCTTATGAAGGGTTTTAAATGACAACCAGAGAATTTTTTATTTGATCCTAAAGGTGATAAGGAGCTCCTAGAGTTTGCTGAATAGGAGGGGAAGGTGATGTGATCAGACCTGCACTTTAGAAAGATCATTTTGACAGTTAAGTGAAGGATGGGTTAAAGTGGTGAGATACCAACCTCAAGGTTATTACAACAGCCCAGGAATGAGTGATAAGGACCTTCAACAGGGTGCTGGGGATGTCCAAAAAGAGAAGGGGTGTTTGTGAGAAATGCTATGAAGGTAAAAATCAACAGACTTTAGCAACAAATTGGATATGAGGGTGTAATACTGAGGAGCTGAGGATGATACCTAAGTTTGGAACCTGGGTGACTAGGTGGTAATCTTGATAGTAATAGGGAAATTTAGAAAGGAAAAAAAGGTTGGGAGGAAAAAATAACAAGTTTTGTTTCTGACATGTTGAGTTTAAGAAGTCTATGGGACATCTGCTTTGAGATATCTAATAGACAGTTGGAGACGCAAGTCTATAGGTTAGAAGACAGGTTAGGGTTGGAGAAGCAGGTCTGAAAATCATTCACATAGAGATTATAACAAACCATGGAAGCTGATAGCGGTGATACCTCTATCACAAATAGCAAATTATTTCCCATCCCCTGATTTTAACTCTATGAATCTCTGTTACAAGTATGTTTTATTATAACACAAAAGGGAAAAGAGAAGGCCCAGGATAGAACCATGGTCTCTGAGGGAAATGGAAGTAATTTTTGTTTTAATAATTCTATAATTTGGGTGGCTATGATATGTCAAGAGGACCTGAGTTCAAATCCGGCCTCTGACACATAACACTTACCAGCTGTGTGACCTTGGACAAGTCACTTAACCCCAATTTCCCTGCCCTTCCCCCTCCAAAAAGCAAAAAAAAAAAAACCAACAAAAACAAAACAAAAAAGGAATTCTATAATTCATTTTTCAAGAGAGTCAGAGACAACATAGCTCAAAATCGGATTCCTGCCATGTTCCAATGCTGACCTCCATATGTCTTTCTCAACATTTGCCACTCTCTTGCATAATTACAACAGTGCATTATAGTTGTTTATGAATGAGACATATTTTCCCTACTTAATTGTAAGCTCTATGGCCATAAAAATAATTCACATTCATAAGCATTTTTTCACATAGTACACTTGTGAAGTGTGTGCTAAAAATATTATTAAGCTCATTTTATTTTTTTAAAGGGTTTTTTTTGCCTTTGTTTTTTGGAGGGGGCAAGGCAGGGCAATAGGGGTTAAGTGACTTGCCCAAGGTCCCATGTTTAGTAAGTGTTAAATGTCTGAGGCTGAATTTGAACTCAGGTCCTCCTGAGTCCAGGGCTGGTCCTGTATTCACTGTGCCACCTAGCCACCCCTAAACTCATTTTAGAAGGGAAAACTGAGGCTTGGATAGGACATAGGGGTGGAGGAACCTAAAGAAAAGCAGCTCAAAAGAGGGTTACCAATCTTACATTAATCAAACATATAGATAGATAGATAGATAGATAGATAGATAGATAGATAGATAGAAAGATATAGATATAGATATATAGATATATAAATATCATTCACTTAATTCATGGGAAAAAGTCAGAACCCTGGTCTTCAGAAAATACAAACTGAAATTAAAAACAGACAAAAAATACAGAGAAAATAACACAATTCATCAGTCCAATAGACAGGACTTCTAGCTGTCTGACCATTACATACATACATAGTTACCAGAGAGAGAAGCACCAACATCTGGGTTTTCAAAGCCAGGGGGCTCAATGGCTGCCCAGAGTCTCATCTGGTCAAATCACACAACTCTTCCCAAAGTGAGCCCCAAAGCAAAACCTCACCTCAGGGAGTATATACAGCCTTCTCCAAGGTCAGAGAACATCACAACCTTCTTGACCCACTGCCTAATTACAAAGTAACAAAAGGTATGGGACCTTCCTGAAAAACAAGCTTCCTCTAAGCAAGTTTCTCTTGTTGTGCTCCAACTGAGGCCCAGTAAGGGGCAGGGAAGATCTTCAAATTCCCTTACCATTACAGTCAACAAGAAAGTTAAGTTATCAAGGTTTTTTTAATGCTCATTATGTGCTAAGTATTGTTTTCAGTGTCTTGCCCAAAGTCAAGTTCAAACCTAGGTCTTTTGAATCCAAGTGACTCTTTTGCTGCACCACGTTGCCTATCCTATTAGGCAAGGGATTGTGCCTTCCTTGAAGTATACCTTTCCTACACATTTTTGCCTATTGAATTCCTACCCATATTTTAAGGTTCAACACAAATGCCACTTATTCCTTGAAACTTTTTCTAACCTCTACCACCCCACCACCACTCTCCATCTCTACAACTTTTGATAACACTATTCTTTTTTTATGTGCCAATTATGTTTCCAGGAATGCAATGGGTATTTGTGCATGTGTTGTGTGTCCTTATTAAACTGCAAGACTGGGTCTTACCTAAACTACCTTAAAATATAAGGTAAAAACTTTAGTCAAATAAGATTCCCTTAACTATAATGGGGAAAAAAATATAACTGAATGCCTCCATGAGATAAAGTAAATGTTAGAACAAAATCAAAAGATTTAAAAAAATACAAGAAAATGTCAGGAAACTACTATCAAAAACAACTTGCCAATAAAATAGGTGAGAGAGACAATTTAATAATCATCAATCTGCATGAAAGCTATGCAAAAAAACCTTGGATGACATATCAATAAATTTAAGTGAAAACTGCCCAGATCTGTTGGAACCAGAGGGTACAGTGAAAATAGATATGATCCACTGGAACACTTTGAAAGAAACACCAAAATAAAAACTGTACAGGAATGGCATAGCCAAAACCAAAACTTCCAACTCCAAGAAAAAAAATAACCAAAAGCATCACTAAAGAAAGAGATCAAGCACTAAAAAAAACAAGATCAGGAATGCACAAAACTTGGCAGTAATTAAATATAAGGAGAGAAAATCTTGGAATATGATATTCCAAAAGGCAAGAGATACAAGCTTAAAATCAAGAACAACTTACCCTGCAAGACTAAATATAATACTATGCTGGGGAGAAATGTATTCCAGGCACCACGTTAAGCACTTTACAAATATTATCTCATTTGATTCTCACATCCCTTGAGGTAGGCGCTGTTATTATTTCTGGTTTACAGTTGAGGATACTGAGGCAAACAGAGATCAAATGACTTGCCCAAGATCACACAGCTAGTAAATATCTGAGGCCAGATTTGAACTCATGTTCTCCTCGATCCAAGCCCAGTGCTCTACCAACTGTACCAACTTGCTGCCTCACTCAGAAATAGGCAAGGGAAAGGAGCAGAGACAGTGAAGTACAACCATGCCTCTTCATTTGGAGATCATTAGTTTAAATCACATTCCTTGGTAATTGCACCATTTTCTTTGGGAAAGAAGGGGCCTTGTGAAGAAGAGGAAAGAGTAAAAGAGGATATGATAGAAAGAAATATATAGATAATAATTACAACCATGAATGTGATTAGGATGAACTTACTCATAAAACAGAATATGGAATAGCTTAGAGAGAAAAATCCAACAGTATATTGTTTGTGCCACTTTCCTTTCTATTTTATTTTATTTTATTTATAAAGAAAGGGTCCATTGAGGTAGAGGAAAAATACAAGAGACTATGACAGAAGGAAATACGAAATTAATAATTATAACAATGAATGTGAATGGGATGAATTTACCTATAAACAGAAGATAGCAGAAGAGATTAGAAAGCAAGGTTCAACAGTATGTTGTTTGCCAGAAACACACTTGTAACAGAGATTTATAGAGTTAAAATCATGGGATGGAAAATAATTTGTTATGTTTCAGGTAAACTCTTAAAAGCAAATTAACAATCTCAAACAAGGCAAATGTATATACATATGTTTTGTACATATACATATATTTAGGCAAGTATATTTGTGTGTATATAGAGAATAATAGAATGATATGACAATTTTGCAGATAGCCATAAAACAGTCTAATACAATGCCAGATAATTACAAAAATAAGTGGAAAAGAGAGATGAAAAACAAAGTGTTGTGATGGAGGAAGACACTGAAGTTCAATATTTATTTGACTGTAAATATTTATTGGGAGGGGATCATGAGTGCAAATATACCAAGGAGGCACATAAATCCTCAAAGGATGACCAGTCAGGCAGTTGATTATTCATAGGCATGCAAGAATGGTGATCACTCACTCTACAATCCCTAGGGTACATGATGGAGGCTCAGGTACCATACAAAGGGATGAGTACCCTAATTGAAAGCCCAGATTTTCTAAGTCTGTTCCCTTATAGCTATCTAAATGTTGTTGCTAAAACATTCACCATTAGACCTTAGGGGTAGTCAATTCGCAAATAGTCTGGAATATGACTTCCATCAACCACGAGGACATCATGATTAATAAAGATTATTTACCTTACGTACCTTAGGTGGAGTTTGTTAAGCTGATAAGTAGCTAGAATTGCATTCCCAATTGTTGTATACATAGGAAACTGCTGGTATATAGGTAGGTCAATCATTGTTAAAACAATGTCATTTCTATCAGCTAGGGATAGTCCTCATATTTACAGTTACAATTAAAACTGTCATGGGGAAATAGATGTTTTTGAAAAGCTTGTGTTGAAAACAAATTTATTTTAAATACATATGCTGCTGCTGTTTGCAGTAATCTGGAGAAATCATAGGATTTAGAGCTAGAAGGGACTTAGGGGTTAATCCCAGCTCAGCCTTCCATTTTACAGAGCTTTAAACTGAGGTCCAGAAAAATATGATAATTTGCCTAAGGCCACACAGGTAGTAAGCAGGAGACCAAGATTGGAATCCAAGTTTTCTGCTTCCAAATGCAGTGTTCTTTTCAGTGTTCTCTGGCTACTTCCCATGGCAAATCCTTTTGTCTGACGAATAACCAATAGGGTAACAAGTTTTTGTTGAACAACCACCCAACCCTGAATGCATTTGTAAAATAAACTATTATCCTCTAATATATCTGTTCAATAGATTTTGGAGTCTTTCTTTTAAAGCCAGGCACATCAATGCTTTGGATTTATAAGAAATATTGGCTGTTGCGTCAATGTGTGCTATGAAATGGTACCCCTGAAAAGATCATGGAATAGAACATTGGGCTCCTGCTGCTTCGTGATTATGGAGGTAAAACCAAAAGACTTATTTTTGAAACAGGAGAGACAGATCCCCTAATAACATCATGCCACAGATTTGCTTATTCTCTCACACCTACTGACTAACATAGAGGCATTTCTGGCACTAGGCTGACTACAGGAATTCTAGGCTGTAATGCTGTTTAAATGGTTTGTAAAACACAGATGTGTTAGCTTATCTGTAGGTATGGTTTACAGAACAGTTTTCATGGAAGAGCAGTACAGGTTGTTGTTTTGGTTTTGGGGTTTTTTTTCAGCTTTTAAGAAATTTTACATCTAAGAAACCATCTAGGAATCTAAATAATATAGTTACAATATTAATTCTAATGACTATTCTTATTTCTGTGGAGTCTTATGTTATTGTTCAGTCATGTCTAGCCCTTCATGACCCCATTTGGAGTTTTTTTGGCAAAGATACTGAATTAGTTTGCCATTTCCTTCTCCAGTGGATCTATCTTGTCAGGCAATTAGACCTTGAATGACTTGCCCAGGATAATACAGCTAGGAAGTGTCTGAGGCTAGATTTGAACTCAGAACTTCCTGACTCCAGGTCCAGTACTCTGCCCACTGAGCCACCATCTACCTCGTGGCACCTTAAATTACTGCAAAGCACTTTCATCACAATAGCTATACAAAGGTTGTGGATGGAGTATCAATGTTGAGTTTAGAATAATTCATATTGTAAGTTAGGGAGAGAGGATGATTAATGATATAGCTGTGTGCAAGTTGAGGATGTGTGAGTCAACACATGTGGATATCTGAGTAGAAATAGCTTGACAAGTTGAGGGTAACTTTCAGCTTTTCTGATATGTAACCCCAAAGGGTTTAGGATATATTTCTAGGGAAAATCCTTCTTAGGAGTTTGGAAATACTAGAGGTAGGTATCACTGGTCTGCCCTCATGTGACAAACCATAGCAAGTGGTCCCAAGAACAGATGCTAGGAGAGTGGTTCTAGCATCTGCCACCATGATGGCCTGCCCAAGAACTTGTTATGTGACATTGGCAAAATTCTGTGTTCCCAGTATTCTCACAGGAAAAGAAACTACTGAGAGGAGTAGAAATAGAACCAACCCAAGCTGGAGGATATGAGCATATGTATTAGCTGGACTGAGCACAAATTCAGACACAGATAGGATGGAGTTCTGGTACTCTTCGATTCTCTGGAGGTCACAGGGATGTGTATATGACAAGTTCTTAAGCAACCAATTAATTATTATGAGGGGCCTCTAGAATCAAGGACTCCAGCAAAGCAATGCTTTGTTTTAATTGGAATAAAAGGAAATTAAGCAGAGAAATCAGGAAAAGAATATGGTGATATGATTTACCTTCCCCCAACTCCATGTCTGAAGTTTAAGAAGACATCATGTTACTTTCTCTGTAAAGCAGAAGGGAAACATTAAATAGAATATGTGCTCAACCAAAAAAAAAGATAGTAATCCTAAAAACACCATGTCCTTCATTGAAATTTAAAGCCTTTCACCTCACAGTTACTAAAGTATAATTGTTATGGCCAGTGACTTGTATTTCATATGTAATTGATCATTAGATTAAATATAAGGATAAAAAAACATACTGCAAAGTCTACAGGTAAAATATATAAAATATAAAATAAATGGTATAAAATGTATATGTACATGTATGTGTGTGTGAGATATGTAGAGGGATATATACATACAAATATGCACACATACATATATACATAATATAGGGGTGTGTGTGTGTGTGTGTGTGTGTGTGTTTGTGTGTGCGTGTGTAGTTTAATGTAGTAAATAAAGTATTGGAATTGAAAATGGAAAGACCTGGGTTTAAATTCCATCTCAGATAAACTACATGAACCTCTCTCAATCTCACTTTTCAAAATGTGTAAAATAGGATAACATTTCTTGTAGCAATTAACTTGCCAGGCTACAAGAAGAATTAAATGAGTTAAAGCATAGAGAGCACTTTGCAAACCTTAAATTTTTTGTTGTTGTTCAGTTGCATCCACCTCTTCATGAGTTCCATGGCAAAGATACTGGAGTGGTTCACTATTTTCTTGTCCAGTAGATTAAGGCAAATAGAACTTAAGTGATTGCAGGGCCACACAGATAGTAAGAGTCTAAGGTCAGATTTGAACTCAGGTCTTTGTGACTTCAGGTCTAGAGCTCTATACTCTATATCACCTTGCTATCTCCTAAACCAGTGGTTCTCAACCTGTGGGTTGCGACCCCTTTGGAGGTCAAACAACTTAGGTCACAGGAGTCACCTAAGACCATTGGAAAACACAAATTTCTGATGATCTTAGGAACTGAGACACTGCTCCTCTATCCATCTCCAGGAGGGTCCGCCCACATGCAGATATGCCTAGATATGCCCACCATATGAGTATTAAAGGGTTGCGGCATTAGGAAGGTTGAGAACCACTGTCCTAAACCTTAGATTAGTACTGCATAAATTTCAGCTATTATTATTAATTATAATTTATTAGAATTATGAAATTATAAAGGACATAAGGGTGCAAAGACTTGATATAGACAGAATTTAGGAAAATTTAATCAGTTCCATTAAAAATTTAACTTAATTTATTTTGTGTGATTTGACAAATAATAACTTCTGTGGGCTTCAGTTTTCTCATCCATAAAATAGGAGAGTTTGACTAGATGGTCTTTAACTTCCAATCTAGTTCCAGCTAGACACAACCAACCACTTGATGAACATGTACAAGTTAGAGACATGTACTTACAAGATGTATATAGCCTTTCTTTGCTTGATGCCAGGACAGCTGAGTTCTAACCTTAGCTCTTGTAAAGAAATACTAAGGACTCACAGGAAGTTACTTACCTCCCCTAGGATGAGTTTGCTCACCTATAAAATGAGGAGATAGAAACGGATGCTTTCCAAGATTCTCCCAACTCTAAGTTTATGATCAAATTAGGTCTAGGAACCCTCAAGAGAGGAAATAATTAGCTAAAAGATCTCCTAATCTGAAAGAATGTGGGGTAGTGAGGGGATGAAGGACTAAGTCCAAATTTGGGAAAACCTGGGTTTGCCTCTGGGTAAATCACTGAATCCAAGAGTCAGTTTCCTCATTTGTAAAATGAGAACCATGGGATGGATCATCCATATAAAGTTAGAAGGAACCTCTGAGGGCATCTAGTCTGAGATCTTCATTTTACAGAGGAACAGAGTCCTGGGGAAGTTAAGCAACTTACCCATGATTACACAGGCAGTTAGCATCTGCACCTACTTCACAGGGTTATTGGGAAGAGCAAATGGAATAATACAGGGTGAACCCAAAACCTTAGGGCTGCTTTAAGACAATGACCTAAAAGAGCACTAAGACTTTTGGGACACCTTGTATATTGTAAAGCCCTTTTCAATACTTTAAAGTGCCATATAAATTCTATGTAGTATCAGCAGTAATAGAAGAATATAGTATATACTTTTGAAGCACGTTGTATATGTAAAACACTTTGCTAAACTTAAAAGTGCTAAGTAGTACAGCAGCAGTAATTATATATGTGTATATATATAAATATATGCACATATATATGCATACATCTATACAAATTGTTGCTCAGTCATATCCAACTCTGTGAAACAATATGAGGTTTTCTAGGCAAAGTTACTAAAATGGTTTGTCATTTGATTCTCTAATGGATTAAGACAAACAGGTTAAGTGACTTGCCCAGGGTCACACAGTTACTATCTGAGACTGGATTTGAACTCAGTTCTTCCTGATTTCTTACTTTAAAGTATTTTTAAAATAAGTTTATTTCAGTCACTAGGCACTTGTTACCAGAAAATAAATGCTGCTATTCTCCTTTTAAAAAAAAAAAAAGTGGGGGAGGGGAGGAGCTAGGTGGCACAGTAGATAAAGCACCAGCCATAGAGTTGTGAACACCTGACTTCAAATCCAGTCCCAGATACTTACTGTGTGATCCTGGGCAAGTCACTTAACCCTGATTACCTCCAAAACAAAACAAAACTCAGTAGTACCTGAGCTACCTAGCTGCTTCCAAGGGTCACACAGCTAGTAAGGGTCTTAGGCCAGATTTGAACTCAGGAAAATGAGTCTTTCTGATTCCAGGCCTGGCATTCTATGCACTATGGCACCACCATACATATACGCATAGATATGTAGGTGTATGTATATAAAATCTGAAGTGTTTTACCTGCCAGGAACACTTGGAAGGTTGATGGATACTAGCCATTAACTCAACTCTTGAAAGGAGACTTCTTTAAAATAGTTATGAGTAGCTTCCCTTCTCTCACTTCCCATCCCCTTCCTTCCCTATCTCACAACATTTTAAAAAATTTTCACATAGAAGTCATGCTATAGTATTTTAATATATTAATTCTAATTTCATTATGAATATAATCAACAATTCCTTTTACTTGTTTTAATACTCCAAAGATCCATGGTTTCATTCAGGTACTCCATCACTGATGGAGTTCATAGCTCACCAAGTTGTCAGGTGACAAACAAAACAAGCATTTATTAAGCATCTATGTACATCTATGTACTATGTACGTCATACTAAGCCCTAAGGATACAAAAGAGGAATAAAACTAAACAAAAACCAGACCGTACTTGCAAGGAGTTCACAGTTTAATATGGAAGATAACTTGTAACAATTACATAGAAACAAGATAGATATAAAGATATAGATAAAATAAATTGGAAGTAATCTCAGAGAGAAGACATTAGCCATAAGGGTGACTAGAAAAAGCATCTTGTTGAAGGTGAGATGTTACATTGGAAGGAAGATGTAGAGGCAGGAGACAGAGGAGGAGAGAGAGAGAGAATTCCAGGCACACTTTTAGTTGAGAGTTTCATGAGATTTTCAGACGAAAGCAATTTGTCTGCTGGTGGACAGATCTTTAGTGATGATCTTAGTACTTACCCAGTCTGGTGTTCATACATGGCTCCATACACCAGAAATGACCAGAGTTTGAACCTCCTGGGATAGGCTTCAAGAACCTCAAATAGCTACTATGTCACAATGAGGCATCAAAGCAACTCTTAGGCAGAGGAAAAATTCATTTTAATATGCAAAAGAACCTACATTAGTCTTCTTATTCCTGAATAAAATCTGTAAAATTAAATCCATTCTTTGCCGTTTAAATTCTCCATTTTAAAATTATATTGAATGAGTCATAACGGTAAATAGGAATGCTTTAGAGTAGCATAATAGCTGCATGTTATAAATTAAATGGAATAATTTGCAGCTATTACATATTTATTTTAAACAATCAATTTAATTAGCTATAACTAAGCTAAGAGCCATAATTTGAAACACTATTGAATGAACACAGAACATCATTTATTTAGGCATAAGTGAATAGCGATAGCTATACTTACATAATGCTTTAAGATTTACAGAATGCTTCATACACATTATCTCATTTCATCCTCATAACAACCCCAGGAGGCAAGTAATATAGATATTAGCCCCATTTTACAATTGAGGAAACTAAAGCTCAGTGAGTTGAGGTGAGTTGACGTTGGTAAAAAAGGACCGGAGGTGAGGTTGAAGTCAGTTCTGTCCTGAGTTCAGGTCACAAAGAGCCTTAAATGCTAGCCTTGGGAATTTGTATTTTGTCCTCAGAAAAAGAGAAGTGACAGAGATTTTTGAACAGGGCAGTACAGTGTTCAGACCTGCACCTTAGGAAAAGTATTTTGGCATGTATGTTACGCATGGATTGGACAGAGGAGAGACAAGAGGTGGGAAGAGCAATTAAGAGGTTACTGCAATAGTCCAGGGAAAGGAGTGGTGAGAACCTAAAATGAGTTGGAAGGAGTGGAGAAAAGGGAAAGGACATGAAATGTTTGAGGTTTTTTGTTTTTGTTTTTCAAAGCACAACTTAAAGGACTTGACAACTGGCTAGGAAGGGGAGGTCTAGGGGAACAGGGAATAAAAATTGCCTGGAACAACACCCATATAATCAACAGAAATACTTATGTTTGGAGGAGGGAAGAGTTTAAAGGGGAAGATGATTTCTATTTTGTACATGTTGAGTTTCAGGTATGGATGAGACAAACCAATAGCTGGTGGTACAAGATTCAAGTTCAGAAGAGTCATTAGTTATAGATATAGATGAGAGACAGAAAGAGAGAGAGAGAGAGAGAGACAGAGAGAGAGAGACAGAGAGACAGAGACAGAGAGAGAGACAGAGACAGAGAGAGAGAAAGAGAGAAAGGGAGAGAGAGAGAGAGAGAGAGAGAGAGAGAGAGAGAGGGAGAAAGAGAGAGATTAGATAAATAGAGAGATAGATAAGGAGGCATTAAAAATTTTTTTAAAAATTTTTATTAAGTCCTTAACTATGTGCCATTCAGCTAAGTGGGCAACTAGGTAGTACAGTGATAACTGCTGGGCCTGAAGCCAGGAAGACTCATCTTCCTGAGTTCAAATCTGGCATCAGACACTTCCTAGCTGTGTGACCCTGGGCAAGTCACTTAACCCTATTTGCTTCAGTTTTGTCGTTTGTAAAATACTCTGGAGAAGGAAATGGCAAGCCACTCCTGTATCCCTGCTAAGAAAACCCCTAATGGGGGTCACAGAGAATAGGACACCACTAAAAACTATTGAACAACAATGTGTGCTATTTGCTTTGCTAGAAAGAGATACAAAGACAAAAATCAAACAGTTCATTCCCTCTAGAAGCATATGTATATGATATATACTTGTAGTATGTATATATGTATAATATAGTATGTATATATATGTAGTGTATATATATATATATATATATATATATAAAAAGGAAGAATACACAAATTATGTTCAAAACAAATGCAAGGTAATTTTTATACAGAGGGAAACACTCAAAACTGGAGGGATCAGGAAAGGCCTTATATAGAAGGTAATGCTTAAGCTGAGTGTTGAAAGAAAATAGGGATTCTAATTGACAGAAGTGAGGAAACAGAGATGGGAAAGCATTGTGTGTGAGGGACAGTAAGCACGCCAATTTGACTGGACCATAGAGTCCATGAAAGGAAACAATGTAAAATAAGACTGGAAATATAGATTGGAGCAGGGGTGGGGGAACCTGCAGCCTCGAGGCCACATGTGGCCCTCTAGGTCCCCAAGTGTGTCCCTCTGACTGAATCCAAACTTCACAGAACAAATCCCCTTAATAAGAGGATTTGTTCTGTAAAACTTGGCCTTGGTCAAAAGGCCATACCCAAGGACCTAGAAAGCCACTTGCGGCCTTGAGGTCAAAGGTTCCCCACCCCTATTAGAGGAAGATCATAAAGGGCTTTATTGACAAACAGGAAAGTTTACATTTGATCCTGAAGGAAATAATGAGTCACTGGAGTTTACTGAGCAGTCACATGAATAGACCTCATAATTAAACCATTATAATGAAAACATCTGGCCAGCTAAGTGGCGCAGTGGATAGAGCACCAGGTCTGGAGTCAGGAAGATCTGAGTTCAAATCCAACTTCAGATGCTTACTAGCTGTGTGGCCCTGGGCAAGTCAGTTAACTCTTTTTACCTCAGTTTTCTCACCTGCAAAATGAGCTGGAGAAGGAAATGACAGACCACTCCAGTGAAAACCCTAAAATAGGCCATAGAGAGTCAGACACAACTGAACAACAGCAATGAAAATCAACTGAGGTAATAAAGTGTGTCAAGTACTTTGTAAATTATAAAGCGCTATATAAATATGGATTAGAGAGGCAATATGGTGCAGCTGGATGATATTGGACTTGGAGTCAGAAGACTGAATCCTGTGCCTGATACTCATTAACTTAACCTCTTCAAGTCTCAGTTTAATCATCTGTAAAACAGGTATAACTCCTATAGTAGCAATACCCACAAGACTGCGGCGAGACTCGAGTGAGATACTACATAGGTAAAAGCCTGAAAACCTTAAAAAGTACCATATAAAAGTAAGATATCATTTCTAATGCTGCTGTTATTCCAATAACAATAATGATAAAGCAATGATAAAAGTCTTTGAAACCTTTAAAGCACTGCTAAGTGTCAGATGTTATTTTTGCTGCCATGGTTTTAATTTCAAAGAGTAAACTAAAATCTTAATTTTATAGATGCAAGGGACCTTAGATCAACTGGTCCATTTCTCACTTTTTGCACATAAGTTAACTCAGACCCATAGTGGTAAAATGACACGCTCAGGCTCATATAGCCTAGAACCCAGGCCTAGAATTTGATTCTTAGTCCAGTGATCTTTTCATCATACCAATTAAAACCCATATTTACTATATTCATTCACTAGTTGACATCTGTCAAATAGGATTAATCAGGAAGGCCAAAACTCTGCTGAACTTGTCTATCAATATATGTCAGGGAACACATATTTAGTCCCTGGCTTCAGTAACTGTTAGAGTACCCCAGGAGGATAGGTACAGACTAAAACTATGCTAATGATTCACAAAGATGATATGTTGATAAATTTTAATTTCATGTGCTTCTTGTTTTACATTAAGCAATTACCTGCTTTAGTTCTATCCCAACTTAATGGTAACTAACTATTTACTGTTAGATGTCTCAAAAATCTTGCTATGGGTTTGAGCTTTAATACCAATTAAATTGGCATTAATTTAATTAGTGTTATGAATTTAATTGGTATTAAAGCTCAAACCTGCACTAAGACTTTTGGAACACTGTATTTCAGCACTTGTCCCAGAGTATCACTTCATTTTTGGGCATATGCAATTCTTTGGCCTAATACTATGCTATGGATTTCATTTGTTTGTTGTTTTTAGAGACATGATAGAAGCTGGCAAACGCATGATCCACTACCTGTTATTTGCTATCATGAACATGTTATACTCCATATGCTAAACTCATCTGATTAAGAAATGAGACAAATTGTTCTGAACATTCTTTTGAAAGACAATCATGTATTTGAGAAGGAAATATCCTTCATGAATTTTTTGTGACAAAAATTTTTATGGAGTAGAAATTTCTGTGGTTCCCTTTAGAAAAATGTCTATAATGCACATAGAGAGAGCTTTTGATATAAATACTATTTTCTTCATATTACTGTCATTAGTAAGAACTATTAATAAACAAAACCTTAAACATAGAGTGAAACAGCGTTCCCTTATCTGTCTTTTCATCATATTGACAAGTTCTACAAAGACAAATTGAAACACAGTGTTGACATTGATTCATGCTGGCTATCTTTTCAGCCCAAAGGTGATGCTGCTTGCCAAAACCCTAGTTTTCTCTGTGTGATATAGGCCTACTCCAGGGAGGTAGAACAGCCAGTCATTCATGGAAGAGGAACTGAAGGACTATGGGACACCGATTTCAGATTTCATCATTTGATTCCAAAGTCATGTTTACAAAGTGCAAAGTACTTATTCAAACCCTGTATACAACCTGTTCATCCCATGCATGGTTGTGCTGGGAAATGTATAACAATGCATGTATAACAATTTTGGGCAGGGAAAGGGGGAGGGGAACGTACAGGGAGAGGTAAGGGAAGAAGGAAATGTATGCACAAAACACTTAGATCTGAATTATTAACATTTTCTCGATTGGGTTTTTAAGTCTAGACAATCAACAAAAGAATAAATCAAACTCCAGTTTGTAGCATTTGCCAGTTACCCAGGTGTAAATGTCCACATTTTAACAATTAACAATTAACTCTCCCTATGCCTCTAAGAACTGGCTCTAGCACATTCTTGATCATCCTAGACCTAGGAGATGATTTCCCTTTTTGTTCTGTGCCAGATCTATGTGGCATGGATGAACCAGATGCTCATATATATAATAATAATATAAAAAATATGTAAAATCTGGTGGTTCTTCTTCACCAGAGGCTTTCCTGATGCAAATGGCAGGTCTAATGCCTCTGAGTGCCCACAACACAGAGTAGTTGTAGAGCTGAGTGACATGGAACCAGATAGATCTAATTTTTCAGTCACCTGAGGTATAGTACAATAGCTAGAGGACTAAAATATCTATCTAACCCTTGTGTGTGCCTGAGTATATGGTTGCCACTCAGAGGTGACTGATTGGACACAATAACCATAAAGTTATTCTTAATACTCTTAATTCCATGTTACTCCCCCCAAAATCACTATGATAAATTTATCTTCCATACTGAGAAAAGTCCACCTCCCCCCCAATTAAAAAAAAAAGTTGGTTAGGTTGAAGTTTGAAGAAAAATTTTCTTCTTAAAAAAAAATTACTCTTGTAGAAGACAATTGAAAGACCTTAAACAGTAATATCATATTACTCTATAATGTATATTACCTAACATATTACTTCTTAAGGGTTTACAAGTAACTTCAATAAGAATTTGTATCTGTCAAAATGATGACTCCTCTTTTGTCCATCTTTCTTCATCCTTCCAGGAAGAAGACGTTGCTCGGGAGAGTCGTTTTAATTTCAGTGGTTATGGGATGGGTCACTGCCTCCAAGTTAAAGATGGAACAGCAGTCAAAGCCCCACCACCAAACCCACCCCCAGCACCCCCGAAGGATTCAGACTCCATCAAAAAGAAGTTTGTGGACCGAGCTAAAAGGATTGATACAATATCCCGAGCTGCCTTCCCACTGGCCTTCCTTATATTCAACGTCTTTTACTGGATCACATACAAAATCATTCGGCATGAGGATGTCCATAAGAAATAGGTGAACCCTTTGGGCCTAGGGACACTGTTGCCCAAATGTCGTGCTTGTAAATAAACGGTGAAATTGTCTTTCTATCATTTTGACTGAGGGGTTGGGGGGAGGTAAAAAGGGTGGTGGGAGGATTTCATGACACTGAAAGAAGACAGAAAAGTTTCAGTCCATGAAGAAAATTGCACAAAATTAAAGATAATCACAGGACTATGTGACAAGGGTGCCCTTACAGATCCCTTAACATTGTTCTTCCAGATCTTGGGTCAATCAGATGTGCACATGGGGCCAAATTTTTTTTAACTAATTCTGGTACTGAAATGTTCACTTAAATGAGACCTAAAATATTTTACATCTAATTATAGCGGCTACCCTCCAGTGAGTTAAGAGGACCAAACTTTTTCAGGAAAATGCTGCCTTTGTATGTGAAAATAAGTCCACTGAGCTACATTCCATGATAATATCAGTAGTTAGTGTTTCACTATGTCTTTTTGTGGCTCATAAATTTGTACTTAAAAGGGGAAAGAAATGAACACTTCCAACAAAACCAGATCTCTACTTTGATTAGCCTTGTAGGTGTGCATTTTCACATCATCTTGCTTTCCTAGAATTGTAATTTTGGGGTTAAAATTGTGTACTATGTGATTAATTTGATAGTGTTCTCTCCTAGAAATCAATGAGACAACCCATATTATTTTCTTTCCAAGACGGTGCACTGACTTTATTCTGGCTGTATTTACTTGCAAATTGAAGTGCCAACGTGTTCTTCCCTCCCCTCCACCACAATATTCATGGACCTCTTGATTCCTAAATGGTGTAGCTCAGATTAGCATTAACTTCTCCATCACTGCTCTCATTATAGCTGCGAACAATAGTCCAATAGGTTTACAGACCACTGATTTCTACCTTCATTAAAGTGGCTGTCATTTTAAATACCATTGACTAACTTAAGAGTTTTAAAACTGTACTGTGATTTTCATAACCTGTAACCTTTTGGTACCAGAGCTACGTGGTTCGAATCTTGGCTACGTGTTTTAAGTAAGAAAAAAAAAAGAGGTATTTTTGCTTATTCAGATAAAGACAATCTGTAAAAAAAAAATATAATAAAATGAAAATAAATTTTACAAGTGCGATAAAAGGGATTATTTTAAAAGACATTTATTTGTTCAATTTCAATAAAGCTAAGTGTGCAACAGTACTTCTCCAAAATGTTTCCTTTTTCATGGTGTCACATGAACAATGAGGATGAGGATGACAATAACAACTTGAATTTCTGGATTGCCTTTTTTTCCCAATAATATCAAAGCGGTTTTGCATTTAATTATCTTATTTTTCCTTCTAATGCCCCATATAGGAAGAAGGAGCAACTATTACCCCAATTTTAGAGGTGGGAAAACTGAGGCACACAAAGTATTCAATATCTGATAACTATGTCATACTGTATTTTATTTTTTATGTGCATATGCATGATAAACCCCAGAATTTATTTCCTATCTTTTTGGGAAGGTCTTTTTTATGTACATACCCTGGGTAAACTCTAGAATAGGATAAATTTTGCTGAAAGCCAATGGACACAGGACAGGAAAAGGTTTGGAATCCCCTGGTCTAGAACAATCATTATCAGCCTGTGTTCTTTCAAATATTAAGCATTAACAAAGCCTGAGCCACCCCTAGAATAGTAGAAAATAAGATCTCCAAGGGCAGGGATAGTTTCATTTTTGTCTTTATTCCTAGGATTTAGCATAGTCCCAGTTATATGGTATTCTTAATACATTCTTGGTAACTGATTGATTAGAAAGAATTGGTCTAATTGTCCTAACCCTGCATTTCAAGAGGTCCTATGATTTTAAAAAGTATTTTGGGAGACAGGCAGCAGAAGAGAAAGGTCGATTTGATGATGATGATGATGATGATGATGATGATGATGATGATGGTGATGATGATGAACATTTACATAGCACTTACTGTGTTCCAGGCACTCTGCTAAGCACTTACAATTTTTATCTCATTTGATCTTCACAACAACCCCAGGAGGTAAGTGCTGTTGTTATCCCTATTTTACAGATGGAAAAACTGAGGCCAATGGACGTAGGGTCAAACACCTAGAAAGTGTCTCACACTGGATTTGAACTCATCTTCCTGACTGCAGGTCAGGCACGGCACCATGCTGCCCAATTTTATAAGCAAGTTCTATAAAACCCTGAGGCTCCATCATCTACAAACTCAAGTAAATTGTTATTTCATTGGTATGGATATTTCCTCCAACAACCCAGCTCTCCTAGGCCCTAGGAAACAAAGATTATGATTTTTTGCAGTCAAAAATTTAATCTCCTACTAAGTTGAGTCATGCTATCTGAACCTAGGTTGGATTGTCCTAGGGCATAAGACCTACAATCCATCACCAGAAGTGGACCCAAAGCCCTTTTGACTTGACAGAACCTGCCATAGTTTGTACCTTACTGGCAGATTGTTTTGAGAACCCAGGATTATGTGCATACTACAACACAATGACCCATCAGAATATTGGATTTTAGTGGAGACATATATATGTACATAAGAATTAAGCCTTTATTAAGCACTTACTATGGGCCAGGCATTTTGTTCGCATCTGGAGATACCGATGCAAAAAAAATTGAAACAATCCTGGATTTTAAGTATTTTATGTTCTATTGGAAGACAGAAGATACACATATATGTACATACATGTAGATACTTGCATGTAGACATATATATTGTTTAGAAAAATATGTGCAGACTATAAAAGAAATAAGAAGGCATTAAAAATAAGGTAGTTGGTCTGGGAGGGAGGACAAGTTGTTAAAAGATGATGCCTGAGCTGAGTCTTGAAGGAAGTAAAGGATTCTGTGAGGGAGAAGTCAGGAAAGAGTAGCATTCCAGGCAGAGGGGAGGACTGTGTTCATGAGGAATGGAATGTAGCTAGATTACAGAGTGCAATAAAGGGACACACCTACAATGAAATTGGAAAGATGGGTTGTTGAAGGGCCTTTAAAACCAAAGGAGTTGATGTTTTATCTAAGAAGCTAATTGAATGTATTGTGTGGAGGATGGTCAGATCTGCTTCCAAAGGAAAATCATTTTGATTGCCTGGAGTAGGGAGAGATTTGAATCAAGAAGACAAATTAGGAAGCAATTATAATAGTCCAAGCAAGAGGTAATCTACCCCATCCCCACCTGTCACTCCCTACAGATGGAAAAGACCAACAGGGACCTTCCTCTCAGTAGAGTCTGGGCTTGACACATCAATAAACTAGGGACCCCCGGGGTCTCAGAGGAAGAATGGGAGCTATCTTCAGGCAGCAGCTGAGTCCTTTATCCAGACTCTGAAAAGGAAGGGAGCTCAGGAGGGCAAACTCAGGTTTAGAGTAGGGAGGGTAGTTCTGAACCCCAAATCTGAATCAATAGGTCCTCTTGCTCTTCCATTTCATGCTTTGGGTAAGATATGGCCCCTAGGTTTCTTGCTCTTTGATCAGTATTTGCTTCAAATGTCTTAATCCGTACCACCCTCTCCTCCTCCTCCTACACAAACATTCACATATTCACAAACCCTCAAGATCTGCTTACTTGACATGTATTGGGCCA
The DNA here is from genome assembly GCA_028627135.1 of Pseudochirops cupreus. Classification (NCBI taxonomy): domain Eukaryota; kingdom Metazoa; phylum Chordata; class Mammalia; order Diprotodontia; family Pseudocheiridae; genus Pseudochirops; species Pseudochirops cupreus. Next base: position 144,615,251 of record CM053580.1, on the reverse strand, counting down.
AGGGAAAGTTTGTTTTAGTCAGAGCTAGTGTCCTAATCCTTCAGATTCCTGAGTGGGGCAGTGAGGCCAGGGCTTTCAGTGCAGCCTACAAGGCCCAATCTGGTCTACAAACATGACCCTGTGACAAGTTACTTAACCTTAGTTTCCTCATCTTTAAAATGAAGGGGTTGGAAGCTAGGGCCTCTCAGGTCACTTCCAGATCTAAATCTGTGACCACAGGAGAACTTCTAGTGCACAGACCTAGATCCCCAATTGATTGTAGACTGAGGTCTCCATTTGTTCTAAGGTTTCATAACCAGGACTTCTTAATATGTTCTGTGTCACGGACTTATTTGGCAGTCTGTTGAAGCTTAGTGGATCCTTTCTCAGGATAGTAGAAACAGCTAGCTCGTGCTGTGGATAGGGCTCTGGTCTTGAAACCAAGCAGACCTTAGTTCAAATCTGATCTCAAATACTTGCTAGCTGTGTAAACTCTGGGCAAGTCACTTCTCCACTCTAAAATGGGAATAATAAGAACACACATACCTCCCAAGGTTGCTTTTACAAGGATGAAATAAGTTAATATTTTAAAAATGCTTTGTGCACTACTTGGTACATAGTAGGCACTTAATAAATGCTTGTTAAAATTTAAATAATGTTTTCAAATGCATAAAATACATTGGATTACAAAGAAATCAATTATATTGAAATACAATTATATCTGTGTATATACATATATAATATGCGTATTTATATGTATATATTAAACAAATTCACAGACTCCAGGTTAAGAAATCCTCTTTAGAGTAATATTAAAATGTTAGCACTTTCCCATTTTCCCCCTGATCTTTCTAGTCAGTAATTCCCTGTCTCCCAAGACTTCATGTAGCACTTTGCTCATTCTCCTCTAATATACTATGGAATGTGTATTAAAGTTCTTTTGGTTCCTTATCTGCTTTGAGCACCTTGAGAGTAGGAGTGGTCTCTTGTCAACTTCTGTCCCATTCAGTGGAAAATGAAAATCCAAATATCTCCTTGTTCATCTCCTGCATGAAGCCTTCTCTAATTGCTCCAGCCTGGTGACTGTTCCTCTCTGAAGTTCCTACAGGGCTGTCTGCATCATTGGGTTACCATATCATGTTTTATCTCGTGGGAGACAGTGTGGCAAACTGGAAAAAAGCAGAGGAACTAGAATCAGAGAAAAAGGGTTCAAATCCCAGTTCTTCAGCTTGCTACCTGCATGTCTTTAGACAAGTCATTTCATATCCCCAGCCCTCTGTTTCCTAATCTGTAAAGGGTTGTACTTGATATTTTCTAAAATCCCCTGTAAATCTCAGATCTTGCAATGAGCATATGAATTAGTGATGACTCTGCAAATAGATGGCTCTGCAAAACTACCCTCCTTGAAAAATATTCTGCCAAATTTGAAAGATGTTGTACAGGTTTAAGTGGCAAGATCTGATAACTAATTGAATATGTGGGATGGGAGATAATGAGTAGTTAAGGATATGAATCCATATGATTCAATCAATCAGCCAAAAACCATTTTGTTGATTATTAAGTGCTTAGTATGTGCCATGCTTTGTGATGAAGCCTGGAGACACCAAAGAAAGGAAAAAACCAAACCAAACAAAAAGAGTCCCTGTCTCAAGGAACTCATATTCTGATTAGGAGAGAAAACGTAAACAAGAGGGTTATATCTACAGGTAACAACGGCAAATCGTAAGGCCCAGGGGCCTACCATCTTTCCAGAAGGATGGTAGCTGATGAGTCCTTGCTCATTAAAGAGTATGTGTGTGTGTGTGTGTGTGTGTGTGTGTGTGTGTGTGTGCGTGCGCGTGTGTGTGTGTGTGTGTGTGTGTGTGTGTGTGTGTGTGTGCCATGCCTCTCACCCATAACTGGTGGAAACTGGTAGTGAGACTTTGGGTGCAAGTGAAGCAAAGGTTCTTTCGTAAACTCTCAAAGAGATGGGAATGAATTGGTAGGGTCAGCATCCATCTGGGAGGGGGCACTCAATACCTGATAGAAAATGGGCGACAGGAATTAGGGTGAATGAGAGGAAGGTTTGAACTTCATTCAATAGATTGTTCTTGATCCTGCTGTGCTCTGAGACCACTTAGTGAGATCAGCTGGTATCCTAAAGACAATAGGGAATCTTATTAAGATGAATGGGTTAGGGTGGCAGTGGAGAATAGAGTTTACTTTTAGATATAATGAGTTTGAGATGTCTAACGTATTCTGCTTTAAATGCCCAAAAAACAATCGACTAGAGCTCAGAAAAGAAACTGAGGATGGATGTATTGATCTGCATAGAGGTGATAATTAAACCAATAGGAGCTGATAACATTACCAAGACAGAGAATGTAGAGAAACAATAGAAGAAGACCCAAGACAGAGTCTTAGGAAACACATATAATTGGGGAGAAGGCTATGATGATGAAGTCAGTAAATGAGACTGAGAAGGAATAGTCAGACAGTTAGGAGAACAGGGGAGAGCAGTGTCATGAAAGTCCAAAGACAAGAGAGTCCTACAAGAAGAGAGAGATCCACAGAGAAATCCAGAAGGATGAAGACTGAGAATAGACCATTAGTTTTGTCAATTGAGATCATTGATAACTTTGGAAAGCAGTTTTAGTTCCATAATGAGTTCAGAAGCCAGACTGCAAAGGGCTGAATAGTGAACAAATGGAAAGAAAGATGAAGAAAGGAGTGTAGACAGCTTTTTTCTAGGAATTTGTCTGAGAAAAGGGAAAGAATTATTTTAATTTAATTGATTTAATTAATTTAATTTAAGAGGGATGGTAAGGCTTAGTGAAAGTTGTTGTTTTTTTTAATAGAATAATAGGGAGACTTGGGCATGTTTAAAGGGAATACAGATTAGATAAAATATTTATATTATAAATACAGACACAAATTAAGCTATACACAGATATAGATATATAGACATAGATATTGTAGACACAGATATTGATAATATCAATCAACAAGTATTTCTTTGGCACGTACCATGTGCTAGGTAGGCACTGTGCTAGCCGTTGGGGATACAGACAAAGAAATAAAACAGCCTCTGCCCCCAGGGAGCTTAAATTCGGGGCCGGGGGTGGGGGCATCTTCAGTCATTCTGACCTATGTCTTACCACTGGACTCCAATAACGGGTGGAGAGAATGAGGCTGATGACTTTGAACAGCTCTGCTTCACTTAAATCCAATTCACTTGCAGGTCAATACATCACCCTCCTGAGGTCATTTATTGGTCCTCTTCAAGAATGAAGGACGAACAGCAACAATTCTATTGAGGAAGACATTATACAATAGGAGTTTGCAAATATATATACCAAATAAATGCAAGGAAAAAGGGGGAGGAGTGGAAACTAGGGAAGGAGGATCAGAAAAGGTTTGATATAGATCATTTCAGCAAAGTTTTGATGGAAAGGGATTTGTTAAAAGGCTGTAAACTGTGAGTAAATTCTAGGTATATGATGTCATCATTGCAAAGGGGTAAAGATGACAATGAGTTTACAAAATAAGGGGTAAAGATGTAAATGAGGTAAAATAGCATATTGAGGAACAGCAAGAAATCCAAGTATGTTGAATCATAGAGTAGAAAGAGGAAAGTAATGTGTACTAAGGATAGAAAGGGACATTGGGACCAGGTGGTAAACATTTAAGCGTAAGAGTTTATATTTGGTCCTAGAGGCGAGAGAGAGCCACTGTAACTTGTGGTTTTGGTTTGTCTTTCGTTCTCCAAGCAGACTGGGACATCAGGATGATGATGGTTTGACTTGCAATTGAATTGGATTTAAGTGAGGGAAGGCTGTGCAAAGTCACTAGCCTCACTTTCTCCTCCAGAGACATCTGGGTCCAGTGACCAGGTAGAGATCAGGACAAATGGAGATGGCCAGGATGTAGTGGGAGACCTTGGTCTTTTTAAGCTAAGGTCTTTCCAGTTCTCACTTTGACTAAGGCACTGCCCATTCAGTGATTAGGCCTGTTTAAGAGGTGAGTCAAGGGATGGCCCCTTTAATAAAAAAAAAAATCAAAGTGAGAAAAGACCCTCAGGGTTGCTGACCAAAAGACAACTACTATTTGCAGACACTCAGAGCCATGAAGGCCCCAAAATAACCATTAAGTGGTTCTTGGGCAGGGACCTATTGTTGTTTAATCAATGAGAGCCAGAGTGAATTGGGTTTCACACATGATCTTTAAGAAAGAAATCTACCCAGACAATCCCAAGATAACTAGGCACGTTTCGCTGGAACTCAATGATTAGGGAAATAATTTGGCCATAACCATGTTTTTGGAAAATCATTTTGGTAACTTCAAATAGGATGAATTATATATAGATCATGTAGATGAGGCAACATGACTAAGGACACAGATTAACTAATTTATCCAAGATCACACAGATATTAAGTAATAGAAACCAATTCCTTCATTTTATAGATGAGAAAGCAAGATTCATTTAAGTGACTTGACCAAATCACACAGTAAGTGGCCAAGCTAGGATTTGAATCCAGGCCCTCCCCGCCCTCCCCCACCCCCCCCCTCCTAATCCAACATTCTTTCTGATGCAAATATTTATATAATTTCTATTTTGTTTTTGGTTAAATTAGAAATTCTCCCAAAAAACTAAGAGAGTTTCTTTAAGCCATTTTTCTTTGACTACAGGATCTGAAATGAAATCTTTAGACCAGTGAAATTATTTCCTTAAGGAAAAGAGTAATTTGTATATTGTTCGTAGCAATTACTTTCAATCCTTTCTCAGTTTTGTCTCTTGGATTCCTAGATTTAAGAAAACGTCACTTAAACTGTATACCCTTTCTTATTCTTAATTCAAGACAACAAGCATTTATTAAGCCTCTACTATGTATAGGCGCTAGGCTAAGTGCGATGTATAATATAACAAAGCCAAAAATAGTACCTGACCTCAAGAAGCTTACAATCTAATGAAGGACAACATACAAACAACTAGGTACTACCAAGACATGTTTCCATTTATTCAAGCCATTAAACCTTCCCCCAAATTTGCCTTGTATGGTAGAAATAGTATCCCCAGGCCCTGTTGTGATGCCAGTATTTCCTTAAAATTGAAATCACCCTTGAGAACTAATTGAAATCTCAGGATGCTAGTGTAGCTCCCTAGGGCCCCAAGTACCAAAGCCAAGGTAGGATTAGTCAGTCTCTGGGTTCACTTTTCAGGCTTCTGATTAGTGGACCATCATCATCATCATCATCACTGCTATCACTTAAACAGTACTTTAAGGTTTGCAGAGCACTTTGCATATATTATCTCATTTGATCTTCACAACAAGCCTGGAAGATAAGTATTATTATTAACTTGATTTTTACAGATGAGGAAACCGAGACTGAGAGAAGGTCATTTGTCCAAGGTCACACAGCTAAAAAATGTCTGAGACAGTATTTGAACTCAGGTCTTCCTGTGCCATCATGGGGCAACATAGGTACGGGTGAGGCTTGCTCAGCTGAATCAACGATCCTTTCTCTTTTGGAATATCATTTCCTTGCTATGGCTAAGTTAACCTCATTTTGTTAATTGTCTGATGTTCTGTGAGTGTCTCATTTCATTCCAGTCTTGAAACTGAAGTACCAGCCTGGCCTGGTATCTACCTTGTATCTATGTCATATGTATTTATATGTATGTATGTTTTCCCCCTGATAGAATGTAAGCTCTTTAAGGGCAAGCACTGATTCATTTTTGTTTTTGTACCCCCAAACCTGGCATTGTGCTTAGCCCATAGTAGGCATTAAATAAAAAACTTGTTGATTGATTGAGTAAATTATTTAAATGAGCATTTTCATTAGATTATAAACTGTTACTCCAATAATGGCCTGGTCTAATGCCTCCTTGTGGCCTGGAGGTTTTTCCAAAGTTTCTATCAGAGAAATACAAATGCTTACAGGATCTAGCAAGCAGTAATGGACACTGGGTCTGTCTTCTGGGGATGGGTCAAATTGTATTTGTCAGGGCTCTACTAGTGTCCTTCAGCAAACATGTATTTAGCATTTTATGTGTACAAAACAGAGCATTCCTAATAGCTTAACTTCTTCCATAGACTTTAATTTCTACCAGCAAGATTGCTCCACCAATAGATGTTGCAAGTTCTTCATGTCTTAGTAGATGTGACTTTCTGTGGCCCAAATGACTCATCACCAAGTAGTCAACACTCTAGTCCTGAACCTTTCCAAACTTAACCAGGCTGATTATTGGGTAACAAATATAGTGTCTAATATATACTACATACTACAATACAGAATCAAGTTGCCAGGTAAAAGCAACACCAGGGGTTGAACTGATTGATGTTCTTTCCAACCCAAGAAAGTGTTGCATAGCTTTCATAGTTAATGTGCCCACTTTTTTCTCTCTCTCTTTTCTTCTGATATTGGATTATTGAGGGATTAAAATGAACAAACAAATCAAACCCCACTACACTTTTCAATCACTGCTTCCTAAAGAGGCATTGGGCTAGTTTACACCTCATATCTTAAAGGGATCCTTGATCAACGTAATCATAAGTGGTTTCTGAAAACCAGACTGATGATCATTAGTAAATCTTTCCCAAAGAATGTTGGAATTAAGCTCTTCTGTGTCACTAAATGGAACTGCCAAATGCTAAAAGCAGAAATTTCATTAAAGATTAAAGAAATATCATTTTATATTTCACTTACTCCATTAATATTAAATAAGAATTTTCCTCTAAAAAAGAAAATGAGTTTCATATGTAATGTTATACACACTGAGAACTATTTTTTTTTAATTTACTCATCCAAAATTTGTGAAGTTTTTGGGCCGCTGACCTTAAAAAGAAAAGTAATTTCCTAGGATAGGTCAGGAGCCAATGGGTCATAAAAATGAATCTAAGAATAAGTTCATTTAAAAAAAAATAAAAACAGTAGGCTTTATTTTTTTAAAAAAGTCTGCTGGTTTAGATGTTGTTAAGAACACTATGATTTTTCATAAACCAAGTCATAGATAGGAAGCTAAAGACAACGAGAATATCTTCCAACTTTTCCCAGTTCCACCTTTATACTGTCATTCATGACAGCTCTTAGTGCAGTATCTGGCATAGGGTAGGTATTTAATAAATGTTTTTTTGTTTTGTTTTGTTTCACTGAAAGTGCTCTGTAAAATAGGCAGGACAAACACCTATTAGCCCTATGTGACAGGTAAGGAAACTGAGGCAACAAGAGACTAAGAAAGTGTGTATACACAGCAAATCAGTGAAAGAGGCAGCCCCTCCTGATTCCCAGTCCCTTTCCCTTAGTACATTGCCTAAAACTAAAGCTGGGAAATGCTGGTCTTGGTAATGCTGAGACACTCACATCACAAAGATGATGAACTACTAGATAGGAGTAGGCCTAAGGCATCAGGGTTATGGGGGCTTAAAAGACTAACACATTGAGAAATAAATTCAAAAAAGGGCATGTGTACATTTCATAGGATCACAGATTGAGAAGTGGGAGAGAACTCAGAGGAGATCTAAATCTAATTCCTCATTTATGGTAGGAGGTGGACCAGTCTCCCTCCTTCTCAGAAGCCTAAGTGAGAGTGAGAGAAATAGATCATCAGAAAGACAGAAAAATATATATAGGAAAATAGATCCCCAAGCCCCTGAATTTTTTATTCCTTTGCCCTTAAAGAGACTTTCAGATAGACATTAGTTTGGTTCAGGTGCCCAAGAAGATGTGTGTGTGTGTGTGTGTGTGTGTGTGTGTGTGTCTATGTCTATGTCTGTGTCTGTGTCTGTGTGTCTATGTATGAGAAAATAACAGAGACGTTACAATTAAGTACCTTGTTAGTCAAAATGGTAACAAAAAGCAATTTCACTCAGACAAACATAGGAAAATGGCCATGCCTGAAATAATAGCCCAAGTCTATACTTGCAATGACCAGGGAGGAGTATATGACTGTTTTTGTAATCCAAAACTAGTATTATAGCAAAGACTAGGCCAAAGTGAACTGAACTGGCAGCTTGTGAAAAATCTCTTCAGAGGGTAGGAGAAGGAGCACTTTCTTCTTCCCTTGAGGAAGTCACAGACCTGGACTGGATTCCAAAAGCATACCAGTATGCTCCCTTTAACTGTTCAATAAACTTAAATTGTACATGTGGAGGAACAATTTGGAACTTCTCCCCAGATCCATCTCTCTCACCACCTCCCTCTACTCCCCACCGCCCCTACCCCTTTGGTGAGAGTGTTGGAAAGACAGTCAGAAGGTGATTAGGCTGAACATTCAACAGAATAGATATTTATATGTTTATGTGCTTTGTGCAATAAAATGCATGGGGCCATACTGTGGATTGTCTGTGTATTATGGAGAAGTTCATTCAAATTGAAGGAAATTTTGCAGGTAGCAGAAGGGAGCTATCCAGTCAATAACTCCAGAATTTCCGTATCTCAGAAGAATATTCCATGTTCTTTTTATAATCCTAGATCAATATTGAATTCAGACCAGTGATTACTATACTTTGAGCTCTCTAAGCTGGGTAAGCCTGACCTGCTAGGCTTGTGCCCTATGTTACGGAGTAGGAATACCATAGCCTTTAGGGAAACCTATGCAAGAACTCAGTGTTCTTGCAAACTCATACATTGAGAACTCATGCTCTCACTGATAAAATCTTGGTGGGTGATTTTAATGGAGCATCAACTGGTGAAGAGAACATATGTTATGTATCCTTGCTAGTTAATTACTTAATTGATAACCTTTTCCGGAGGCTTGAAAAAAGCAAGATATGACCTCCTACAGCAGTGTTTCAAGGGTCACGTAGGACATTCACTGGGTATGACTGCATCCTACACATTAAAAACATTATAATTGGGGAAACTGAGCCTGTGAGAGATTATATGCATTGTCCAAAGTTACACAGCTAATAATTGGCAAAATCAGGAGCCCCTATCCTTTGACTCCAAATCTATTATGCTTTCCATTGTATAATCCATCTTGCAAGGGATCCTAAGATCCAACTAGCTCTCAAAAAATGTTGATATGATTCCCCTGAAAGAAATATACCCAAAGAAAATTCAATTTAGGGTGAGTTTAAGTACTCAGAGAAAATTAATCACTATACCTTCTCTAAACCAAAAAAGAGAAGGCATTCCTACTTTGATGGAAATTCATTTGATAGCTATTTCTGGCAACATCTGGCAGTTACATTTTCTTTTTTTTTTTATTTAAAAAAATATCTTTGTTATTTATTTTTAACATTCTTTTGTTTTATTTTGAGTTCTAGATTCTCTCCCTCCTTCTTTGTCCTCCCCACCCAATGAAAAGGCAAACAATATATCAGTTATACCTGTGAAATCATGCAAAACATATTTCCATATTAGTCATATAGAAGAAAAATAATTATATTTCAATTTGCACTCTGAGATCATCAGTTTCTCTCTGAAGGTAGATAGCATTTTTTCATAATCAGTTTTTTGGAATTGCCATAGATCCATGTATTGATCAGAGTAGCCAAATCTTTCACAGTTGATCATTAAAACATTGCTGTTACTACACACAATCCTCTCCCAGTTCTTCTGACTTCACTTTGCACCAGTTCATACAGGTTTTGTTATATTTGTTCTTTTGGATTTTTTTTTCCCAAAACTACGTTCCCCCCGAGACAATCCTCATAGCACAATAATATTCCATCACAATTATATGCCACAACTTGTTCAGATATTCCCCAATTGATAAACATCCCCTTAATTTCCAATTCTTTGCCACCCCAAAAAGAGTTGCTATAATTATTTTTGTACATATAGGTCCTTTTCCTTTGATCTCTTTGGGGTATGGACCTAGTAGTGGTATCATTAGATCAAAGGTTGTACACAGTTTTATTGCCCTTTGGTCATATTTCCAGATTGTTCTCCAGAATGAGTGGACCAGTTGACTATTCCACCAACAGTTCATTAATGTACCCTTCTTCCCTCATTCCCTGTTTTAATTTGCCTTTCTCTAATCAACAGCAATTTTGAGTATTTTTCATATGATTATAGACAACTTTGATTTCTTCTTCTGAAAACTGGTATATCCATTGACCATGAATTAGCAATGGCTCTTATTTTTATAAATTTGACTCAGTTCCCTATATATTTCAGGACTGAAACTTTATAAGAGAAACTTGCTGTAAAATTTTTTGGTATTAATTCATTGTCTATGGGGTTGTTTTATTTGTTGTTATAATTCAGTTGTGTCCAACTCTTCATGACCCCATTTGGGGTTTTCTTGACAACAATAGTGGAGTGGTTTGACCTTTCTTTCTCCAGTTCATTTTACAGGTGAGGAAACTGAGACAATTAGGGTTAAGTGATTTGCCCAGAGTCACACAGCTAGTAAGTATCTGAGGCCAGTTTTGAACTCAGGAAGAGATGAGTCTTCCTCTCTATCTACTACATTACCTACCTGTCACCTCATTGTCTATGACACCTTTTAGTAAAATGTACTTTTCCCTATTATCTCTTTTAATTAGGTCATTTTCTCTTTGCTTGGTCTGAGACCATCACTGCCACCTCGGCCCTCTTCACTTCAGCTGAAGCATAGTAGACTCCACTCCTGCCTTTCATTTCAATACTGTGTGTCTTTCTGTTTCAAGTGTGTCTCTTGTACAAAACATATTGCTGGAGTCTGGTTTCCAATCCTTTCTGCTATTGGCTTCCATTATTTGGGTTAGCTCATCTCACTTATTTTCTTTCTTTTTTTTTTAATATATATACATATATATTTTTAACATTTGATTTTAGAATTTTAAATTCTAGATTCTTTCCCTTCCTCTCCTGTCACCCACCTCCACTGGAAAGACAAGCTATTCAATACAGGACGTATATGTGTAGTTACACACAACATTTCCACAATGGACATATTATGAAAGACGGACTATATTTCTCTCCTTCCTATTCTGTCCCCCACTTGTTCTATTCTCTACTTTGTTCCTGTCCCTTTACTGAAGTGTGTGCTTCTAACAACCCACCCCACCAACCTGCCCTCCTTCCCTCCTACCCCCTCTCATCCCCTTCCACCTCTACTCTTCTGTAGACCAAGATACCCAATTCAGAGTGTATGCCATTCCTTCCCTAAGCCAAATTCAATGAGAGTAAGGTTAATTCATTCCCTTTTACCTTCCTGTTCTTCCCCTCCATTGTAACAGTTATTCCTTTCCTCTTCTATATGAGATAATTAACCCCATTCTGTCTCTCCCTGTCTCCTCTCATTCTATTCCTCTCCCACCTCTCAGTTTCATGTTTTAAATATTATCCCTTCCTATTCAATTGATCTTGTGCCCTCTGTCTATGTACACATATATACACACACTTATATAAGCATTC
>CM053580.1:144580319-144597100 GCA_028627135.1 Pseudochirops cupreus | reverse complement strand
GGTAGGGCAAGATGGATCTCCCTACCCCAGTCCTGTATATCTTATTTCCCAGTTGCATGTAAATAATAATAATGATAACTATATATATAATATATATATACATATATATATATTTATATATATATTTTTAAACATTTGATTTTAGAACTTTAAATTCTAGATTCTTTCCCTTCCTCCCTTGTCACCCCCCCCCCCCCACTGGAAAGACAAGCAATTCAATACAGGCCATACATGTGTGGTTACACAGAACATTTCCACAATGGACATATTGTGTAAGACTGACTATATTTCCCTCCTTCCTATTCCGCCCCCCACTTGTTCTATTCTCTACTTTGTCCCTGTCCCTTTACAGAAATGGACACACCATAATTTAAGTGGCTTGCCAAATTGGAGCACCACCAGTCAGGACACTGAGAGGACTGGAGACCATGCCTCACAAGGACTGACTCACTTGGAATGTTTAGCATAGAGAAGAGAAGACCTAGGGGAGACAGGCTTGCTGTTTTCAAGTATTTGAAGCCATTGAAACCTTTTCTGTTTCACCCAGAAAGCCCTGCATAATGATGAAGTAGAGGCTCTGGGAAACCCCTTGAACTCTGATTGAATCTTCCCACTGGATGAGGCATTTGCCTGAGGCCATAAGCCTTTCATTATTGCTAGGCCCAAATCTTTGTTACTCTTAACCTAGCCTAACCCTGCATTGTCCAGCTACTTCCCACCCTTGATCCTATCAAAATATCTAGACCCAAACCTGTTACCCTTAAACTAGCCTAGCCCTCCAGGGAGTGTTCAGCTATTTCCCACCCTAAATCACATTACTGGAGTCTGACCTCTGTTTCATCAAGGATCTTCCTTAGACTCCTCCTCAAGATCCTCCCCAAACTCCTCCTTTAGACCACCCCTAAATCCTCCCACAATCTTTCTTTATGTAAGATCCATCTTGCCTCCACGACAGGGCTGAGAATTCTATCTAGCAGCAAACTCAGTTTATGTCAGATTATTCTGGCCCGCTTGTCCAATACAACAGTCACAGATACTTAGGCTCCTTAAAAGTCTACTCAGTATGGCGAATCTCTAATAAACTTTGCTTTACTTTGGGTTGGAGAAGACCAGAGGCAAATCCATTTGGCAGGATCCGGCATATTGATATTTTGGGGTCTTGAGCACTCCTAATCGCTAAACCTCAACAATAGGATCAAGGCATAAAAGTTGCACAGAAGCAGTTGTAGATTCAATATTAAGAGGAAAGAAAATCCTAACAGAGTGCTCCAAAAATGAAATGTTTTTTTCAGGAAATAGTGGGTTCTTCTTCATTGGAAATCTTCAAAGAGAAGTTGGTTGCTCACTAAACAGTGTGTGGGGCATGGGGACCCCAAAAATCACCTACCCAAAAATATTAAAAGTCAGAGGTGCCTTGAGAAAAAAACAGGAAGTTTTATTCAATTCTCATGAGAAGAGGGGATCCCTTCCACCAGTATGAACCAGAAGAATGAGGCATATTATAGAAGATGAAACAAGGATTTATACCCTAACCCAGTCTAGGCCCTCCCATTGCTTTCCCTTCTCCCATTGGCTGGGAGGCAGGTTTACAATCTGAGTGCAAAATCTCCTCCAATGATGAGGAACAAAGAAGCCCACCACTATCTCTCAGTGGCTGGAAAGTGGGCTTACAAAGAACAAGGAAATAGGGGATAGCCAATCCAAATGTACATATCTTTATTTGGCAAATACCAAAGTAAAGAAGGGGGCAGGGTTCTAAGAAATTCCTAAAAGGCTTAAAGCTGATTGACGGCAAGTGAAGGTGGGAAAGGCCCTAAATTGTGTAATTTCATAAGAAATCCAGGACTCAGGTCTTGTCTTACAAAAGTCTGTCTCTGGTTTCAAGATAGTCTCTACCCCTTTTCCTTACTTCTGAGGAGTCTTCACAGAGAGTTGAGAGAGAGAGTGTACCCCACTCAACAGGGAAGCTGTAGAGTGGTTTATTATTCAGACAAAGTTTGAAGAAGATGTCTCTGAAGTTCCAATTCTGAGCTTCTATGACTTTGTTAAAAAAAAAAAAGAAATTTGATTATTTTTTTCAGAGTGCCACTGAATCTACAATAAGAAAGAGAGGTGGAGTAAAAGTAATCTTAAATTGTCATACGTGTCCCCTTATGGGGTCATGAAAAATCTGGCAATAGTAAAAGGTTTCTAAAGTCACAATGATCAAAAATTAATTGGAAATCAAACGTGTAATGAATCAGAGGTGTTTCTGGCAAAGCTTGGCCCTGTTGCATCAGCAACTTCACTATAGCCTTAGGTTAACTCAAAACGTGTACTTTGTGCTGCACATTCCCTCAGGTCACACAACACCAAGGAATGCCTAAGAAACCCCAAGACTAAGTGAATAGCAGATTCAAGGGGACAGCTTCAGCATCAGGTTTCCTAATGGGAAAAAAAGGAAAAACCACTAGCCATTGAAATGTGGTATGTATTTCTTAAACTGAAATCTCGAGCAAATGGAATTACTTTTCTGGAAACAAACAAAAAAAAAAGATAGATAAGCAGCTGTAGGAATTGGCACTGTAGTTTGATACTGATTTTGGGAAAGTTTTTGCAATGTCTACTGAAGGGAGGAGGCATTTATTGATCAATCAACCTATAAACATTTATTATTTATGTGTTATTATTTTAATTTAATCTTTATTAAGCACCTACTATGTGTCAAGCAGTCTGTTGAGCACTGAGATCAGAGGTTTCCTGCATCAGATGACATTATAATACATTGAAAATAAGTAAGGCTGAAGGAAAGCAGCCTTAAGGATGCCACTGAAGAAATGCATAACCAAAATTGGAGAGGTAGATTGGATTGGTGGATAAAGAACTGTCCTCAGAGTCAGGGAGAGCTGAGTTCCAGAAGCACCTGTGACATATAGCATCTTAGTGACCTTGGTTGAGTCTCTTAATCTTTCAGTCCTCTGGGGAACTCTAAGACTATAAGCTTTAGACTTGCACTGATAGAGTAAGTCCTTTATTAGGAGCTCCCTATGTCAGTGAAATCACAGGACCAGTCCTTATCTCTGTCCACTCCAACTAAAAATTACACACACACACACACACACACACACACACACACACACACACACACACACATATACCTACACACATATATATATATATACACACACACGTGTGTATATATATATATATACACATATATGCATATATACATATACATACACATACATATACTCATGTACATACATATATACATACAGAGAGAGAGAGAAACAAAGACAGAGAAAGAGAAACAGACAGACAGACAGACAGAAATAGAGACACAGAGAGAGAGATAGACAGAGGCTGCTGGTAACAGGAGCAAGAGATAATCATGGTCAGCTTCTTTCCAAATTTCTTTTGTCACTCTGAGGGAACACTAATCAAGTCAACATTAACATCTTTGGGAAAGACAAGTGAATTAATTGCCTTATGATTACATTCACTATCCTTTTGGACTTCCCAGATCAAAACACCCCTCCCTGAGGAAGTCTCACCAAATGCTTGGTCTTCTTCTAACAGAATAGAAGTTCCTTCAAGGCAAGGATTACCTTGATTTTTCTTGTACCCTCAGTCTTTAGCACAGTGCCTGGCCCATAGTAAGCACTTTTTCATTGATTCATGGAAAGCCCATATGTACCACTGTTACCCACATAGTACCGAGAAACTATAAAGAAGACCCCCACCATCTTGGGTGAGCTTTCTGTGTTAAACATGGATGAAAATCACAAATAATAGCACATAGGCATATATTGGTGGCAATCTACATTGTTGGAGGGAATAACCATACTGATGATATCATAGATCCATTGGAGTGCTGTAGTATGGCAACTAGGTGGCACAGTGGGTAGAACATGCTGGGCTTGGAGTCAAGAAGCTCCAAGTTCAAATCCTACCTCAAATACTAAATGTGTGACCCTAGGCAAGTCACTTACTCTCTCTTGCCTCACTTTCCTTATATGTAAAACAGGGTAATAATAGCACCTATTGCACAAGGTTGTTGTGAGGATCATAAGTTAATATATGAAAAAGACTTCAAACCTTACAACACTATATAAATGCAAGTGATGAGGATGATGGTAACTTTAAAAATCATGTTCTTTATAAAGGGCTCTAACTTCATAGGATCATAATTTGGGACTGAAAGGAACCTTAGAAGACATTCAGTACAATCCCTACATTCTGCAGATGAAGAAACTGAGGCTCAGAGAGTTTAAGGCTAAGTGAAGGTCACATGGTGAGCCAGTGGCATTGCTGGGAATTTGAACCCATATCTGAATCCATGGCTGGCAGGCATTAAACTCTCCCGTGGTGTTTCCCTCTGTTGAACATCAATTCTAAATGACAAATGATAAGTGAGGGATGGAAGCCTTGAAAGAATCCTGTATTTGCCAGTTCAGAAGTGAGTATGACCATCAATATCTTGAGGACATAAAGATTTAATTGGTTCAAAATGAGGAATTTTCTATTTCTGCCTGAGGTCAGTGAGTGGCTGCTCCCCAGCTATGGCTCAGAGAGCTCCTTATTGTGACAGGAATCATGAGAGACATTATTCTAAGCCTTTTGCATTGTTTTGTTTTGTTTTGTTTTGTTTTTTTAACTCAGAGGTAATTTCCAGAGAGTACACATGTATCACATAGGTCAAGGGTTAAGTAGAAAAAGTTTCTCTCTGATAAACTGACTCATTTCCTTGTCTTCTTTCATGGAAGGACTTAAGCTCTCTCTTTTTACATGAAGCCAAGCCCATCAGCCACAGGCTAAGTTTTGTGTTTTATCACATAACTATCAATTATTAAGGATTCACAATGCTAGGCATTGAGAGTCTAGATATGAATGAAATAGGTCCTGACCTAATGAAGCTTTTATATACGTATATATGGAGAGAAATCATTATTAATCACCAATAATTTTGCCAGTAATTGGGGAGAGATTCAGAGCTCTCCCCTTCTTTCATAGTCCTGATTTTAAAAGTTCAATCTCTTAAAAGACATTACTGATAACAAAGATTGAATTAACTCTACTGAATCTTGGTCAGATCCCACCCAACCTTACAAGGAATTTAACCTAAGATGAGGAAGTCCATTATGT
This sequence comes from Pseudochirops cupreus, assembly GCA_028627135.1. Classification (NCBI taxonomy): domain Eukaryota; kingdom Metazoa; phylum Chordata; class Mammalia; order Diprotodontia; family Pseudocheiridae; genus Pseudochirops; species Pseudochirops cupreus. The sequence continues at coordinate 144,591,976 of CM053580.1, read as the reverse complement.
TTTGATCCAACTTGGGTAGAGACAAATCTTTTTGTCTAAATAGCCCAAGGCTTGGGATAGTCTGAGTACTGAGATAGTTTCTCTGTCCTAGAGTGACATGATATCAGGCCCTCTTTGTACATCTACTCTTTTTAAAAAAATAATGATAGTAGGAATTTATGGTTTACAAAGTATTTTGTATATGTTACCGTATTTAATCCTCAAAACAGCCATCAGCAATTGTAAATATTTTTCACATTTTAAAGATGAGAAAACTGAAATTGAGAGAATTCTAGTGACTTGTCCAGGGCCACTGGGGGTTATCTAATGCAAGATCTGAACTCAGGCCTTCAAGATTCCATATCAAGGGATCTATCCTCTGTGAGACAAAATTCATCCTGATTGGTTGTTAAGGCTAGCCTACATTCCTGTGCTCTTATCTATGAATAAAGTTTGTTCAGTTTTATAAGGTACATAATATTACCCTTATTTTTCTTTTGTTAAATATTTTAAAATTTTATTATTTATTTTTGACAGTCTTTTATTTTTAAATTTTGAGTTCCAAATTCTCTCCCTCTCTACCATTCTTTGCTCTGCCCACTGAGAAGGCAAGCAACATGATATTGTTGTACTTGGCCTCACCTGCTTCCCCTGATCCCTTCCCCTTTCCCCATTCTGCTGTAGCCAGATATCTTCTTCCTGGTTTTTTTCATGGAAATAGACTAGTTGGCTACAGGACCCCCCAAAGTTTTCCCTGTGCCCGCGAAAATCAAAATGTATACTAGCCAATCCCTGCTGTAAACCTCTTATTACACAATCCCTGACCATTAAGAGTTGGGGGGACCCTATATGTATCAGTAGTCTCCCCTTGGTCAGGCCTGTTTGATTTGGGCAAGGTAAGATGTAGCCCCAAACAGCACGCGCTAAATAAAATCCACTTCCAAAATTGCTCTGGGGGTCTCTTTCTCGCTTCTTTCAGCACAACATTATCAATTATATATAAGAAATAATAAAAATACATATTTCCATATTAACCTTTTTTTAAAAGTTAAGAAAAATAAAGTGAGAAAATTACACTTCAGTTTGGACTCAGAATTCATGAATTCTCTTTCTGGAGGAGGATAGTATTTTTTTTTCATTATGCCTCCTTTGTAAATGTCTTAGATTTTTGTATTGATCAGAGTAGCTAGTCTTTCACAGCTGATCATCATTATGATATTGTTGTTAATTTGAAAAATGATCTTCCATTCTCACTTCACTTTGTATCAGTTCATACAAGTCTTGCCATATTTTCCTGAAACCACCCCCTCATTATCTCCTACAACACAATAGTATTCCATCGAAATTATGTCATGACTTGTTCATTCATTATCCAATTGGTGAATATTCCCTTGATTTCCATTTCTTTGCCAACACAAAAAGTGCTTATCTATATATTTTTGTACATATAGGTCATTTTCCTTTATTGTTGATTTCTTTGGGGGTACAGATCTAGTAGTGGTATTACTAGGACAAAGGGTATGCACAATTTTATACCCCTTTAAATCCAGTTCAAAATTGTTCTCCAATGAACAGCTACTTTTGGAAAGGCATATAAACTGTGACCCCAGTTGCCATGATTGTCTTTGGTCTAAGAAAGACATCTAGCCAAACGACCACCTTTTTATTAATAACATGCTGGTCTTATCTATAAAATGATTAAATTACTCAGAAACTATGTCGCTCAAACCTTTTGAGTGGCCATGAAGAGGTGCTGAATGGGCTATGTAGAATATTTTGGAGTAACTTTAATTCAGTTTTGTGTTAAGTTGTAAAAGCCACATTTCTTAACTGTTTCTCCCCTTTCCCCCGGCTGTACTTGTCTTTCCCTGCCCCAGCCTAGAGGTATTTCCTCTCAAACCATTAACTCTTCATACAAGGTACTACCTCCTTTTGTCCTAGCAAACCAAACCCATCCACTTGCAAATCAGGATGGGAACATCTCACTGACCTGACCTCAAATCTGTCACTGCTGGTCGACCTTATGAGTTTCAGGGCTCAAACCACACCCCCTGCCCCTTCCCTCCTGCTGTTTGTCCCAGTGTATTATGGGTAAAACACATGCACAGTTGATGACAAGGGTGCATGTCCTTTTAAGCATTGGCCTCTCCCTGGCCCCTCCCAGGCTCCTCCCTAACTCCACCTTTGTACACCTCATTAGCTTAATGAACTTATGATTGACAGCTTTATGTCTTTAAAAATGCCTCTCTGCCCCTTAGAAGTTCCGCAGACGGCCCTTTGTAGCTCTTGCCTTTTCTGGCAGGTCAAGCAGGCATTCTAGTAGGCCATCTGCCCGCTGCAGAGTGTCACACTTCCAAACTTCCAAACTTTCTCTGACTCCCCCCTTGCCCCTTGCTAGCTTTTCTAGCCAGGTTTCCTCACCCTACCCCTTTTGTCCTGTGAATCAATAAACTTTTGTAAATCTGCCAAAAGACAGCTGAGCTTGTAATTCTTTTCAGACGTGAACCTAGAAAGGATTTCTCATTAGAAATCCCCCCAAAACCTATCCCACAACAGCCACAATATACATATATACATATATATGTGTATATATACACATGTGCATGTATATATGTGTATATACATGTATGTGTGTTTGTGTGTTGTGTGTACCAGTGAATATGTGAGGAGTTAAGGTTAAAAGAAGAAAGTTCACCTGTTCAGCTGCTGTGGCTATTTGTCCTTTCTTCTCAAAGAGGACCATGACATCTATTAGAGATGTGATGCCATGACATGCAAGTGAATTGGGTTTAAATGAGGAATGGTCCTGCAAAATTACCAGCCTCACTTTGTCCCCTGCCCCTTTGTCTTTCCCTGCCCCAGCCTATCTGGAGCTATCTGGGTCCAGTGGCCAGATATGGATCAGGACAACTAGAGATGGCCCAGGATGCAGTTGGGGGGAGGGGTGACTTTGGCCTTTTCAAGCTAAGGTCTTTAGCAGGTCTCAGTTTAACTGAGGCAACACTCATTCAGTGATTAAGACTTAATAAAAAAAAATTGGACAAAGAATGGCTTCTTTAAAAAATCTATGTTTTGGAGGAGAAGACACTCAGAGTTTCTGACAAAAACAGAACAGTAGGGCTTGGTCTGGGGCCAGAGTGATTTGAGGTTAAGGGTGTCCAACTGGAAGTTTGGTCCCTAGTGGGCAGCACTTTCTCCACTCACAGAGGTTGCTGTTTGTCCTGTTCAACTATTGAAAGACAGAAAGCTTTATGGATCTCATTTTCTTCAGAAAATGTTTCCTTTCCTCTGCCTCTCAGTCTCAGAAAGTGGGCATCTCTGGTCTTTTCTAGCCTCTCTCATCATACTACTACTAGGTGAGAACTACTCTCTATTCACTTCCCTTGGCTCTCCCATCAAAAATCAAACAAATAAACAAAACCCACTCCCCTGAGGGATGTCCCTGGGCCTGTCTGGAGAAGAACAATGGGGAACACAGCCATGTGACCAGTGACACCGGAAGCCAGACCTTAGCAAAGGCACTAAAATTTCAATTGCTATTTTTCTGTTCAGTCTTTTTTCCTGGGGAAAAAAGAGAAACTAGATTTACTGTTGTTGTTGTTGTTGTTATTTTAAACCTCACTTTGGGAAGTTTTATGAAATATAAGATGAATAAAGATTCTCTTTCACAGAACTACAGAGTCTTCAGCTACATCTGGAAAATTCAGATGGAGTTTTGTTCTCTTTGTCTCTGACTCTCTGTCTCTGTCTCTGTCTCTCTCCCTCTCCCTTTCTTCTCTATCTTTCTCTTTCAACAATATGTCTCAATATATTCATATATATGCAGATATATGCAACATATACACATATATGTAACATATACACATATATGTATGTTTACTTAGATCAACAGAATTTTATAAATATTTTTTAATTTCATTGTATCTAAACTTTGTATATGTATGCATACAAATACACACACATATACATATATATATATATATATATGCATGCATATTGACAACTAAAGATGTTGGGCCTCTGGCAACAATGTAAGATCCTGTTTTGTTTAGTTTTACTTTAAATGTTGATCTTACAATCAAATATCATTTATATGTATTTATACAGATGATAATTTAAAATCTGCTTTAGCAGAAATAAATACTGGTGGAAAGAAGAAAAAAAAGTTAAAGCACAGAGAAACTTTGGATTTAACATGCTCCCTTCAGGTGGAAGAAAGCAGAGGAGGGCTCAGGCAGTCCATATAGTCCTATTTGCCCAAGGGAAGAGAAGAGAAGAGAGGAAAAAGAGACTCCGGTTCCCTAGCAGGATGGTCCTGGAATGCAGACTAGACAGAGACAAAATTTAATGTCCTGGTACATCCCCAGGCACAGGGCCAAGGAAACTCAAAACCAAACACTGGGCCACTTTCCACTCTTTATCATATCTTTTCTCTCAGTACTTTTCCCATTGTTCTCATCTCTCATCCAAATTCTATTCATTATGTCACTTAAACTGTTTCCTGGTTGGTAGTCAATTATTGTTGCCTGCCCAATCAGTCCTAAACTATTGTCTTATTTCAAGGTAATTATTTCAATCTTATAATTTCCTTGGTTGGTGAACCAACATCTTAAAGGAGAATAAAAGGGAATGTACCCTTGACAAGGAGGAAGGCCACATCATTCTTGAAAACTAGATGAGAAGAAATCGTTCTAGAAAAAGATGAGAAGATAGAAGGAGATTTTGAGGTATTGAGGGGGGGAAGTAAGGGAATTCAATGGATAACTCCAATTTTAGCAAAACAGAAAACATAATATCATCCACTGTGAGAGATAGAGATGAGGATAAAAATAGTGTCTTAAAGAGAGAGGAAGTTTAGAACAGCCTTGGTGGGGAGTATGATGAGAAAAAAATAAAATGATTGCTATTCAGCAATGAGGTTAAGCTAGGTGGCGCAGTGGATAGACTGTCCAGCCTGGAGTTAGGAAGAATCATCTTCCTGAGTTCAATTGTAGCCTGAGACACTTACTAACTGTGTGACCCTCTGAAAGTCACTTAACCTTGTTTGCCTCAGTTTCCTGTTGGCAAGCCACTCCAGGATCTTTACCAATAAAATATCAAATGGGGTTGGGGAAAGTCAGACATGACTGAAATGAAACAACAGCAAAATTCAGCAATGAGAGCAGCCTAGCTGATGATTTGCTGTTTTGTTCTGATTTTTTGTTAGGATTTATGTTTTCATCTGAAATCTGCCACCATGAAAACTGCAGATTAAGAATTCATCTGACACTTATGTAGTCTTAACAGAGTTGTCTGGCGCAGTGAGAGGCTCGGACTTCCCATGAGCATACTGCTAGTTAAGTTTCCAAGGCAGGACTAGAATCCAGTCTCTTGACCCCAAGGAAGACAACCATAGATACCATAAATCCAATATCCCTCCTAGAAATTTGTGAAACACATTTCCACACGTGTCCTGGATCCTGACAATAGACCTTTGAGTCATGTATTTGTATGAGCCCTTTCTCCCTCTTTTATAGAAGAGGAAACAGAGGTTTTTAGAAGTTAAATTAGGTCACTTTTTGATGATTCCATTGTGTCTGAGATAGGATATGAACTTAGGCATCCTGATTCAAAATCCTGTGCTCTATACCCTCTTAGGGATTCTTAACCAGGGTACAGTAGATTAGTTTCAGAAGGGTGTGGAGTCTGTGAATTTGAATGAGGAAAAATATTTTATTTTTATTTTCTCAAAGTAGAAAGTTCCAACTGGAATTTAGCATTTCCTGTGATTCCTTTAAAACATTATTCCAAGGAGCCTATGGGCTTCTCTAAGCTACTAAAGAGATCCATGAAACATAATTTTTAAAAAGTTTAAAACCTCTGCACTATTCACCAAAGCTAAAGTATGCATTGTGCACAAAGCACTACACTTAGAGACAAAAATAATAGGACACAGTGGCCTCTTCCCTCATTGTGTAACATTTTATGCATGTTATATGATAGATAAACAAATTAATGGTCATTTCCACTTTCTTATTGACCACAAAAGAATGAGAAAATAATATCTAATTTTGACGTTTGGCACTACAAGTTGTTAATATACTCTGAGATCACTTGTTTTAGCTAGATTTCAAACAAATTAAATTGCTAGTGATTATTAGATTTTATGGGAATAACCCTTGTTAATGATGATTTAAGTTTCATAACATATAAAGAAGAAGGACAAAATGGAGGGGACTGCAGAGTCTTTGTCTCAAGCAGTGGACAGTAGAATACTTGAATTAATGGGTGCAAAACATAGAAGACTAAGGTCTGGTGACATTTACTAGCTCCAAAGTCAAGTTCACAGGCTATGGATCTTATCAATGAATGAGCAGCATCCCAATAACATTTAAGAGAATATCTTGATACTATCCTGGAAAAGGACCAAAAAATATGTTGGGACTATTTCAGGGCTTCCTCCACCCTCTGGAATGATTTTGTTTCCCCTGCCATTCAGGGTGAATAACTAGGGTAGATATTGAGGAAATATATTTAGAGATACAAAGTTTTGGTTCTTGGGTTTACCTTAATGAAATGGTAACCTGTTGGCAATATTTGTTTGGGTTTGTTTGTTTCTTGGTCCTATAATGGATGTATGTGAAATTTATAGATAAAAACTATTATCAATGGAAAACAAAAATATGGTAGTAACTGAAAATGGTTATATTTTCATAGCCATATATGGCAATTCATTTTTTTAAATGAAAGCAGACTGAGAAAATAAAGCATAAGGTGTGGTCCTTCTGTGAGGTCATAGTGAACATACTCTTTAAATGTAGACCAACTGGGGGGTCAAGCTCAACCTTGGAAAAACACCACCCAGGCAGACAAGGTTGCTCTTGCTCCTCCTAGGGGCAAGGAAGTCTTTCCCTCTGGAATCAAAACAGTGCAGAAAATAAAAATGATAAGATGTAGAAGTTATAATTCCCCAAGGTGGCGTGGGGTTAGGAAAAGAAGGAGGAGAAGGAGAACTATTCTTGCTATTTATGGTAACAAGAGCCTCTCTATGGACCTATGGAAGAAAACTGCTGTGGCCAGGGAAGTTTCGTGGGCTAGCAATGGCTAAGAATAAAGAGATGGGGGCATAATCAATAGTCTGTGTATTACAGAGCCATTTCATGCAGAGCCAATGATACAAGGAGCCCACCAAGTTTTTATGTCCCCCAGCAGAAGATCTATGGGACCAGAAAAAAATGCAGACAATGTACAAGGACCCTCCTTTGATACTGATCACTCTTTACCCTAGCTTAAGGGCAGCTTTTTATTAAGGCTTTCTCCTAGGACCACATCCAGAGGCACAAACAAACAAGACTACCTGTCTTGCTGATTATCTACCCTGAAACCTCCTTAGCTATTTATTAGGGCTATATCATAAGACCGTATCCAGAGGCATTAACAAACAAGACTACACGTCTTCCTGATTATCTGCCCTGTAACCTCAGAACTTTGTGTAGGAGAGGGGCTGGGAGATCCCTGGAAGTTCCCTACAGAATTCCAGGCCAGAGTTTCATTTTCTATGGGCCTCTTTGTGCACGTTTCTTGCCTTGAATAAAGAAAAGAGAGGAGGCATCTATAGAGGATTAGGACCTATATAGGATTATGAACGCTATCTGCACTGACATTTTTTGTTCAAGTGAAATCTGGCTGAAATTAGCAGCAGGTACAATGGGGAAATAAATGAAAAGGGGAAGATGAATGAAATACTGTGTGTTTTCTAAGCAGGAAAGAATTATTTTTGTCCATTCACTCTTCATATACTCTTATTTTGTATGGAACAATTATGACTTTATACTTTGTATTATCCTCAATGATTATAACAAGGATGTAGTTTCCAAGGGAATTTATTTATCTGTTCACTTTTCATTTCTTTTCAACAACAGGTGTTGTAGCACGTATGGCATGCTACTTTAGGAAAGCAAGATAAGGCTCCAATGAATTCTTTTTCTTATCCATGGGAGCTAAATGAACCAGCCATCAATTTCCCATCATCCAGGCATAATGGAGCCATTGTCTTTTACAACACTCCCAGAAGAAAGAGTATGGTGGTATCTTAGATTCAGGGTCCCTACTTCAACATCAGAGCAAAGCCAGGACCTTAACAAAAGTGTGGAAAACGTAAACCTTGTTGTGTGGTCTCTGGAAGGGGTGGAGGGGTGGAAGGGTTCAGATTTGGGTTGGCTGACAGGTAGTAGTGGGAATAGATGAAATGAATGTGACAGAATATGTGGCAAATTAAGACCTCTTCTCCCTTCTCTCCCCGCAAAGTGAGAACCTTGCAAAGACCTCAGAAGAGTCCCTGTGTTGTTTCTCTTTCTCTCCACCTGAACTAGCCAAAAGCACCCACAATTCTAAAAAGTTACTAAAATTACCAGAATTATCTCATAGGAAATGGTACATTTCTGCGGCACTTCTTTGAAGCACATTTCTCATAGTATACACTAGCTTACTTGTGTATTCAGGTACTACTTCCCTGGGACTGCCTCCCCCAACGATATGCTACGACTTTATCATTTAGTACATATTTTTAAATATATGGAATAAAACAAGCATTTTTATAAGATAGTACAAAATAAAGACAATGTACATGAATCTTCAAATCTATTACACATACAATTTCCTATTCCTTTCAAAATATACAACAGATATCTTGTAAAAAATTTTTCCCTTCCCTTCACCCCTTCCCCTTGCCCTAGAGATGGGTGTGTGTGTGTGTGTGTGTGTGTGTGTGTGTGTGTGTGTGTATTGTGTGTATGTATTTATATACAAATGTATGTGTGTATATGCAAAATTATTCTATACATACCTCTTTTTATCAGTTCTTTCTCTGGATATAAATAGCATCATCCACACATCCTTTTTAAAAAGACCAAGATTCCAATGCGTTTGGGCCATCTCCAGTCGTCCTGAGGGCTCCAGAGGAGAAAGTGAGCCTGGTGACATTGCACAGCCCTCCCTCACTTAATATATATATATTTAATAGCCAACATAATTTAAAGTAGCAGATAATCTAGAGTAAGACATATATCTTACCCTTAGGAGTAATCATATCACAAAACTCTTTTTAAAAGGTGAAGAAGTTCCCCTTTCTGGTAGCCAGAGAAAAGGGGGAGGGGCAGTACTGACTAAAAGTTAAGTTTCTCTTCCCAGTCTTAGTGGATCCCTCTTTTTCTTGAGCCTAGAGGTTAAATCTAAGTTAGGTAATGCAAATTTGGCATCTGGAAGGATGGCAGTCACTGCTATTATACAGCATATATTCTTTAAAGTGAGCTTTCTGGTTATAAAATGCAGTATACCTGAAAGGCAAGGACTTTTAGGGTAAATCTCATTTTGACATCTAGATGTTACCAACAGTATGGATTTGGGTTAAGAAAGTCTGGAGGAAGCAAATTAGTCAGATGACCTGTCTTGTTCAATTGAATTATCTTCAAAAACAAGTTTCCTGTTTGTTTCTTTGTTTGTTTAGTTCCTTTTGTCTGTTACAAAAAAAAAATAAGATCTGTAAAACACTCCTTTGTCACTAATTACTGAAGGGAATTAGTTTATCTGACTTAATGGTATACACTCTGTCAACCATTACTATTAAACTATCATTCAAACTTTGGACCTCAAAATTATTTTCTATTTCATATAATTAATTTTAAACACTTTTAAAAATTGCATGCTTTAAACTCCCCACCCTGCCCTTACACACACACACACACACACACACACATACACACACACACACACACACACACACCCTTCATTTTACAGACAAAAGGAACTATGAATTCTTTGAGAATCAGAGGGCTGACTGTCTTTGCCTGCATTTGTATTCTCTCTGAAGGCCAGGCAGCATACTTAAAAGGAGGTCTTTCATTGTAGTTGTTCAGTTGTTTCTGTCATGTCTAACTCTTTGTTTTCCTTAATAGTATTTTTTTCCAATTACATATAAAGATAGTTTTCAACATTCACTTTTGTAAAATTTTGAGTTCCAAATATTTCTCCCTCCTTTCCCTTCCCTCCCTCCAAGACAGCAAGCAGTTTGATATAGGCAATATAGGTTATACATGTACAATCATGTTAAATATACCTTCACATTAGTCATATTGTAAAAGAAGAATCAGAACAAAAGGGGAAAACCATGAGAGAAAGAAAAAAAAAGTTTCAGTCTGCATTCAGCCATTGTTCTTTCTCTGGATGTAGTTGGAATTTTCCATCATGAGTCTTTTTTAGAACTATCTTAGATCATTTTATTACTAAGATGAGTTAAGTCTATATAGAAGCAAGTGTACCCTAGCATACCTAACTGGATGGCTGCTAGCCACAGGTTATTTGATCCACTTCCCAAAGGAAAGTGTTGAGGGCCAGTGTTAGCCAGTCCAGTCTTGGGTAGAATCTGCATCAGGATTTCCCTAGACCCTGCTCCCCATGTGGGCTATTTATGGCTCAGCGTGTTGGCTCACAATCTTTCCATGACTAGCAAGGAAACAGGGCATGATTACTGAGACCGCACAGCCACCAAGCTGGTTAATCATTTTTTTCCACGAGAAAACTGGATGCAACCATCTCTGTTATAAAAACCCTTTCCTCAGAATAAATAAACGCACTGCCCTGAACCCACCTGGCTTGCGTGTCATCATTTCATTGCCACCTCCTTGCATTCAGACCCCACCTCACTTAGGTGCAAGAAACAGGAGGGGTGCACCAAACAGAAGGTACAATGAGGGTGGCCTCCTGGAAGCTCCAAGGTAAAAGACAAAGCAGCACGACAGAAGGTAAGGAGGTGAAAAGTTTTTATTTCTAATGAGTTAGGCTTAGAAAGAAGTTACCAGGCTAATGCAAGGATGTCTTAGGAAAAAGTAGTAGGCAAGTATTAATATCAAAAAGGACAAAGAGAGAAATTAACACTCCAGTTTACTTTTTGGTTTGTGACACAGTCTTTTTTTTTTAATTTTTTTATTATTAACTTTTGTTTATTTTTTATTTACATCATTCATTTCCACAAGATTTTCAGTTACACATTTTCTCCTTGTCTTTCCCCTACCCACCACCCCAAAACAGCAATCCCACTGTATATCCCCCTCCTCCAATATGCTCTCTCCTATATCCTCCCCCGTGTCACCCCTAACATTTGATTTTAAAATTTTAAATTCTAGATTCTTTCTCTTCCTCCCTCATTCCCTGCCCCCACTAGGGAAGACAAGCAATTCAATACAGGCTGTGTGTGTGTAGTTATGCAAAATGTCTCCACAATAGACAAGCTGTGAAAGACTGACTATATTTCCCTCCATCCTATCACATCCCTAACTTGTTCTATTCTCTACTTTGTCCCAGATCCTTTGCAAAAGTATGTGCTTCTAACAACCTGCTCCCCCTACCCTACTCTCCCCTCCATCCCCTTCCCCCCCTACTCTACTGTAGGGCAAGATACCCCAAGTAGAGTGTATGCATATCATTCCCTCCCTAAGCCAAATTTAATGAGAGTAAGGTTGACCCAAATTCCCTTTTGCCTTCCTGTTCTTCCCCTTCATTGTAACAGTTGTCCCTTGCTTCTTCTATATGAGACAATTTACTCCATTCTGCTTCTCCCTGTCTCCTCTCATTATATTCCTCTCCCACCTCTCAATTTCACCTTTTAAATATCATCCCTTCCTATTCAATTGATTCTGTGCCCT
>CM053580.1:144564260-144579819 GCA_028627135.1 Pseudochirops cupreus | reverse complement strand
TAATTATCTCATATAGAAGAGGCAAGGGATGTTACAATAGAGGGAGAAGAACAAGAAGGCAAAAAGAAATGCGTCAACCTCACTCTCATTGAATTTGGCTTAGGGAAGGAATGACATACACACTAAAGAGGGCATCTTGCCCTACAGGAGAGTAGGGGGGAAGGAGTTGAGGGGGGGATGATGGAGGGAAGGGCAGGTTGGGGGGGAGGGTAGTTAGAAGCACACACTTTTGAAAATGGATGGGGTCAAAGTAGAAAATAGAACAAGTGGGGGGTGGCATAGGATGGAGGGAAATATAGTCTATCTTTCACAATATATCCACTATGGAAATGTTTTGCATAGCTACACATGTTTGACCTATATTGAATTGCTTATCTTCTCAGTAATGGCGGGGGATGAGCAAGGAAGGAAAATTATCTGGAATTCAAAATGTTAAAATCAAATGATGAAAAAATATATTATTATTATTTTTTTTTGCATGCACCTGGGAAATAAGATATACAGGTACTGGGGTAAAGAGATCCATCTTCCCCTACTGGAAAGTGAGAGGAGGGATGGGGGAAGATATAGGAGAGAGCAGACTGGGGGAGGGGGTATACAGTGGGATTACTGTTTTAGGGTTGTGGGTATAGGAGAAAGATGGGGAGAAAATTTGCAACTCAAAATCTTGTGGAAATGAATGATGTAAACTAAAAATAAACGTAACATTTCATTAAAGAAAAAGAAAAAATATAAAGAACTTTGTCAAATAAAAAAATGTATATTCATTCCATGGTCTAAGCAAGATTTAAAGTAGTGTTTGAACTTATTATAATTATAAGTAAAAGATTCAATTTCTGAAGTATCTCTTCCTTCCAAAATGAATATAATCAGAGGAAAACCAAGCTTTCACCGATAGATCCAGTTATGGAAATGCAAGATACTACATTGATTCAAATAATGATAAAGTTATTAATAATCACTTTACTTCTGCTCATAATGCAAAGTTTCCAGTTATCACATTATTGTTTAATGATTTTCTCTTCTTCCCTTAATGTTGTGTCAGATACCAAATATTCAGTGTACATATACCATCATATTGATACTGCTAAACTTATACACACACAGAATACAAATTTTTTTTAACCTTTTTCAGAAATTACAAATTCTCATAAGATAGACGCCACAACCTACTAGGTAACAAGCTAGATAGATCACTACAACCTACCCTCAATGTGGTATCTGTACTACTTCTTCACTAATCACCATTAACACATAGAAAATTAATTCTTAGCGGATAAATGTAACTCATGATCCTCACTTTGGTAAATTATCACATATACATGTCACAATAGATACTTTTCTTTCTTTTCCCTTTCCTTTCCTTCAGACAGGGGAAGTAGTGAAAAATGTAATTAATCATGGTACCATCTTTTGTTTCAATGGGTGTTCCAAAACAACTGAAAACTGATAATGCCCCCACCTACACTAGCAGATTAATTCAATCTTTCTGTGATCATTTTCAAATAAAATTAATTACAGGCATAACCCTTATAATCCCACTGGTCAAGTTATTCTCAACAGATGGAATAAAGATAATAAAACCTATTTACAAAAGCAAACATAAGGGGGGACTTGGAAGAACACACCATAAAGGCAATTAGCTGCTGCTTTATACACTCAAAAATCTTTATATATATATATATATATATATATATATATATATATATATATATATATATATGTATGTATGTATATATGTATGTATATATATGCATCGCTAAAAATTAGTATACACCAGCAGAAAAAACAATGTGAAAAAGTGTATATTTCCCAAAATGAAGCTTATCCAGACAAACTAATAAGCAGGGCCTGACCCTTTACTATGTGGGAGTGAAGCTGTGCTTATGTTTTTCCGGAAGCTGCTGAACAACCAATGAGGGTGTCAGAACAGAAATGTTGGGGCAGGTACTCCAACTCACCCAGGAGAGGAAAGAGCTCCAGCAGCAGAAGAAGAAATCATGAAGACAGAAAATGGGAATAAAGAAGAAGAGGTCTCCTAATGCGGCCACTACACAAAAAGTTACGCCCACATGGAGGCAGATCAAACATTTATATCAAGGCAAAAAACTGAAACCTGTTAACCAGGATTTGTGTTTGTTTTGTTTTTTGGTTTTTTTTTTGCTTTTTGTAGGGCAGTTGGGGTTAAGTGGCTTGCCCAAGGTCACATGGCTAGTAAGTGTTAAGTGTATGAAGCCGGATTTGAACTCAGTCCTCCTGACTTCAGGGCTGGTGCTCTACTCACTGCACCACCCAGCCGTCCCTGGATTTGTGTTTCTTGCTATGATCACTCTGATGTCAATACAAACTGAAGTGATTACATCCTGATTTAAGTCCTGAAGTACACACCCCTATCATGTCAATTGTTTCATATATAACCTATAGCTACATGTATTTGACCCCCTCAAGCCTTCCTTACTTCTACTAATGTAAATCATTTACAGTTAAATCAATACTACATTTTATTGGAATATAACCTGCTTTAACTGTACTCTTAAATAATGTATATCTAGTAGAGATTCTGTTGTAATAATTGTTGAATAACCTTCATTTGCCATTTTTCAACTAATTTAACTCATGCTTGGCATAAACATCAGGGGGTTATGCATTACATATGATTTCTGATTTCCTAAAAAGAAGCAGGGGCTGGAGCAGTGTTAAGATTGGGATTTGAATCATTAGAGTCTGCATCTGAAAATGCCAAGAAGAAGCCTACAAGGGCAGTGTGCGGGGAAGGACATACCCCCCAAGTGAACTTTATTTGGACATTTTTGTTTTGGATTGTGGGAATTATAAGGCTATATACTTTGTGTTTGTTTAAGGCTGTGTAGTCACTCTGGTAATGAGTTGTCACATTATGTATCTTGCAAATGTGATCTATTTATTTTGTGGGGATTATGTTGTACTTAAGAGATGTTAAGGCTAATTCAGATATAAGTTGCCTCGGTAATGGCCATGAGAGATCTTGGGGCCGAAGGTAATGATAATGGGAATCTGAAGATTTTCCCTGCCACTTGGCCCCTTGATAGGCTTAAGTGAATCTGAGAACATTCCCTGATTTGAAAATATACTCTGCTCCCTTGTATATTGTCCATGTGACAATCTTATTTAAAGGGGGGGATGGAAATTAGGATTAAGAAAATTTCAAAAGGGTGGAAGGAAAAGATTTGTGGGATTGTTTATTGCAGGTATTTTGGTTGTCAGTGGTATAATCATGTCTTTCACTATGTCTATCCTTGCCTTACAAGAATTAATACAAACCAAATTTCTGTAAGCCATATATCAGGAATTGAACCTGATAATATTGCAAATATGAAACTTGATGTGGTAAGCAGAACTAACTCTTTGAATAACTTTACTTCCATAATCCTCCACTTTGTCTCACTGGCATGGGTACTAGGAGGTCTGTGCTTTGTTGCATCTTGTGTTGTTTGCTTCATTGGTGGGTTACTCTCAGCTCTGGGGACAGAGATTCATCCACCCAAGTTACTTGCTAAGAAAAGGGGAGATGTTGAGGGACAATGTGAGCCAGTCCAGTCTTGGGTAGAGTCTGGATCACGATTTCCCTAGACCCTGCTCTCCATGTGGGATAATTATGGCTCAGGGTGTTGGCTCACCATCTTTCTGTGACTAGCCAGGAAACAGGGTGTGATTACCAAGAAGTGACACCCAAAGATTGCGCAGCCACAGATAATTAAGTACAAGCTGGTTAATCATTTTTTCCATAAGAAAACTGGATGCAACTGCCTCTGTTATAAAACCCTTGCCCCAGAATAAATAAAGGACTACTCTGATAGTTCCCACCTGGCTTGCGTGTTGTCATTTCATTTCCACACCCTTGTATTCAGGCCTGTGCCCCTTTGGTGCAGGTATCAGGAAAGCAATTCAAAAAGGGTTAACAATCTTACTTTGATCAAACATATATCATTTACCTAGTTCAGGGGAAAAAGCACCCTGAACTTCAGAGAATACAAGCAGACAAAAATACAGAAAGAGAAAATAACACAATTCAGCAGACAACAGACAGGGCTTCTACCTGTCTGACCATCAGTCACCAGAGAGAGAAGCATCAACATCTGGGTTTTCAAAGCTGGGGGGCTCAACAGCTGCCCAGGGTCTCATCTGGTCAAATCATACAACTCTTCCCAAAATGAGTCCCAAAGCAAAACCTCACATCAGGGTGTATATATAGCCTTCTCCAGGGTCAGAGAACATCACAACCTATGTGACCCACTTGACTACAAAGTAACAAAAGTTGTGCCTTTTTAAAAAAAAGCCTCCCACCACAGGCTCTATGTGATCACATGCAGCCAGTTAGGGGGCAGAGTTTATTTTCAAATCAGGAAAAGTCCTCAAATTCACCTAAGCCTATTAAGGGGCAGGGAGATCTTCAAATTTCTATTACCATTACAATCTATCATTGCCCAATGTTGCTGTTGCTATGTATAATGTTCTCCTGGTTCTGCTCACTTCATTCAGTCATCTGTTCATATAAGTCTTTGCAGGTTTTTCTAAAATCTACCTGCCCATCATTTCTTATTATTCCATTACATTCATATACCACAATTTGTTTAGCCATTTCTCAATTGATGAGAATCCCCTCAATTTCTAATTCTTTACCACCACAAAAAGAGCTGCTATAAATATTTTTGTACGATGTAGGTCCTTTTCTCTTTGGAATACAGACCTAATGTATTGCTGGATCAGAGGGTAAGCACAGTTTGTTTGTCCCTTTGGGTATAGTTCCAAATTGTTCTATAAAATGGCTACCTCAGTTCACAACTCCACCAAAAATGCATTAATATTCCAATTTTCCTACATTTTCTTCAATATTTATCATTTTTCCTTTCTGTCATATTAACCAATCTGATAGTTTGGAAGTGGTCACTTCCAATTTTTAGTGACTCCATTTGGGATTTTCTTGGCAAAGATACTAGAGTGGTTTGCCATTTCCTTTTCCAGATAGTTCACTTTACAGATGAAAAAACTGAGGCAAACTGAGTTAAGCGATTTGCCCAGGGTTACACATAACTAGTAAGTGTCTGAGGCCAGATTTGAACACAGGAAGAAAACCTGACTCCAGGCCCAGCACTCTATACACTTCACCACCTAGCTACTCCAAGTAGGTCCTTAATAAATATTCATTTATGACCAACTTGACTGACAGAATTTTGTGAACTGAGAAGTAAGAGTAAGTGACATGTGACCAAGAATTCATATAGCCTAAAGTCTAAGGTCATATAACAAACAGTAAGAGAACAGAAGCCTATAGCTGGGTTGATCAAATCCAGAATCTCTGAACATAAAACCATTGTTCTTTTCTTCACTGGACTTGTAATTGCACTTCTTGCCAGTCTCAAAATTCACTTATTCAACCAATATTTTAAATTAAGCACTGTTTAATGAAATAATTCTTTAGAAGCGTTGCACAAAGTCTGGCATAAGTTCAGAGATTTTTTGATCTAGAGTTCCAGGCTTACTAGAGGATTATGATGAAAGCTCATAAATATTACACAATACAAAATAATGTGTGTTATCTATCTCTCTTAGACTTGTACAAAAGGTACTACAATGGTAATGGTTCAAGATGGGGAGTGGAATGAAAGATTTCATATTATGTAATACTTGGGTGGCTCCAAAGGAGGGTAAGGACCCTTCCATGGAGGAAGAGGTGACATTTTTAATGAGTTTATGAACTTTAAAGACAGTTTAGAGCAGGGGTGGGAAAACTGTGGCCTTCTCAGTCCTTCAATATGGCCTTTTGACTGAGTACAAGTTTTACATAACAAATCCTTTCATTAAGGGGATTTGTTCTATGAAGTCTGAACTCAGTCAAAGGGCCTCACTAGAGGACCTAGAGGGCCACAGGATGTCAGGTTCCCCACTCCTGGTTTAGAGGAAGCCACTGAGTATATGTTGTAAAAGAGGCAATTGTAATTGAATTTTTAGCATTTGTACAGAATTGAAGAAATTATCACAAAGTACTCATATGTGCCAGATTCTCTAGAGCTTGACTCAGGAGAGAGAGTAGGAAGTCATTGAAGGTAATGGGGGCCAGTGGAAATGACTAGTTACATGAGGAAGATTATTTATGCTAGAATTTGGCATATAGAACAATGAATGGATTGAAGGGTCAAAGTTCTGGAAGATCCCATAGAAGACCCGTAGAGATATTTACAACATAAGCCTACGTGAATGTGATCATATAAGATCATAGTACTTCAAAAGCCAGGATTCTGAACCTCTAGGCTCCATGGGATAGATTTCAGCAGATCCATGAACATGAATATGAATGGAGAAAAAAGTGATACTTTTAATTTTTATACTTTAAACCTAAATTTAGCATTTCCTTCAGTTATAGAATATAAGCAGCAAACATTCTAAGAAGGGTTCATAGGCTCCGTCCTACCAAAGTTACCCATGGCACAAAAAAGCCTGAAGAAAACCCCCACTATCATTTTACATATAAGGAAACTTGTGAGGAGAGGGTGGAGAATGTAAGCACCAGATACCAGAAGGAGGAGCCTAGTGAGATGAACAAAACTTTTATTCTTGCGAAAGCTACCAGGACTGTCTCATGGGAAACAGCAGTTCTCTGCCATTTCCATTGTGGGCCTTAGTAAAATCTCCTATCTTATGGCTCTGTATCATATAATTTAACACATCAATACAATATTATCTAATAATAAATCTTGTTAACAGTGAAGAAACTAGTTGGTTCAGTAGCCCAGAGCACTAGACTTGGAAGGCCTGAACTCAAAATCCTGCTTCAGACACTTAAACCTCTTAACCCTTGGCCAAGTGATTGTTAATCTCTGTCTGCCTCAGCTTCCTCATCTGTAAAACTGAGATAATAGCTAGGGTTTGTTGTAAAAATAAAATGAGATATTTTTTAAAGTGCTTTACAACTTCTTAAAGTACTATATAAATGTTAGCTTATTATTAACAAACATTATTGATTTGTTAAGCAATAATTATAGAGGGTACAGTGATTTAATGAATAGTGAGTCTGGTTGAATGAGATGTAATCTAAAAATTGGCAAATTGGTAATCTGACTAAGTGCACTGAGAGAGGGAGAATAGAAAAATGGGAGAAGGGGAAAGGTGATCTACCAGCTTTTATTATGTGTCTGTATGCATGCATATATTTATATGGGTGCCTGTGATTACATATTGGAATATGTGTGTGGGGGGAGAGAGAGAGAGAGAAAATGAGAGAGGGAGAGAGATAATGAGAGAGAGAGAGAAAGGGAGAGAGAAAGAATGAGAGAGAGAATGAGAGGGAGAAAAAGAGAAAGAATGAGAGAGATAGAGACAGAGAGAGACAGAGAGAGAGAGACAGAGAGAGAGAGTAAACACTTCCTCTACCTAGGAATTTCCTCATATGTTATATACTTATATGCAGCTAAACATAAATATAGATATCTATCTATATGGGCAGCAGAATAGAGAGAGAGAGAGAGATAGGGATACAGGTATAGATGAAGATGTGGATAGAGATAGCTATGTTACTGTTCAGCTTTTCAGTTCTGTTCAGTTGTGTTCACGATCCCATTGCAGTTTTTTTTTGGCCAAGATATTGGTAGAGTGGTTTACCATTTCATTCTGCAGTTCATTTTCACAGATGAGAAAACTGAGGCAGTGACTCTAAGGCTAGATTTGAATTAAGGTCTTTCAGACTGGTTCAGTGGTCACAACCCACTACACCATGGTAGCTTTAGCTGCCTAGCTACATCTTGTTTCACTGATTAGAATACACAGTCCTTGAGTGCATGAACTGTCTAGTTTTTGCTGTTTTTTTTGTATTCCCAGTCCTTCCAATGCCTATCCTATCATGGTAAGTACTTTATAAATACTTCATGACTTGATTAATTGGCAGTACCTTTCCCTTTTCCCTGGTTCTTGTAAACTGACTTGATTTGAAATGTGAGTGAACTACCCTTGTGTATCCTCACAGTCTAGTAGGGGAAGTGAATCAATTACTACTACTACAGGAATAGCCTGCAATAGCCTAGCTATTACTTAATAATATCATTTGATTGTCTGACCCATACTTTCTTTGGTAGCGGGATCTCCAGGGAACAAACTCCTTTAACCAAGGCAGATAAGGATATACTCTGCAAATTATAGTCTTAGAAAGTTGCCCATGACACTGAGGCTTAACTAAATTCTGGGACTTATTGAGCAAATGTGGATGGATGGATTTGAATCCAGGTCTATTCCTGACCCCAAGGCTACCAACTTCTTCTACTATAAAAGACTGCATTTCATATTGGTTATTTATCAATAAATGGTTATTTAAGCTATGCATTTTACTTTAGTTCCAAGCTACTGAGGTAATCTCTTAGATGAAATCCTGATGTCACTGGGAGGAGCGGCATGGGTGTCTTCCTTAACCTCTGACTCTAGTCAACAAGGGAACAGATAGAAATTGCTGAAAGGAGGTTTAGCAATACCAGATCTTAAACTATATTATAAGACTGTAATTATCAAACCTATCTGGTACTGGCTAAAAAACAGAAAGGTAGACCAGTAGAACAGATAGTAGACATACAATTTACAGCAGCAAATATAGTAACTTTGAATTAAGACTTGAGTTTTTGGGGTAAGAATTCGTTATTTGGTAAAAAAGAAAAAAAAATTGTTGAAATTCCACCTGCTTCCATGACACGATCTGCCAGCTCAATCCTCTAGAACAGACCTGCACAACTTTGCAGTTGGTCGGAGACAAAAATAAAATAGGCTAAACTTTTTCAGGTTCCAGATAGGTTTTTAGCAGTTCACTTTCCAAGTAAAGGAATAATTAAACTATTTCGAAAATAAACCATATTTTTTAAAGAAGAGGAAATTTCAATTAACACTAATTAGTTACACTCACTACTTAAGATTTTTATTTATCATGAAATTGCTCCTCTTAGACTAGACACAGGCTGACAATGGCTGGTTGCTGTGGGTCATGTGACAAACAGGCAGTGGCAACCCACCCCCAGGTTACATGATGGGCACAATAGGGACTAGTGGAAGGCAGGTTAAGTGGGGCATGGACAAAGTACCCATTGCATCCCATATTTCACAGGCCACCCAAAATCCTCTGGCATAGGCCATATGTCGTGCAGGCCTGCTCTAGAAGGTCAAATTGTACTGAATTCTTGGGGTTTTACCCTTCTTCTTTCTTTCCCTGACAGCAATTTGGAGAGAGAGAGCAGTTCAATCACATAATCAAGGTCTGCGGCCCCTGGTCAATCAAACATGACAGTAATTCCTCAGTAAACTTCAAGCAGCAAATTTCTGTTGTGACTGTATAAGTGCCATTCATTTCTTTATCTAGTCATGCATGCGGCAATTTGATTGTAGACTTACTAGTTATCCTTCACCTTTGGACAGTAACCAATCACATACCAATCACCAATAACCAATCACATTTTTAAGATGATGCAGCATTCACAGTGTACTGTACATACACAATGACCCTTTTCTTTCTGATTCTTATACTCAGTTTGTTTGTTTGTTTTTGGTTTTGCATAAACAAATGAGAAGGTGAAGAAGAAGTACATTCCTCTGGGCTCTGGGATTCAGAAAGGCAGATTCTAAGGAAAAGCTATAACAAACACCTTTGAGGAAGAAAGGAAGGAAACAAGAGTTTATTAAGTGCCTACTATTGTCAGGCACCATGACAGATTTATCTCATTTGATCCTTTCAACAATTTGGGTAGGAGCTATTATTATCTCCATTTTCTAGTTAAGAAACTGAGGCAAATAGAAGTTAAGTGACTTACCCAGGTTGACACAGTTAGGCAAAAGAAAATAGTTTCTAGATTCAAAAAGTTTACATTTTAGCCAAGGATATGTAAAATGTCCATAGATAAGTAAATACCAGGTACTTGGGAAGAGAGATGGCAAACAATAAGAGAGGTTTCCCCTGAACTGACTTTTGAAGGAAGACGAGGACTCTAAAGGGGCAGCTTGTTGGTAAAATGGATACAGTGCTGAGTCTGAAGTCAAGAAGACTCATCTTAAATTCAAATCTGGCCTCAGACACTTAATTAGCTGTGTGACCCTGGGCAAGTCATTGACCCTTGTTTCCCTCAGTTTCCTCATCTATAAAAGGAATTGGAAAAGGAAATGGCAAACCACTCTAGTATCTTTGCCAAAGAAAACCCAATGAGGTCATGAAGATTTAAACAGACACAAGTGAAAGGAATGAACAACAACAAGAAGGATTCTGAAAGGTGGAGATAAAAAGAAAGTATTTAGTAGTCAAGATGGTTGACACTTAAAGTTAGTAAGCACTCTTCCTGACTCCAGGCCTAGCTCTCTATTTACTTTGAAGTCACTTAGCTTCAAGGGCCTTTGGGGGAAAGGTGCAGAAGTTTATAGAGAATAATCAAAGGAGATATCTGCTCATTTATTAAACTAGTAATAATAACAGCAGCTAGATGCTAGAGGCAGCTAGAAGGCTCAGAGCTCTGGACCTAGAGTCAGGAAGATCTGAGTTTAAATGTGATTTCAGACACTGCTGTGTGACCCTGGGCAAGTCACTTAAACTTTGTTTATTTTAATCCTCTGGAAAAGGGAAATGGCAAACTACTATAGTATCCTTGCCAAGAAAACCCTATAGACAGTATGGTCTATGAGATCATGAAGAGTTAGACATGACTGAACAGCAATTTACAATAGCAGGTCATGTTTACCTAACACTTTACAAAACATCTTATAATACTATCTCATTTGAGCCTCACAAATGACCCTGGAGGGCAGTAGATGCTGTTATTATCCCCATTTTACAGATGAGGTAATAAACAGAAAGGTTAAGTGCCTTGCCCCCAGGGTCACACAGCTAGTAAAATGAGTGAAGAATGGGGGTCTTCCTGATTCAAAGCCTGCTCTCTTATCCACTATACCTTATACCACACAGCTGCCTCAAACAAATACATTATTAAGAGCTTTGGTGCACTCAAGACTCTCTGCTAATGCTGTGGAAGGTTACAATGACAGAAGTTCTATGCCTGGGCTGTCTGAGTCTCCAGGTAGTAGTAATTCTAGCAGAAGAGAGGAGACATAGATGAATATGGTGAAGGTAGAATGAGACAAGTGTCCTAAGAAAATATGAAGTTGAGTCTACCACAGATATGCAGAAGAAAGTAGAGCAATGAGAGAGACAGAGACAGAGACGGAGAGACAGAGATTATATCCAGCAGTGACCATGGGACCTATAAGATTGTGAACAGAGATGCCAAGCCACGAGAAAGTGGGGTCAAAAGTGTTTTTGAGGATACAGAAGAGAGAAGAATGCTGTAAGGACAGAAAGAACCAGAGGGATGCATGGGGGAAGGTGGCATTTGAGCCAGGCCTTTAAAAAATGAGTGAGTAGAGTTGACAGAAGACATTTTAGGAAGGAGGAATTATATAAGGAAAGTCAGAAAGAGAGAAAAAGCACTTTGGAGGATATGTTTGGTGAATAATAAATGATATAGTTTGCATAGAACATAAGAATCCTTTCATGTGAGGGAGATGTGGAAAACAAGTCTCATGAGGTAGATTGGTATCAAACCAAAGATTCTCAACCTTTGAAGGCCAAATTAAGGAATTCAAAATTTCTTCAGTTACCAATGATGAGACACTAAAAGTTTCTAAGTAGGAAAGTGACCTGATGAGAGCTAAGCTTTAGGAATATCATCCGATAGCCATATAAAGAATATACTGGAGAGGAAACTGGAGATGAGTGTCAATTAGGAAGGTGTTGCAAGAGCCTCGAAGAAATAATTAAAGAGGTGGAATCAACAGAACTTGGCAGAGAGATTTCAAAATAAGAGCTTTGAGGTTTCAAGTCTGGAAGAAGGGTGGTGCCGTTATCTAAAATAGGGATGTTGAGAAGGAATTGGTGTTTGGAGGATGTGATGCTTTTGATTTTTAGACATTTTTTTTTGGAGGGGGAAGGCAGGGCAATCAGGGTTAAGTGACTTGCCCAAGGTCACACGGCTAGTAAGTGTTAAGTGTCTGAGGCCGGATTTGAACTCAGGTCCTCCTGACTCCAGGCCGGGTGCTCTTTTCTTTCTTTTATTTATGTTTACTTTTAGTTTACATCATTCATTTCCACAATATTTTGAGTTACAAATTTTCTCCCCATCTTTCTCCTACACCCACCACCCCAAAACAGCCATCCCACTATATACCCCCTCCCCCAATCTGCTCTCTCCTATATCCTCTCCCATCCCTTCTCCTGCTTTCTGGTAGGGCAAGACGGATCTCCTTACACCAGTGCCTATATATCTTATTTCCCAGTTGCATGTAAAAATAATAATAATATATATTTTTAAACATTTGATTTTGAAACTTTGAATTCCAGATTCTTTCCCTTCCTCTGTCGTTACCCACCCTTACTGGGAAGATAAGCAAGTCAAAAAGGTTGTACATATATAGCTACGCAAAACATTTCCATAGTGAATATATTGTGAAAGATTGAATATGTTTCCCTCCATCCTGTCCTGCCCTCCACTTGCTCTATTTTCTACTTTGACGCTGTCCCTTTTCAAAAGTGAGTGCTTCTAACTACCCTCTCCCCCAACCTGCCCTCTCCTCCTCCATCATCCTCCCTGACATCCCATTCCCCCTTACTCTACTATAGGGCAAGATACCCTATTTAGTGTGTATGTCATTCCTTCCCTAAGCCAAATTCAATGAGAGCAAGGTTGACCCATTCCCTTTTGCCTCCCTGTTCTTCTCCTCCATTGTAACAGTTATCCCTTGCCTCTTCTATATAAGATAATTAACCTCATTCTGTCTCTCCCCATATACTCTCATTATATTCCTCTCTCATCTCTCAATTTCACCTTTTAAGTATCATCCCTTTCTATTCAATTGATCCTATACCCTCTGTTTATATATACCTGTACACATATATACACACACTCACATATGTATTCATACGCCCATATATCATTTTATATAGACATATATATGTATGTATACATATATATATACATTTATATTCCCTTCAACTATCTTCATACTGAGAAAAGTTTTATAAGTTAAAATTATCATTTTTCCATGTAGGCATGTAAATAGTTCAACTTTGATAAGTTCCTTATGATTTCTTTTCCCTGTTTATCTTCTTATGCTTCTCTTCCTTCTTGTATTTGAATGCCAAATTTTCTTTTCAACTCTGGTTTTTTCATCAAGAAAGCTCGAAAGTCCTCTATTTCATTGAATGGCCATATTTTCCCCTGAAACATTATACTCAGTTTTGCTGAGTAGGTGATTTTTGCTTTTAATCTCAGCTCCTTTGACATCCGGAATATCATATTCCAAGCCCTTTGATCCCTCACTATAGAAACTGCTAGATTCTGTGTTATCCTGATTGTGTTTCCACAGTATTAAAATTGTTTCTTCTTGGCTGCTTGTAATATTTTCCCATTGATCTGGGAACTGCGGAATCTGGCCATAATATTCACAGGAGTTTTCTTTTTGGGATGTTTTTCAAGAGATGATTAGTGACTTCTTTCAATCTCTATTTTGCCCTCTGGTTTTAAAACATCAGGGCAATTTTTCTTGAGAATTTCTTCATTGACTATTTCTAGGTTCTTTTTTTAATCATAGCTTTCAGGTAGTCCAATAATTTTTAAATTCTCTCTCCTGGATCTATTTTCCAGGTCAGTGGTTTTTCCAATGATATATTTCACATTGCCTTCTATTTTTTCATTTGCTTGGATCTGTTTAACAGTATCTTGATGTCTCATAAAGTCATTAGCTTCCATTTCCTCCAATCTAATTCTGAAGGAATTATTCTTTTCAGTGAGCTTTTGAAATTCTTTTTCCATCTGGCAAATTCAGCTTTTTAAGGCATTCTTCTCTCATTGGCTTTTTGAGCCTCTTTTGCCCTTTGAGTTAGTCTATTTTTTAAGGTGTTATTTTCTTCAGTGAGGTTGTTGACTCTCTTTTTATGATTTTCTTGTATCATTCTCATTTCTCTTCCCAATTTTTCCTCCACTTCTCTTATTTGGTTTTCTAAATCCTTCTTAACCTCCTCTATGGTCTGTAACCAGGTCATATTTTTCTTGGAAGCCTTTGGTTCAGGAGTTCTGACTGTGTTGTCTTCCTGCCATTCCATGCTTTGATCCTTTTTGTTCCCAAAAAAGGAATCTAAAATTGGATTGCTGTGCTTGCTTTGCTTCCTTTGCTTGCTCATGTTGCCACTCAATTACTTGACTTTTGACCTTTTTGCCACAGTGGAACTTTGCTTCCAGAGAGGAGAGCTTTTCCCAAATATCTGGGGTTTTCACAGCTGCTGGAGCTGTTAGTTGTGTGCCCTATCTAAAGTGTCCACAGACTCTGGCACCTGGTCCTACACACCAGGACCTAGACCCAAGACAGCAATCTAGATGCAAGCAGGTTAAAGCAAGAGCAATAACCCCTCAGAATGGTCACTTGGTTATCCTATGATCTGCAGGCCAGGAGCTCTGAAGCAGCCACATGGAGGTGGCTGCACAGCTGCTACACTTGAGCTGCTTCACCCTTCTTGGGGCAGAGGCCAGACTGCACTCTCTGTCCCTCTGTTCCCAAAGTCCACAGTGACCTTTTACTTTGCCTTTGGCATTTATAGGTTGATAATTCTGGAAATTGCCACAGCTGCTGGCAATCCACTCTCCTGAAGTCCACTGCAGCCACTGGTAGGGGTTGCCCTGAGACTAAAACTGAGGGCCCACTGGGGACTGGGCTCTCAGCACACTGTGATAGACCCTTCCTGCCAGGCTGCAGGGCTGCCTTAAGAGAGAGATTTGTTCCTCTGTCACTTCGTGGGTTCTGTAGCTCTAAAGTTTGTTTAGAATCATATTTTATAGGTATTTGAGGTGGTTATGGGGGAGCTCATGGAGTTTTCCTCCTTCTATGTCATTATCTTGGCTCTGCCCTCATTGGTGCTCTTTTCACTACACCACCTAGTCGCATCAGTTTTTAGACTTCTTGTACCTTGAGTTGTTAGTGAGATGTCAAAGAAACTTTCCATAAGAAAGCTGAAAATGAAAGTCTAGAGTTTGGGAAAGAGGTAAGACTCTGTTAAATATATAAATTTGGACTTCATCTATATAAAGTGGCATCTGAAATAATGGGAATAGTTATAATAGTTAATGTTTTTGTAACATATAGTATATAATTCTTCTGTCATGTGGCATCCCATGAAAACTTATCCCAGATTCAAGGTATTCAATGAGTCAGGGTCTATAGATATTGTATATTATAACTCAAGAATCACCAACTAAGATGTTTACTTTTACCAACCAGCCAAAGGACACAGTCTTTGGGGTGAGGGTAGTAGGTGAGATGGGGTGGGAGAAGGAGAGAAGCATTAAATTAAGCAGCATAGCAAATAATATGATGAGAGAAAAGTTCTCTCATGTACACATGGGGTATTTCTCCTGTTACACCATTGGAGAGGGGACACATATAGAGTGAATACATATAGGAAACCTGAGAAAAGAGAAATATACTAGGAACAGAATACATACACATATACATATATGTAAAT
>CM053580.1:144548672-144563760 GCA_028627135.1 Pseudochirops cupreus | reverse complement strand
AAAAAAAATTTTAAAAAAAGAATATCTGTGTTCAAATCTCACTTCAGAAACTGAATAGTTGTGTGATCCCAAACAAGTTGTCCTCTTTAACAGACTCCCTCAGTCTGTTTCCTGTAAGGTGGAAATATTAATATCTATAGACTACCTAACTTGCAGAATTGTTACAAGGAAACAATTGCAATAACAAACACAAAGTACTTTGCCAATTTAAAGTTTATACACACACACATATACACATAATGTGTGTGAAGATAGTTAGATATACATATATATGTGTGTATGTGCATATATAGATTAAAATAAATATATGTATATATGTGTGTGTGTATGTAGAAAGATATAGATATAGATATAGATATATGTGTGTGTGTGTATAGATAGATGTAGATTATAGCACCAATGCATGTAAAGCCATGCAAGAGCAGCTTTTCAGAAGAATTCTACTGTGAACAACTTTTAAGGTTCTGATTACACAGTATAGTTAACACTCTATTTATTCCATAACCAATCAAGGCAAAACAATCACAGAAATTAAGGAGCAGCGTTCACAATGTTACAACTTATCACAGAAAATAAAAATATAGCATTCACTACAGCTTATCACAGAAAATGGCCACATAGTTTCCACTACAGTGGTCACAAAATTTTGAACAAAGAACAATCATTTAGTAACTCAAGCATTCACAAAATCCTTAATTCAAACACAAAGTACAATAGTCAAAGTTGTCCACTCATGGGGCATACTTGGTTACAAATCAATTATTTATTCAGTCATCAGTCACTAAGTACAATCATTTAGTCAATAAATCATCCTTCATTATTCACTATTCAATCATTAGAAACTACACAGACCCTCCATGCCTAGGTCACTCGTAAATTTTCAATTTCTCAGTCAGTACACAGTATCCAAGTAAAGTCTTCTTTCAGCTTGACTGGGGGTAGTCTCTCAGATTCCCTGGATCCCCTTCCATGGTTCCAGATCCTACTTGGATTCACCAACCTGTCACCTAGGTTCAAAGGCAGATGGCTCCCAGCTCCTTGTCCAGCTCTCTGTGCAGTTCCTGCTCCACATTGGAGCCCACAGTATCTAGTCCATCTCAAATCCTTCCCAGTCACTGTCCCCAGGAAGTCAAGGCTTAACAAAGCCACAAACAAGTGCAGACAAAGTACCAACATCATGATCATGCTTCCTCAGTCTTCAGCAGCTCTGACTGGCCCTCAGAAATCCTCTGCAACTCCTTAGCAGTTCCAGCTGGCCCTTGGAAATCCTTAGCAGCCTCAGCAACTCTGACTGGCTCTTGGAAATCCTCAGCAACTCTGGTTGGCCCTCGGACTCTTCAGAATTTCCAACTGGTTCCCAAAATCAAAATCATTCCATCCAGGTTTTCAAAATCAAAATAATTCTCTCAAACCTGGGAGGGGCTTTCCTCTTCAGCCTCCACTGAGCCTGCTCCAAGAAAATCTCTCTCTCTCTCTGGGGCTTTTCTTATATACACACAGCATTAGCTTCCTGTTTCAGCCAACTCCTTCCTGTTAAGTCAGCAATAGGAGACAGGAGTTCATACCTTCTGTTTCCCCAGCAGAGGCTTGATCAATTACTAAGTGCTAAGTACCTGGCTGCTACCTTTGCCAACACAAAAGGATCTTCAAATTCAAATTAAATTACCATTACAATGCAACATTCACAATGCCCATGGCCACTATAAATATACCCGCATGGTGTTTGATCACATAATATAACAGAGTCTCTATATAGAAGACAGAAGCAAAACATTTATTCAGATACCAGAAAACCATATCCCAAAACCAGTAAGCCAATTCCATCATAGTAGCAAAGAAGTTAATAATCCATAAAAGCACAGAGAACCACAGCATCCTTTACTCTTCCCACAAACCAACACAAGACCAATATTTACTCATAAGCCTGTCTGTCTCCCTCGGAAGCATCCTCTCATCCCAACCGTCTAGCTTGCTCTGACTCCCATCTTCCTGTGAACTGCTCCACCCTTCAACACACTCTTCCCACCACAGGCTCCATGTGATTACACTCAACCTATTAGGGAGCAGAGTTTATTTTCAAAGCAGAGAAGGTCTTCAAATTCCCTTAGGCTTATTAAGGGGCAGGGAAGATCTTCAAATTCCCATTACCATTACATAGATACACATGTGTATATAGACATAGATATAAATATATGTGGATATATATGTATGTGTGTGTGTGTATCTGAGGGGGAAATATATATACATATATATATATGCCAATTATTATCCCATGGTTATCAAGAATTATTGATTAGAAGCCTTGTGATCTACCTATCCATATAGATTGAGTTTGGGAATATTAGCCATGTATTCCTATAGCATACCATACTAGAAGATAACTGTTACCTAAGAGTTTTGAACTTTTCTTTGTTTAACTTTCAAGATCTCCTCATTCCATTCCTTTTCTTAGAGTTTGAACTTCTAACTTCACTCTGTAGGTAACTTCTCAATGAAGCATACAATTTATAGTCTTAGAAAGTTGACTGTAGGGGTGGCTAGGTGGTGCAGTGAATAGAGCACTGGCCCTGGAGTCAAGAGGATCTGAGTTCAAATCCAGCCTCAGACACTAAACACACCAACAAACTGGCTGTGTGACCTTGGGCAAGTCACTTAACCCCAGTTGCCCTCCAAAAAGAAAAAAAAAAAAGGAAATTTGACTGTGACAATGAAAGATTAAGTGACTCCTCAGGACTTGAACCATGTCATATGGACTCTGTGGCTGAGTCTCAATTCACTATGCTGAATGTCTCTTTCTGAGGTACATATCCCTTAGCAATACTATTCAAAATCAGTACCCATGAAAAGGAAATCAGCTATTTTTTTTATTACTTTGATTTATTTGTAGTTTGATTATAGGATTAGGCTCTCTTTGTTAGAAAGAGCTAATCCTAAGAGCTAAGCCAGACTAACATAGATAGACTCTTAAGTCTACATTACCTATAGATTTAATCAATAGATAGACTGAGAAAACATTATTATTTAGTAGCAGATAATTTAGAATAAGACATAATAAAATAATTGTAGGATTACTCTTTTTAAAAGCTAGGTTTCCCTTTCTGGAAGAAAGAGGAATTAACCAGATGCTAAGTCTCTCTTTATGGAGATAGGTTAGCCAGAGGTTAAGTTCCTTTTTCCAATCTTACTGGATATGCTCTTTTTTTCTTCCTTGAATTAGAGTGTAAGTTGAGTGTTGGACTCTTGTAATGGCAAATGCAGAAGTAGTTTACACCTTGTTTCAGCTGTTGAATTAACACCTTATTTCAGTTCAAGTTTCTTTTGAGCCTTGTATCAAGTCTCTTAAAAAACAGAATGTGTGAATTCCACAAGTTGTGAACCCTAGATCTCATGAACTCCTACAACAAGGAAGGGGAAGAGCTAATGACTATCTATAAGGAGTGGCCAGGCTAGAGATGGTAGAACTGAGAAGGGGATTTTTGTAGTGGAAGAGTCAAGAAGGAGAAAACTTGTGGTATCCTAGCACTCTGTTTGTCTGCTCTGTCTGTGTTGATGTTTGTTTGTGACACTTTGTACAGAAGCCCTAGGACCTTACTGGAAGCCCTGAAAGAGGTTCTGGTTGTATGTTTATGGAAGTGCTGGAGGAGGGTTTTGGAGGTACTGGAACCTTACTGATGATTTGTGCTGACCTCTTGGACCTTGTTTGTGAGTCTGTGTTGATTTCTATGTTGATTTGTGTTGAGTTCTCAGGCCTTGTTGGTTGGTCTGTGCTGATTTCACAGGCAGATAGTGAATTGATGATGGTGCCGGTAATGTGTATGAATATTATTGCGGTTCTGTCAAGCTTTGTCTTCCCAGAAACAACAACTGTGAAGGACTTGAGATGGACTGGATACTGTGAACTTCAGTATGGAATGGAAACTGGACAAGGAGCTGGACAAGGAACTGGGAGTTGCCTGCCTTTGAACCCAGGTGACAATTAGAGCTGGGACCATGGAAGAGGAACCATGAAAGCTGAAAGCCAGCCTTGAATCAAGCTGAAAGAAAACTTTACTTGGATACTGTGTACTGACTGAGAAGATTATGATTTACTGTGACCTAGGGGTGTAGAACTTTGATTTTTGTACTTTGTGATTGAATTAAAGATTTTGTGATTAACTAAATGAATGTAGTTTGTTGAAAACTATCTGACCACTTTGGTGAAAACTATGTGGCCATTTTAGTGATAAGTTGTTGAGTTGTGACATGGTGAATGCTGTACTTTGATTTTCTGTGAATGTTTTGCTCTGATTCATTATTGAATAAATAGAGAGTTCACTATATTATGTAATCAGAACCTTGAAAGCTGTTCATAGCAGCAGTCCTTTGGAAAGCTACTCATGTGTGGCTTTACAACTCTTCTAAGGAGTATGGGGTTATGGTGGTGGGGAATGTGTGTGAGTGCTAACCACTAACTGCAAGTTCCTCTTTCCCAGTATGTTTTCTGGTTTACACAAGGCACCTTCTGGCATGGGATTAAGAAAGTCTGGGAGAAGCTAACTGGTCAGGTGACCTGCCTTGTCCAATTGAATTATATTCAAAACAAGTTTCTGTCATTTATTTTACTCCTTTTTTTGTTTGTTTATTTGTTATAAAAACCAAATCTGTAAATCAGTCCTTGTCTTTGACTTCTCAGGAGTCAGGTGACTTCATTTGGTATGCAAATTCTAGCTCTACAAATTAAATCATAGATGGATAGATGGCTTGATAGTTTTGTCCTCAGCTTCCTTTTTCTTTCAGACAATCAGTAAAAAAATTTTTTTGTTAAATTTATTAATTTATTTTTAGTTTTCAACATAAATATTCAATTTTAACATCTAAATAGGTTTATTTATAAAGCCAATTATGCTACATGTGCATAAAGCTTTTAATAGGCTATAAGATAAATGTATTTGTTCCTTGGATTATAGAATAAAACTGAGCAGCTAGATAGTGCAGTGAATAGAGCACTGACCCTGGAATCAGGAGGACCTGAGTTCAAATCCAGCCTCAGACACTTAACACTTTCTAGCCATGTGACCTTGGGCAAGTCACTTAACCCCAATTGCCCTACCTTGCTCCCTTCAAAAAGAAAAATAAAATAAAATCCGGAATCCTTAGGCTGATATTAAAGTCTCTCCAAAAACTGCTCCCACAAATATATCATCCAGTCTACTCAGACTAGTATGTATGACTCATACATCCCTATTCCTAGACCTTTGCTTAGCTCAAGCTTCTGATTCAGTAAAGGCCTTTCCTATTCTCTTTCCCAATCACATATTCTCTGAGTCCTCTCCCAAATTCCACTTGAACTGGCAGGTGAAGTCCCCAGGGGCTGCTGCTCTATCTTACACAAAAGTTCTAGGGGTAGGGGCAGCTAAGTGGTTCAGTGAATAGAGCATAGCCCTGGAGTTAGGAGGACCTGAGTTCAAATCCAGCCCCAGACACTTAACACTTACTACCTGTGTGACCTTGGGCAAGTCACTTAACCCCCAAAGTCCTGCCTTCTCCCCTCCAAAAACCAAAAAAACCAAAAAGCAAAAAGGTTCTAGGGGTAATCTCAAGGGGTTGGAGATCATCTTTCTAATGTTGTAGTTCACAATCTCCTTTTGATATGATTAGCCCCATGATACTAATGTTGATATCAATTAAATACCCAAACTTAAATTGCCTGTAGAAAGAGGTATTTACTAAGAGGGTACAGAGTTGGTACAAAACATTTTCCCCAAAAGTCTGTGATATACTCTCTAATCACTATATACAGAACCCACTATACACAAAATCCAAGAAACACTGGGCTCAAGTTTAGAGTATCTGTGCAACAAAGGCACAATTTACAACTTGTGTGTTTTGGAAGACCTTTCCTTCCCTTAGTAGGATACTCATGTAGTTCCCCTTAGATATGGCCTAAATTTCTGATAGAGGCCCTCAAAGAGTCTTGAAGATCCTTCCTTTAGGATGTCTAATTTTTCCTTTGCTCCCAGTGCAGACACTGATGTCTTAGGGATGCTGCTAGGATGCTGATGAAAGGTCCAAACCCTCCCACTCTCCAAAGTTCATGAAATCATCCTTCAGTCAAGGGGTTAGGGGAGCAAGATAGCTCTTTCTCTTTTATCTCTCTGTCCCCAAGTAATTTCTTCTCAGAGATTTGACTGAACTACTTTCTCCTCTAGTGAGCTAATTTTTTTGGTTCTTAATTGGCTTGTTATTTTATTTTATTTTTAGTAGTATTTTTTTTCATTTACATGTAAAGAAAATTTTTAACATTCATTTTTTAAAAGATTTTGAATTCCAAATTTTTCTTCCTCCCTTTTGCCACTTCCTCCTCCCTAAGATGGTAAGCAATTTGATATAGGTTGTATATGTGCAATCATGTAAAACATATTTTTATATTAGTCATATTGTAAAGAAACAGAACAAAAGGAAAAAACCATGAAGAAAATAAAATGAAAATAGTATGCTTCGATCTATGTTCAGACTCCATAGTTATTTCTCTGTATTTGGATAACATTTTCCATCATGAGTCTTTCGAAATTGTCTTAGATCAATAGCTAAATCATAGTTGATCATTGCACAGTGTTGCTGTTAATGTATACAATGTTCTCTTGGTTCTGCTCACTACACTCAGCATCAGTTCATGTAAGACTTTCTATGTTTTTCTGAGATCGTCCTGCTCATCATTTCTTATAGCACAATAGTATTCCATTACATTCATATACCACAACTTGTTTAACCATTCCCCAATTGATGGGCATCTCCTCAATGTCCAGTTCTTTGGATTGACTTGTCATTTTATAGAAATCCTGTGGGGGATGGCTGTTTCTTCAAACAATCCTATTACATAATTCGTCACTCATCTTATCCAGTGTATTTCAAGGACTTCTCAAACCTGTCCAATGTCCTTGATTAAATGATTAATTGATTGATTCAACAGACACTTAGTCCTTGTTCACATCTGTTCATAACTTTGATTGACTCAATGGAGGTGTTTGGTCTTTGTCTGTACCCAGTTTATCCACTGATTAGTTCAATCAATAAGTCTTGAGCCTCTGTAGTTATCAAGCAAGTGGGATAAGTCTCCGACACTGAATTCTAATTATACTTTTTCTCTATCACTCATTTGGCATTTAGCATAGTCTCCCTTCAAAGTAATCTATATCATCCAGTTCCCATCCTCTTCTCATTGGCCAATACCTAACACATAGATCTTCTTCTCTAACTTATCTACTTTCATCATCATTAGAAACCTTGATATTCATGTTGATTACTTCTCTAATAATTTGACCACATGTTTACTCAATATCCTACACTCTAGCGACCAGCTTCTCTGCCCTTCTGCAGCTAATCACTAATGTCACAACTTAGGCTTTACCATCTCATAAAACTACACGACCTCCAAGACCTTATACTAAAAAATTTCATTCTCTGACCACCTCCTAACGTTCTGTCTCCCCAATTCACACTAAACTTTGTCTTTGCTCTCATCAGGATCTCTTCTTGTTCTTCAAGTTCTTTTCATTTGCAGATATATTCTGCCATTTTAATGGTTCCCTGATACCACCTTGGATTGCCTCATTCCCTGGAATTTCAGTAATTCTAGGCCCGTTTAGTCCCAACCCTGAGTTATTACCTCTATTCTGTTAACTCCATCCAGGTACTTGAAGATGGAAAAATCACTGGAGAAAGTGACACTGTTGAGCTGATTTTTCCCAGTCTAAATTTATAGTGTAAAACCTCCTTTCAACTTTAATGATATATAAACATTCCTTCTATTTCACTAATACTGACATAGCTTGTCTCATTCCCCACAATGACAATTCTAATTTTTTCCCTGAATTTTCCAAATTCTCACCACCCTCAAATTTATAGCATTTGACAATCCCACACTTCACTGAATTGAAGCCACGCATAGAAATTCCTCAATTTTTCTCCTCAGCTTGTCAAAATTTCTCAATACTATTCTCTATTTTCTCTTCCTTCCCTTGTATCTTTAGAGGAAGAAGTATGATAAATTTAAGGCTCATAAGGACTACTCTTTAGGACTAATTTACTCTGTGTCCTTGACCCCATTCCTTAACACCTTCTTCAGGACCTTTCAGCAATAGAATCTAGCAATCATACCCTCTCTCCCAGGCATCTTCAATTTCCCCCCTCTTAAACTGCTTCTCATTTCCCTTCCAGTATTCTTATATCTTCTCTATCCTAAAAAAGCTTTTTTGTTACACTCCTCCTTCCCAGCCCATCATCAAGAAAAAGTCAATGGAAATAATGTTGAATTTGGAATCAGAGAACCTGGTATGAATCCTGACTGTCACTTATTATCTTATTTGTGTGATCATGGGCAAGTCAATTAACTTTGTTGGAGCTTAGTTTTCTCATCTCTAAGATGAAAAAAATAGATTATATGAAGAAGAGATAGTGGATAGAACACCAGGCCTGGAGTCAGGAAAACCTGAATTCAAATCTGGCCTCAGACACTCATTAGCTTTGTGACCCTGGAGCAAGTCACTTAGTACTATTTGCTTCTACTTCCTCATCTGCAAAGTGAGCTGGAGAAGAAAAAGGCAAACCACTCCAGTATCTTTGTCAAGAAAACTCCAAATGGGGTCATGGAGAGTAGGACATGACTGAAAATGACTAAGTAACAACAGACTAGGTGAATGCATCTCTTCCAAGTCTAAATCTATGAACCCATGAATCCTAGAGAGTTACTGTCCTGTCAAAGTCAAAATTCTGGGGAAAGTTGTCTATACCCAATGCCTCCCTTTCTCCTTATTGATTCTTTCTCTTCAAACACCCGGAATCCAGTTTTCTTTCTCATCAATCTCCTGAATCTACTCTCTAGGACGGTGGTTCTCAACCTTCCTAATGCCATGACCCTTTAATACAGTTCCTCATGTTGTGGTGACCCCCAACCATAAAATTATTTTCATTGCTACTTCATAACTGTAATTTTTTTTTAAATTAAGCCCAAGATCACAGAGATAGCAAGTGGTAGGCCTGGGATTCAAAGTCAAGTCCTCTGACTGCAAATCCAGTGTCCTTTCCACTCTACCATCCTGCTTCTTTTTTTTTAATTATTAAATTGATTTGTTTATTTACTTTTAGTTTATAAGATTCAGCTCTAGAGTCCCTTGAGTTTCAAGTTTCTTCCCCTCCCTCTCACCCCCCCCATGGTGGCATGCAGCCAAGTATAGGATCTGCAAATACTTTCACATTGGACATCAGTCTGCTTGTATAGAAGGGTTGTAACCAATGGAGTGGACAATAGGAAAAAGGAAACAAAATCATCATAACTGTAATTTTGCTGCTGTTATGAATCATGATTTAAATATCTGATATGCAGGGCATATTTTCATTGTTACAAATTGACCATAACCCACAGTTCAAATTGAACATAACCGCTGCTCTAGAAAGTAAGCTTAAAGTCATCTTTCCACTCACCAAAACCAGAGGCCTTTTTTCCATATTCATCCTACTTGACACATCAGAAGCATTCCTCCTGTCGACTGTTCCTTTCTGGATGGTCTTTTCTTGGTTTTAGGACCCTCATGCTTTCTCTCTTACCTCTCTGTTTTTTCACTCTCTCTGTGTCACTGACCCCTCTTTGTCTTCCTAAGCTTTGATTTTCCCCTTGTTCCTGTTCTCTTCCCTCTTTTCTTCCTTCTCTACACTTTCTCCCTAAAGGATTTCATTTACTCCCACAATTTCAATTCACTTTTATGCAGTTGTCTCCCAATCTTTATTTTCCAGTCTTTACCTATCAAATGCCAGACCTGTATCTTAAACTGCTTACCAGATGTTTCTACTTCTATGTTGCATTAGCACCTTAAATTCGTCATTTCCAAATTATCTTTTCCTCTTAATTGGCTTCTTTTTTAGACTTTATCTGTCAGTGGCAATACTATTCATCTAATTCTGATATTGTCTTCCATTCTCTGCCCTCTCCCTCCCTGGCCCGCAATTCATTTGTCATATTTAATTAATGACTGAATCCTTCTAATTTTATCATCAGAATATCTGTCACACCTGAATTCTCCTTACTATTCACACAACAATCATCTCATGCCCTAGGCTGCTACAAAAGTCTGGTAGTGGGTAATTGAAAAGCAATGTAGTGTAATGGAAATAGTAGGGGACCCAAAATCAAGAGACAAGGGTTTAAGCTCTACTTCTGTCGAGGTATATTAGCTGTGTGACTTTGAGCAATTAACTTCTTTGGACCTCAATTTTTTCATCTTTAAAAGGGAGATAATAGTATCTCATGAGGTTTCATAGTAATAATTTGTAACTTTAAAGTGACATAGAAATGTGTTGTTATTAGTAACAGAAAACTCAGTAAGGCAGAGCATATTTAATTTATTAATGCCTTTGAAACTGTGCAGGATGACTAATAGGGTCAACTTTTTCATGTTGAAAATAATTTTTAATTCCTTTCTTTTGAATAGTCTTTTTTCATGTATTTCTTTTCTTTTTTTTTTTTTCCTGAAAGGAAGACTGATATCTGCTTCTAGGATTCCAAATATCAGAGTCTAGGGAAGATGTGCTTACATGTTATAAGATGGTCTTTTGGAGTCAGGGGAAAAGAATGAGGCACAGAGAGGTGGTATACCATCTCTTAATCAAAGTTTCTAGAAGAGTCAGAAATTGTTGGTCTGTTTCCTCTATGTCTCTCTGTGTCTGTCTCTGTCTCTCCCTCATTTAGGAAGTTGATGTTGAGAGCCTCTTCTGTCCAGAACAATTTGATTGTTTCCAAGGCAACATTTCGGTGGGAAGGTGGGAATCAAATGAGCTCTATTGGAGAAGACAGAATGTACCAGTCACCTTCATTTTAAAGCAAGATCAACAAGACATTATGACTAAGGTTCTGAAGAGGCACCTTTCCGAAAAAAAACATTTTCAGACAAAATATTGTGCAGTTATCTCACCTTTAAATGATCCTTTGGCTCATTTTAGCTTATTTGAAAAGAAAACCACCCTTAACACCACCAAATTACTGTAGTTGAGACTTAATAATATTTTGGGAGTTAGCTTTCTTCATCCCCACTTAATATTTTTTTCTTCATTGGGAAATGGTGGAAATATTGTGGGATGTTTTGTTTTGGTTTAATCTAAGATTAAGTTGCCAGTTGGAAACTTAGGAATTTGGACTGGTTTCAAGAAACTGCTTTTCCATCTTAGGGAAAAACAAAATTTTAAAAATGTCTACTACTTTCTAACCCTTGTGATAGTTGGATAAAGTAAGTTCCAACTGAAAAATCCCTCTCAATATGCAAGAAAAAGCCTACTTCTGGTGCCTAGGTTTTTATGTGGTTCAGACTATGTGACCTTCAGGAATTTGCTTTGAAAACTTCCACGTGATTCAGTACTCAAGCATTTACGATTTTCTACAAAGCAATGATATTATGAAAGAGGGTCAAAGCTTAAGGGATAGAATTGCTCTTTTACCCACAGGCATCAATATAAACTTTAGTGAGTCTCTTGAATTGTCATAGTATTCTAGATAGCTCAAGATAGTAGTTCTTATGGTTTTATTTCTGTAGTGAAGAATGCGGAAAGGACTTATATTTGGGTTTCAACAGCATCTCTTTCCTGTTTCTAGGGAGTTACTCTCTCTCCATCTGAGAGACCTGCACAGTCCTTCCGACTCATAGTGCTATTAAAATATGGCCACCTCCTTATTTCAGGCACCCATAACCTTGCATAGATTTTTATAATAGCCTTTTAATAGGTCTAGATGTTTGCAGTCTCTCTCCAACCTACTTTTGACAAAATAATCTTGCTAAAGTGTGGGTCTGACCACATCAGTATTTTGAGGCTCTTAATTCTCTAGATATTAAAAAAAATCTTTTATTCTAAGATTAAAAAACAAATTTCTTAGTTTTTGCTGTCTCACTTCTGCTCACATTTCTAATCTTATTTTATATTACTTCTTTTATGGTTCCATAAAGTTTGACTAGAAAGTCAAACTGGGCTGTGAACGTGGAGGAAGAATGATATTTTTTTTTCTACTTGGCCTCAAAGGAAAGAATTAGAAATGATGAGGACAAATTGCAGAGAGAAAAATTTGGACTTGATGTAAGGATAAACTTCCTAATGATTTGAACTAACCAAATGTAGGACAGGCTATGCTGAAAGGGAAGATGTTGCTTTCCACTGGATGTGTTCAAGCAAAAGGTTGAAATTATTATTTGCTGGATATTTTGTAAAGGGAATTCTTATTCAGCTGTGGATTGGCTTCAGTGGTACTCAGAAATTCTTTCTAACTCTGAAATTCTAGGATTCTGTGACTATCTAGTCTCTGAAGTCAATGTAAAGGCCCCATGCCTGAAATTAAATACATCCTTCTTATTATTTTTGAAGGCTCCTTCCTCCTTGAAGGTCCCCAATCCACTCAGTTATTCCTTTGCTTCTCAAATCATCTTGGTTTTGCTAATTCGTCTTCATGTTATATCACTGTAATAAGCCATCGGCAGAGCTAAGATGGTGGAAAGGAACCAGTAGCCCAGGAGAGTGGAGCCAGCAAGCCCTAACAACAAAAGCCCAGGTGTGCTTTAGCACCACTTGGCCAATCAGCAAACTAAAGCCCTGCCCTGCCCTTCTGCTGGCCTTCTGCTACTGAGCCTGCCTGAGCTGTAGCCCAGAGGTACAGAGGTAGAAACCTGAAGGAGCCAGACCACCCCTCTCCCATAGGTTACTCTGTAAGCATCAGGGTAACTCAGGGGAAACATTGAGAGTCCTGGCCTTGGCCTCCTAGACACTCAGAGGCTACAGCTCACAAAGTTCACAACCAAACCCCTACCTTCCAGCCTGAGAAGCTCAATACTTCTGCACCCCAGAAACAGATATCCATTCTAAAAATCCAGGACATAGGCAACCACAATGGGGAAGAAGGAAACTGCAAAGGCTAGGACCATCAAATCTTTTTATACTGAGCAAGAACAACCAAATTTAGAAGGCAACATGGGCTCCATACTCACACTGGAGACCACAGAAGGAAATGTGAATTGGTCTCAAGCCCAAAAAGCATTCTTGGAGGATCTCAAGAGGGATTTTAAAAATGAAATTAGAGAGGTAGGAGATAAATTTAAATCTACAGTAACCAAATTGGAAAAAAATCTCACTGAAGAAAACAAATCTTAAAAAAGTAAAATTGGAGAACTAGGATGGGAGGTCCAAATCTAACCAGAGAAAATACCTCCCTAAAAATGAAAACTGAATATATGGAAAAGGAGCTTCAAAAACTAATTGAGGAAAATAATTCACTAAAAATTAGAATCAGGCAAACTGAAGCTAAGGACTCTATGATGCAGCGAGAGTCAGTCAAACAAAACATAAAGATTGAAAAATTAGAAGAAAGTGCAAAATATCTCACTGGAAAAACAACTGACCTGGAAAACAGATCCAGGAGAGGTAACCTAAGAATTATCAGCCTACCAGAAAGCCATGATGAAAAAAATCAGCCTGGACAGCATCCTCCAAGAGATTGTCAAAAAAAAACTGTCCTGAGGTCCTAGAATCAGAAGGGGAAAGAGTTATTGAAAGATTTCACCCATCTCCTCCTGAGATTCCAAATTGAAAACTCCAAGAAATACAGTAGCCAAATTCCAGAGCTACAAGGTCAAGGAGAAAATACTGAATGCAGCCAAAAAGGAACAATTCAAATGTTGTGGAACTACAGTCAGGATTACACAGGACTTAGCAGCTGCTACATTAAAAAATTGGAGAGATTGACCCCGACGTGATGTGGGAATATGATATTTCGTAAAGCAAAAGAGCTAGGACTGCAACCAAGGATCAACTACCCAGTAAGATTGAGCATATTCTTTCAGGCAAGGAGATGGTCATTTAATGAAATAAAGGACTTCCAGACTTTCCTTATGAAAAAGCCTGAGCTCAATGGAAAATCTGATCTCCACTTACAAGACCCAAGAAAGACATAAAAAGGTAAACAAGGAAAACATACGCACACATACACTTACACACACAGATGCTCACACATGCACATAACTTGGGACTCAATAAGAGGAAAATGATTACATCCCTTTATGAGAAGCAGATACTTGTCAATACTGAAATTTGTATAAGTATTGTGACAATTAAAAGGGATGTACATAGAAACAGGGTGTGGGTATAAATGAAGATTTTTTTTTAAGTCCTATTAAGTGGAAGAAAGGAATTGCAAT
The DNA here is from genome assembly GCA_028627135.1 of Pseudochirops cupreus. Lineage (NCBI taxonomy): Eukaryota > Metazoa > Chordata > Mammalia > Diprotodontia > Pseudocheiridae > Pseudochirops > Pseudochirops cupreus. The sequence continues at coordinate 144,549,559 of CM053580.1, read as the reverse complement.
GGGAGAAAAGGAAAAGTAGAGACAGAAGATGGAAAATTATGCCGCAAGAAGAGGCATAAAAACATACTAAAGTGGAGGGGTGGGAAGGAAGGAGATGAGCATCATATGATTGTTACTCTCATTGGTTCTGATTTAAAGAGGGATCAATACAAAAGGCTAAGTTTAGATTCTAACATGAAAAGACACAAAAACTCATAACAATAGAGGGAAAAGAGGGAGGGAGAGGAGCACTGTATGAAATTTACTAGCATTGGTTTGGGTTCAAGGCGGGAATAACATACTCTGTTAAGAATAAAAATCTATTGTGCCCTACAGGCAGTAGGAGGGATAAGGGGGGAGGGGTATTAGAAGGGGAAGGATGGTCAGTAGGGAGGGAAAGAGTAGCAAGGGGAAAGGGTAAGTAAAGGGGGGGCAAAGGGAGGGAACACTGAGAGAGGCAGTGGTCAAAAGGAAAACTCTTAAGGAGGGGAAGGGAAAAGGAAGACATAAAGATATAAACAGGGGAGGGAATAAGATAGAGGGAAAGTCACAGATAGTAATCATAACTGTGAATGTGAATGGGATGAATTCTCCCATAAAACAGAGGCAGATAGCAGAATGGATTAAAAACCACAATCCTACAATATGCTGTCTAGAAGAAACACATTTGAAACAAGGGGATACACACAGGGGTAAAGGTAAAACAATGGAGTAGAATATATTATGCCTCAGAGAAAGTAAAAAAAAGCAGGGGTAGCAATCCTTATCTCAGATAAAGCAAAAGCTAAAATAGATCTAATTAAAAGAGATAAGGAAGGAAATTACATCCCTCTAAAAGGCACCATCGAAAATGAAGCAATATCATTACTTAACATATGTGCACCAAGCAGTATAGCATCCAAATTCCT
>CM053580.1:144501241-144548172 GCA_028627135.1 Pseudochirops cupreus | reverse complement strand
AAAAAAAAAAAGAAAGAGTCAAATTCACTAGCGGACAAAGGAAAGGATTGGGGGGGAAACAGTGAACACCTTTAAAGGAGTAGTTGTCAGCCTTGCCAGAAACCAACATCTGCAGGTCAAAATAGCATCTCAATATAATGATCCCCATTCTGAGAGAGAATATCTGTGCTCTTTCTGAATATCCATTTGTCCCTCAGGTCTTCTAAGGAAAAAAAAAACAAGCCACATAGAACCTCTTGAATAGCATACAATATGGGTTTTTCATTGTGTGTAAGGTTGGTCCCTTAAGCAGGTAGTGAGACTTCTTTTTCAGCAGCTTCCTCTCTATTTCCTTTTTAAAAATGTCTCTTCTCTCCAAGGGTGCCATCAGGATGCTACATACTTTTCTTAGGGGAATGAGTGAACTGAAATTGAACAAAATTGCAGAATGATATTTTTACCATCCAAAATTCAAAGCAGTCTCTACTGTTCCATTCCATCCTAGCCAGGAAACACTGCTGAGACCACCTGCCTTTGGAAGCTGGGACATAGGTCCTTCCAGCCATCTGAAGTTAATCATCTGAGTTAATGTTATGACAAAAGATGCTTCATTTATCTCTAATACAGTCATTTTGAAGCTTCCATTCCTTCAACTCCAGAAAAAAAACCCAGACTAAACAGTTTAACATTTACAAAGGATCTTCCAAGCCCTGAAAATGTTTGATTTGCTGAAGAAGGGAGATAAGCTGCTTTTCTGCTATGAAGCCAATAAATAATCTCCAAAACTTAGCCAGAACCTACTTCTTCCTTACTTGTTCCTTGACAAGTGTTCACAGGCCATTGCAGAGTTCTGAGCTATGTGAATTGAACTGCACCTGCATTTCGGGTGTTTTGTTAAACACTGCATTATAGATTTTATTACATCTTTCTAAAAATGTTAATAAAATATTAACAGTGATCATTCCCAAAAGGGAAAAAATAGATTTCAACAGTATTTTGTATTTTTATATTTGTAATACTTCAAAGAGTACAAGTCAATAACAACATGTCTTATAAGTTTTATGAGCATTAGCAATGCATTTAAATTAAGAGGCAACCTGGTACAGTGGCTAGGTATTAAGTCTCAAGTCAAGAAAACTTGGATTCCAGCCATACCTCTGACATATAGTGGCTGTGTGACTTCCATGGAATAATTAGAGGCAGCTAGGAGGTGGTATAGTGTTTAGGGTCAGAAGAACTTGAGTTCACTTCTAACCTCAGACACATACTAAGTTGTATGGCTCTGATCAAGTTACTTAACCTCTATTTTTTTTTTTGCCTTTTTTTGGAGGGGGGAGGCAGGGCAATTGGGTTAAGTGACTTGCCCAAGGTATCACAGCTAATAAGTGTGTCAAGTGTCTGAGGCCAGATTTGAACTCACGTCCTCCTGGTTCTAGGGCCAGTGCTCTATTCACTTCACTATCTAGCTGCCCCTATTTAACCTCTATTTACCTCAGTTTCCTAAACTGAAAAATTGGGATAATAATACCATCCACTTTCCAATGTTGTGACAGTCAAGAGATACTATTTGTAAAGTCCTTCTCGAAGTGCCTGGCACACAGTAGGCACTTAATAAATGCCTGTTTTCTTGCTCAGTTCCTTCCTACTTAATTTCTAAGTATCTTAAGCAGCTCTCTAAGATTATATGAATTGCTTACCTGCTTTACTTAAGGGAGTTCCTTAAACTATTGAAAGCACAGATGAGAAAGGAAAAAGCAAAGGAATTTCAAGTATGACAGTAGTCTACCACAAATTCCCACAATAGCTTTCAACCTTCTGTAAACTTACAACTTTACCTTCCTTCACAGAACTTCCAAAGTAGAAAGTAATTTGTGGAGTCTGATTTATTGTTACATAGAGAGGTTATTATCATGATTTGAAAGAACATATTTTATGATATGTAATTTATTCTTTTATGTGTCCTCCTTGAAGAAGAGCAATCACAATAATGTTGATCAACCCTTTCCTGTATTTCTCAGTGTTAGACTTTGAATATACCCATGCCAAATAAAACATACTGTCTCCTTCAATAACTATATTGGGAGATGGATTTTTTTAATAAGAAAAGTAATTTTTTTCTGCATTTTGTCAGGTTATACAAGTAAAATCCATGCCCACTGGAAACCAGAGGAATTAGTGGCTTATTCTATCTTTCCAGATGAAATATTGTAATTTGCTTTGACAGTTAGGTGAATCACATATGTATAAATTTTTATCTTGATTTCAGTCAAATGGATAATAGGATTTTAGCTAGAGGTAAATAAATTTATTTTAATAATTTAAATTTTCTATTAGTTTTGAAAAATTTAAACGAGTTAAGAGTCATAATAAGAATAGCAATTGGACCTGAAATTTCACTGGTGTAAGACACTATCAAATAGCACTACCAAAGGAACATGGTATAAAGGACTATATTATGAGGAAACTTTCTCCATTGAGATCTTTTTTTTCCTTAAGAGTATTTTTTTTTAGTTGCATGTAAAAATAGTTTTCAACATTTGCTTTTCTAAGATTTTGAGTTCCAAATTTTTCTCCCTTCCTTCCCTTCTCCCCAAGACAGCAAGTAATCTGTTATAGGTTATACATGTATAATCATGTTAAGCATATTTCCACATTGGTCATGTTGTGAAAGAAGAATTAGAACAAAAGTGGAAAACCACAAGAAAGAAAAAACAACCAAAAAAAGTGAAAATAAAATGCTTCACTCTGCATTCAGACCCTATAGCTCTTTCTCTGGATGTGGATAGCATTTTCCATCATGAGTATTTTGGAATTGTCTTGGACAGTTGTATTGCGGAGAAGAGTTAAGTCTATCATAGTTGATCATCACATAATGTGTCTGTTATCTACAACACAGTCTTAAGGAAGTTGCCCAGGAGACTGAGAGATTGACTTGCTCAGAGTCACATAGCCAGGATACATGTCAGAGTCATGATTTGAAGCCAGATCTTCTTGACTCTGAGGCCAGCTCTCTCTCCAGAGCTGCCTCTCATAAGAATTGTTGCTTTTGTTGTTCAGTCATTTTTCAGTCATGCATGATTCATCATGATCCCATTTGGGATTTTCTTGGCAAAGATACTGGAGTGGTTTGCCATTTCTTTCTTCAGCTTATTTTACAGATGAGGAAACTGAGGCAAATGGGGTTAAGTGACTTGCCCAAGTATATGGTGGAAGATCTGTTCTGGCCTGATTATGCCAATTGTAGGGTAGCAGACTATCTTGAGGTACAGTCCCACCTCCAAGATAATTCTAAGGTATTGAAGAAAGAGGGGTAGTCCATGCTAGCATGGAAATAAATAGATTTTATTCAGGTGAGCTTACTCCCTACCAAGCCAACCCCAGGTCAGGGCAGATATTATATAGAAACAGAACAAAGAAGGCATGGTGTCAGGGATGACCCAGGGTGACATGCAAATTTTCCCATGGGATGGAGCCTTTTTCTGCTGTTTTACATTTACAATGATAGCCAAGGTCATGTTCCCACCTCTACTCCCACCATACACCAGGGTCACACAACTAGAAAGTGTCTGAGGCCAGATTTGAACTCAGGAAGATGAGTCTTCCTTACTTCATGTTTGGCACTCCATGCACTGCATCACCTAGTTGCCTTTTATAAGAATGAAGAACAAATGTGTCCCATATTTAACGATGTTTGCAAAGGAGAGCAAATGTATGAGGGCCTAAATCAATCAGTAATCTTGAACTGTAGCTTCAAAGGGCTCAAAATTAAGTCAAAGAAAGGACTGTGAAATTTCTTTCTGATTGGACAATGATAGTCAAGAGGACTCCTACTGCAAACAAGAATCTGCATTGTGTTATCAGTGCTCCAATTACTGATCAATCAGTCAGTCAAAAAGCATTTATTATGCAATGTGGCCTTGCATAATACATTATACATGTTCAAATGTAGAGTTCCATACGAAGCATAAATGCCACAGGGAACCAGGAGAAAGGTTTCTTTAGCATTAGTCATTGTTTTTGGTTTTCTGTGTTTGTTCTCTTTGGTGGAAATGTACCAAACGCTGCCCTGCTCCAGGCAAAGTGGCTTAGGTACAATATTCCTGCTTTTGTCAAGATTCCTCATTGCAAGTTTTCCAGTCTCCCACTTTTCAACTTCCTAGAACATATCAGTTCATGTGATGTGCCCTACCCTGAGACCTGGCTGGGGGCTCACAGGATGAGTCCGGAAGGAGAGCCATCTCATTTGTACCCAGGGTTTTCTTATGAAATTCCACGTGTTTGTCTAGGCTACTAAAGGAGGAGGACCAGCCCATTGTATCATACACATACAACACATAATGATGCCAAGCAACACAGATAGGCTGTCAGTTAAGAAACATGCCAGCTGATGCCTGAGGCAGAGATTCTCAGATACCATCCTACAAACCCAGGGTTACCCAGAGCTCTGTCAGGTGTGGCTACTATCTTTTCTTCCTTGTGGTTTCTGCCAAGCTACATGGAAGGGAAAGGTGGAACTTTGAAAAAATGAAACTAAGAACTTGGGGTTAGTCATTTAAGTAGCTAAGCCAATGTGTGGTTGAGATAAGCAGATAACCACTGTTACAGGTATACCTTGTTTTATTGAACTCTGCTTGTTTGACCTTCACACATAACTGTATTTTTTTTTTACAAATTGAAGGTTTGTGGTAAGCTTGTGTTAAGCAAGTCTATCGGCGCCATTTTTCCAATAGCATGTGCTCATATAATGTCTCTGTGTCACATTTTGATAATTCTTGCAATATTTAAAACTTTTTCATTATTATCATACCTATCATGGTGATCAGTGATCAATGACCTTTGATGTTACTATTGTAATTGTTTTGGAGCACTCTGAACTGCATCCACATAAGATGGAAAACAATGTAAAAATGTTGTGTGTTCTGACTGTTCCACCAAGCATCCCGGCTTCCCTCTCTTCCTCTACTCCCTGACACACAACATTGAAATTAAGCCAATAAACACCCCTACACTGGCCTTTAAGTAATCTAGTGAAAGGAAGAATAAATCAATGCTACATTCATTGTTGTCTTTTTTAAGAAATTATCACAGCCACCCCAACCCTCAGCAACTACTACCCTGATCAATGTAGGAGCCATCAACATCAGGGCAAGACCCTCCACCAGCAAAAAAGATTACCTCTTGTTTAAGGCTCAGATGATGGTTGGCATTTTTTAGCAATAGAGTATTTTTAATTAAGGCATGTACATTGTTTTTGTTTTTTTTAAGACATATTACTACACTCTTATTAGACTATAATATAGTGTAAACCTAACTTTATATGCACTGGGAAACCAGAAAATTCATTTCATTTGCTTTATTGCAATATTTCCTTTATTGTAGTGGTGTGGAACTGAACCTGCAATGTCTCTGAGGTATGCCTCTATAGACAAAAGTTGGGAGGGGTCTGTAAATTCAAGAGCCCAGAGAATGTTGTTTAGGTCTGAGGATTTTGATACCAAATTATTTATGTAAAGGCAGAGAAAATATAAAAACTGATCAGAGTTCTCACAATCATGAAAGAATCCTAGTGAAGCCTCTTATAAAGCAAATGGCTTAAGGGTGAGGTAAGGAGTTGCATTCTCCTCAAGCTTGGAAAGAGAACCAAATTGGGTAATGATAGAAGTCTTCAGAAAGTTTTAAAAGCTGTCATGAGAGAGATTAGGCTTGTTTTACTTAGACTTAGTCCTTTCTGGCTTCTTCCATACAGGCACTGTGGTGCAGTGGTTAGTGTTGGACTGCAAATCAGAAAAAACTGGATTCAACTTCTGATTTTTATTAGTTATAATGACAATTTGTTTGGACTCTGATGGCTCAAAGCAAGTGCAAATAGTCATTGTTTCTGTTTTGGCAAGAAACCCTGAGGGTCTTACCCTCCCTTTGTTTTGTTTTTTAAACTAGGGAAAAGAGGCCATTTTTTGCCTCATTTCTTATCTATCCTTAATCACTGAGTGGTCATTGGCTCAGACAAGCAGAGACCTGGGAAAGGCCTTAGCTTAGAAAGGACAAGGTCTCCCATTACATCCAGGGCATCTCCAGACATCCTGATCTATATCTTGCCATTGGACTCAGCTGACCCTGGAGGAGAGAGTGAGGCTGGTGACTTTGCATAGCCCTACCTCACTTAAATCCAATTCACCTGCAAGTCAAGACATCACCCCTCTGATGTCATAGTCTTCTTCAAGAACTAAGGACAAACAACAATAGCAATAGGACCATAGACAAGTCATTTAGCTTCTCTGAGACTCAGATTCCTCATATGTAAAATCAGGGATCATATTATTACATGTATTAGTTTGCATATGTATTAGTTTGCTAACAGAGCTTTTGTGAGATGTTAATGAAATTATACAAAGCGCTTTCCAAGTTTTAAAAGGCTAACAAACATTAGCTATTATAATTCTGTGTCCAATCCATCCTTCCCTCCAAAAGGTGACTCAAATTTACCTTTCCAGACTTATTTAATATCTTCTCCTTCATGCTCTTTACCTTCTAAATAAACTGGACAACCAGCGGTTCCCTGAACTCATCAATTCTTTTTCCTGTGCCTTCACACAGTTTATTCCCCATGCCTGGAATACAATCTTTTATCCATGATGTCTCTCAGAATCATTAATCTCTAGAGAAATGCAAATCAAAACAACTCTGAGGTGCCACATCTCAGATTGGCTAAGATGACAAAACAGGAACATGATAAATGTTGGAGAGGATGGTGAAAAATTGGAATACTAATGTATTGCTGGTGGAGTTGTGAACCTATCCAACCATTCTGGAGAGCAATCTGGAACTATGCCCAAAGGGATATAAAAAAGTGCATACCCTTTGACCCAACAATAACACTTCTAGGGCTGCATCTCAAAGAAATTATAGAAGTGGGAAAAGGACCCGTATGTACAAAAATATTTACAGCAGCTCTACTTGTAGTGGCAAAGAATTGGAAATCAAGGGGATGCCCATCAATTGTGGGAATGGCTAAACAAATATATGAAGGTAATGGAATACTATTGTGCTCTAAGAAATGAGGAGCAGACGGACATAACCTGGAGAGACTTATATAAACTGATGCTGAGTGAGAGGAGTAGAAACAGGAGAACACTGTACACAATGACAGACACATCATATCTGTGATGACTAATTTTGATAGACTGGGCTCCTCTCAGCAATGCAAGGTTATAAGACAACTCCAAAAGACTCATGATGGAAAGGGATATCCACATCCAGAGAAAAGAACTATGGAGTTTGAATGCATATTGAAGCAAACTACTTGCTCTCTTTCTTTTTTGTTTTGTTCTGTCCCTTCTTTGTCATTGTGCACCCCATTGGTTATAATCCTTCTTTACAACATGACGAATATTCAACATGAAGGTATCTGTAGAACCTATATTTGATTACATGCCACCTTGGTGGGGAAGGGGGGAGGAAAGGAAGGGGGAGAAAATGTAAAACTTTCGGAATAGTGGAACTGAATGTTGCAAACTAAAAATTTAAATTTAATTTTTTTAAAAGAATCCTTAATCTCATTAATGGCTTCTTGAGGTACCATATTTTCCTTGAAGTCTTCCCCAGTCTCTCAAATTATTAACGCTGACTTCCTCCTCAAGTTAACTTTATATTTACTTGTTTGCATATAAGTCGTTTCTTCCCCAAAAGAATGAAAGCTCCTTGAAGATAGGGACTGTCTCTTAGTGTCTGTATCCCCAACACCTAGCACACATGACTTGCATATGATAGGCACTTAATTAACATTTATCAAATTTAATATGATCTGCTCTGGAAGCTAAACCTGGAAGTGATAAATTGACAGAAGAGAAGCAGGTTTAGGTTTGCTATGTGTTACATGGCACGTATCACTACAAGCTTTAAACTTACAAAGATTGACTTCAGCCCTCTCTGGATCTCCCCCAAAAGATGAAAAATAAAAGCTCTACATATGATACTCTTTTATAGGGGCAACATAAAGTGGTGACTCTGGGGTCCAATGGCCCAAGTCAAACAAATTATTCATAATGTCCAGAATAGAACTTTAATTATTTCAATGAGGTTATCAATGGACATATCCCATGTTCATCCTCCACAAGAAGATACAAAGTTCCAAACAAAGTCTGAACTTTTATCAACATTATCCGGTTGATCAGTGAACTCACTTGAGCAACTCCCTAAAAGAAATAAATAATTTCTAATAATAAGAATAATTTCAAAATGGTACGGGCTACTTTTAGAAGTAGTGGATTGCCCCTCACTAGAGGTCTTCAAAAAGAGACCAGATGATTGATTTTTGGTATTAGAGAGGGTATTCTTAGTCAAGAATGTGTTTCTTAGATGACTGCTCAGGTTTCTTCCAAGTCTATCTATGGTTTTCTGATTCTGAGCCTAAGCTGTGATTACTGACAATGGAAGATTAGTGCTTAAATGTTCCTATTGCTGTTGTTGCCCAACCGTTTCAGTCCTGTCCAATTCTTCATGGCCCCATATTGGAGTTTCCTAGGCAAAGACAGAGGAGCAGTTTGGCATTTTCTTTTCCAGCTCATTTTATAGATGAGAAAACTGAGACAAACAGGGTTAAATGACTTGCCCACACAGCTAGCTAGTAAGTGTCTAAGGCTGAACTCATGAAAATGAATCTTCCTGATTCAAAGCCCAGTAGTCTATCAACTACACCACCTAACTGCCCCTAGAAATGTTCCTAAGGATTTATAGTTCGCAAAATATTTTAATAGTGCAATGGTCTAAATACAGGTCACATATTTTTCCCAAAATCTGACCTAAAACCTGAGGGGCACTGATAATCAGTGTTATTTTTTCAGTATATGCACACATATATGAAAATAAAACAAAAACATGTATTACATATACACATGTGTGTGTACATGTACACACATAAAAGGAAAACACTTATGTGTGTTTCTTTTTATTTTCCATATTTTAAGAGTATACATTGTTTTAGGCTAATGTTTTCTCATACCAATATGTCCCTCCTTAATATTTATTACTGGTTTCTTCCAGCAGAGTCCTCTTTTTATATAAAAAGTATAGTGAAAAAAATTCATTTACTTTTCTTAATTAACCTAACCTATGAGAATTTATATATTTGAATTAATGAAAAACATTAATGCTGTTTTTGTTTTGTTTTGCTTTTAACAAGGAGGCTATAATCAAGTTTCCCCTTTTCACCTCACTTTGAAGGCAAAATACCTGGGGAGGAAGGGGGAACTCTTCAGTAGTTAAATCTGCCAAATCCGATTTAGGAGGAGTATTCACAATGGGGAGCTGGTGGTAGAGTAGACAGAATGCTGGGTTTGGGATTGGGAAGATCATTTAATGAGTTCAAGACACTTTCTAGTTGTGTGACCCTGAGTAAATTGCTTGACCTTACTCTGCCTCAGTTTCCTCATTTGTAAAATGACCTGGAGAAAGAAACATCAAACCACTCTACTATCTTTACCAAGAAAACTCAAAATAGGGTCATTAAGGGTTGGACATGAGTGAAACAACTGAACAACAACAAAAATTCACAATGAGGGAGGTAATTGTCCTAATGTATTCAGATCTAGTTGAACACTCTTTGAATACACTGTTCAGTTCTGGGTAGTACATTTTAGGATGAACATTGACCAGCTAGGGTCAATCCAGAGAAAGGCAACCAGTAGATATGGTACTACCAGAAGGTAGAAGGACTTGAAATCAGGTCATGAGAATTGCTGGAAGGAACTGGGGATGTTTAGTCCAGGAAAAGAGATTTAGGAGGGACATGATATCTGTCTTCAAGTATTTGAAGAGCTGTCATGAAGAAGAATGATAAGCCTCATTCTAGTTGATCCCAGAATGCTTAAAGCTAAGAAAAATAGGTGAAAGATGAAAAGAGATTGCTTTTTACCTAATAAAAGGAAAACCTTTCCTAACAAACAGACCTGCCTAAAAGTGGTGTGTGCTGCCACAGATGACAAGGGATTTCCCCCACATTGCATGGTTTCAAGCAGAACTCAGGGGACTATTTGTCAAGAATGTTGATTGAATATCAGGTATGAGTTGGACTAGATGGCTGCCAAGATTCCTTCTAAGAGTTTGTAATTTGCCCAAATTTACACAGATGGTAAAGAACAGAGTTAAAAGTTGAGGCCACATAATCAGACTTTTCAGACCTCATTCAGTAGACTTTTCCCATCACAAGATTGCCTCTCTTAAAAATAAAAATAAAAAAATATTTAAAATAAAACCAAACCTACCAGTCTGAATGTAATACTATACTTCCTAGGACTTTTTCCCCATTAGTCCTAAAACAAACAAACAAACAAAAAGCAAATATGACTAGCTATCCTTAGGTGATAAAAATTACCAATTAATTACTAATTAATATAAATTATTTATTAATGTATAATTAATTTAAAAAATTAATGATTAATTGAGTGAATTTCCTTTCCTCTCCTTTTTGTTTTATTTAATTTTTTTTTAACATGGAGATTCAGAGAGTATTAAAAATAAGGAAGTTGTGAGAACCACATTGGTGCAATAAGTGATATAAGCTTAAGCTACAGAATCCTACAAAGTTAGCCAGTAAATTATTTGTTTTCTTTTGATCATTTCAAAATTAATATTGCTCCAGTGAAGAGAATCCAGCTTCTTTTTGTGACATCTCACATAAGGAAGTTATGTAGTCAGTTATACCTGAGGCTCTATTACAAAAACTCTTTTACTTTTTTTTTCTAGACCTTAAATGTGATTTCATTAATACGAGCAATTTATAATCTTAGAGAATTGCTTGGGGGCAATGAGAGGTAGAAAGAGATTGTGAATATGAATCAATAATGACGTTGCTCAATTTTATAGCAAAATAACCATTATCACATGTCAGATTCAAAGTGACTATTCATTCCAGCCTTCAGACTAACTAAACATTAAGCAAAGAACAGGCTTTGTTTGACCTGACAGAAAACAGTTGAGTGTTTATGCAATCTCATAGTCATCTCCACTCTGATGTTTCCCAACTCCCTTAATACTTATGCAGGACCTATCTGATTTATCGTACAGCCCAGGGTATGAGGGAGGGATGTGCTGGAGTCAGCTCCTACTGCTTCAAGAAAGTTGTTTGTTAAATTTTCAGGGAGAATATTTATACCTCAGAAATTGGCAGCACTATACAGGGACTGATTATCCCTGAACTATTTCCCAGTTTTATTGATTATCTAGACTTTTTGTTGTTGTCTTACTCTTTCTGACCCCATTTGTAGTTTTCTTGTCAAAGACACTGGAGTAGTTTGCCATTTCCTTCTCCATATCTAAACTTATAAAAAATTAATAATGCATATTAAATTTTAAAATGCGTGGCACATAATTTTCCCTCTACCAGAGACCTAGTTGTTAAACATTTATCAGCATACCACTAGTTTAGGGATCATCCATGGAGATTATGGTAGGATAACCTAGGGATTATTAGGGATCCAAGCAACCCTTCCTTCTGGTGGGTTTCAATTTCCCTCAGGATCTACCATGTCCACATGACACATACTAGCACTGAAGGTCTGGGCTGTTATATCATGACCCAATTGCTGGGACCAAATTTCTTATTTTTCTAGTTTTTACTTGTGACCAAAATTACCTTCTTGATGTTCCTCACATAAAACACTCATTCCCCATCTTTATGCCCTGCCTGGAATCAGTTCATAGCTTACCTCCACTGTTTTTAAGCCCTGGGTTCCTTATAGGCTCAGGTCAACATTACTATTTTTCTGGCCTACCAGCTCCTAGTGCCTTCCCTTCCAAGGTTACCTTGGATCTTTCTCATATGTGTCTTATATATACTTTTTTTGTGCCTATCCTCCCCCTTGCTAGAATGTAAACTTCTTGAGAGCAAGGACTGTGTCACTCTTGTCTGGCATTTAGCACTAGACAGTAGAGGCTGGCACATTGGTAAGTAGGTACAAGACAAATGCTTGGTGATTATTTATGATCGGTTTATTGAGCCATAACTGGCAACAACTGGAAAACAAGACCTTTCTTTTAAAACTCCTAAAATGAAGACTACCCACAAGAGACAGAGTATATAATCCACTGTCTTTTTACCTCTTTTGATCCTGATAAAACCTGAATAATGGCCAATGATCCAAGTGTCAAAACACAAAGACAATTAGGCTGCATTCTGATGTCACAAATACCTGCATGGTAGTCTGCCCAATTGACCACATCCAGTCTTGGGTGGGTATTCCCATAGTTAAGGAGCTACTCAGTTCTTCTATCAAAGGAGGATTTAGACATTGATCCCTTTGAATTACAAAGGCAATTTAGGTATCATATGCTAGTCTTCCAGAATATATTGATTCCTCTAGGGACCATGTGCACCGAATCACAAAGGGAGATTAAGAAGGGAATTTCTAATTAACTAGAGGCCTGTATTATAATAGGACAAAGAAATGACTTGTCAGCTTCAATGATATTCTTGGCATCAGCAAAAGTTCTGCTAAGAAAATGTTTAATCTATCTTTGAGTAAGTTTAAAAACATCTTTCATAACAGTAGATAAAATAGTAACAACTAAATGTTTCTTCACTGGTCATTTCGAAATGCTTTGTTGAGAAATGTTATATTAAAAGAGGGTCAAATGGTAGAAGGTATAGTACAGACCATGATTTTAAGTTTCACTTTGAGAACTATGTTCCAAGGTTCAAAGACGAATGACATGATCAAAGTGATATTTGAAGAGACCTTAGCTCTGTCACAAATGAACTGTGTGATCATGGTCAAATTACTTTCCCTTTCTAGGTATAAGCTACAAAATAAGGCCATTGGACTAAATAATTTCTAAAGTTCCTTTCAGCTTGAATATCTTTTGGTGCTAAGGTAATCCCTGCTAGTGTACAACAGATCTGGAATTGAGAAGCAAGAGAGAAAAATAGATTGTCAAGAATAAAAAACCTACAAACTCAGTGTAGCAGCAAGCCCCCTAGCATACCCAGGATGGCTGCTAGCACAGGTTCTTAGATCTGCTTTTCCAAAGGAAACCAACTCAAAATGGGTTAATAATCTTACTTTAATCAAACATATATCATTTGCCCAGTTCAGGGGAAAAAGTCAGCACCCTGAACTTAGAGAATACAAACAGAAGTTACAAGCAGACAAAAATATACAGACAGAAACAGACCAGCAGACTTCCAGTCATCTGACCATTACATCCATGCCTAGTTAGTTACCAGAGAGGGAAGCACCAACATCTGGGTTTTCAAAGCCAGGGGGTTCAACAGCTTCCCAGAGTCTCATCTGGCCAAATCACACAACTCTTCCCAAAGTGAGCCCCAAAGCAAAACCTCACATCAGGGTATACATAGCCTTCTCCTGGGTCAGAGAATGTCACAACTCTCTTGACCCACTGCCCAATCACAAAATAACAAGGTGTGGGGATTCCTGAAAAACAAGCCTCCTGCCACAGGCTCCGTGCAACCACATTCAGCCTATTAAGGGGGCAGAGTAAATTTTCAAATCAGGGAAGGTTCTCAAATTCACCTAGGCCTATCAAGGGGCCTAGGGGCAGGGAAGATCTTCAGATTCCCATTACTATTACACTCATAAATGGCAGAATTACATTAATTGAAGTAGTAATGGGAAATGGAAGAGAACAAGCATTTACATGGTATCTACTATGTGCCAGGTACTGGGCTAAGTGCTTTATAAATATTATCTTGTTGATCCTCACAACAATCCTGTGAAGTAGATACTGTTATTATACACATGTTATATAAATATTAAGTTATATTATATATATATATATATATATGTATATATAAAATAACCATTTTACAGATGCCCAGAGCCATAGAGATAGCATTTGAGGAGAGATTTAAATTTAAATCTTATAGTGTCTGAAAATAATAGTTAAAATAGCTGAAATAAAAATTCAGGAAATCCTTCAAGTTTCTAGATAGCATATATGAATTTAATGGGGAAAAGATTTTTTAATCCAAGTTACCTAGAGCTGCACACTTCACACGATCAAAGATCAACCAGTTAGCTGGGCTTAAACTTTGTCCTTCTTTCTCCATATCCTCTACATCATCCTCCATGAAATTCAGATGGCAAAACTCATCCAAAATCTAATCTGGTATCATCATCTGCTTACAGGATATTTCCTTTGGAAATCACACTACTACCTCAAATTCAAATTATCTGAAACCAGATTTATCATTTCCCATGACCTATACCTACACTTCTGTCCACAATACCATGACTTTTTAGGAATTATTTTTATTAAGATGGTGAAGTAGAAATAGCACTTCTACCTCTTCTAATACATGTAAAAAATGACTTCAAACAAACTTTAGAGCTACAAAACCTACAAAGTGACAGAGAGAAACAAATCTCCCACTGAAAGAAGCCCAGCAGGCCAGCAGGAAGGGTCCATCTCAGTGTGCTGGGAATGGAGCACAGTCTTGCCTGAGCCACAGTTTTAGCCCCAGGGTGGCCCTGACCAGCCGCTGCTGGAGCACCTTCATGAGAGTAAATCAACAGCAGGTGTAGTGGTTTCCGGATTTCTCAATCCATAAATGTCAAAGACAAAGTAAAAGGACAGTGTGGAACACTGTTGGTCCAGGAGGAGATAGAAGAGCATGGTCCAGGTGCTCCCCCTGGAGTGAGAAGTGGAGGAGGCGCGGTGACTGCAGCCACTGCCCTGTGGCTGCTTCAGAGCGCCTGGCCTGCAGATTGTCAGGGGGCCAAGCAACCATTCAAAGGGTAATCACTCTTGCTTTTTGACTTGCTTGGATCTGGATCACGGTCTTGGGTTGTGGTCCTGGGGTGTGTGACCAGTGAACCAGAGCAGGTGGTAGCAGTAGAGAGGGCACACATCTAATAGCTCCAGCAGCTGCAAAAGCCCTTTGCAGGGCTTTTGAGCCTTTTGAGACATAGCTCTCTCCATTCTAGAAGCAGAGTTCTACCTTGGCAAAGAACTCAAAAGTCAAGTAATTGGCTGCCAATATAAGCAAGTAGAGGAAGCACAAACAGATGACAGGAGGAAGACAGTGAAGTCAGAACTCCTGCATCAAAAGCTTCCAAGAAAAATATGAATTGGTTACAGGCCATGGAGGAGCTCAAGAAGGATTCTGAAAATCAAGTAAGGGAAGTGGGGAAAAATTGGAAGAGAAATGAGAATGATGCAAGTAAATCATAAGACAGAAGCAGGAAAACTCCATGAGCTCCCCCCATAACCACCTCAAACACCTATAAAATATGACTCTAAACAAATTTTAGAGCTACAGACACCACAAAGTGACAGAGAGAAACAAATCGCTTGCTGAAGGCAGCCCGGCAGGCCGGCAGGAAGGGTCCATTGCAGCATGCTGGGAGCTCAGCCCAGGCCCACATGAGCCTGTGGTTTTAGCCCTAGGGAACCCTGACCAGCAGCAGCTAGAATGGACTTCTGGAGAGTATATTACCAGCGGCTGTGGCAGTTTCCAGAAATTTCAACACATAAATGCCAAAGACAAAGTAAAAGTTCAATGGAACTCTGTTGGAACTGTGGGGGGGACAGAGGCGAGAAGCAGTGGAGGTGCTGCAGCCATGCAGCCGCCTCCACATGGCTGCTTTAGAGCTCCTGGTCTGTGGATTGTAGGGGTGCTGAGGAACCATTCAGAGGGGTAATTGCTCTTACTTTAACCTGCCTGGATCTGGATCACGGTCTTGGGTGGTGGTCCTGAGGTGTATGACCAGTGAGCCAAAGTTGGTGGGGGCTGTAGAGATGGCGCCCTCCTAATAGCGCCAGCAGCTGCAAAACTCCTAGTGATTTGGGACAAAGCACTCCCCTCTGGATGCAAAAAACCAGAGTATTACTGTGGCAAAGAGCTTAAAAGTCAAGTAACTGAATGGCAACACAAGCAATCAAAAGAAGCAAAGCAAGAACAGCAATGCAACTTTAGACTCCTTTTTTGGGGACAAAAAGGATCAAAGCATGGAAAGGGAGGAAGACAACACAGAGAGAACTCCTGCATCAAAAGCCTCCAAGAAAAATGTGAATTGGTTACAGGCCATGGAAGAGCTCAAGAAGGATTTTGAAAATCAAGTAAGAGAAGTGGAGGAAAAATTGGGAAGAGAAATGAGAATGATACAAAAAAATCATAAAAAGAGAGTCAACAACCTGATTGAAGAAAGTAACACCTTAAAAAAGAGACTAACTCAAATGGCAAAAGAGGCCCAAAAAGCCAATAAGGAGAAGAATGCCTTAAAAAGTCAAATTTGCCAGGTGGAAAAAGAATCTCAAAAGTTCACTGAAGAGAATAATTCCTTCAGAATTAGTTTGGAGCAAATGGAAGCAAATGACTTTATGAGAAATCAAGATATTATTAAGCAGATACAAACAATTGAAAAAATAGAAGGCAATGTGAAATATCTCATTGGAAAAACCACTGACTTGGAAAATAGATCTAGAAGAGACAATTTAAAAATTACTGGACTACCTGGAAGCCATGATCAAAAAAAGAGCCTAGACACCATCTTTCAAGAAATTCTCAAGCAAAATTGCCCTCATTTTCTGGACAGTAAAATAGAAACGGAAAGAATTCACCAATCACCTCTTGAAAAAGATCCCCGAAAGAAAACTCTTAGCAATATTATAGTCAAATTCCATAGTTCCCAAGTACTGCAAGCCATCAGGAAGATACAATTTGAGTATTGTGGAAACACAATCAGGATAACACAAGATCTAGCAGCTTCTACATTAAGTGATCGAAGGGCTTGGAATATGATATTATGGAGATCAAAGGAGCTAGGACTAAAACCAAGAATTACCTACTCAGCAAAACTGAGTATAATGCTACAGGGAAAAATTTGGTCATTCAAGGAGTTATTTTTTTTTTCAACTTAATGGTATTTTTTTTTCAAATATATGCAAAGATAGTTTTCAACATTCACTTTTGCAAAATTTTGAGTTTCAAATTTTTTTCTCCCTCCTTCCCCAAGATGGCAAGCAATCTGATATATAATCTACACATGCACAATCATATTAAACATATTTCCACATTAGTCATGCTATGAAAGAAGAATCAGATCAAAAGGAAAAAACCATGAGAAGGAAAAAAAGAAAACTATGCTTTGGTCTGCATTCAGACTCCATAGTTCTTTCTTGTGATGTGGATAGCATTTTCCATCAGGAGTCTTTTGGAATTACTTAGATTATTGTATTGTCGAGAACAGTTAAATCTGACAAAGTTGGTCAGTGCACCACATTGCTGTTACTGTGTACCATTTTTTCCTGATTTTGCTCACTTCACTCAGCATAACTTCATGTAAGTCTTTCCAAGTTTTTCTAAAAGTCTGTCTGCTCATAATTTCTTGTAGAACTATAGTATTCTATTATACTCATATACCACAACTTGTTAGCCATTCTCCAATTAATGGACATTTTCTCAATTACTAATTTCTCGATTTCTAATTCTTTGCCACCACAAAAAGAGCTGCTATAAATATTTTTGTATAAGTGGGTCCTTTCCCCTTTTTTTGGATCTCTTTGGGATACAGACCTAGTTGTGGTATTGTTTGGTCAAAGGGGATGCACAGTTTGGTTGCCCTTTGAGCCTAGTTCCTAATTGATCTCCAGAATGCTAGGACCAATTCATAACTCCACCAACAATGCATTAGTGTTCCAATTTTCCCATGTCTTCTCCACCATTTATCATTTTCCATTTCTGTCATATTAGCCAATGATAGGTATGAGGTGGTACCTCAGAGTTGTTTTAATTTGCATTTCTCTAATCAGTAATGATTTAGATGTTTTTTTGTGACTATAAATAGCTTTAATTTCTTCATCTGAAAACTTCCTATTCATATCCTTTGACAATTTTTCAATTGAGGAATGACTTGTATTCTTATAAATTTGACTCAGTTCTCTCTATATTTTGGAAATGAGACCTTTATCAGAGACACTGGCTATAAAAATTGTTTCCTAGCTTTCTGCTTTCCTTCTAATCTTGGTTGCATTGGTTTTGTTTGTGTAAGAACATTTTAATTTAATGTAATCAAAATTATCCATTTTTCATTTCAAAATGTTCTCTATCTCTTGTTTGTTTATAAATTCTTTCCTTCTCCATAGATCTAGGTAAACATTTCCTTGCTCTCCTAATTTGCTTATGGTATCACTTTTTACATCTAAATCATGCACCTATTTTGACCTTATCTTGGTATAGGGTGTAAGATGTTGGTCTATGCCTAGTTTCTGCCATACTGTTTTCCAGGTTTCCTAGCAGTTTGTCAAACAGTGACTTCTTACCCCCCAAAACTAGAGCCTGTAGGCTTATCGAGCAGTAGATTTTACTGCAGTGATTGACTACTGTGTCTTGTGTACCTAACCAATTCCACTGATCCACCACATTATTTCTTACCTAGTACCAAATAGTTCTAATGATTCCTGCTTTATAATACAGCTTTAAATCTGGGATAGCTAGGCCACCCTAGGACACCCTTGAATTTCTTTTCATTAATTGCCTTGATATTCTGAACCTTTTGTTCTTCCAGATGAATTTTGTTATTATTTTTTCTAGCTTTATAAAATAAGTTTTGGTAGTTTGATTGGCATGGCACCAAATAAGTAAATTAATTCAGATACAATTGTCATTTTTATTATATCAGCTTCATCTTACCCATGAGCAACTGATATTTTCCCAATTATTTAGATCTCACTTTATTTGTGTGAAAAGTGTTTTGTAATTGTGTTCATACAGTTGCTGCGTTTGTCTTATAGGTAGATTCCCAAATATTTTATATTGTCTACAGTTATTTTAAATGGAATTTCTCTTTCTATCTCTTGATGCTGGATTTTCTTAGTAATATACAGAAATGCAGTTCATTTTATATCCTGCAACTTTGTTAAAGTTGTTAATTATTTCAAGTAGTTTTTTAGTTGATTCTCTAGGATTTCCTAAGTAAATCATTATATCATCTGCAAAGGGTGATAGTTTTGTCTTCTCGTTGCCCATTCTAATTCCTCCAATTTCTTTTTCTTCTCCTATTGTTAAAGCTAACATTTGTAGTATGATATTGAACAACACTGGTAATAATGGAAATCCTTGTTTCACTCCTGACCTTATTGAAAATCCTTCTAGCTTATCCCCATATAATGCTTGCTAATGATTTTAGATAGACATTACTTAGCATTTTAAGGAAAACTTCATTTATTCCTATGCTCTCTAGTGTTTTTAATAGGAACGGATGCTGCATTTTGTGAAAAACTTTTTCTCTAGCTATTGCGATAATCATATGGTTTCTGTTAGTTTTCTTATTGATATGGTCAATTATGCTGATAATTTTCCTAATCTTGAGCCAGCCCTGCCTTCTTGGTATAAATTCCACCTGGTCATAATGTAGATATGCTACATTGTGATATGTACTATTGTAGATATACTACATTGTGATAAATTGCTATAGTCTCTTTGCCAATATTTTATTTAAAATTTTTGCATAAATATTCATTACAGAAGTTGGTCTATAATTTTCTTTCTTTGTTTTGGCTCTTCCTGGTTTAGCACCATATTTGTGCCATAAAAAAAGAATTTGGTAGGACTCCTTTTTCACCTATTTTTCCAAATAGTTTATATAGTATTAGAATTAATTATTCTTTAAAGGTTTTGTAGAATTCACTTGTAAATCCATCTGTCCCTAGATATTTTTCCTTAGGGAGTTCATTGATGACTTGTTCAATTTCTTTTTCTGAAATGGGGTTAAGTATTTTTTTTCTCTTTTGTTAATCTAGGCAACTTATATTTTTGTAAATGTCCATCCATTTCACTTAGATTGTCAGAATTACTGGAATACAGTTGGGCAAAATACCTCCTGATTATTATTTTAATTTCCTCCTGACTGGTGGTGAATTTACCCTTTTCATGGTAATTTGATTTTCTTCTTTCTTTTTTTAAATTAAATCGACCAAAGGTTTATCCATTTTATTGTTGTTGTTTTTTCATAAAACCAACTCTTAGTTTAATTTGTTAGTTTAATAGGTTTCTTAATTTCAATTTTATTAATCTCTCCTTTGGTTTTCAGAATTTCTAATTTGTTATTTAATTGGGGATTTTTAGTTTGTTCCTTTTCAAGTTTTTTTAGTTGCATGCCTAATTCATTGATTTCCTCTTTCTCTATTTTATTCATGTAGGTAGTTAGAGATATAAAATTTTCCCTAAGAACTGTTTTGGCTGTACTCCATAAGTTTTGGTGTATTGTCTCATTATTGTCTCATCGTTGTCTTGGATGAAGTTATTGATTATTTCTATGGTCTGTTATTTGAGTCACTCATTCTAAAGAGGATTAGGTTATTTAGTTTCCAATTTATTTTTAGTCTATCTTTCCCTGGCCTTTTATTACATGTAATTTTTATTGCATTATCATCTGAAAAGGATGCATTTAATATTTCTGCCTTTCTGTGCTGCATTATGAAATTTTTATGCACTAATATATGGTCAGTTTTTGTATATATACCATGTGCTGCTGAGAAAAGGTATATTCCTTTCTATACCCACTCCATTTTCTCCAGAGGTCTATCATATCCTCCTTTTCTAAAATTCTATTAATCTCCTTAGCTTCTTTCTTTTTCATTTTGTGGTTAATATATCTAGTTCTGAGAGGAGATTGAGGTCCCCCACTCATATACAGTACCACTATTTTATCTAAATCTTCTGTTATCATGCCTTTGTAGAAGCTATCCCTGTTCCTGGAAGGCATTCCCTCATCTTCACTTCTTAGAATTCCTACTTTCCTTCAAAGTTTGGCTCAGCTACTACCTTCTACAGGAAGTGATCATTTTTCTATTATATTAATAGTCATACATTGAACCGAAGGATATTGTTGAGGGATGAGATAAGAAAGGCCAAATCCTGGGGGATATATGCTTTTCCATCCTGGGTGGGAGACCCTACCCAACTAAAGAATCTTACAAAGAATTTAATCTAAGGTTAATTCCAGACCATTGTGTTCTACTCAGACTTGAGGGTAGAAGGGTAAGATCATATGTCTAAACTGCCCAAGGCTTACGGTAGCCCCTTATGGGTCTGCCTCTCATTATAATATTCCTTCTTATTAATTGTTAACAAATCAGAGCTGATTGCCACTCTCAGGAATTCCCATTCTTCCAAGGGCATATAAGCACTGAGTGGGTTCCACAAAGGGGTTTTGACATTTGCCACTTACCTTTTTTATTCATTATTGCTAGCATGGTTAATAAAATGATTAATTACCCAGAAACTATGTCTCTCAAACTTTTTATATGTCACACAAGTGTTTCTGGGAAGTATAAGGAATCTGTGTCCAATTAATTTCCCTCTTCCAACCAGAAAGGGGCAGAATTGCAATTCTCACAGAGTATGCCTACTGGGCTAGCTCAGAAGCAGGACTTTTTCTTTTAGTATCTTCTTTTCTCTTCCTTTCTCCTCTTTCTCCATCCAGAGAAGCCTCTTCCATTCCTGCTGCTTCTAATGACTTCCACCTACAGTGAGTCAACACTGAAAGTTGGGTTCTTTTAGTCTTAGGAACTGAAATATGCCAACTTCCTATGTAAAGTTCTACTTTTGAGAGTTTCTGGTATAAAAATAACAGAATAAATGACTAATAAAATAAGCTGTCAATGAAAGAGAAAGACTGTAACAATGACCAGGGCTTGGGACTCCAACCTCATTTCTTTCTATGGGGATAAAACTACAACAGTCCCACTGTATACTCATACCTTGACAAAAGAGACACAAGAAAATACAGTTGTCTGGATCCACTACAGATATTTACAAGAAATAAAAACAGGTCAGTGAAAATAAACACATATAAAGATAAATAAATCAAAGAATGAATAAATAAGTAAACAGGTAAATGAATGAAATAAAACTAGGTCAATAAAAAACCAAAGAAATAAATGGGTAAATAAATGAATGAATGAGTGAATAATAGTAATAGAGTCAGAGAATAAGCTCTTTGGCATCTGGTCCAAAGGAGGAAAGGGGAGGGAAGATCAAACACATCTCAGTCTTTCTACCTTACCTGCAAGGCATCTGCTTATACGAGAACTCTAACCTTAAAGGTAAGTGTAATTTCTATATTTCTCTAATCAACCCTCTCTAATCTCCTTATACGCCTGGGAGCAGAAATCACATCTAAGTCACTGTCCTTAGCAACACTCCTGTTAAAACTGCTTCAAGTTCCTTTTCAGCCTCCTATGAAAGCGCCAAGGCTGATGGAAAAGGATACACAATGTGCCCTGTTCAGTGGGGGCCAGTACTCTCCCAGAGACAAAAGCACCGTCTTCTCTATTCCTTTTCCTCTTTCTCTCCTTTTGCAGATTCAATTCAAACTATCCCTCTTCCTCTCTCCCCTCTCCCCCCTCCGAGTTTACCTTGTCAATAATTGCTCTGTCTTGTCCTGGACTCAGGAGTTGGGGAGCTACATTTCCTGTTGAGATGTTAACACTTGTATTTATTTTGTAAAAGTTTATATGTGCACGTTTTCTTCCCAAAAAGAAAATCTGCTCTTTGAGGGTAAGCACTATTTTATTTCTGTCCTTATATCTCCAGCATTGAGCACAGTGCCTGGCATGTAGTAGATGCCTAAAAAAATACTGGTTGACTAATTGACTGATATATTTCCTACTTACCAGGTTTAAAATCTAGGTGTGATCTTTGCCTTCTTCCCCTTTGACCTATACATCAATCAGTAAAAAAGTCTTAGGAAATTTTAATTCACAACGTGTCTCAGATTCATTCCTTCTTCTCCATTTACTCTGCCATAGCCCTACTCAAGAACATGGGATTAAGGAATTCTGAGCCAGAAAAGAACTTGAAGAAACACGCCTCTCATTTTACAGATAAATAAACCAATTTCAAGAAAGTCTTGTGACTTGTCCAAACACAGACCTAGGATTCAAACCCAGATTGACTAATTAGAAATAGAGAACTGGTTATAAACATTTTGAATTGTTTTTCAGTTGCATATTTATTTGGAGTTTTCTTGGCAGTACTAGAGTGGTTTGCCATTTCCTTCTCCAGTTCATTTTACAAATGAGGTAACTGAGGCTAACAGGGGTAAATGACCTGCCCAGGGTAACACAGCTAGGAAGTTTCTGAGGCTAGATTTGAATTCATGAGATGAGTCTTCCTGATTCTAAGGCCAGCCACCTCAGTTATAAACATACATTAACATTTATTGTTATATTTCAGTGTAACATCTCCAGGAGCTATGGAAGTAAACAATAATAATCAGCATTTTATAGTGCTTTAAGATTTGCAAAGGACTTTACTTTCATTTTTTCATTTGATCCACAACCCACTGAGATAGGTGCTATCATCTCTGTTTTAAAGATGAAGAAACTAAGGCTAAGAGTTAAAGCTAGGATTCACACCCTAGTCTTTCACGATTTCTAGCCTTTTCACTTTACCATACTGTCTCTCAATAGAGAAGCTTGCCCCTACCCTAACTGCCCCCAAATTACTAACTCATTTATTTGTTTTTTTTTTTAATAATTTGTTGGGTTTTTTTTTCCTGATCTCCTTTGTGGTCAAGTTGTCACTCTTTCCTGCTGCAAGTGTTCCTGCCCATTCTACCTAATCTGCTACAGATTAGAATAACAGTCACTCATTTAAAAATTATGCTGTATATAGTGTGAAATGGAAATTCATGGTTTTATACTGAATCCTCTTCTCATGTTGCACTATGTACATGAAAATATTCTTTGTTTTTGTCATTTTCTATTTAAGTTCAAAATGAATTTTAAAATGTTAAAAAAAAATGAAGAAAAATTATGAATGATGTAGGTCCCTTTATGAGTAAAGTGCATACACTCTTCCAGAGTCACTTTAGTCTAGTGACAAGATAAAAGGCGAGATGACTGACAATCACTCAGGATGCAGTGGATGACCTCGATATCTGACCAAACTCCAAGCACTCCACAGCACCTGTTTCAGCTGCCTTCATGGCCATTGGAACAAATTATTCTAATCCACTCATTCTGCTGGAGGACGTCTTTACATGCTTGGGATAGACCATCTATGGGTCTGAGAACTGTCAGTTACCTTCACCCTGGTTTCATCTGTTTGCTGATACAGCTTTAAAGAAGTGTGGCCATTGCACATGCTATAGCTTCTTGGAGCCACAGGTGAGAATTGGGTAATGACAGGTGGATACCAAAGGTGGAGGAGCAGCCCTGAAAAATACTTTGGCAATATCTCACACTAGATATACTAGTTCTCCTGAACACCCCATAAGCCCTTAGATGTATGATTAGACAGAAGATTCTAGGACACATAGTGTACACATCCCACACTAATGGGATGCATTTTTAGAAGTAAATACAGGCCAAGTGTCACATAGGTTATGTCAACCAATAAGTCAACAGCCATTTTTTAACAACTTACCATGTAACCAGCACAAAAAGGACAAAAACATTTTTTTAGAGTCTCAAAATTTAATTTAAAAAAGACTTCAAGCTGAAGCAGGGGGTGCAGGAAGAAAATTGTTAGTATATATCAAATTATAATCTACCAGTCAGTTGCCAGAGCACTGGTAGAGCCCATCCTGTCTGCTTTGTGCTCAAGTGACAAGTAAACAGACTGAGTCCCTTGAGTCAAATATGTCTCCAGAAAGGTCTCAATAGCGTTTAAGGAAATACCAGCCTAATTTGCAAAAGCAGAGGGTTTAGGATACTGCCGCTACTATATTTACATTTGTACGTAGATATCTGAGACCATGGGTTTTATTCCTTTTTTAGATTTTGTTTCTTGTATATTTCTGGCTATCTCCGATGATGTTTTTCTCCTTTTATGGTAGATACTGCAGATTAGTCCATCCATATATATGATTCATATATATTCTTCCTCTGTTTTCCTTTTTTCGTTTAAAACTCTTTTTGTTAAATTTGTGAGACTCAATGCAAATGCATTTTACTAGTCCTTGTTTACATGGTAAAATTATATCACATCCCTTGTAAGGACTTGCCTGACATATCTATATTTTAGGCTATGGGCCAGGAATTGAAATGCCCATGGTCAGAAAATGTCTTCTTTACAGGCTATTCACCTGAATCTGCCTTTCTCTGATGCAATCCTCTTCTTTAATTGGTAGTAGTGATGAAAACACCACTTAAAATAAAAGGACTGTTCCTAAGGTCTTCAGTTTCCTAAGATTTCATAATTCTTCGTAATGCTTCCTAGTTTCTTTTTGGTAGAATTTGAGAGTTGGAAAGGGCTTCTGAGGTCTTCTAGTCCAAATCATACATGAAAGGAATTCCCATCATAATATACCTGACAAATGGTTGCCTAGATGTGGCTTGGTCATCTCCAAGAAGGATGGACATTTTCCACAAACCTCTGCCACGAGTCAGTCCATTGCACTTTTGGATAGTTATAATTGTCAGGAAGGTTTTTTTGTTTGTTTGTTTTCTTTTGTTTTGTTTTTCCAGAGATTAAGCCTAAATTTTCCTCTTTGTGACAGTTACTTGTTACCATTGGTTCTGTTTTCTGAGGTTAAAGGAAATAAGTCTAATCCTTCCTTCACTTTACAACCCTTCAAATACTTGAAGATAGCTACCATGTCCCTTCTAAGCATAAACATACAATGCTCTTTCAATCAGTACTTTTGTTGAACTTCACTGTTCCTGGCACCAGCTGCCTTCTTTTTCACGTGCTCCAGTTTATCAAGGCCTTTTCTTAAACTGTGGCGCTCAAAACAATAATGAAAATAACACTTATATAGTACTTACTGTATGCCAGATACTATGCTAAGTGCTTTACAATTATTATTTCATTTATCCTCACAAAAACCCTGGGTAGGTAGGTGCTATTATTATCCCCATTTTACAGATGAGGAAACTGAGGCAAACAATAGTTAAGTTACTTGCCCAGGGTCACACAACTAGTAAGTGAATTGAACACAATACTGCTGATGAACTCTAACAAGGGGGAGAGTATAGATGCTATCACTCTGTTAATACAGTCCCAGACAACATTAGATTTTGGGGCTTCCATCTCATGCTGCTGACTTATATTGAGTACACTAACACCTCCAATTTTTCCACATCCTCTCCAACATTTCTCATTTTCCTTTTCTGTTATATTAGCCAATTCGACAGGTATGAAATGGTATCTCAAAGCTGTTTTAATTTGCATTTCTCTAATCAATAGTGATTTAAAGTATGGTTTCATATGACTAGATAGCTTTTGTTTCTTCTGAAAACTGCCTGTTCATATCCTTTGATCATTTATCAATTGGGGAATGATTAATATTCTTATAAATTTGACTCCACTTTCTATATATATGAGAAATGAGACCTTTATCAGAGAAAATGAACAACTTCTTAATCTGTTGGAGAGGATTATGCAGCTTTGACCATTAGATAAGGGCAAAGAAATCACATGAAATATTTTGTCACTGGATAAGAGAATCAGTTACCTGTCTTCAGGTCTATGTACAAAAAAAGCAAGTCACTTCAAGAGTTTACCAGTCCAGTGGTAGAGGACTAGAGTTCAAAGGTTCATTAGATGGAAGCTGAAGAGGTAGATCTTTGTGCCATTCTGTTCTCAGCACCAGGCCCATACTCAAATACTTTCTAACCTGCTGTGACCTACCATATCTTACACTTAGCTTGTAGAGACTTTAAGAATTCAAGTTTACCTCCAGGCCACAACAACAAATTTGAGAAAGACTGGCAAAGTCTGGAAAAATTAAAGGATAAAAATTTTTATCTCTTTTGAAGTAAACAGTGGTATAAAATGATACTAAAGAAATATGAGCAGAACAAGAGAAGAGAGGTTCTAATTTTTAACTCAGAATATTGGTTTAAGATCAGTAGTTTTCCATAGAAATATCACAGCGTTTCAGAAAAAAGGATTAAGGACCAACAACATGCTGTAATAGAAGAGAGATATTTGGCCCCATAGGTGAAAGATTTCTAATTTATATCTATTAGGTATGATCTTCTGATTTACTTAGTTTTACCATTTCTTTTGGTGTTCTAGATGCATACCATGAAAGAAAACAGCATATAAGGAATAGCTAAATACTGTAACATCTTTTCATGCACAGCCGACAGAAAATAAAGAATTTTTATGAGAGGAACCATTTATAAAATGTAACCATTTCTCCATCCAATGAAATTTTTTCAAAGTGTTCCAAACTTCACATTAAAACAAATTATAACTCATCAGAGCTTTCAGGGTACACTTTAATAAATCGGTTAATCAACAAGCATTTATTAAGCATCTATGACATACCAGGCCCTATGCTAAGCACTGGAAACAGGAAGAGACTAGAAGAGAGTCTCTGTCCTCAAAGAGTTTACAATCTTTTAACCTTAGTCATTTTGTTTTTCTCATATAGAGTTATAACAAGCACTGGAAAAATGGAAATTCTACCAGGGCACTAAAAATTAATGGGAACCTTTTAATTTAGTCATTTTGTTTTTCTCTTATAGAGTTATAACAAGCACCGGAAAAATGGGAATTCTAGCAGGGCACTAAAAATTAATGGGAAGGGAGACACATTTCATTATAAGAAATCCATCTCAGTCCTACATTGACCTGCTGTGCCATACACTGAAAATGGCTTCAGGGTTAACACACCCAAGGTCCTAGTGCCCTGTTCCTCTCATCCACTGAGTCCCTAACTCCCACAAGGACTAGGGTTAAGTCAGTATCTTTCCTAGGATGATGGTAGCTCCAATTCAACTTTCTTCTTTGCCACTGCCACCACCAAAAACCTTATATGCCAAGTAAAAAAATTCCTAGTTGTGGCTCTGCTTTATTATATACAAGGACCTCAAACTAAAAAATCATCCATGAGAAAATAATTCATCTGATTCTATCCCATGATTCTGGACTAGAAGCATGAAAGGTTAAGAACTTCATATATATATATTATCTCATATGAGCTTCACAACAATACTATGAAGCGGGTACCATGGGTATGATTATAATTCCCATTCTGTAGGCAAGGAAATGGAAATTCAAAGAGGTTAAGTAAATCGTATGTGGTCACACAACCAACAAGTATCAAAGGCAAGATTCATGCCTAGGTCTCTCATAATTCCAAGTTTAATTATCTTGATAATCTACAAGGAGGAAGGAAGGAAGAGTAAAAGAAATATAGGTGAGAAGGGAAGGGAAAAAAGGAGAGGAAGGGAGAGAAGACAGATTTGAACTCAGGTCCTTCTGACTCCAGCACCAATGCTCTATTCACTGTGCCACCTAGCTACCTCTAAAGAATCTGAATTTAATGATAGCTCCTCTGCTCTCTATCTAACCAACTTTTCAAACAAGTTTTTATTAAGTGAGACAGACTGGATTACATGTATCAGGAGCCCCAGGTCTATGATATCAGTAGTAGTATTAGTTTTAGCAGCAGTAGTAGTTACTAGTAGTAACAGCTGTAGTAGTACTAGTAGTGATGCTAACAGTAAGACATGTATACACCACTTTAAACTTTATAAAATGCTTTGTATATGTTCACTCATTTGAATCTCACCACAACCTTATGAGGTAGCCAGTCACCACAGGAATTATATTCCCCAATTTAGAGATGAGGAAACAGGCCTGCTCCCAGTCATATACAAACATCCAGCAAGTATCAGAGGCAGGATTTGAATCTGAGTCTTCATCATGTGGGGGCAGCTAGATGGAGCTGTGAATAGAGTGCCAGGTCTAGAGTCTAGAAGGTCAGGATCTGACCTTTCTCTGAACTCAGACACTTACTAGCTGGGCAAGTCACTTAACCCTGTTTGCCTCAGTTTCCTTATCTGTAAAACAAGCTGGAGAAGGAAATGGCAAACCGCTCCAGTATTTTTGCCAAGAAAATCCCAAATGGGCTCACGAAGTGTCAGACATGACTGAAAGGACTGAGCAACAAAACAAGTCCCACATGTAACCTAGGGCAAACTTCTCTATGGGTTTCCTCTTCTATAAAAGAAGACTGGTGGGTTAGAGTTCCAACTTTCCTTCCAGCCTTAATGCTTGAGTTTATGCATAAGCTTATAATTCCATTGAATTTACCCACACAGTTGATATTAACATTCTGTCTTCCCGGTTCTACTGATCTCCAACAAGATGAGAAATAGCTAAAATAAAGAATATCAAATACAGATCTCTAGCATGAAAAATCACAATATTCTTTGCTTATGTGGCCCCAACTTCTGACGCTGAAATCTTTAAAAACGGAACTGCCATTCTCTTCCACTTCTAGAACTAGGAAAATGGAAAGGAAGGAGGGCTGGGGTAAGGGGGGGGGAGTCCCATGACGTAAATAAATAATGGCATTAGCAGCTCTGGGGCATTAGAAATGAGTAGGCTGAAGATATAAAGTATCTGCAGCTGGAAACAGGTCAGATAAGTAGGCGAAGGTTCTTTCTCATTTTAGTCTCACTTTAAAAATCTTTTATATGTCCAAAAATTATGCCTTCTAGCTAAAAAATTAATTTTATTATAATACAACATGCTTTAGAATAAAGTTACATTACCAGAAATTGATTTATATTCTCATCTACTGAAAACCAACATGATTATGTGGCCAAAGTGTTAGTTATTTGATGTACCAAATTAGTATTGGGATTCAATTAACTGAGGTAATTGGACTAGATAATCTAAGGCTTCTTTCATCTCTAAAATTCAATAAAAACTTATAAGACATTTTCTGTAGGAATATATATTTCATAGGATTAGCCATCATCATTATAATCACTCACATTAGTACAGTACTTTTAAGATTTTGTTGTTATTCAGTGATTCCAGTTGTGTCCAATTCTTCATGAGCCCATATGGTTTTTTGGTTTGTTTGGGGGTTTTTTGGCAAAGATACAGGAGTGGTTTGCCATTTCCTTCTCCAGCTCATTTTAACCCCAGAGAAAGAATTGATAAATAGAAGTATACATAGTATTGTTTTATATGTGTGTATATATACACACACATATACATACATGTATGTGGAGATGTAAGTACATACATACAGATGTGTGTGTGTGTGTGTGTGTGTGTGTGAAATTGTGCTCTTTTTTGGTGCAGGGTGGGGAGAGAGAGGGAAACAGTATAGAAATGAGAATTAACCAATGATTAATTTTTAAAAAAGAATATTAAGTTCTCAGTATATTATAAGGAACTTAAAGCTTCCTAGGATCATAGATTTAGAGATAAAAGTTACCTTTTATCAAAGTTAGATAACTTTGTTTATTATTATTTATTTTATTATATGTTTATTATTAGTCTAATTCCCATATTTTACAGATGATGAAAGTGAGCCCCAGAAGAGTCCAGGGATTTGCCCAAGGTCACATAACTAGTATGTGACACAGCCAATGTTCAAAGCTAGGTCCTCTGATTTCAAATCCAACGCTTTCTTTGGTGCACCATGCTATAGTCTTCAACTTTTTGATGTTTGTCCTTAGTTCTAGAAGAGGACCAAGACATCAGGGAGGTGATGCCATGACATGTAAGTGAATCAGATGTGAGTTAGGAAGGGTTGTGCAAAGTCACAAGCCTCACTTTCTCCTCTGGAACCATCTGGGCCCAGTGGCCAGATATCAATGAGGGTGGGAGTGGGGGGTGGGAAGCTGTAACAGTTGAGGACATCAGGAAAGGCTTGATGTAGAAAGTGGTGCTTAAGCTGAGTCTTGAAGGAAACTAGGAATTCTAAGAGGTAGAGGGGAGGATGAAGTATATTCCAGGAATGTCAACTTGGAATTATACCCCAGGGCTTAGCTGAATGGCCAGTGAAAAAGGGCAAACTCATCTGACTACATTTAGCTTGACCCAAACCATTCTTCATGTTCATCCACCCCCAGATATCTGGGGATGTGATATCATCAACTCTACCTTTGTAGGACTCCTTGCAATAGGAACTTGTTACGGGAACCTGAAAATCTTCCCTGCCCCTAGGCCCTTTGTTAAAGTGGCTACATGACTCTGAGAACCTTCCCTGATTTGCAAGTATACTCTGCCCCCTAATAGGCTGAATGTGGTCACATGAAGCCTGTGGTTGGAGGCTTGTTTTTCGGGAATGCCCTGCCTTGTAGCTTTGTGATTAGGCAGTGGGTCAAGAGGGCTGTGACATTCTCTGAGCCAGAAGGCTATATATATGCCCTGATGTGAGGTGTTGCTTTGAGGCTCATTTTGAGAAGAGTTGTGTGATTTGGCCAGATGAGACTCTGGGAAGCAATTGAGCCCCCTGGCCTTGAAAAATCCTGATGTTGGTGCTTCCCTCTCTGTTAAATGAATAAGTGTGGATATAACAGTCAGACGCTGGAAGCCCATCTGCTGATCTGTTTCTTTTTTTTGCTTGTAACTGTGTTTGCATTCTCTGAAGTTCAGGGTGCTGACTTTTCCCCCTGAACTAGGTAAATGATATATGTTTGATTGATTAAAGTAAGACTGTTAACCCATTTTGAGTTGCTTTCCTTTAGAAAAGCAGATCTAAGAACCTGTGCTGGCAGCCATCCTGGGTATGCTAGGGTGCATGCTGATACAGAACTGCAGACAAATACTACTTTTTTTTTTTTTTTTTGCTTTTTGGAGGGGGAAGGTAGGGCAATTGGAGTTAAGTGACTTGCCCAAGGTCACACGGCTAGTTTTTGTGTTGTGTCTGAGGCTAGATTTGAACTCAGGTCCTCCTAACTCCAGGGCCGGTGCTCTGTTCACTACACCACCTAGCTGTCCCTGGCAAATACTACTCTTAACAATGAAAACCACTTCTAGGCCCAAAAGGTTAGGGCACTCTGCTCTCTCACTCTTCTAAAAGGTCCAACTTGTTCTGGGTTTAGACTTAAGTACTGGCTTCAGTCAAGATTAGGCTTAGTTCTGAGAGAACTTGACCACCTAAAACAAACTTCTGATAAGAAGGTATGATTTAAACAAGCACCATTAATAATTCAGGTCTTCCTTTTCAGAGATCCTAAGGATGCTCTCACATTAATAAAAGGATCTATAAACATGGTTCTTTTCTCTTTCAGGGGATTTGCTTTTCTTCTGTCCTTTGAAATAAAATGAAATTATAACAAGAGGCACTGTCACTTCTTATGTCAAATTAATTTCACACTTCTCTCTTTATCAAAGTCTATTTAAGAATTGGTGATAGCTATTTCCAAGCTGATAGCTAGGCCTCCAGTTAATTAATGCCACAAAAATACTTTATTAATAGCACACAATGAACATAGAATGTTGTACTAGGTAAGGTTTGGGAGAAGTACAAGTTTAGTCCCTGCCCTCATGGGGTTTAATAAAGAGGAAAGATGCAAATGCAAATGTTTCATGTAATGTATGATAACTGATTTAGAGATATAAAACAAAGTGCTACAAGAAGTCTGAAGGGGAAAGCTGGTACCAACATTAGGGAAGTCTTCAAAGAAGTTTGGGGGAAGAGGGGTTAGGGAGGCAGGATTCCTAGTGCAGATATGACTCAGGAACAAGTCACCTGCCTGAGCAAATTTTCAAATAGACATGTCTTTAGAAACATTTAAAATTCAAAATAGGCATTATAGATGGCAAATTTACTAGTTCCTCAGCTTTTTAATATCTAGTGAATGCAAGAATATCCTGGGACACAAAGTTTACCCAGAAAAAAGCTTTTGCCATAAACGTGTGAATGTCCTTTAAGTTATACTCAAAGTGTAAAAAAAAATTTACCCGGGTTTTTAATGTATCAGTACCAAATTTCTACAGTATATCTGTTCTATTATTTAGTTTTACTTCTGTTTTTCTACTTTATAATTTTTTTCTATTTCGCAGCAAGTAATTTCATTTTAGTAAAACTGGCTGTAAGAAGTTACCTTGAACATTCCATAACCTCAAAATTAATACATATGTGATAATTTTTTCTACTGGAAGATAAATTCTTACATTCTTCAAGTTCATACCTTTTAGCTTCATTTTGAATTTTTTGTCTTGAACTGAGTCATGTTTAGGTCTTGAGTTTCATCAACTGACATGGATGGGGAATTACCACTTATGCAATTATGCAAATAATATTCAAATTTATGCCTCCCTTTACCCTCTCTAATTGTCATGTTCTTTATCTATGCCAGACAAATTTCACCCTAAGTTGGCCAGACTTCCCTTGTTTCAAACTGCAAAACCAGTTTGGTGACATCTTTCACTATTTTGGATCTGTTCTTCAGAACTGAAAGATGAATGCTTTCTTTTAATTCAAATGTTGTTTTCAACCGTATTTATGCATTTGTGGTATCCTGCCATCATCCTTCATCCTTCATAAAATTCAGAAACATTGTACTACTCTTGGTGCAAGATTTGTGTTAATATAGTAGTTGTTTGCCAACTGAACCATGATTACATTCTCTTGGAAGGCTAATCTCTTCATTTACAAGCTGTGATGTATTCAGATTTAGAGTTGAGTAAATTATTTCTCCTCTCTGTAATTTCCTTATACTTTTCCTAATGCTCTGGTTTACAACTTCCCTCAAATTTAAACATCGACTACCTGATATTTTAATTTATATAGTTCATATATTTCATTTGGATTCATGGCATGTCTAATTTATCTTCTAATTCACATTGTTCTCTTTCAATATAGTATCCTAATGTCATATTATGCAGATTTTCCCTAGTTTTTTTAAACTATCATCCTTTTCATTTATGGAAAAGATATTTTCTCTTTGATATTCTGTAACAGATTTATATAGTTCTTAATTCACTATAGATTCCTAAAGAAACATGGCATATTTTGGACAATGATGACAGTCATAAAGCCTATAATATAAAACTAAAGAAGCAGCTTACTTAAGCAGGAACAGGGGTCCCTGCCTTCCTCAGTACTCAGCATATTGCTTTATACACAGAATATATTCAAAAAATATTTTTAAAAATTATTGCACCATTCAATCATGAATAAATGCTCCTAGAGCTTAGAGGAAAAACAGCTAAGAGAATTCCAAGACAGATTTCACAGCTACTTTGGTTTCTTTTCACTACCATTGACAACTATTTCTCTCAAAACTAACTAAATGAGAGACATTCTTGTGGCTTCTATGTTTTGTGTAATTCCTTTCTTCTCTCTCTCTCCCTCTCTCATTCCCTCTTCCTTTCTTATTCCTCTAGATGTCATTTTTTTCCACAAAAGATTGGATGACAGGATAATAGATTTAAAGTTGTAAGAGATCTTAGAATTCCATAAATTCAAACTCCTCTACAGATGAAGAAACTGAAGCCCAGAGTAGTTAAGTGATTTGACCAACGTCACCAAGTATGACTAAAGTTACAGAGCTGTTAAATATGGGCAAATATGAATCTGGCTCTTTCTGATTTCAAATCCAGTACTCTATTCACTAATCCACACCACTAAATTTTGTCTCTTGGAATGTCTTCCTCTATTGCTTCTTTTGACATAA
The DNA here is from genome assembly GCA_028627135.1 of Pseudochirops cupreus. Lineage (NCBI taxonomy): Eukaryota > Metazoa > Chordata > Mammalia > Diprotodontia > Pseudocheiridae > Pseudochirops > Pseudochirops cupreus. Next base: position 144,513,843 of record CM053580.1, on the reverse strand, counting down.
ATTCTCAATTAATGGAATCTTCACTGTTATTTAAAATCTCAAGAAGTTCATTATAGTTTAAGCTATTCTAGCTGTAATACTATTGCTCTGCCTATAGTTATAATTCTAAATGACTTATAAACATTCTCAGTTTGTAAGTAAATTAAGAATTATGTGGGTAAACCATTTAAAATAATATATATCTGAAGAAAATGACATTAAATTTTTGAAGATTTGACTGACATTTCCTGTGTCACTTTCCACCTGACATTAAATTAACAGCAGCTCTCAAGACTTTAGTTCTAAAATTCTTATTTAGTCACTTTGCTAAGTAGATCATGTTCTATAAACAAGGACATTGCATTCCATGTATATTTGACACTTACTGGAGTTCTTTACTCCCTGCAAATACTCCTTACAAAGAAGTAGTCTTAAGGAATTCATAAGTGGGATAACAGTGAAGGTTAGATGTCAAACATAATGAAAATTTAAAACAAACATTAACATCATGTATCTCTTACTACTTTAGAAAGCGATTTTTGACAAGCTATTTTCTATAACATCAAAAAATAAAAGAGACGAAAAAAATTTCTTTTTATTTTTCCAAAGGGATCACCCACAATGATGTAAAATGAAAACAAATGGAACACAAATTATTGTGGCAGTTAAATAAATATTTATGCTTATAACACTTAATAATTATTCAATTTCTGAGCAGCGAGGTCTGATTTCAGCTGAATCTCTGCTACTTTCAAAGTAATTTCTCTGTAAATAGCACTGCTCAGTGTTAGGTTCCTGCCCCACGTGATTTGGTCCTTTTCCTGCTGAAGTTCTTCTCTCATCCGCCGTACTGCTTCTTCTGTGCTCGATGAGGAAGCCTTTGGCTTGCTGCTGCTGCTGTTTTTCTTGATTATTTCACACCTTTGTGCCAAGTTGCTTTCAACGTCAGATACAGCTGAAGAAAAAGAATTCTTAAGGGTAACAATTTCCTTCTCTAAACACAGTGCCAACTGGTTGGTAAGGAATTTCTTGCTTCCTGATTTTAGTTGTTTTATTACACAGTTCATAGGGAGAACTTGGGTGAGATCATGAAGACACTGGAACAAAGCTGTTTGATTCCTGGAATGAAGAAAAAATATTCTATAAAAATCATAAATTTGAGTTTCCTGTACAGTATCTCTAATTTATAATTCATGGTGATAACATAAACGATGATATTGAAGAGAACTAACATAATATACTTGAGGTAGGCTGCTAATTAATACAAATAAGACCTGTATAGGTAAAATACAACTGAATCTTGCTATTGATTATCTAACAAATGACTTCCTAAATTCTGAATCAGCTATATTTAACTAGTTTATCTTTCCAGTTATATGTAGATGCCTTTCGATATGCTCTGAGTTCATAAAATCTGGAAGTAAAGTTCATATCTTGGAAATGCATTTTGTCTATAGATCTGCTTCTATCTCATTTTACTCTGTATTATACTTATTTGTATAAATATCTTTTAAAAATATTTAAATTTAGTGTCTTTAAAAAAAAGCTGATCTATTAATCTCTAAAAACTGGAGATGTCTTACTCTTTCAGCTTAGCTAATAGCTCAACATTTCCTTCCCCAACTTTGTCTCATGATAAAGCATAGCAGCACAGACCACAACAGACCATGTGTTAGCATTAAGGCACATTAAAAAACCAAAAGTATATTAGGAATTTAGAATATAGAAATCTTTCTTGCTTCCTTCTAAAGTGCAACAGTAGCTACTAGTTCAACAGATGTTATTTGGAATAGGCAATAATTTGGATTTCAAAGTGCCAGCCCATGAAAATTTAAGTGTTTATTATATAACTTGGACAGATTTTTAAAATTTTCTGCCCTCCAAATGCTTAAAAAGGATTTAAAGTTGAAACCATATCCAAAGAAAAATAACTGACAAATTTTGCTAAGCATTTTACTAAAAATGTAGTGCATGTGCTTACCTAAACAGGGAAATTAAAGAATAATAAAGAACATTAAGGAATATACATCATTTCCATTCCTGGTGAATTTATCAGGATATCTTGTCATGACAGAAAGCTGTCATATATGAAACATGTAATGTAATAAATAAGTATTTTGGCACTGGACAAATTCTGAAAACATATTAAAAGCAGGCAATTACATGCAAATATACATATACATGAACATATTTTTAAATGTTCAAGTAGACAAGAATCAGAAATTCTAGTTCATTTTTTTTCTACATGGTCATTTCTACTATCATTACTCTGGTCCATTTGTTAGTATCAAATGTATATAAGAACTGACAATAAAAAACAGGTTTAACATCAACCTTTCCACTGATTGGGATGAAAAGTACTATCCTTTTTATATAAAAGTGAAAAATCCCATTTCCCCAACTGGCGATGGGGTGGAAGGAAGGCAAGTTTAATTTCTTCTTGTTTCCTTTAAAGTTTTGTTTTAAAATGTGTTTCAAATGATGCTTTTTGTTCCTACAAAAATATATAAATATATTTCTGTCTCCCATACTCTGTCTAGTTATCTTTTCCTAGAAGCAAAGGTTTAAAAAAAGAAAACATAAACAAAAATGTGAACCAGCACACATACAGTGTCAATCTATGCAATATTCAAAATATCCACAGGACCTCAACTCAGGGCCAAATTTAATTTCAATTGGCCTACTATAGAGGAGGAATATCTTCTCATCAATAGCAATTCTTTCAAAACTAATGAACCTTCTTCCATCAATAGTCATGGGTACCTAGGTAAGCAACTTCAAGTGGGATGAACAGTGAGTAAGAAGCAAAATTGTCTCTGATCCTCTCAAGCAAAATAATGGTAGCTGAGTAAAGTTTTGTTTTTGTTATTTTTTTTAAGTTGCAAAATGGTCCAATTTTCTCTTTCCCCAATTGGGTGATTACCTATTCATTAGTCTCTTCACATAGACTGTATTATCTTCAATATTCAATAACTAGTAAACTTCTCTTTACTGGTTAAATTCCTTTAGAAGGTGTCTTTCCATTTCCTTTTTTCTCACTTTCTTTTAACCTTTGCAGTCTTGTTTCTGACCTAATCATTCTTTCCACAATTATCAATGATCTCTTAAACCCCAAATCCCAATTTTTGGCACTGTCCATATCACTCTCTCCTGCATACTATCTCCTTTCTAGGTTTTCATGACACTGGCTCCCAGTCCTGGTTCCCCTCACTTCCATTAACTGTCAGTATCCTCTCTGTCCTACGGTCTCTTCTTTTCTCCCTCCATATAATCTCATATGGTTATCTCATCGGCTTCCATTGGTTTAATTATCTCTAAATAGATAATTTCAAGATCTATATATTCAGCCTTAGTCTCACTACTGAGTTACAGTCCTACATGTCCCATAGACATCTCAGACACAATGTACACAAAAGTGAACTCATTATTTTTCCCCACAAGCTCTCTCTTCTTCCAAATTTCCCTATTAACACCAAATGCATCACCAATAGTATTCCCAACTACCCAGGCCTGCAACCCCAGTGTCATCCTTGAATCCTCACTGGTATTTAATAAATGTTTATCAATTGACTGATTCATCCCACAAACGTAATATGTTGCTAACTTTTCTTTCTTCCTTCACACTGTCTTTCATACACAGTTGCTACCTTGGTGAGGGATCCACCCCACCTCATGCCTGAACTACTGCAGCAGTCTGATGGTTAGCCTCCCTTCCTCAAGTCTCTGTCCACTCCAATCCATTCTCCATTCCTCAGTCAAATGGATCTTCCCAAAGCACAGAACTAACCGTATCACCCCCTATATTTAAGGAACTCAGTGCCTCCCTGTTACCTACAGGATCAAACAGAAAATCTACTGTTTGGATTTTAAAGCCCTTCATAACCTGACCCTCTCCTACCTTTCTAGTCTCCTTATATTTTACCCCCCTCTATCAATAGAGATTTAAAGTATTTTTTTTCATATGACTATGGCTTCAATTTCTTCTTCTGAACACTGCCTGTTCATATCTTTTGACCATTTATCTGTTGAGGAATGACTTGCATTTTTACAAATTTGACTCAGTTTCTATATGTTTGAGAAATGACGTTTTATCAGAGAATCTAGTTCTAAATTTCCCCCCTAGTTTTCTGCTTTCCTTATAATTTTGGGTGCACTAGTTTTGTTTGTGCAAAAAACTTTTCAATTTTATATAATCAAAATTATCTATTTTACATTATGTAATGCTCTTTATATTTTCTTTGGTCCTAAATTTTTCCCTTATCCATAGATCTACCAGAAAAACTATTCCATGCTTTCCTAATCTGCTTAAGGTATCACTTTTTATGTGGAAATCATATACCCATTTTGATCTTATCTTGGCATATGGCAGGCCTGCACAACCTGCTGTGCACACCGAAGGATCTCCTCTATATACAAAGGATGTTTTCCTCTACACTTTTTGCCCACTGCCCAAAATCCTTTGTGTTGCGGGACACAAGTTGTATAGGCCTAATGTATGGAGTGAGATGTGTAGTATGTGGAAAAACTTACATGAGCTGACAGAAAGTGAACAGAACCTGGAGAACATTGTACATAGTAAGAGCAATACTGTTCAATGAAGAATTGTGAATGACTTAGCTATTATCACCAATACAATGATCCAAGACAATCCCAAAGGCCTAATGATGAAGCACACTATCCGCCTCCAGAGAAAGAACTGATATTGTTTGAATACAGACTGAAGCATGCTATTTTCACTTTCTTTCATTCCTTTTTTTTATTCAAGTCTTCTTGTAAAAAATGACTAATATGGAAATGTTTTATATGATTGCACACATATAACCTGTATCTGATTGCTTAGCATCTCAGAGAGGGAGGAGGAAGGGAAGGAAGGATAGAATTTAGAACTCAAGCTAAAAAAAATAGTTTTAACATGTAATTGGGGGGAAATTACATACATACAGATATATGTATATATTTATACGTGTGTATACGTGTGTGTGTGCTTTATTCTCCTCCATATACTCAATGATCTAGAGACAAGAGCCAACTAAAGCTTTCTGTTTGCTGTCCCACGTGCCTGGAGCATTCTCTCCTCCCCTCCACAGCTATGGTCTCCTTCAAGACTCAGCTCAGATCCCACTTCTGGAAGAAGCCTTTCCTGGTCCCTTCCTTCCACTCCTCCTGAAGTTATCATCTTCCCTCTGGGAAGATTCATTTACACTGAATAAATCTTCTACATATATACTTGTTTTATGGTGTTTCCTCTAAAAACGTGAGCTACCTGAGGGCAAGGAACATGTTCTTAGTTTGTTTTAAATATCCCTAGGTTTCACAGTGCTTAATACATACATACATACATACATACATACACACATACATACATAGTAAGTGCTTAATAAACTCTTGTTCACTAATAGTTGTTGTGAAGATTAAATTTAGGAAAACCCTCTGCATACCTTAAAGTACTATATAAATATTAGCTATTATTACTTACACCTTGTAAATCTCAAGGGACTATGAAAATGTCAGCTTTATATTAATTTACCTGCAATATACTGTTAAAATTCCTTCAAAGGGTGTTTTTTGTTTCCAGTTGAGGAATGTTCCATTCAAAGCCCCTGGACTTTTACAAAAGAAGCTATCTGGAAATTCTTTGATTGTTTCACATTCCATGTGTCGAAGAAGCCATGTTTTCACTGAAGTCAAGGTACAACCAGGTGATGTTATTTGAAAACAAAATTTGTGAAATACTGCAAGAAGTGTAAAGAGATCTTCCATAGGTTCTATAAGAAAAAAAAATTACATGAACTAGAAATCGAAATTATTTAAGCTTTTAAAATTTTCAGTCCCCAAAAAAGATGATGTACCATGTACTAACAAAAAATTACCTTTCAAAGGTTTATTCTTCTCTGGTAAGGTTACCGAATATTTTCCACTGGAAATGTCTTCTATACTTAAAGAAAGTTTCCCACAAGGTACAGTACAGCTTTCTCCAAAATGGCCACTGTTTTCTCCCCATCTGGCATGTAGCATTACAATACAACAAAAATTGTGGAATGCCAAAAGTGGTGAAAGAGCTGTAACAACTGTAAATACCTGGATGCAGTCAGCACCAGATGACTGGTCATGAAAATTGTTTTTTCTTTCCTTGTTATGAAAGATCAATTTAATTCTTTTTGCTGCCGATTCCGTTTCACATGGAGATGACAATATTGTAGGGAAAGACACCTTATCCAACTTGATCACACTGTTTTTACACTGAATAAGTGGAGGATTGGAAGTACATGTCTGATCCATTAACAATGATAAAGTCACATCATTTAGGAATCTGCAAAAACCACAAAGATCTGTTGTAATTCAAGTTCATTTTTAAAAATTAGACAAAAATAGTGGAGAATTGAGCAAAGATGTATTCTGACATTTGGGTTTGGTTTTTTTTTTCCCTTTCCCTTTCTGAGGAATGTTTCAAACCTCAATGCTACAACACTGTAACATTTATGTATTTAATCTGTCACTACTGCTCCTCTTGAAATAGACAACTATAAATATCTTAAGTGATTTTTGTTCTTCAAAGGACTAAGAACCATATTAAGTTCCTTAAATAAATAAATCCTTTTCTAAGACTAACCAACACCTTGATTCTACTTCAATAGTGGAGGATGAGAAAAAAAAACCCAAACTAAACTACTCCTCAACTTTATCACAAAGAAAAGTACCATGTTAACAAGAGAATGAAATAGAAACACAAATCACCCCTCATTCTAATTTCCCTATTTTTGCTGAGGGCTCACTCAGTTTTACAATTTCAGTCATCCTTCAATTTTCACTATCTTTCATCCCACTCTTCCCATATCCACTTAGCTGTTAAATCTTGTCAATTCTACTTCAACAACACCTGTCACATCCATTACTTTCTCTCTGCTTACACGGCTACCACCCTACTTTGGGATCTTTCCTGAACTACTAAAATGTTTTCCTCAGTCTCCCTGAAGGAAGTCTCAATTCTTTCTAATCCATATCCATACTCCACACAGTTGTCAAAATTAAGATTCTTGAAGTACAGCTCTGACCATGTCATTCCCCTACTCAATAAACTTTGGTGACTCCCTATCATCTTAACATAAACTCTTATTTGAATTTATAGTTCTTTACAACCCTACCTTTGACATTACACATTAGTCTCCTCCATGCACTTTGTGATACAAATTGGCTCACTGGGTTTCTTTTTGCTTGAACACCACATTTATTCTTAGCATAGAATGGGTACTGAATTAACATTACATAAAAATGATGAAATAATGGATAACAAGACATTTACAAACAGTTTTTAGCCTACTGCACTCCTAGACACTAGAAGTATCCCTATCTCCCAAGAGTAGAAACATAGCTTCAAACCTAGAGGTTCTAAGAAACGCACATTTTTGAGTTCTTCTTAGAGTATGCAAGGAATATTATCAACTCAGTTTTCAAGGACTATTTGGCTCATGACAGAATATGCAGAAGTTCTATATTTAGGACTTCAACTCAGACTAGGGTATAAAACTGAGGATTTGGTGTATACTAGAACTCTTATTCCTGGACTACAGAAGAATCTGCTTTAAGTTATTTTTTTCTCTTTAATTTATTTAATTTTAGTTTTCAACGTTCACTTCTATAAGCTTTTGAGTTTTAAATTTTCTCCACCTCCCATACCCCAAGATGGCACACAATCTGATAAAGGCTCTACACATACATTCTTATTAAACATATTTTCACATTAGTCACGTGGTAAAGAAGAATTAGGATGGATGGAAGAAACTACAAGAAAGAAAAAACAAAACAAAGAAGGAGAAAAAAAAGAGAGAGAGAGAGCAAATAGTATGCTTAGATCTGCATTCAGACTCCATAGTTCTTTCTCTGCATGTGGATAGCATCTTCCATCATGAGTCTTTTGGAGCTGTCTTAGGTCCTCACATTGCTGAAAAGAGCTATGCTCTTTTACACCGAATAAATAGGTGGAGGATTGATCCATGCTTGATCCATTAACAATGATAAAATCACATCATTTAGGAATCTGCAAAAAAGGTAGTCACTGCACAATGTGGCAGTGTTCTCTTCTTTCTGTTCATTTCACACAGCATCAGTTCATAAAAATATTTCCAGATTTTTCTGAAGTCTGCCCGCTCATCATTTCTTAGAGCACAATACATTACACGATACATTAATAGCACATTATACTCACAAACCTCAACTTGTTCAGTCATTTCCCAAGTAATGTGCATCCCCTCCAATTTCCAGTTCTTGGCCACCACAAAAAGAGTTGCTATAAATATTATTGTACATGTGGGTCATTTTCCCAGGAAGCCAATGGCAAGCCCTACCTCAAAGGACCAGTCAGAAATCCTAAGCCCCTGGGAGAGAGGGGGTTTGAGCTGGTAAGTACCAACACCAGGATCCCCAGCATGCCTTTGCATAGCCAAGGAAATTGGGAAACACCAGTGCAGATGGGCATCCAACAGTAGCCGAGACTACCCATGCTCTAGCACAGTTCTGGGGAGGAGGAGACCTCCAGCAGCCAAACTAACCCTCCCCACACCTCACACCAAGCTTCAGCGTAACCTCAGAGGAATGTAGAAAGACCTCACTTGGCCTCAGCACACACCAGCCAGCTCCAGCTCAGCAACAGGTAAGCTACAACATTATGTAGCTTCCAGATGCCAGAACCAAAGGCCAAAACACACAAAGCCAGTAACCAGGCCCCTTGCCCTCAGCAAAAGAAGCATGGGCCAGAGTTGCCATTCCCCAGAAGCAGAGATCCACTTAAAAAGTCAGAAAAATGATGAAATGATGAAAAGGCCAGAGTTCAACAGAAAATTTTATCTTCATAAACAAGAATAAATAGAGGCATAAAAGGGTAAACAGGAAAAAAAAACAACCCATGGTATTCAATAAGGGCAAACTTTTTATGTTCCTACGTGGGAGGATGATACTTGTTAATCTTGAGAACTGTATCTTTATTAACATTTAAAAGGGATATACATAGACAGAGCATGTGGGTATAAATTAACTGATATAATGATAAAAAAGTCTAATTAAAGAGACTTGGGGTGGCGCAGCAGCAAGTTGATCCACCAACCACAAGGGCCATTCCTGGGCCTATCACCCCAGGGCTGAGAGCTGTCAGAGCTCAGTAAGAGACAAATGCAGGGCCTGCAGCAGTGGCAGCAGCTACTCCTGGGGCTATCAACTCACAACCTGGAAATTTAAAAAGCACCTATCTGAACTTCCAGGGACCAGGATGGGAGAGTGAACCCTGGCTGCTCCAAACCCTCCTCTGATTCTGAAAATACAGAAATCATTGCCCCAGTGCAAAATTTTAAAATAGTGAAGGCTTGGGAGTCGGAGGAAGGGCATGGCTATGGCCCTGCCTCAAAATGGGTAAAAAAGCAGACTACAAAGACAAAGACTCTAGAATCCTGTTATTGTGAGTGGGAAGAACCAAATTCAGAAGGAGACAGAATTGACTCCACACCGACAGCTGAAGCTTCAACAGGGAATATGAACTGATCTCAAGCACAGAAAGCATTCTTAGAAGAACTCAAGAAGAACTTTGAAAACCAAATTAAGAGAGGTAGAAGATACAATGAATAATTCTTTTAAAATAAAAAATGTGTAATTAGGAAAACATTACAATGAAGAAAACCGCTCCTTAAAAAGAAAAATGTGTGAAATGGAAAAACATATGGAAAAGGAGCTTCAAAAACTGAGGAAAAAAATTCGCTAAAAATTAGAATCAACCAAATTGAAGCTAATGACTATGAGGCACTAAGAATCAGTCAAACAAAATATCAAGAATGAAAAATTAGAAAAAGAGGTAAAATATCTCAATGGAAAAATAACTGACCTGGAAAACAGATCCAGGAGAGATAATCTAAGAATTAGCGGTCTGCCAATAAATCATGATGCAAAAAAGAGCCTGGACAACATCTTCCAAAAGCTCATCAAGGAAAACTGCCCTGAGATCCTAGAACCAGAGGGTAAAATAGAAATTGAGAGAATCCACCATATACCTCCTGAAAGGGATCCCAAATTGAAAACTCCACGAAATGTCACAGCCCAATTCCAGAACTATCAGGTAAAGGAGAAAATCCTGCAAGCAGCCAGAAAGAAATAATTCAAATATCGCAGAACTACAGTGAGGATCCCACAGGATCTGGCAGCTTCGACACTGAAATATTAGAGGGACTGGAATATGATATTTCACAAGGCAAATGACCTTGGGTTACAACCAAGGATCAGCTATCCGGCAAAACTGAGCATAATCTTTCAGGCAAGGAGATGGGCATTCAATGACATAAGGGACTTCCAGATCTTCCTGATGAAAAAGCCAGAGCTCAATGGAAAATTCAATCTCCAATTATGAGACTCAAGAGAGACACAGAAAGATAAATAGGGAAGATACACAAACACAAACACACACACACACACACACACACAACTTGTTATTTAAGGACAGCAAACTGTTTACATCCCTGTATGGGAAGCTGATACATGGTAATATTGAGAATTGTATAGTTATCACAACATTTAAAAGGGATACAGATAAATAGAGGGGGTGGGTACAAATTAAACAAATTGATACAAAAAAAACCTTATTAAAGTGTGCAAAGGGACCACAATGGAAGAAGAAAGAATGCAGAAGAAAAGGGTAAATTATGCCACATAAAGCAACATAAAAACATATTATAGTAGAGGGGAAGAAGGGAGGGAGATGAACATTATAGGAACTTTGCCCTCATTGGTCCTGGTGTAAGGAGGGAATAACACAATCAGTTAAATATAGGACTCTAATGAGAAGAGTCATAAAACCTATCATAATAGAGGGAAAGAGGGGAGGGAGAGGAGCATTGCATGAGATCTATTCTCGTCAATTTTGGTTCAAAGAAGAAATAACATACAGGCAGTAGGAGGGGGGAAGGGCTAAGAAAAGGCAGGGGTGGATAGAAGGGAAGAAGAAGTAGTAAGGCAGAAGGGTAGGAAAAGGGAGGGGATCTGATAAGCAGGGAATACTGAGGGCGGCCTTGGTCAAAAGGAAAACTCAAGGAGAAGGGAGAATGGGAGAAATAAAAGCACAAACAGGGGAAGGAATAACATGGAGGGAAAGACCACAGATAGTAATCATAACTGTGAATGTGATGAACTCTCTCATAAAACAGAGGCGGATAGCAGAATGGATTAAAAACAATAATCCTATAATATGCTGTTTACAAGAAACACATCTGAAACAGTGGGATACACATAGCCTAAAGGTAAAAGGCTAGAGTAAAATATACCATGCATCAGCTAAAGTACAAAAAAGCAGGGGTAGCAATCCTTATCTCAGACAAAGCAAAAGCAAAAACAGATCTAATTAAAAGAGATAAGGAAGAAAACTATATCCTGCTAAAAGGCACCATCAAAAATGAAGCAATATCATTATTAAACATTTATGCACCAAGCGATACAGCATCCAAATTCCTAGAGAAGTTAAAGGAGTTAGAGGAAGAAATAGATAGTACAACTACATTAGTGGGGTACCTCAATCTCCCCTTCTCTGAAACTTGATAAATCTAAACTCAAAATAAACGAGAAAGGGGGCAGAGCCAAGATGGCGGCGTAGGAGCAGCAAGAAATCACAGCTCCGACACAGCCACATCAAATACCCAAAAAATATGACTCCAAACAAATTCTAGGGCTCTAAAACGCACACAGGTATATTTCCTGCTAAAGGCAGCTTGGCTCAAAGCAACCATCTCAGCTCTAAGAGCCAAAACCAGCTCAGCCTGAAACAGCAGCTTTTGCCCCGCTGCAGCTGGAACTTCAGGAGAATGGATCTGCGGCAGTGTCCAGAATTATCAAGCCATAAGAAAAAAGGACTAAGGTTAGTGGAACCTGGCTAAAAACTGTGGAAGAAAAGCGGGTCCAGCCAAATTGCCTCCAGGGAGAACTGGCAGAAGCGGAGGTCTGCACCCGCCTCCACACTGCCACTTCAGAGCTCCCCGCATGCAGACAGCAGGGGGGCCAAGTGATTGTTCAGAGGCCAAGTGCTCTCCCGTTGAGCGGCCTGGACCCGGATCACAGTCTTGGGCGGTGGTCCTGAGGTTTTTTTTTTTTTTCAGTGAGCCGGAGCTGGGGAGGGACCCAGCAGCCTCCTAAAAGCCCTGGCAGCTGGGAAAACCCCAGTGATTTGGGACAGAGCTGTTCCCTCTGGAAGCAGAGTTCCACAGAACTAAAACAAAACAAAACAAAAAAAAATAACCATTGAATGGCGACCATGAATAAGCATAGGAAGCAAAGTAAGAACAGCAACCAAACCCTAGATTCCTTCTTCGGGGAAAAGAAGGAAGAAAGCAGGGAACAGGAGGAAGACAACGCAGTCAGAACTCCCACACCAAAAGCTTCCAAGAAACATGAAGATTGCCAAAAAGCTAGAGATCAGCTGAAGAAAGGTTTTGAAAACCAAATGAGAGAAGTGGAAGAAAAATTGGAAGAGAAATAAGAATGATGCAAGAAAATCATGAAAAGAGAGTCAGCAGTATGACTGAAGAAATTAACACCTTAAAAAATAGATTAACTCAAATGACAAAAGAGGCCCAAAAAGCCAATGAGAAGAAGAATGCCTT
>CM053580.1:144440366-144500741 GCA_028627135.1 Pseudochirops cupreus | reverse complement strand
AAGAGAATAATTCCTTCAAAATTAGAGTGGAGCAAATGGAAGCAAATGACTTTATCAGAAATCAAGATGCTATCAAACAGATCCAAACAAATGAAAAAATAGAAGGCAATGTGAAATATCTCCTTGAAAAAACCACTAACCTGGAAAACAGATCCAGGAGAGACAATCTAAAAATTATTGGACTACCTGAAAGCCATGATCAAAAAAAGAACTTAGAAAATAAACAAGAAAGAAGTTAAGGAGGTAAACAGCATCTTAGAGAAGATAGATATGGTAGAACTCTGGAGAAAACTGAATGAAGATAAAAATATACCTTCTTCTCAGTGGTACATGGTACATACACCAAAACTGACCATGTACTAGAGCATAAAAACCTCACAATTCAGTACAGAAAGGCAGAAATATTAAAAGCATCCTTCTCAGATCAGGATGCAATAAAAATTATAAGCAACAAAGGGCCATGGAAGGATAGACTAAAAACTATTTGGAAACTAAATAAGCTAATCCTAAAGAATGAGTGGATCAAAGAAGAAATTATAGAAACAATCAGTAACTTCATTCAAGAGAATGACAATAATGAAACAACATAACAAAACTTGTGGGATACAGCAAAAGCAGTCCTTAGGGGAAGTTTTATATCCCTGAATGCATATATAAATAAAATCGAGAAAATGGAGGTCAATACATTGGGCATGCAACTGAAAAAGCTGGAAAAAGAACAAATTGAAAATCTCCAATTAAATACTAAATTAGAAATAATGAAAACCAAAGAAGAGATTAATAAAATTGAATTTAATAAAACTATTAAACTAATAAATAAAACTAAGAGCTGGTTTTATGAAAAAACCAATAAAATTGATAGACCTTTAGCCAATATGATAAAAAAGAAAGAAAGAAGAAAACCAAATTAAGTGTGCATCCACCTCCAATGAAGAGGAAATTAAAACAATAATTAGGAATTATTTTGCCCAATTGTATACACATAAATTTGACAATCTTAGTGAAATGGATGAATATTTATAAAAATATAAATTGTCCAGATTAAGTGAAGAGGAATTAAGTTACTTAAATAACCCCATCTCAGAAAAAGAAATCAAACAAGCCATCAACAAACTCCCTAGGAAAAAATCTCCAGGACCAGATGGATTTACTACCAAATTCTATCAAACATTTAAAGAACAATTGATTCCAATACTCTACAAACTATATGGGAAAATTGGTGAAGGAGTACTACCAAATTCTTTTTATGACACAAAGATGATACCTAAATCAGGAAGAGACAAAATGAAGAAAAAAAATTATAGACCAATGTCCCTCATGAATATAGATGCAAAAATTTTAAATAAAATATTAGCAAAAAGACAAGAGCAGTAGCAATTAGAAAAGAAAAGGAAATTGAAGGAATCAAATTAGGCAAAGACAAGACTAAGCTATCATTCTTTGCAGATGATATGATGATATACCTAGAGAATCCTAGAGAATCAAGTAAAAAACTACTTGAGACAATAAATAAATTTGGCTAAATTGTAGGATATAAAATGAACCCACATAAATCCTTGGCATTCCTATATATTTCTAATGAAATCTAACAGCAAGAGACAGAAAGGGAAATCCCATGTAAAATTACTGTAGACATTATAAAATATTTGGGAATCAACCAAATCTACCAAAATAAATCCAGGACCTATATGAACACTACAAAGAACTTCTCACACAAATAAAGTCAGATCTAACTTATTGAAAAAATATCAATTGCTGATGGCTGGGTCAAGCTAATATAATAAAAAATGACAATTTTACCTAAATTAAATTACATTATTTAGTGCCATACCAATCAATCTACCAAAAAGTTACTTTGTAGAGCAAGAAAAAATAGTAGCAAAATTCATTTGGAAGAACAAAAGGTCCAGAATATCAAGAGAATTAATGAAAAGAAATGCTAGGGAAAGTGGCCTAGGCATACCAGGTTTTAATCTGTACTACAAAGCAGCAGTCATCAAAACGTCTTGCTACTGGCTGAGGAATAGAGTAGTGGATCAATGGAATAGATTGAGTACATGAGAAGCAGCAGTCAATGACTATAGTAACCTATTGTTTGATAAACCCAAAGACCCTAGATTTTGAGATAAGAACTCACTATTCGACAAAAACTGCTGGGAAAACTAGAATATAGTATGGCAGAAAACGGGCATAGACCATTATCTAACATCATATACCAAAATCAAGTCTAAATGGGTACATGATCTAGGTATAAAGGCAGATACTGTAAGCAATCTGGGAAAGCAAGGAATAGTGTACCTGTCAGACTTATAGAGAAGGGAGGACTTTATGACCAAACAAGAGTTAGGAAATACAAAATGGATGATTCTGATTACATTAAATTGAAAAGTTTCTGTACAAACAAAGCCAATGTAACAAAGATTAAGAGGGAAGTGGGAAACTGGGAAAGAATTTTTACAATCAGTGTCTCTGATAAAGGCCTCATTTCTAACACATACAGAGAATTGAGTCAAATCTATAAGAATACAAGTCATTCCCTGATTGATAAACAGTCAAAAGATATGAACAGGAAGTTTTCAGAGGAAGAAATTAAAAGATATCTATAAGCATATGAAAAAATGCTCTAAATCATTAGTGATTAGAGAAATGCAAATCAAAACAACTCTGAGGTACCACATCTCACCGGTCAGATTGGCTAACATCACAAACCAGGAAAATGATAAATGTTGGAGAAGATGTGGGAAAGTCAGAACACTAATACATTGTTGATGGAGTTGTGAGCTGATCCAACCACTCTGGAGAACAATTTGGAGCTATACCAAAAGGGCTATAAAAATATGTATACTCTTTGATCCAGCAATACTGCTTCTAGGGCTGTATCCCTGAAAGATCATAAAAATGGGAAAAGGACCCACATGTAAAACAATATTTATAGCAGCTCTTTTTGTGGTGACCAAGAATTAGAAATTGACAGGATGGCCATAAATTGGGGAATGGCTGAAAAAGTTGTGGTATATGAATGTAATGGAATACTATTGTGTAAAAGAAGAAATGATGAACAAGAGGACTTCAGAAAAACCTGGAAAAACTTATATGAAGTGATACTGAGTGAAGTGAGAACCAGTAATACATTGTACACAGTAAAAGTCACAGTGTGTGATGACTGATTTTGATAGACTTAGCCCTTCTCAGCAATGCAAGGACCTAAAACAATTGCGAAGGACTCATGATGAAAAATGCCATCCACATCCCGATTAAGAACTATGGAGCCTGAATGCAGAGCTAGGCAGACTTTTCTTCTTCACATTCTTTCTCATGGTTTCTCCCATTCATTATAATTCTTCTATACAACATGACTAATGAGAAAATATGTTTAACAGGAATGTGTATGTAGAGCCTATATCAGATTGCATACCCTCTTGGGGAGGAAGGCAAGACAGAGGGGGAGAAAATTCAAAACTTATGGAAGTGAATGTGGAAAACTAAAAATAAATAAACTAACAAAAACTCTATTGATAGGCTATTAGTAGTACTAGGGGATGGGAATGAAGGCAGGTAAATGTAATAGACACAGATTAAACAATAACTAACAAGAATGTATAGTTTAGGCAATAATAGAAACGGGCTGGAAAGATATTCAAAAGTCATATAATTCAATCTCCTAACTTTACTGGAAACAATGATCAAGTGACACAGTCAATAAGTTTTCCCGATAGCGAGTTCAGTTTCCTGATTGCTAGCTCTTTCTACTAACCACATTGTAGTTGTTCAGCAACTCTCACCCTGTCCAGTCTAACAAAAGCAACAGAAAGAAGGGAAAATTTTCTATTTTATGGATAAATTTGATAATTGCTTTGCTTTTTTGTCCTGTCGTTAATATCTCAAAGACCACTGATATCACTAAATTTTCTAAATAGACAGCATTTGACTATCTTTGTAGCACCATTATTACCCCACTGTTCTAGACCCAGAGAAACTGACTCAGCAACTTCCACTGGAATCACCAATGTGCTGCATCTAAAAATCTTAGTATAAAAAAACTTACTCCTCAAATATTAATCAGTCTAACATGATGATATCAAGTTTATATTAACTTACGATATAAAAGAATTCTTGATTTCTACTCCAACAACCAAATGGTCATCCAGCACACGATACCACATCTTCTCTATGATATGCTTTGAATCATGAGACGTGTCTGATAGTTTTTCCTTCAAGGAATGGGGAAGCTGTTTTTTATCACCACAGAGAGAAACAAGAATGTCCTTAGGGAAAAAAACAAAACAAAACATATCCTTATATCTAGTACACTCAAAATAAAGCAACTAGCTTATTTAGGTCTTATAGTCTAAAAAAATTTATTTTTTGTCTAATATTTAATTTCTTTGAAGATTTTAACATAAGTCAAGTATGTTATCTCTATTAGAGTTAGAAAAAATGAAAGAAGGTGGGAAAAGGAGAAAAGGTATGAATGTTTGATGACCTTTTAATCTATTGGGAAAGCTAATATAAATACAAGCTGTACAAAAGCTGTATAAAAATTCAAGAGGGACAAATTTTTTTCACATAAATAATAAGCGGAAGAAAAATATTCCAATACTGATGACTGAGACACAGATTTAATTTTTCAAAATTTTAGCTATCAATCTATTTTATGAAATTTACCACTAAGTTATCCGCTTTTCCACGAAATGAATCTCTCTACTCGCCCAGGCCTCTCCTCATATCAATGTCAATTGTAACAATTTCTTCAAAGTAAAACCTATCTTAGAAGCTAATCAGGTCTAAGATACAAAGTTATCCCCAAATTAGCTTAAGAGTATTTGAAAACTTTTGTGTAAGCCAATAAGGTTCTATGATCAGATTATTAGACATCTTAGGAAACTTTCTTTCCAGGTCCTTTACCAGAAATATCCTCAGATGGACAACTTATGAGCAAAGTGGGAAGAAAGTTGCTGAGACCTTGAGGCAGTGTAAATAAAAAGACAAGAAAGTCCCTACAAAAGATGTACCTTAAAAGGTTCCTGTGGGTTTCCTGGCTACTTTCTTAGCTTCCTTTCAGCCTCCCAAGCCTTGCAGGGTGTTGCTCGGACCTACAAGTTTAGTGCTAAAGTGAGGTTTACATATTGATGTGATGTTTTTTTGGTGCCTTAAAAGTCTCTGAGAGTTGTCTTCTCTCATCCCTTTAATGGATTATTAAAAATGTACATATATTAAATTATAATACTTTAGTGACTACAATAAAAATTCCTTGAAGGAACTGTTTTTTACATATCATTGTATCCCAAGACTCCAGCACAGATCCTTCAATATAAGAGGATAAATTAATAATGCTTAATTACTCAATGTTTGTTGGACTGGAATTAAGAGAAAGAGAAAAGCCTGTCTCTTGAAGGAATAGTCAAGTCTGATCTAACAGACTCCTCATGCTCCATCACTCAGTTTCTGCTGAATTTGTAAGACCAACCAACCTACAAGGGCTGGGATCTAAGGAAATTGCCAGAATAATTCAGAAATTATAGCTTTGCCAACTCAAAAAAAGATAATTGTGAAAAATTACTTTAAAAATCTAGACATAGGAAACTACTTTAGACAAAATGCGTTAGAGAAGACTGACTTAAAGCATCTCTTTATCCCAATGAAATTTCTCATCAGAATCATGACATGGCCCAAAGGATATAAAGTAAGGTTGCAAAGGTTACAGTAATTGAAAATTGAATCCTAAAAACTACTAGATGTCAATGCATGCATTCTATCATTTTAAATCTCCTAAATTTTCTGGGCAGTAAATAATTTTTCCAGATTGCAGATTTTTTTTTCCTTTTTAAGACTTCTGAATATACATAGAGCATAACTGCAGAAAGCAAAAACAGATTACAGTACTCTGGCAAAACAAAGAAGCTTATAAAAACACAATGACAATTTAAGTAATTTGGATTCACAGTCAGCAACTTTATTTCTCTAGAATTGTGATTAAAATCCAGAAGTGTAAACAAAAAAGGACCCAAAAGCGGTCAAACTGGCCCATATATACTAAAGCTGCCCCAAGTAAGGGTCCCTTACTCAGAAAAAATTTTACTCTTTCTTTATACACAATCCTAATATGCTTGGCTTTCTTGTTTTTTAAGAAATGCTATTGCTATGTTTTGTTTTTACATCTCCTATAGTTCCCAGTATATTCCTTTCTCATATTCTTCCCTGAGAACTATCCTTTAAAATAAAGAACAAGAGGAATAAAAGTTCAGCAAACTTAACAACATACTGAAAAAATCTGATGTTTATATGAATGCTTGGTTTATTGGCTCACAAAAGATTTGGAAACAACAAATTAGAAAGGGGGAAAGAGGTGTTGATAAGCAAGCATACTAATAGCATCATTACAGATAATAGCAAAAAAACAAAACATCAAAATAATAAAGACACAATAAAGAAAAAAAACACCTGATAATCTTGGGTCGTTTAGCACAAAGGCAAATGAATTTATCGGATCTGGGCCCTGCAGACATCATTATATTATTACATAGCATAATAACCGATGTTCAAAATGATGTTCTTGAGCAATCAAGAATAAATTCTGGTCAGTTTATGATTTTAAGAAGACAAAGATGTGCAGAATATATTTTTAAAAAGCTTTTTTTATGGATAATAGTTAAAATTTTTTTTTAGTGCTTAATTGAATGACCTCTCAGGTCTCCAGTAAATCTGATTATTTCTAACAATAGCTCTCCTGAAGGACCTGCAATCATAATGCATTAATGCTTATAAGGTAAGTTACTAGTAAAAAGTCAACAATTGTGCTTCTCAATCCAAAAAGCAATATTTTCTGATATCCTCCCCAAATAGCAATTCACCTAAGTACTAGAGCTCTTTCATACATCTCAATTTTCCATCTTATGAAATGTTAAAATAGTCATATGATTAATTTTTACCTTTTCTTCACATAGTGGAATATATTCTTTCCCTTGAACAAGGTCTACTAAAGCTCTGCAAGATTTTGAAAGAACTCTTTCCTTAAGTCGGAGATGCTTCTGCAACTCTTGAATAGAAGCCAAACCAATCTGTACAGTTGAAGAAAAGCTGTTATCCATAGTTATAATTTCAATAGAAGGTAGAAGGATTTGGGCAAAACTAAGAGTTCAAAAGTTTTATTATACCATTTTTCAAACATTTCCATATAAAAAAAAAACCTTTATTTATCTAATCATTCTAGTGATCTTTGAAGAATCTTTCTGTCAGTCAATAAGCATTTATTAAATACCAAGATGTGCCAAGCAATGAGGAAATGACAGTTTCTGCTATCAAAAAGCTCACAATCTAATGGAAATAGACAAAATGAAAATTATTATGTACAAACAAGCTACATACGGGAAAAATTTAAAATAATCAACAGAAGGAAGGTACTAGAATTTAAAGGGATCTGGAAAACCTTCTTGTAGAAGATGGGATTTTAGCTGAGGTGAAGCCGGGAAGCCCAGAGGAGAGCATCCCAGGCATGATAGGGGACAGTCAATGAAAATGTCCAATAAAAATGAGGTAGATGGAAGGTCTTGTGCAAGGAACAGCAGGGAGGCCACTGGCCCTGGATCCAAGGGGATTTGGGAGGGTGTAAGGAGCATGACTGGAAAGGAAAGGGTTTGGAGGAGCATATCATGAAGGGCTTTGAATTCCAAAAAGAGGATTTTATATTTGACCCTGAAGGTGAGAGGATGTTTCTGGAGTTAACTGAATAGGGAAGTGACACAGTCAGACCTTTCCTTTAGGAAGATCACGTTGACAGTGATCTGAATGAAGGAGGGATTAGAATCAGGGAAATATTTCTGGTAGAAAGATTAATTTGTAGGCTACTGTAAGACATGAGGTGATGAGTGCCTGCACCATGGTGGGACGATATCAGAGAAGAGAAGGGAGCATAGCTGAGAAATGTTAGGGAGGTAGAAAAGCAGGGCTTAACAAATGACTGGAGTAAGAAAGAGTGAGGTGTTGAGGATAACACCTAAGTTTTGAGTTTTGGTGACTGGGAGGATGATAGTATCCTCTACACTAACAAGAAAGTTTGGAAGAGGGGAGGATTTGGGGGAAAATATGAGTTCAGTTTTAGACATGGTGAGTTTACAGGACATACAGTTCAAGAAGTCTAAGAGGCACCTGGAGATGTATGTCAGGAGGTCATCAGAGAGATTAAGCAGATCTGAGTAAGATCATATCTGAATAAGCAGATCTAAGGTTCATACGCAGCATAGAGATAGTAACTAAATCCATGACAGCTGATAAGATCACCAATAAAATAGTATTAAGGGAGAAAAAACAAAGCCTGTGGGACATGCATGGTTAGTGGGAGGTGGGGGGGATGGTAAAAGGGGGGGTGGCTTGGATGATGATCAAGCAATGGAGACCAAGAAGGAACAGTCTGATAGGTAGGAGAACCAGAAAACAGAAGTGTCACAAAAACCTAGAGAGAAAACAGTGTCAAGGAGAAGTGGGTGAACAATAGAGTCAAAGGCTGAGGTCAAAAAGGATGAGGATTAAGAAAAGGCCATTGGATTTGGCAACTAAGCAATCACTGGTTACTCTGGAGAGTGCAGTTTTGCTAGAATGATAGGATCAGAAACCAGATAGTAAGGGGTTAAGAAGAGAATGACAGAAGAGACTGTGAAGGCACTTATTGTAGATGGTTTTTTTCAAGGAGTTTAGTCATAAAGGGCACAAGAGGCCAGGATGGAAGGATCAAGTGAAGATTTTTTCAGGATAAGGGAGAAGTGGCCATGTTTGTAGGCAATAGTCAATGAGCCAGTAGACAGGAAGAGACTGAAAATAAGTGACCGAGTGGAAATGATAGAACAGGCAAACTGCTGGAGCAGATGGGATAGAATGGGATACCTTGAGCAGATAGAAAGGCTAGCTTTGGGGAGGAGTAAGGCCATCTCATGAGATGGAAGGAGAAGACAGTGGTATGAGGTATCTGGGAGGCAACAGAGAGAATAGAGAGCTCTTAGTAAATGGCCTCAATTTTTTTTTTTTTAGTAAAGTAAGGGGCAAGATTGTCAGCTGAGAAGGCGGGGAGAAGGTAGAGCCCTGGGAGGTTCGAGAAAAGGTTTGGAAAAGTTGTTGTGGAGAATGGGATGGTAAGTTAATTAGAGATGTGTAAAAGGATTGCCTTATAGCAGTGAGGCCCCAGGTGAGGATATGTAACACAAATTTAAAGTGGCCAATTAGCAGAGTTTCATGATTTTCTGAGCCTTAAATTCAGCAGATGTTGTGACTGACCCAAAGTTGAATAATATATGATAAAACGGCAAGGGATTCAAGAAGAGAGTGTAGAATTTAACAGGGACAGAGAGAGAATGACAGTTTATTTAGTGCAGGGCTGATGGCCTGAAGGTCTGGAGGAAACAATATGGAGGAAGAATATGGTTTGGGTCTGCAAGGAGAGGTAGAATGACACTAGACTGCGATTAAGTAAGAAAGTTTCAGAGTTTATGAATATGGAAGTGGTGCATTTGTGGGTGATGGCAAGACCAAGAGTATGACCATCTGTGTGGGACTGAGACGTGGGGGAGGAGTAGGTCATGTGAAATTAAGATGAGGAACTGTGAAGTTAAGATGTCTGAGAGAATTATCAATATATATGCTGAAATTCCCTTTTATAAGGGCAGAAGTTGGCAGAGAGAAAGATTGTGAGAAATCACTGAGGAAAGCGTCCTAGAAGTCAGTAAACAGTAGCTACCAGAATTTTGATTTGATGGTAGATATAGATTGAGTGAACCTCAAAGGAGGAGAAGTTATTGAGTGAGGGTGAAAAGAGAGAACCTGGAAAGGGGAAGAAGGAATATTCCAACTCCCTTACCTCAACCAGTGAACTGGGGTACTGAATAAAAGTGCAGCAAGTACGGTGGAGGACTGCCAGGGAGGTTGTGTCATCAGGAGGAAGCCAAGTCTCACTGAGAGCCAGAAAATGGAAGGAATGGGAAGGGAAGAGATTTTCAATGAAAGTTTGCTGCCCATGGAGTAGGCATTCTGGAAAGCATAGTGGAAGGGGTGGGACATTGAGAAAGGTGGTGGTGGTAAAGGGAACGGAAATCAGAGATTAAACAGTGAGGGACAGGGAATGGGGTCTAGACAATCAAAGAGAGTTCAGAAGCACTGGGATAGCAGGGTATGACCAGGAGGAATTTGTTAATCATGGGAAGATTTTAGAAAGATTTACAACATCTACCACAGGCTTTGGCCTCAGGGTAGAGTCCTCTTAGGGGCTTAGGAAGTTCAATCCAAGGAGCAAGTACTTGGAGCTGAGGGAACGGTGTTACTCTCCCTCCCTCAAGCAGGAAAGTAGGACACTAGGCTGGCAACTAGGAATGGTGCTCCTCCTCTTCTGAAAGGGAAGAGTCTGGTACTTAATAGAATAGTTTTTCTTCTCTATAAGCAAAAGGCTGGATACAGGGAAGGAAATGTGGCAGAATGGAGTGACACTCACAAGAGTGACAAATAACTGGCACAATGATACGGCACCTCTCCTCTTCCCAGAAGAGGCTCAATGTCATGAAAAGACCTATGGCAAGATTCAACCAACTGACAACTACTGTCTATCCTAAACAACAAAATCTCTTGACATCTGTCCCCTTTCTTCTATTTCTACCACCACCCTATTTCAGGCCCTCATTATTTCTCACTTGGTTACTTGCAACAGTTCCCCAACTGGTCTGCCTGCTTCCTGTCTTTCCCCTTCCAATCCACCTTACATACTACTGGCTAATTTTCCTACTACAGCTTTGATCATATCATTATCCTGCTCAAAACTATTAAATAGTTCCTGATTGTCTATAATAAAGTCCAAATCCCTTAGCTTGACATTTAAAGCCCTCCATGATCTGTCTAGTTTATTATTTCAAACTTATTTTCCATCATCAACATCATTCCCTCTTCCCAGACCTTCTGCTTCAGCTAAACTGAATTGCTTATCAATATCTCAGTTTACCTCTTTCTCTGTTATTAGTGACTTTGCCAAAAAAAGGCACACTGTTAAAATTCTAATTCCAGACCCAGATAAAAAAAAATCTCTTTGGCAAAGCTTTCCCTAATATCTTCTTCCCTCCTGACATTACAAACACCTTTCACACTATTTGTCACATTCTATGTAATGTATTAAATTATTGCATACATCTTACTTCTTTTGTTAGATTGTAGATGTCTAGAACAGCAGCTCTTGAATTGGTTATCAGTGAACTTTTAAAACTATTTTAGTAACTATATTTCAATAAAATTCATTTAGTTTGTGCAATTGTTTATCCATTTAAAATCACTATTTGATGTACGGATCCATAAATCATATCCATAAATCCATAAATCACCTGATTACCAAAAGGAATGCAAAAAAATTAAGAACCTTTCATCTAGAGCATAAGAGCTAACGATAACACTAGAAGATTAAGAAGATCTTATTGGTCTTTGAATTCCCAATACTACCTAGCACAAAATCTTACACAAAGATATACTCAATAAGAAAAAAAAACTACTTAAAATACTTAATAACAAGAAGAGAACAATTTCCTCTCTGATACTAGCAAATGGAAAGTGAACAGCTGCAATTCCAAAATTTCTTGCTGTGTCACTGATTCATGAAGCCTTTTCCTCACAGTGGCACAAATTTATTTTCCATAAGAAAAGAGAAATAGTAAAGCAAGATTCATAATTAAGTCTTTAGATTAAAAATACTAAGATTTTTATTTAAAAGGGAAAAAAATCATAAACATCCATTCATAATACACAAATATGAAAAAGAACTCCCCTGTACTCTCATCAAAGTTCTATATCACTCAACTACTGTGAGAACATCCAGACCATCAGGATAGATTAAAAACAATTATTTTTAAAAACATCAAATTTTCACAAAGTCTTTCCAAGAAAAACAAGTATGTATATGTTATAAAGATGGCTTAAAATAACATAGTTCAACAGTCCCAAGATATCATGGAATATGAATTATGAACTCTAATAATGTACTAGAAATGATGTACACATACAATTTTAAAAGAGTTTTACAAATGGTACATGCATTGGCTCAAGTGCGTCTTCTTAGAAATGGTCTCAATATTCAACACCTACATAAAGTTTTAGGTACTGAACTAAGAGTTCCTCAAGAAATGAAGGTTTAGCTATCAAAATAAACTTTAGAACTACAACTGAGATTAATTGCAAGTAGCATTATCCCTATTACGTAAGTGAAGAAACTGAGGGTCAGAGAGGTAAATTGGTTTGCCAATGACCACGACTTATTTGTTCTGAAGATCTTCTTTAGAGTCAGTAAAACCTGAGTTCAAATATAAGTTCACTCTGATACATACTGGATATTTCTCCACGGACAAATCACTCAACATTGTCAGGGACCTAGGCAATTCTCTAAGACTCTAGGTCACTGAGAAGCTGATGAAAAATGATCTCATCAGTAGGGGTGCTTTCCATATTGGGAATTCCCTTAAACCATGAAAACAGCAGTCATCCTCCCCCTACCCTCCCTTGCCTTTGCCAATATTTCCATTTATACCAGGAGACAGCTACACAAGGGAATACATACAAAAAAAGAAGTTTATAAACTAACTTGCAATCTTCTTTCCAGAGCCTGAACTGTAAGAGAATAATTCTCTTGCAGGTTGTCTTCAAATAAGTCATTCTCCATGGGATCAAAAGCATCATTCTAAAAAAGAAGATACAGTGAAATTATAATAACTACATCATTGCACATAAAAGTATTTTTCTGTCTAACTTTATTTTCATAAACCCGTGAAGCCAGTAGTTCAAATATTATTATACCCGTTTTATGGATAAGGAAACAATGAAAAAAAACCTTAGATATTATTATACAGACCAATCTGAAAGTTGATCTTACAATTTCTTGACCATCTTCTGGTAACCAGAAAATAAGCACTATGATTAATATTAGTAGTATGATATATAACCATGAACCTTTATGACAATTACTTCATTTATCAATAAGGTATCAAAATGTTATCAAAGAGGGACAAATGCCTGTATAATTATATTGCTACAGTAAGATAACATCGCTAAGGAGTAAATTTTACTGTTATCTGGGTGTCCACAATAGTTCCCTTATTTCACTTAAGATCAATTTTTATACTATATCACAATGAGAGTCAACAGAGGGCATTAAATAATATCTGCCTTAAATATATTTATAATTGTCAAGCTTTCTTCCCCCTCACTATTAATCTACCAACATTTTAAAATGTGAGTAGAAAGAACACAAACACAAAAAAGCTTAAAAACTTCAACAAACAGAACTTACTGAATAGTTCACATTAACCAGATCTGTTATCTTGAATGAAGTCAGACAATTTGTACTGAATGTATCCTTAAAAACTAGCAATAATTGTTCAGTTCCAGTGCCAATAAAATCATCTACCAGAACTGATTTAACTTTTTGCCACTTGGCTGCAACCTGCAAAGAGAATTCAGTGAGACAAAGTGAAAAAGAAGACGATGGTTAGAGCACATTAACAGCACCCAAAAATCAAGAGGGACTCAGGGTGTGTTAGCAGACATATAGTGTCTAAAATGAGGGAGGGGACAATTTCATATTGACCAGATGCCATATGATCAATATAACATAGCTTTTATACTTCTGGAACTCACTTTTTATGATAAACACTGACAAACTAGAGCTCGCCCAAAGGAAACCAGGATGGTAAGAAGACTTAAAACCATGTCATACAAGAACTGGTTGAAAGAATTAAGGAATTTTAGCTTGGAGATGATAAGTCTTGGCAAAGACAAGAGGGAAAGGTATGATAACTGTCTTCAAATATCTGAAAGAGTGTCATAAAAGATTATATATAAGCATTATATATGTTTTTCTTAGTCCTTAAAAACAGAATTAGGAACAATGAGCAGATGTTTCAGAAAGAAAAATTTTGTCTCTATATGAAAACAAAATCCTTATTTATTAGAGCTGTGCAAAGGGCTGCCTGAGGAGATGGTGAGGACACAACTCCTAGAGTTTTTTAAAAAGAGCCCGTCATATACTGGAGAGGACATTCCTGTTTCAGGTACAGGGTTGGACCAGATAATTCAGGGACATTTGCACTAAGTGGCTTCATTGGGTTCTTAATTGATACTCTTAGGGGTCCACCAAATATAACAAATAAAAATGACACATATCATCTAAAAAAAATAAAAAATGAAGCCTGACTTTGGATAACCAAATACAAGCAACTACAATGGCTTTGAAGGGGACACTTAGTAGATTTAACAGTTCACTCTTATTCATTTACCTCTACAGGAGTGGAAGTTTAACTAACTCACACTTAAAAGACTGAGATCACATTCTTACTTATAACATTTAATATTCATCATTTATTGTCAATAAAATTACTTTCCTAAGCAATGCAAAGTATATCATATATCCACAATTAGATATGATTTACTAAATAAAGTTTGTATCTTTTACAAATTTGTTTAAAAAGTAGATTAAGACAGTTAACATATTTTATGCTCTTAAGAAGGCCTTTAACAGAACTTTTAGCATCTTCAGAAGACATGAATTTGGTTCAGTTGTTATTATCATAAAATGAGTTGTAAAGCCAGTTTCCAAGCAGTAAAAGCTTTAGCTTGTTATCATCACATGGAAAATGTACTGAAAAAGTAAAAACGTATATTTGGAATTCTCTAGCATAGGGTTGGGGAACCTGAAGCCTGGAGGCCACATGTGTTTCTCTAGGTTAGTGGTTCTCAACCATTGGGTCGAGGTCGAACGACCCTTTCACAGGGGTCGCCTAAGACCATTGGAAAACACATATTTCTGATGGTCTTAGGAACTGAGACACCTCTCCTCTATCATCTCCAGGCAGGTCTGGCCACATGCAGATACACCCACATATGAGTATTAAAGGGTCGGGGCATTAGGAAGGTTGAGAACCACTGCTCTAGGTCCTCAGGTATAGCCCTTAGATGGAATCCAAACTTTACAGATTCGGTGTAAGGGAAATACTTGAGGACCTTGAGGGTCACATGTGGCCTTGAGGCCACAGATTCCCTACCCCCGCTCTAGCATACTAGTCAATGATATTCAGTATCAAATTAAAGTAGATTCATAGGATCCAACTTAGAGGTAGAAGAGACCATGGATATTATCTAGTCTAACATTCATTTTACAGATAAGAAAACTGTGGCCTAGGGAGCACAAAAGGCTTGCTCAAGGTTCCATAGGTGGCAGAGCTTGGAATCCAATCTTTGTTGTGTAACTCCAAATTCAGCATTTTTTTCCATTGTATCACACAGCCTCTATCAATGTCAAATGGTTCTAATGCATTAAATAAATGATAAGATGCAGAAGTAAGATCACATCAAGTTATCTGCATTTTGACTTTTTTTTCTGGGATACAAAGGAGAACATGTATATGGCATACCTTACATTGCTTTTGGGATATCATTTCTGTAGGGTGGGACCTGCTTATAAAATACCTAGTTTAATAATACACCACAAGTATACCTAAATATTAGGTGTACTGAAATATAGGAAACGGATACACATTTAAGTACAAAGCAGAAGTAGACACCCAAACACAGAGTTCTAACTCTCTACATCTCTAAACAGCCATTTAACTTCTCAGAAGAAAGAGACTATTTTCAGTAAATATCCAAGCCTTATGTTAAAAAACATGAAGATGTGCAGATAACCATTAAATAGGTATACAAATCTTGACCATTATTTTCTAAATAAAACAAAATATTGAAAATGCTCCTAGCAAAATTTTGGAAAAATATTTAACACTAACCAATTGTCACCATAAATAACAGATTGCACAATAAGTTTCTTTAGGTTTCCATAAAGTACTTCATATTCAGAGAGCACAGTAAAATAAATAAATAACTCCGTGTAAGCTGATCATTTATTTTGAGCTAGACATCCGATTTACTTTGGTCCTATAACATTGCTTCTATAGTAGGTAAGTCCATATATTTTCTTATAAATAAAAAAATCCACCATCTTATAAAAAATATTAAAATAAATATAACAAATATGTTCATCACTATATTATAAATCTATTACCATAGTATGTAATTATAAGAATAATAAAACAATAATAAATAAAATCCATCTTATAAATAAAAAAACACTTTAAAATACTGGCCTAAATTCAATGCCAACTAGTTACCCTTTTTAAAAAAGGGTTTTGACCTACAAAACAAACATAAGCAGTAAAATAAATGATCAGGTAGCATTCAAATAAAGCTATGAAAGTCATATAACAAAGTAGATAAAACTGATGGCTCCTGATGGCTGAGTTTTTCTTCTGAAGAGGCAAGCCCTTCATTGAAAATACACCAACCTATACTCTATAGATATTAGGAACATTAAAAAAAAAATCCATGCCTATAAGCAGAAGAATAGAAACTTTATGAGAACAGTTATTATACCTGAAAGCTTTTTTTCCAGATGGCACAAACATCATTGGACCTAAATGATACAATATAGAGTAAGTCTCCACCATCTGAAGCCATAACTTGTAACGCACAGGGATCCTGAAATGGAAGCTGGCATAGATGTTTAGGGATACCATCTTGGAACCAAATAAGCTGATTCTTTTGAGTTACAGCAATCAGTGAAATTCTTAACACAGTATTCACTACTTTAGTTGCACAAATATGTATGCAAGTTACCACACTGCCATAAGCATGAGGCAAAAAATATGCACCACTTAATATTTTTTGATTTTCAACAGAATATGCATAAAATTCAGTACCCCAAACTGCATAATCTGACTTTGAAGACCTCTCACTACTTTCTCTGTCAGTGGAATAAGGTTCCCCTACTCCAAATAAAATAGTACCTAGATTTTCAACCTCCCCTGCCCACTTGATGGAAGAAAATTTAACCAGAGCACTGACAATTGTGTCATTTTGGGAAGAAATATAAAAGGAAGTTCTGTTATGTCTCCACAAGACTGATGGGCCATTAAGTATCTTTATGTCATCCTTCATCTCATAGTCTAATGTAAAATTCATTCGCTGTTCAAATTCATTAGAACTGTGAAGTAACAATAAAAAATATTTAAAAACACTTTTCTTTTTGTTTCTTCTTATCAAAACACAAGGGAGATTAATTCCTGTTCTGAAGTCTGCTGCACAGCTGCAACAAATCATTTCAAAACTTGAGTGTTCTCCACGCATGCTAAATATACCAGTGGACTTCTGAATAAATGCTCTTGTGTTTCTATTAAATGTCATTCTTCTCACATGTAATCTGCATGTTTTTGCAGCTCCTTCTTCTGCCAAGGCTCTTTGTAACAGTTGAAAAATAAGGACTTCTCCATTGTAAGATAAAAGCTTCTCTTCCTCATTAGATGACATTGCTCTTCTGCTGTTGCCTTTCAATAATATCAAATCTTTATGTGAATTTGATTTGGGGGTGCAAACTGCCCCCAAAGAGGATGATTCCAATCTTTAAAAAAAAACAACAAAAGAAATGTTGACATTAAGTAAGAAGATTGTTTTTAAAAAGAATGTTATACACTCCCTATAGCAATGTTCACATTTACAGAAAAATAAGCACCAAGTTGTTGATGTAGTTTCTTTCTTAATTATGTTTTTCAAAAGTTTTGATTAGAATGCAAACTGACAATCAGAAATATATAAACTTAAGGAAATAAAGTTAAGGTAAACCCCTAAGAATTTTAACATACTAGTATTAAATGAATTTATCACTACTTCTACTCAAAGAAGAGAAAGAAATCAATGAAAGTTAGTGATTTAATTAAATACCAAAAACCTTTTTGATCAAATCACTTATAAGAAACATAAAGGCAATCAGGTGCTTTTAAAAAATTAAAGTAGAGCTATAGACACTTAAGTGAATGAAATGTCTTGCTTTAGTTGGAAAATAATGTCTCTAGATTTTAATGTTAATAGCAAATGGGAGGAAAAAATCCTCTTCGCATTTGAATCTGTAGTCCACTCTTCTGAAACTACATTCTAAGAAATGAAAACACATCAGTCACAAAGAATGACACTGAAGTGAAACATCTCTAAGACAAAGTGGTTGCCAATATAATAGAAGTATAATGAGTATATGGAAATAAGTATACACTAAGTTATCTGTGAATATCAAGAGATGTCTTTTTTTCTCCCTATGGAAAGAACTCTATGTCTACATTTTTCTCTGTCTTATCTGATCATCCTACAACCACTGCTATACTTACTTGAATTTCAGGGTAACTTTGCAGAGAGATGGGGCAGAAAATTCAATTGTTTCAAAAGGACTGATGACTAGGTAATGAAAAAAAAATTAGGTATGTTAATTTGGATCAGTGATCATTTTAAAATTTTAAATTAAAATTTCCCTAACTAGATCAAAAGGCAGGGTAGCTTCTAAAAAATTTTTCAACTTGTTAAGAATTTGACAGTATTCAAAAGGAAAAAAAATACATAAGATAAACTCTAAACTCATGTTGAATTAGCCTTAATTTTGTAGACATGTGTCATTTCCAGAAGCAATACCCTAGTGGAAAGATGACTGATTCTGCTAATAGCTAGTTTTGTTTTTTTTTCACTCCCTAATCAGTGTTTGATTTCCTGACACTGAATCACATATATCCAACACTTTATAGAAAAAATAAATGTAAATTTAAAAAAAAGTTTGGGTCTTTTCTAGAGAATTTTGATACTCTTTAAGATAACTAAATGAAGTTTAATTATTTATTAGGCAACATATGCAGAGTGATTAAGCAATATTTATGAAATATTTTTAGTTTTTTAAGATGGTATTTAGTTTCATAAGATGGTATTTAGTTTCATAAGATGGTATTTCAATCAAAGGTGTGATTATTTGATGAATATAATCAACTTACAATTTTCTTTTCTCAAAGGACACCATAAAATATTCTGATCATACAAACAACTATAGGGATGACATATGTCTATACTTCAAATCTGCCAGTCACTGTGGAATTTCTGGGAAGAAAAAAATAAAAAGCACTGAAAAGTACTCAGAAGAAATGATGTAGGGGTTCCTTTGGTGGAGAATTTTCCCTTTTACTACATATTCTTTAGTGCTCAGTATTCTAAAAATTAAAAGGTGTGCCTATTTTTCCAGTGCTTTTGCTACAAGCGTTATTGTTAAAAATCTCTGTAATCCTGGAGAGAACATGTGACTGAAATAGAATACATTCTTTTTCAACAGCAGCTCTTAATTCTTTATCTCTTGGATTGGGAGTATGATAATGTTGTGGAGGTAAATCATTTGGTAAGTTGATGTTTGGGGAAATTTTTATTTGACACATACACACACACCTACACACACACTGAAGTGGGGGTAGAGGAAAGAACGAAGTACAGGGCCTGCACATGGAGGATGAGCTGAGCCCAGAATTTAATAAGTAAGGGGAGAGCTGATTGAGTTGCCTTTTGGCAACTTTCCTGAAGCAAAGGCCCATCTCTTTAATGCCAGGATTCTTCCCTTGATGTCATGTGTTTATGTGGCATAGAATACTATATTGTGGGCATGAGTCAGTTACAACATATACAAAAGGAATGACAAAGTGGAAAAGGTATGAAGGATGTTATGGGAGAAAAGTATGACTAAAAAAACAGGTGAACTAGCTAGGACGTAAGAAAGGGGTTAGGATCAAGTTACTGGTATACACAAAATGCTGATAGATCTGGAGAAAGGCACTTGCAAAGGATTTATGGGAGGCCCTGACAAGAGTCCTTTATTATTTTGAGATTGACTTTTTGGGCAATAGGTTCTTGGTTCTTCCCTACTCCAGTGAGTGAAGAAGGTATAAAACACAAATCTAAAATCTTTGCTTCACAACTAAAATTCTGTAGCAAAAACTTTTGAGAGGAAGTTAGAATGGGTATTGGGGAGTACCTGTGAAATTATATTATCAGGACTTTCTTTTTTTCATGACCATAGGTGCCAGCTGATTATGCTTTATATGGTAAAAATGAAACTAGGAATGGATGTATATTATAAAAAGTAACAGGCATTTCATTCATTAACTGATCGATGGTCAACAAATACAACCAGGCAGTTTTCAGAAGAAATCAAAGCTATCTACAACAGTCATATCAAAAAATGCTCTAAATCACTACTGATGAAATACAAATTAAAACAACTCTGAGGTACCACCTTACCCCTATCAGATAGGCTAATCTGACACAAATGGAAAACGATAAATGTTGGAGGGGGATGTGGGAAAATTGGGACAGTAATGAACTGTTGGTGGAGTTGTGAACTGATCCAACCATTCTAGAAAGCAATTTGGAACTAAGCATAAAGGGCTATAAAACTGCATATCCTTTGTTCCAGCAATACCACTACTAGGTCTATATCCTAAAGAGATTTAAAAAAAAAAAAAGGAAAAGAACCTATTTGTACAAAAATATTTATAGCAGCCCTTAGCGCGGGGGCAAAGAATTGGATGCCCATCAACTGATGAATGGCTGAACAAGTTGTGGCGTACTATTGTGATGGAATACTATTGTGATATATGAAATGAACAGCAGCATGATTTAAGAAAAACCTGGAGAGATTTACATGAACCGATGTAAAGTAAAGTGAGCAGAACCTGGAGAACACTGCACACAGTAACCGTAATATTGTATAATGATCAACTGCAAATAATTTATTCTCAGCAATACAATGATTTCAGACAATTCCAAGAGACTCATAATGAATCATGTTCTCTACCTCCATAGAAAGAACTGATGGAAATCTGAATACAGATTGAAGCATACTATTTTTCCACTTCGTTTTGTTGTTCTTTTTCTTCTTTCTGGGGGGCTGTGTTTTTTTTTTACAACATGGCTAAAATGGAAATACGTTTTGCATGATTGCACATATATAATCTGTATCAAACTGTTTTCTGTCTCAAGGAAGGGGGAGAGGATAGAGGGAGAAAGAGAATTTGGAACTCAAAATTTTAAAAAAGGAATGTTAAAAATTGGAGAAAATATTCAAAACCAAAAAAGTAACACGAATTAATCAAAATATGATAAATTGGAAGTTAATTATCAACTTCATATATCCCATGTCTCTTTCTTGACATCATCCTTGAAGAAAGATTTAATACTGCTTGGTATTATATCTGAGCTTTTACTTCACATGATAATTAATTCACTTTGGCACAGAAAACGAAGTTTGGACAGGAGTTAGAAGACTTGGGTTTATGTCCTAGTGCTTTCACATATTAATTATGGGATCCTGATCTACCTAAACAATTTGCTCAGTTTCCTCAAGTATGAAACAGAAATGATACCTATTAAAAATTACTAGAAGGACTGGGAGAAGACAACCTCAAAGATGACAGAAGCCAGGTGAATGATCCCATAGTTCCATAGGCTGAGAGTCTAGAAGTGACCTAGCTGTACTTACTAAAAATGATTTAATAAAAGTGAATATTTGGAAAATAAGTACACATAGGTGGGAAGGAGCACCAGCAGTAGAAAAAGCAATGGATCTGTGGTCAGAGAATAAGAGTACAAATTTTGGTTCTCATACTTAATTACTACCCCTTGGGACACTGGGAGGATCCTGCAACTTCATTAGGTCTTTTTCCTCATCTGTAAAATGTGGGAGGTTAGGGGTGGATGATCTCTGAACCCTTTCCAGGTCAAAACTCCATGTTATGCAACCAATAAGCCATATAGGAATGTGGTGTCACTTTTTAATACCACAGTGTAAAATCTCAGTTAAAGAATTCAATTTGACAAATATTTATTAAGTAAGCACCTACAATGAAAGGCAAGAAAACTGATGGTCTTGGGATTTAGGAGACTTGAATTTTAATCCTTCCCCTGATACTTATTGTGACACTATGAAGTCACAGCCTCTCAGGAGGTTTCTGTACTACCTACTCCATAGGTTTGTAAAGAAACCACTTTGAAAAAAAAAAAAGCAATCACTTTGTATTGGTGATGGAAAATGCTATCCACATCCAGAGAAAGAAATATGGAGTCTAAATGTGGATCGAAGCATACTGTTTTCTCTCTTTTTTTTCTCCCTTGTGGATTTTCCCTTTTGTTCTGATTCTTCTTTCACAACATGACTAGTGTGGAAACATGTTTAATATGATTGTACATGTACAGCCTATATCAGATTGCTTGTCATCTTGAGGACAAAAAAATTTGGAACTCAAAATCTTTTAAAGGTGAATGTTGAAAACTATCTTTATATGTAATTGGAAAAAATAAAATACTATTAAGTAAAAAAGAAAATAATTTTGTAAGCCTTAAAGTGAAATGAAAATGCTATTCTTATTCTCATCATTTGGACAGGGCTCACATATATACGGTCCTGAGACATGTCACTACCCTGCTAGAATTCTTATACTTTAATGTTATATGGAACACCGCACAGGAGATTAAAATAAATGAATTAAATAAAATTATTATGAAACAAGCACTTTCACTGGCAGCTCATGAAAGCATTCTTGGTATAGCTTCACTTGATTACAGAACAACAGGGGTTATGTATACCTCAGCCTGTTCCCATATGACTGCCATCCCTTGTAGGTCTCTATATTTTTAAAGTTTTTTATTTCATTTAGCTTGGAGATTATGAATATTTGGAATGGCAACATTTACTAAAAACATTGCTCTTAAGTTTTCATGGATCAACATTATGGTCTAGGT
The DNA here is from genome assembly GCA_028627135.1 of Pseudochirops cupreus. Lineage (NCBI taxonomy): Eukaryota > Metazoa > Chordata > Mammalia > Diprotodontia > Pseudocheiridae > Pseudochirops > Pseudochirops cupreus. The sequence continues at coordinate 144,478,097 of CM053580.1, read as the reverse complement.
TATTTTGGCTAATAGTTTGGACAACGATAATGGTTCAATTAAAAAATGTTTATAGGCTGAGTTCTCCAGCCTGAATTTGCAGGATGAGAATTTGTCATGCATGTTCATGGAAGACAATGAGCTACTAATTTTAGCCAAGAGTTAATGTCATGCTAGGTATTTAGTAAGTGCTAAACTTTTACAAGCTGAAGCAAAGTTTCTACCATTTCACTGTATAATCTACACCGATCAATACATAAAGCCTTCTTAAGGATAACCCTTCTATAATTTATGGTGGCAATAACCTGGTCCTGAATTGTCATAATAAATCTATTTGCACAAAAAAATCCACATGATTCAGTCATTTGTTCAATGCTTCTTTTGTCAACATATCATCTGAATTCATGCGCATTATTGCCCATCAATGACCTTATGATTCCATTCTTAGACTTTGGCTATTTCATAAATTTCATTTTGAGATTTGCCATTTTTAGTTACATTCCACAAATTCAAGGTATACCTGTTATCAAACTTTATGCCATGGCTCAGTGAAATGATATACACATGTTCCAAATACAAGGCTTATTTATCTTGTACACTAAAAATGTCTATTTATCCTCTTCTTTTTGGCAAGGAAATACTCATCTCTCTATAACTGCCTCAGGGTAACGGGTTTCATGTTTCATTAGTACTATATGGATTTTTATTAAGATACATTCTAAATCTATTATGGTACACTTTGAAGTTTTAAAAAATGCATTGACTGGCATTACATAAAGTGTTGACTGCTTTATAGGTGCTCCTTCCGTTCAGCTTTGATTTCAGGATGCCTCTGTATCTTCTAACAAAAGTAACTTTCCTGGAGAAGGCTGTTTTATTGTTGTTGGTTACTTTGGTCCTGACTTGGGATCTCAAAGGCCTACAGAACTAAACTCCCTATTCTGAAACTGCCTCTAGTAATGTAGATAAGCAACTGTTGTATGAATTTCAGTACAAGAAAGTTGCCTAAGGTACTGAAAGGTTAAGTGATTTGCCCAAGCCTCACAGCCAATAGGTGTGGGAAGCTGGACTAGGATAAAAACCTACAGTTTTTATGTTTGTTTTTTTTTAAGTAGGAAATTGTTTGAAAGCGTGTTAGTGCTTATTTTATGCTTATTTTTTCTTTAAAATAAAACACAGGATACTGAAAAGTACATTAACAAAAATATAATTTCACTTAGGAGAGAAAACTGTCTCTAGCCTAACAAAGTGCTTTATATTAAATAAAAATTTTCCTATTTGTTGAAATAAATAGATAAGATCCTAATAGTACATTCTGAATGAAGATCTGATATGGATTAGCTGCTATTATTTCAATGTAGAAAACAGTATTTTATACACTCCATCTCCGTGATGTTATTTAAGTATTATTATACTTAATGTAATTTTTGTGTCAGAGATTTTTTTTTTTGAGACGTGAAGGTTGCTGCGGGGATGACCCAGTTTTCTGATTTAACTCCACCCAGGAAGAATCAGGTAATTCCAATATCTGGCATTTCGCAAGAGGAGCTATCAGCTTTACTTTATTAACCCCAAAAGGTAGCCACTGGCTCTACCTTACTAAAAACAATAATCAAACAGAGATCAGGTTTTTATTTAAACTGTAATAGAATGGACTTATATCTGAGCCTAAAGTTACCAGGACTTTTTTTTCTATAGCAGACTTTTCATGCTTGCTGAAATAGACTTTGCCTAATATTAGTAACCCCTTCTTTGAATGAATGAAAAAGAGCTGGGGAGAAGGTGGAGGGAGGCTGATGAAGATCAGGGGCAAATTATGCCACCTATATACATATGTACACACATACATGTTACATACACATATATACAGGGTGTCCTTGTGGTCCCTTCTTTGAAGAAATGAAAAAGAGCTGGGGAGGGAGTGGAAGGAGGCCAATGAAAACGAGAGGGATTCGTGGATCTCATATTTTATATATAAGTATGTGCATATCTGTATATATACACTTGCATTTCTATATGTAAATGCATGCAAACTGGCAAATAAATTATATATAATACAGATACGTAAGCATACAGGGTGTCCCAAAAGTCTTACTGGTTTTGTTATGAAAACTATTCAGAGTTAATATTTTTAAACGTTAACATTTTATTCACATTTAAAATAAGTTGTAAGCAACTAATACAAAACTGCACTAAGATTTTGGCGCCAGCATACATACTCATTTTCTTTTTTTTGTATTTGAATGGTGCTGCCTTGGAACACCGTAGGCACTTAACAAATGCTTACTTTACTCCCAGAAACTCTGTGAGGTGAAGCAGCATGTCTAAACCCCCTGGGTTGGTGAGCATCAGATCCCGGACCTAAGCTCAGGTTTCCCGTTTGCAAGGGAGCACGAGTCAAAGTCTGCCCCTGAAGACCTTATTAACGGAGATAAGAATTGTATAAGTCTGATGCCCACTACCAATCTGGAAAATGGGTACATAGCACGGCTAGGGTAGCGCTTGGAGGATGAGTTCTAGGGCGGGACAATCTCCTGGATCGAGGGAGGGGAGAGGGGTCTTGGAGGAGGGAGGTCCCTTCCTTACCCTCCCACAGCAGCGCCCCTTCCCAGGTGCACATGGAGGTCAGAGGTTAAGTTTTCACTCCTTCCCCCACATCACCTACCTTCGGGCTCCCAGGAGTCCACACTCTTCCAGCCACCGCCTCCCTCTCCGAAAAGTCCCGCGCCCACAAAGCATCCTGGGAAGTAAGGGGAGGAGGGGAGTCCTCCTAACCCGGAAACGAAGCCGCGAGTACTGGGAGGAGTTCTGGAGGGGAGAGGTGAGGGCGGAGGAGGATGCTGAGTTTGACTTCAAAACCCAAATGCGTCCAGCGCCTGGAGGAAGAGGGCGTGGCCAAATCCTGTAAGGGGTAGGGGCGGGGGCCTCCATTTGGAGGGTCTTGGTTTCTGGAGGAGGGACACGAGAGGGCAGGGATTGAAGGAAACGCGACTCTGTGCGTTCTGGCCCCGCCCCCAGACAGGAGGCGGAGACCGTGGATTGGATAGTTTGTCAGGAGCCTCCTCCCTCTCCCTCCAACCTCCGTGCTGTGTCACGAGACCCGCCCGCCCAACCCCTTGGCTCCGTCCCCTGCTGTAGCTCAGTCTCCTGTTTTGCCTTAGCTGACCGTGGGCTGGTGATGTGAGATCAGGCGGCAGCGGTGGTGGCAGCAGGGGCGGCGGCAGCAGCGGCAGCAGAGATCATGGCCCAGGTGAGCAGCCGCCGGAACCGGCGGGTGGGCTCCGAGCCCCCGGCTGGGCCTCAGGTGCCTCCCGAGGCCTAAGAGGCTCCTCTGGGAAGGGGGTGGGGAAAGAGAACTCGGGAGCGGGGAGACCCCGGGGTAGGGGGCCGGAGAGGCGTCCGCCTGCCTCATCATCTGCTCGTGTGTCCTTCCCCAGGTTCCTTCCCAGGAGAAATCTAAGCTTGTCAGCGAGACCCGGAGGAGGTTTGAAGCTGAGTATTTGGCAGGTGGGTACCACGAGGGGATGTCACTGTGTCTGTCCCCAATTTTCCTCGAGGGTCCCCAGGGGTCCCCCTGGAAACAGCTCGAGCCTCACTTTGGGGGCGCTTTCCCCCCAGAATCCCTCTCTTCCCCCGCCCCGCGGCTCCTCCCCTTCCCCCCCAGGTGTCTTTAATCTCACCCCTCGCTTGGACCAATCGCCCGAGCTGGGAGTAGGTGTGTCGGTTTTGTGTTGCTCAGTATAATCCTTGGATTTAAGAGGTTGGAAGGAACCGCGGAGTTTACGTAGTCCAGGGGTTCTTAACCCTTTCTGAGTGCTGTGGTCTCCTTGGAGGTCTAAAGAAACCCATGATCCCCTTTGGAAATCTGATGATGCCCTTTGGCAGGTTGATGAAGCTATTGAACCCCTTTGACATGGTAATGAAGCCTATGGACCCTTTGGGCAGCCTAACATAATAAAGCCCCTTTTCAGGATCATGTATTGCAATGCATTAAAAAGTAAAATTATTTTTAAAATAAAATACATAGGGATGCAAAATGAACCAGTTGTATTTAAATACACTTGTCAAGATTATTTTTAAAAAATTCATGAAGCACAAGTTTAGAACACTCACATTTTCCCAGTGAGGAAATTGAAACCCAAAGGATAAGTAAGCCCTGGTAACACATAATAAATAAATAACTAGATCTGGATTGGAGCTTGACTGCAAAGGCAGTGCTAATTAAATTTGATTATTCTGAGGTGCTAGTGTAGAGATTTAAATGGACAAAAATGTGTTTGAGGATTTTTTTTGTTGTTGTTTTAGGGTTTTGTTGTTAAGGGTTTTGTTTTGGATGCTTTCAGCCTTTTTGTTGGGGTGTGCCTGATTGAGGTAAGCAGGTCGTACCAGTGCTTTCTTGTTAGAATACTTGACACTACTCTGCAAATGGTTTCTGTGCTGATAATTTCATCAGTTTACAAGAAAATAATCTGTGGGGTTACAAAATAGGATGCCTCTAAATGTTATGCTCTTTAGAAAGAGAGCCCATGTTTCTGTATTGCCCATAGTTCCTACCGTATAGATGTTTAGTAAGATTAATACTTCTGTCCTGGGTAGCACAGTCGTCACGGTAATGAGACAGCTTAACTTTTTGTGTTATCTGTATTGCATACTTTTTAAAAAGCTATGTTTTGAAGTGTGAATGATTAGTTATGTATTTGCAAATGGCATATATCTTGTAGGCAGGAAATTCTCATCTGTATTGCTTTAGCTTCCTATTTTATCTATCAGGAAATGGCTAGTAAGCTATAAGAGCTCAACACTAAAGTTGAGTGGTTGTGTCACATTAAATGCAATTCTGAGTTGGATACCTGCTAATGACGTCAAACAGGTAATTGAAATCTTAACAACAACCTTTATATTTCAGGAATATTGTCAATTCTTCTTAGCATCTGTTCTCTTCACACCCAAAATTTTGCCAAAGAAAGTTGGAAGAACTTTAACCTTTAGCCCATAGATCTTACTACAGATATAACCAGTTACCCTAGAACCAGTAAATAAGTATTTATTAAGCAATTACTTTTTCAGACACTGTGCTAAAAGAGGCAAAAAAAAAAATCCCTGCTTTCTTAAGATTTCTGTTGTAATGGAAGGGGCAGCATGTAAATAGATAAATACTTACAAGATATATGCATCGTTGTATCAACAATGCAGTATTCACAATACCTGAAATAACTATAAATTTGCTGATATGGTTATTAATCACAAAACATAACAGACTCTCTATGTGGAAAATATAGCTAGAACATTTATTCAGATACCAGAAAACTTAGTCCCAAAACCAGAAAGTCAAAGTCATCACAGTAGTTATGAAGTTGGCATGTGTAGTTAATGTAGTAAACACCCACATTCTCAGGCCTTCAAAACAGGACAGGCTACCTCAGGCAAAGATCATCCTGTCCTCACACATGGCAACTGATCAGCGTCCACGCAGCTTGCTCCCAGCAGCTTTGCCCCCTCCCCCCCCAGGAGTTCCTTTCCCTGGTATTCCTCAGCAGGAGTCCTTAGCAGAAATTCTAGGTGGTTCAAAAAAAAGGAGTTCACACCGCAGCTGCTGCTTCCAGTCACCTCTCTGACTCTAGCTTTGCTCCTGCTTCCTCTTGCTCCACCCCTTCCTGCTACATCTGCAAGTTCAAGGGGCATGGAAGATCTTCAAATCCCATAACCATTACATTCAGCCCCAAGATCTTTCATGTCCCTTACTTGGCAAAAATACCGTAACAATGTTAATAGGAGTTTAGGAGTAACTGGTGTCAACAGAATTTTACAACAATATAACAAGGATAACACACAATAAACACAGAAAACAATATTTTAGGGTGGGACTTGAGCACAAGCTCCCCATCGTTTCTCCCCCTCCCCAAAACAATGGGGTCCCAAAATCTTGGGGTAAGGGGCAAAGGTCTCTTCTTCCATGGCTACTTGCTGCTGAAATTGGACGTAGAGCTGCCCCTGTCCCAAGGGGTCCCATTTGAGAGGTCAGTTCTTAGTGTGCTTGATGCCATTTCCAGGGGTGACACGTCACAGTTGTGGACAGGGGGTGACATCCAGCTTAAGCTTATATCGGGCATCTACAGGTGGAGGGTAACAAGCCTGCGGAAATAAATCTAGCAAACAAGGTGAACAGACAAAAAGCCAAGAAGAAGCAAGGAGATAATAACCAGAAACAAGGTAGATAGAGGATTAGCCATGTTGCTGGAGACCACGAGCTCACTATTGTAGCCTCACTCACGGTAGAAAATATGAGTTAAAGGTACAGTTTTGTAATCATCTTCTCCAGAATAAACAACAGTTACAGTGTTATCCCTCCCATGCGCTATAATTTCTGCAGCCTTTGGATCATCATCTGGCTTCCGTTTTACCCATACTTTAGCTCCCACTTTTATGCAGTTCCTCTGATAATTATTTTGGAAGGAGGGTCAGTTTTTACAAGTGGTATTGTTTTACAAGGAATGATAATCACTCAAACTAGCTTGTCATTTTTACGAATCTATATGGGCCCTTCACCTTAATTATGGAATGTCACAACAATTTCTCCTCGATAATTAGATCTATTACTCCAGCCAATACATGTATTCCTTGAGCTGCTAATCCTGATTTGGGTAAAAATCTGTCCAAAGTGATTTTTAGGGATTCTTATGCATATTCCAGTGGAGATTTTTCTTATTTCTTTTCTGTCCAACCAAAAGTCCTCTAAACAATGTAAATCATACCCCACTGAACCAGGTGTTCCTGGGTATGGTGCTGGGACATCTGGCTTCAAAGTCCAATACTCAATATTTGGGATCTTATGTATTTGTTGTTTTCTAATTTGCAGATTTGGGGTCATCATTCTGGCTAGAGGTGTACTTCCTCCCAATGGTCTATTATTCAAATTATGTAATGCCATGAACAAATTATCCTTCCAATGTTGATATGAATTATTGGAACTTGACATCCTTAACTGTTCTTTCAATAATCCATTCATTCTTTCAGTTAACCCAGATGTTTGTGGATAATATGGAATATGATGTAGCCATTCTATATTGTTTAGTATATAATACCTCTTCATTTCATTACCTTTGAAATGTGACCCATTGTCACTTTGAATCTGCATCGGGGTTCCATAATACAGACTCCTGAGATCTGTTATGGGAATGTGAAGATCTTCCCTGCCCCTAGGTCCTTCGATAGGCTTAAGTGACTCTGAGAACCTTCCCTGATTAGAAAATATACTCTGCCCCCTAATAGGCTGAATGTGGTCACATGGAGCCTGTGGTGGGAAGCTTGTTTTTCAGAAATGCCCACACCTTTTTACTTTGTGATTGGGCAGTGGGTCAAGAGGGTTGTGACATTCTCTGATCCAGGAGAAGGCTATATATACCCTGATGTGAGTTTTTGCTTTGGGAAGAATTGTGTGATTTGGCCAGATGAAACTCTCTGGGAAGCCGTTGAGCCTCTCCCCCCTCTTTGAAAACCCGGATGTTGGTGCTTCCCTCTCTGGTAACTAACTAGGTATGGATATAATGGTCAGATGGCTGGAAGCCCTGTCTGCTGATATGTTTCTCTGTCTGCTTGTAGCTTCTGCTTGTATTTTATGAAGTTCAGGGTTATTCTCTGAAGTTCAGGGTGCTGACTTTTTCCCCTGAACGAGGTAAATGATGTATGTTTGATTAAAGTAAGATTGTTAACCCATTTTGAGTTGCTTTCCTTTAGAAAAGCAAATCTAAGAACCTGTGCTAGCAGCCATCCTGGGTATGCTAGGGTGCTTGCTGCTACAATAGTAAATAGGAAGTGATGGTCTCTTTGCAGAAGGTGGGATTTGGACTGACTAGAAGGAAGCCAGAGAATCCAAGAGATAGAGATGAGGAGGGCAGGTATTTAAAGAATGAGGGACAACCAGTGCAAAGGAGAGGGAGCATTTTGTGTTAAGCACAGCAAATACACCAGTGTAAGCTGGCTCATACAGTGCTTAGAGGAGTATAAAGTATAAAAAGTCTGGAAAGATAGGAAGAGGCCAGGTTGTGCCAGAAGACTTCATAATTGATCCTGGAGATATCCATTGGAATTTGAGTACACAGGTACTTTAGGAACATACTTTAGGAAACATACTTTAGGAAAATCCCTGTGGAAGCTTAATGGAAGGTGGATTGTATTGGAGAGAGATTTCTAGCGCAGAGTCCCATCACAAGACTTTTGCAATAATATAGATGAGAGGGTGAATAGGTTGATATGTGAGTGAGGTGTGAACAAGAGACTATAAAGTTGGGGAAGATGCATAATCATTTTATGTTCTTTCTAGAATTGCTTTCACTTATATATCACTAAAACATTTTGTAGAAATTTTTAATTTTTTAATTTTAATTTTTGAAGGATCCCAGTACTTGACTTAATAAATCATGGCTAAAATTTACAAGTGATGCCCTGGTGAGTATGGTAGGCAACCTTACTCGAGTATCCAGTAATATAGATGCATAGAATTTTATAACTAGAACAATGCTTTAGAGGTCACCTAATCATCTAATCCAACATCATTTGGAAAATGAGGGGAGTTGAACAAGATGACTCCTAAGATCCCTTCCAACTCTCTATGAACCTGTGGTGTAGGTCCCTGTAGATCATGATTTAGGCTTCCAGTAGGTCTCTTGTTTTCATCCAGTATGTGCAGGTAAAAATATTAATCTACCTACTATAGATAATTTCTTTTGCAAAGAAAGAAAGGAAAATGATAATCCATCATGTTCTTTAAGTGTTTATCTTTGAGTTATGTCCTGAAGTTTAGGACTGAACAAACTTAGCTGAGGAAAAGAATATTTTTTAAAGTGTTTTTGATTCTGCCATTTAGAAATTCCTGTCTATTCTCAGTAACTTGCTCTCCTCTTTCCTTTGCCTTCATTGCCATTCCCATTACAGTTTGTGATATGTTGTTGTTGGAGTAGAGTCTGTACAAGCAGGTGGGAAGATGGAGGTGTTTTGAGTATGGGTTATAAGAATTAATAGTAGCGAACTGAAAAACTGCTTAGAATCATAAGGTACACACAGTCTTTGACCTAAAACTGGGATATTCCTTTTGAAATGTTTTTCAGTAGAAACTGATTAGGGTTTGGACTTGTCCATAGAAATACATTTTATCATAATTAGCTAAATGCTACTAGAGTATTAATAGTCTTCTAGTGTTTTAATTTTTTTTTCCATAGGAAAAGATGGATGGCATGTGTTGTAAGATAAACCTGAATCCATCCAGTTTGATGGTTCACTTTTGGTTTTGGAATGTTTTTATTACTATTATATTACCTCTCCTTTCTTTCTGTTTTCTTCCTCTCCTCTCCCCCCCCCCCCCATAAGGCCTCCTATATAATTTTAAGTATAGTCAAAACAAATCAACATATAGTTATGTCTAAAAATATATTTCCTATTTCCTACTCTGATCACCTGGTATCCATTTGTGTTTGGACTCCTCTTTCACTTGTTGACTATGTTGTAATTATAAGCGCATGATTTTCTTGGATATAGAATGGAATGTGAAAACCAAGGAGACCATTACTAGTGTGCTGTCACCTTTTCATTATCAATTTCCAGTTGATCTTTGGCTCATTTGAAAGCTGTGGTATTACATGTATTGACAGCATTAGACTCATTCTGCCCTGACATGTGAAAGCTATTTGATAGGTATTTTATTTTTTTTTCTCTCTACACTTAAGATTTCCTATCTGTAGTTAATTTCAGTGTGGTAAGATCATTTAGATGTATTTAATAAGGAATAATTCAATTGAATGAACATATTTTTTAACAACTTTTTGGGAAAGGTTTTCACAGTTGTCACTTGTAATTATTTTTAGCTATATGCTAGAAATTCAACTGAGTATAGAAGAGAGATTGTGTGTGGGGGGGGGGGGAGAGTGGGGTAGAGTAGAAAGGAGTAGAAAGAGTTCTGAGCTGAGAGTCAAGAGTAGTGTGATACTAGTGTGACCATAGGCAAATCACTTAAATTTAACTCATGGGATTGTTATGAGGCTCATATAAGAAGTTTCTGTAAAATACTTAGCTGATGAATAGCACTTTAAATGTTTGCATGACAAAACTATTAGTTTGAACTTGAACAAAAAAGATTGCCCCCCTCCCCCCAAGAAGTGCTGCTTGTTTCATTCTCATGGTTTCCTTCAGCAATCTTCTCTATTTGTATTTTACATTAGATTACCTATTAGCTTTACATTTAGAGGAAATTAAGATACACACAACTCAGAGGATGCTTGTCTTGCTATATCCCCCCTGCCTTGCAAAATAGCACCAATCAAGTTAAAAGTCACTTTCAATTCAGCCCATGCTTATTAAGCCTCTTCTATGCAAGAAGGCACTCTGCTAGGCACCATGAATAAAGAGATAAATGAGCAATCTGGTTTATGTACAAAAGCATTTTGAAAATACAGTTTGTATCAATGCCACTGTTTGATTTCATAGGGGAATTGATTTTCGAAACTTTAAGTATTGTGGTTGGGAAAAGAGAAGTTATAGAAGACATTATTATTATCCTTCTCATCTAAGCCTTACCTAAGTATTTCTATTCTCAATTAATTTTCTGCTTTTATTTTCTTTTTCTCTTAAAGATAAAACTACTTTTTGCAGCAGTTTTATTTTAGCCCTACTTTAAGGAATGAAATCATAATTGGATTGTTATTTTAAGTGTAAGTCTTTTGTCTTCTAAGTGGTCTCCTGGGCTCTAGCTTTTCTCCTCTCAATCAATTCATCACATTACTTCTAAAATGACCTTCATAAAACGTAGATTTGTCTAGACTTGATCCTGGAGATATCCATTGGAATTTGAGTACACAGGTACTTTAGGAACATACTTTAGGAAACATATTTTAGGAAAATCCTTCTGGAAGCTTAATGAAAGATGGATTACATTGGAGAGAGACCCATCAGAAGACTTTTGCAGTAATATAGGTGAGAGGGTGAATAGGTTTTTTTTTACTCAGTAGCCTCATAGCCACTATAAAATAAAACCTAAATAAATTAAATTGAAATCTATGTAATTAGTACTTCCCCCTCTTATGCAATTATTTAGTCTTTATTGCGAACTGACTGAGAGCTATTCTCCATTAGAATTGCTGTATAGTATGGTAGAAACAAGCAATACTAAACTACTAAGAATTTACATTTTAATGCAAGTAGTTTATAAAGGTATAGATTTAATTGAGAAAATCAGACCACTACGACACTTTCTTTCCATTGCTTAAAAACAGACAAAAAACTTGCCATGTATTTTTGTATTGTAAATGTAAATGCATACATTTATATGCAGACTCATTTGGAGAGCACTGTTATTTTGTTTTTGAAGCAACTAAAATGACTTGAACTCGTGAAAAAAAATTGTTTTCCAGTTTATATGCTATCTTATATAAAAAGTACTTTGACAAAGGTGGTCAGTGGCAGAAACAGAAAGGCACCATTAACACCAAAGTATTTATAGCAGTACTTTTTTTGGTAGTTGAAAAGTTTATGGTCTATGCAGGTAATGGGGTTTTGTTGCTTTATGAAAAATGATGAATACAAAGTAGCATGAGAGAAGACTTACATGGACTGACGAAAAGTGAAGTAAGCAGAACCAGAAAACAATATATATACTTGGTGACTAACAAATCAAATAGATCCAACAAATCAAAATTAAATACCTTGAAATTGTGTTGACTAAATCTGGCACGTGAAGACATTTCCCTTTATCCTTTGTTGTAGAGGAATTATCAATATGGCATTTAGTTGATGTATTGCTTAGTTTTACATAACTGTTTACCCTTGCTCCCACTTCAGTCTCTTATTAAGGGATAATTCTCTGAAATGGGGAAGATGTTGGGAAATGTAGGTAATGTACAAAAAAAAATACCAAAATTTTAATTTTTAAAAAAGTACTTATATAATTCTGAATTATTTTACTTCATATATCTAGACTTGTAGTTTCTTTTTTATTGAACATGATTTAATTAAGCATAGAAGGAGACTAGCCTGATGGAATTGGAGATTGTGTTGTTAGTGGAAAATAAGTTTGGATAGACTGTGTTTGATAATCTGTCCAGATTATCAGAGCTTGAAAAGCCTCGTAGAGGAGTCTGAAAACAATCTCTTATATTTCAGCCTTCGCTTCTTTTGAACTTCTTCTTAAACTTTAATGTGACGTACTTCCCTATGATGCTTCTTTGTTCTATACATTTTCCCTATTCTGGATTAATTTTTCTCATTTCAACTGTAACAATATTATTGACCATTTCAGTGCCACACTTCTTGGGTTTTCCATTCTTCCTTACTTCTTTCTTCCTACAACTATACTTTGTAGTGTTGCTGGAGGAAATCTTGAAGCCATACTGATGATACCCATTGAATCTTACTTTTATACTATCTCATTGATATACTTTAATATATTCTTAGTTAATGCATTCTTAATGTTCTTAGTTACTAAAGCTAATAACCTCTGTTATTTACAAGAGGATCAGAGATTCAAAGTTGGAAGAGACATTTAGCAATCGCTTAGTACAAGGCTTCTTACCTAGAATGCATGAGGTTAGTTTAAAAAAAAGAGTTTTGATAACTGTATTTCAATATAATTGGTTTTCTTGGTAAATACTATATATTTTGTTTTTTACATTTTATTCTGAGGATAGGTGTTACCAGATTACCAAAGCAGTTCTTAACTCACCTTGTGCCTGGACTATTATGATAGACCCTACTTCAAGTCTTTTTCCCATTCCAGTCTATCTTCCACTCAACCATAAAAATGATCTTCCCAAAGTCCTGGTCAGATCTTTTCATCCTCCCCTACCTTCTTTTTTATTAAATTTCAGCAGCTCCTCATTAGCTCAAATATCAAATATAAAATCTTCTTTTTGACTTTTAAAACTCTTTATAACTTGGTTCCCTTTAAAACCTTCTGGTCTTCATACTGGAGACCTCACTTCCTCTACATACTTTATGTTCCAGTGACACCCATACCCTTCTCTTGCTGTTCCCTTGTACAAGAAACAGTGTCTCACCACTCTGCATTTTCATTGATTGTCCCCCACCATTGTAATCCTCTCCTTGATTCCACCTCTTGGCTTTCCTGACTTCCTTCAAGTCTCATCTGAAATTTCACCTTCTGAAAGAAGCCTTTCTCAGTCTTCCTTAATGCCAGCCTTCACTTTGTGATTATCTCCAATTCATTCTGTACATATCTTGTTTCTTCATAGTTATTTCTGTGATGTTCCCCTTATTAGTTTGTGAGCTCCTTGAGGACAAATGTTTTCACTTTTCCTTGTATCCCCAAGGACTTAACCCAGTGCCTGGCACATAATAGATGCCTATTGAATGCTTGATGACTTAACTACATTGAAATGCTTGATGACTTAATTACATTTTCCTTCTTAATAATCTCTATCCATTTGAATTTCATTATTCTATTCTATCCTGTTTTTCCTCTTCTTCTGGATACTCTGCTTCCTTTTTTGGTAGTTCTTTCTCCTAAATTGGCATTTCTCTGAAGGCTCCATCTTTGATCTTTCTTATTTCTTCTCTTTTTCTCTCTTTTCTTTCTTCTATCTCTCTCTCCTTCTCTGTCTCAATTTAAAACTATACAACTTGGCCCGGTCTTCTCTTTTCTAGTTTTATTACACATTGCTCCCCTCAACATCCTTTGCCAGTCAGTCAAACTGACCTTGCACACACTTCATTTCTTTTTCCCTTTGCACTCTCTGCTTCCTGTGCCTGGAAGAATAAGACCTTATTAGGACCATTCAACTTTCATGTTCTGCTGCATATGTCCTTTGAGGGACAGCAGTTAGGGATCAGACCAATTTCAGTAAGCATCAGTGCTACTTTGGTAAGCAAGAATTCCACCTCATGCTGGGCCTGTCTGATTGCCAGCCTTAGGTAAGAAGAGGAGCAAGACCTTGAGAACTTCTTTGATTATTCATCTCCTGCAGCCAATATGTACTGAAAGAAGACTGCTAGAAGCCAGTAGTTCTGCTTCCATTTACACCAGCCCAAAGCAACTTCTGTCTCTAACCTGCCTGATCTTTGGTGTAAGAAGAGCAACCTTCCTTTTGACCTTAGGCCTTCTATCTCCTATTGCATCTGTCTCTTGAGGGAAAGGAAAGAGGAAAATTAATGAAGAACATGACTTTTTTTTTTTTTTTGCTTTTTGGAGGGAGGGAGGCAGGCCAATAGGGGTTAAGTGACTTGCCCAAGGTCACATGACTAGTAAGTGTTAAGTGTCTGAAGCCTCATTTGAACTCAGGTCCTCAGATTCGGGGCCAGCCCCTCTAGTCACTGTGCCAACTAACTGCCCTAAGAGAATTTGACTTCTAAGAGGAATGGTGCCTTGCATTCAATGATGAATATTTTCATACCTGGTCATAATGACCCAGTAATTATGAACCCATTTAGGTCTTCATCTAAATCCTCATTCCTCATCCGCTACCATTTGATTCTTTATTTCCATTCTTCTCAACCCTTTTACCCAAAATCCTAGCCAAACACCACCCAACCCTTCCACTGCGCCTTTTGGAATGCCTATTCCATGGGCAACAAACTTCCCTTCATTATAAATCTTTTCTTCTTCCATTCTTTCCATCTTCTGCTTATCACTGAAACTTAGCCACCCCTGATGACATAGCCTCCCTGGCCATGCTTTTTGAGTACTGACTGCCTGTTTGCTCATTCCCATCAGCTTACTGGTTGAGGTGGTAGAGTTGTAATACTTCATGTTCTCCACAACCACTTCCAGGTTCTCACCGCCTACCTCCATCATCCAGTAACCTGTCCTCCTTTGAGGATTTTGCTGTTCCTATTTACCACCCAGTCAGAATCCTGATAGCTGTTGTGTAGACTTCCAGGTCAATCTCTCTTTACTTCCTTAGTGATTTTGTTACCTGATTCACAGTATTTCTCTCTTCTCAAATACTTACCCTCATACTTGGGGATTCAACGTACATATTAACTCTTCGTCAAATATTCTTAACCATCTCAATTCTCATTACCATACTTCAGCCACACACAAAGATGGTTATACCCTTGGTCTTGCCATTGTCCTCAAGTACACCACCTGATGTACTGCCATCCTGCCTCTCCTCCCTTCCATTACCAAATCAAGCTCTTTGTCCACAGTAACCTGCAATCCCTCTTTCCTTTAGTTTCCTCCCAAACTATTTCTCCTGCACTGGTAACTCTCCTCTTTCATCATCTTGACCCCTTGATAAACTAGTTCAATTCTAAACCTTACTCTTGAATTCCTGGTTCCCTTATATCACCGGTTGTGCCCTGTCAAACTTCAAGTTTGGGTGACTGCCACCGTCTACCATACATTTATTCATATATAGATAGATAGATAGATAGATAGATAGATAGATAGATAGATAGATAGATGTATATATATATATATATATATATATATATATATATATATATATATATATATATATATATATATGAACATAGGTAGAGAAAAATCACGTAAACATTTATGTTTAAATTTATTTCTAATTAATGGACTGAGTCTGCTTCAAATTTATGTTACATAGGCAACCTCAAATGGTCCTTCACTGTTGCTAGGCAATCCTTCTATACCTCCCTTATAGACTAACTATCCCACTCTCCATAGCAGCTCTTCCAGACCTTTTCATCCTTCCTCAGACCTCCCATGGCTCCCCTTCCCCCATCCCACCCTCTCAGATGAGAACTTTGCATCGTATTTTGATCAAATTAAATGTTGAATTGAAAAAAATTGAATTCATTGTGAGCTCCCTCTTTCTTTCCTCATCTTCCTCAATCTCACCCTGTCTACTGGCTCATTCATTCCCTTTTACCCTCAAACATGTCCACGTCTCTCCTTTCCTGAAATATCCTCAGTTGATTCTATCCCCACTATTGTCCTATATTTCTTCTACTTTTTGTGGCTTAACTCCTTCAAAAGGTACAATATGTACTTCTACTTTCTCTCCTCTTTTCTTAACTCTCATAATCTTAACTTCAGACCTTATCATTCTACCAGAACTACTCTCTCCAAAGTTACCAGTGACCTCTTAGTTGCCACATTCAATAGTCTTTTCTCAATCCTTATTCTCTTCTACCTCTTTAAAGCTTCTTCTCTTCCTTGCTACTCTCTTCCTTCTAGGTTTTCAGGCCACAACTCTTTCCTGGCCTGCTATCTACTTGAGTCTTTCTCATGTTTCTTTACTGGATCCTAATGGTTCATACCTTCTAACAATAAGTATCCCACAGGGTTTTGTCCTGGGCCCTCTTCTCTTCTTCTGCTATATTACTTCACTTCGTGATCCCATTAGCTCCAGCAGTTTCAGTTATATCTATGTTGATGATTCTTGGTCTGTTTGTCCAGCCCTAACCTCACTCCTAAGTTTTAGGCTTGCACCTCCCAATACCTATTAGACATCTTAAGCTCGATGTCCTGTAAACATCTTAAATTATGCGTGTCTAAAATTCTTTCCAAACTGTCCTCTCTTCCTAGCTACTACATAGGGTACTATCATCCTCTCAGCCATCTAGGCCCACAACTGAAGTATTCTCAATTTTTCACTTTCTCTCATTCCCAATATCTAATCTGTTGCCAAGTGCTGTCAGTTTTTATCTTTATAACATCTCTTGTACATGCCCCCTGCTCTCCTCTGACACTGTCACCATTCTGATGTGCACTGTCATCGTCTCTAACTTAGACAGTTGCAATAGCCTGCTTATTGATCTGCCTATCACTAGTCTCTTTCCACTACTGTTGTCTACTCACTTGTCAAATTAATACTATTGAAGCACAGATCTGACCGGGTCACTGTCCTATTCAATAAACTCCAGTGAGTCCCTGTCATCTCCAGGATTAAATAAATAGTTCTCTGATTGGTGTTCAAAGCCCTTTACAACTTAGCCTCCTTCAGTCTTCTTACACCTTATTCCCTGCAAGGTATTCTGCCAGTGACACTGGCCTTCTGGTTGTTCTGACACGTGATACTCCATCTCCAGACCATATATGTCTGGAATACTCTCCCTCCTCATCTTAACCTCCTGGCTTCCCGGACTTCCTTCAAGTCCCATTTAAAATCTCAGCTTTATAAGAAGACTTTCCTGATCCCCTTTAATGCCAGAGCCTTCTGTCTATTGACTATCTTCAATATGACTTATTTGTATATAATTGTTCTCATGTCGTCTCCTCCATTAGACTGTGAGCTTCTTGCAAGTAGAAAATGTTTTACCTTTCTTTATATCCCCAGGCTCAGGACAGTGCTTAACACATAGAAAATACTTAATAGGTGCTTTATTGATTGTCTGAACCATGGAGAAAAAAGCAATAGGGTCTGTGCTTGGAAAAGAGTAAAAATAGTTTTAGGAACTGGGATAAAGAGAGCGTGTCTCAGGTCAACTATGGCAAAAGATGAAGAAGACCAAGAAAAGATACTGTTAGCTCTCCACACCGTAAAACTTCCAGAAATCTGGAATGGGCCTTAAGGGAAATCTATTAAAAACTCACTTTTACAGATGAGGAAATAAAGACCTAAAGAGGTTAAATGACAATAAAATTACATAATTAGTGAAGGAATCGGGTGTCTTAACTCCAGTCTAAACTCTTCCACTACACTGTTGCTTAGGGAGAGATAATTTTGACATTTGAAATGGAATTTTTGGTATTGTAGTAGTAAACCTTGCTTCGTTAGAGGTGTCCAGAGGTAGAAAAGGGATAAGGAACGGGAAGGTAGAAAATGGGAGGAAAAACTTGGCCTCTTTTGTAGTTTTGCTTGGAGCCAACCTTATCTTTTTCCTCCTTAGGGAATATAAGACTTGAAGGAGGAGAGCTGGATCCTCCCAACTGTCTCCTCTCCACAACTGATTTTCTCATCATGCAGAGTGAAAAAGAGAACAGTAAAAGAGGATAGAGGATTTCTTGTTCTTATTTCTAGAGAACTAGTGAAAAGTTGTGTCTAGCACAGAATTGCTAAAGGTGGGAATAGGAAACTAACAGAGAACTTTGGTACCGGCTCCCCTCCCGTTTCTCTCTTTTGCTCTGGGTGTATCTTACATCCCTCTTTCTTACTCAGACTTCTGTTTTTCAAGTCTTTGTGATGGTACTTATTGTCTGTTGCTGCTTGTTTCCCTCACCTCCTTCTTGACACTGTGAAGTTTATGATCTTACCCATCTCCAGTAATTGCTCAGCCAGTCTTAAGGGTATTGGATAGGGGAGAATGAAGTCAGTATCAAAACTGGCCAGACCTATCAGAATGGAGAAGGGGCTTCTGGCAAGAATGCTGAGAGTTGTTATGAACAGGCCTAGCTCCACCCTCAAGAGTTTTAAAATAGCAAGAAATGTTCTAAGTTCTAAAAAAAATAAATAAATAAAACTGAAAAGAAAGACTTTCCTGTAAGAACTATTTCCCTATCCCTGACGGAAAAGACCCTGAGAAAATGAACACAAATAAAAATCAACAAAATGAAAAAATCTGGGGCTAAAGAATTTCAGGATAAAATTCCAAAAGAAAATAATTAATTCATCAGTATCTACATATTGTTGTTGTCGTTTAGTCCTGTCCAGCTCTACTTCTCTATGGAGTGTTCTTGGCAAAGGTACTGGAGTGGTTCGCTGTTTCCTTCTCCCATGGAGTAAGGCAAAAAAAGATTAAGTGACTGGGAGTCTTCATTTTGGGATCTCTTTCAGGAGGTGATCAGTAATATCAGGGCAGTTTTCTTTTCTGATTTCTTGAAAGATGATGACTTAAATGATCTCTCTCGGATCTGTTTTCTAGGTCAATTGTTTTTCCGAAAAGATATTTTACATTTTCTTCTATTTTTTCATTCTTTTGATTTTGTGTTATTGTTTCTTGATCTCTCATGGAGTCATTAGCTTCCACTTTCCCAGTTCAGATTTTTAAGGAATTATTTCCTGAGTTTATGTGTCTCCTTTCCCATTTGTCCAATTCTGCTTTTTAAAGTTCTTCTCTTCACTGGATTCTTGTGTGTCTTTTATCATTTGGCCTGTCGTTTTGTAAAGTGTTATTATCTTCACTATTTTTGGTATTCTTCTCCCTTGCCAAGGTGTTAACTCTTTTTTTTCATGATTTTCTTTCATCACTTATTTCTCTCCCCAATTTTTCCTCTATCTTATTTGATTTTTAAAATCCTTTTTGTGCTCTTCTAGGAATTATTTTTGGGGACTGAGACCTATTCACATTTTTCTTTGAGACTTTGAATATAGCAGTTTTGACTTTGTTGTCTTCTTCTGAGTTTGTGTTTTTATCTTCTCTGTCACTGTAGTAACTTTCTGTGGTCAGGTCCTTTTTCATTGTTTGCTCATTTCTCCAGCCTATTTCTTGACTTTTAACTTAATATTAAAGTTGGGCTGTTCTCCAGGGTGAAGGGGGCACTCTCCCAAGCTTCAGATTTTTTGTGTATCCGTTTTCAGAGCTAACTCTTGGGGGCTTTAAGTTTTTAGTCTTTCCAAACTGGTATCATTTAAGAAGAGATGTGTTTATTACTTTCCTGGCCTGTGCTCTGGTCTGTCAATGACCACAAGAAGGCTTTTCCACCATGGAATTGTAAGCAAGGTCCCCCACTCACTGTGTTTACAAATTACAAGTGTTGTTTACAAGTGTTCTAGTGCTCCCCCTTGCCCTGGGATTGGAATCCAAGACTGGGATCAAATACATATATAGGCAATGTAAGAGAGTCCTATACCCAGTGCCAGCAAAGGGCTCATGCGATCACCTTCTGAACAGTTACCTGACCCCTTTACTGTCCGTAGGCTGAGAGTTCTGGAAGCTGCTACAGCTGATTTAGTTGCCCCCAAAGCCTGCTGATGGCTTTTACTTTATTCTCACCCCAGGTGCATTAGACTTTTCCTGCCAATCTTGAAAGTCGTCTTGGGCTGGAAAATTGTTTCGCTCCTCCTTTTGTGTGTTCTGCCCCTCCAGAATTTGTTTTGTGCGTAATTTAAAGTTGTTGGGAGCAGAATTTGGGAGGCCTCGAGTAAATCTGCATTTCTCTGCTCTCTTGGCTCAGTCCCTAAGGAAACTTCATAGCTTTAATTGTGTTTCTGGCACCAGATAGTTACTCAGTAGAGCAGTAACCCTACCCTACAGTCATAGTAACTCATATTACTTTTTTAAGACGTTTCACATGATCAGAATCCATAGAAAGGAAGGATATATTTCTATCTGAAATTCTCTAAAGAACTTCTGTTAACATGATATCTCCCTTTATTTTATATATCATCACTTTAATTTCCAGTTTTCATTCCTTTTTCCTTTTAACATTGTATGTTTACATTTGCCTTTTGATCAATTTTAAGGAACACTTAGTTGTTAGTTATTGGCATAGTTGAAGAACGAAAAACATTTTCGTTTAATGATTAATTGAAGTTTAGCTTAATTCTTAGGGCAAGTAAGTATCCCTTTTAGCAATGCAAATAGGATCTTCATAAAACTTACCATAGTTCATTGATGAATTATCTTGTTAGATTTTTCACTATATGTTTAGGAGTAATTATGATTTTGTAGAAATATTATTTTTCTGATCATACATCTTCAATTAACAGATAATCAGTATTCTTTGAAAATAATCACTATAAAAATGTGAACTTAAAGTTGTTTCTGACTTGAAAAAAAAAATAAATCTAGGTGGTAAAATAAATTTGAAGGAAAGATTTTGTACTCTAAGCAACCTTAGGAGACCATGAAAAAATATCAGTAGGTATTTTCTTTTAAATAAAGCTTTTGATTAGAAATTTTATAATTTAGAAGTAATTTTTTAAAAAAATTAATGTATTTAATATTTTAAATTAATACATTTATAATAGTCGAATTGTAGAAAGACAGTAATATAAACCTCAAATTACCTTTGTATCTTTTAGCAGAAAAGGCTGATTCAGTTTCCCTAGGTTGAAGATTTTACAAGTTCTTGGAAACAGGCTGCATTAAACAAGGGAAAGAACCCTGGATTTGAAATCAGGGTTGGATTAAATCCCACATCGACTCTGTAGCCAATGACAAGTCACTGAAACCTTTTTAGATTTCAATTTTCTTCATCTGTAAAATCAAGTAATACTGGTTTCTCTTCCTCACAGGATAATTGTGAGTAAATCACTTTGTAAACTTTAAAGTGGTTTATAAATGACAGTTGTTAATATGCCTCTTAACCTAATCCTTTCTAGGCTAAAATTTTTACCTTGCCTTGAGCCAACCAATCTTATTTGTAAGATGTGTTGAAACAGGAAGTTGTCACTTCCAGAGGCCTCAAACTGGTACATAAGCCTTTGGAGTGGCACAATAACTTACACCTTGATCTTCAGTGACCTTAACTAACATTGGTAAAAGTCTTTCAAAGTGGCTTCTAGCTTCTGAAGGTTTTGTCCTAAAACTTTTAAGTTTCTTCTATAACTTCCCAATTCTGTCTTCAACTCTTCAGAGAAATTGTGTTTAACTCCTACCTGGACCTTTAAGTCACTGTCTGTCAGCACCAGTTAATCAGAGTATTTCTTTACTTGACAGCCTCACAGTATCTATTTTCAGTAGAACTGATGTTATCTTCAGTGTAGTACAATGATTGTGCTTTCCATAGGTAAAACTATTCTTTCCTTCCTGAGACCTCTCATATTAATTGTAAGTTCACACCTCCCCTATTCTTTTATCACATTCTAATTTTTATCATATAGTACCCTACTGAAGGCAAGAGTTGCCTCCTTTTTTATCTTTTTATCTATTGCCTTGCAAATGGCTTCTTAGTAAATATTTGTTGAATTAAAATGTCCATTTTCAGCTTTATACTTCGCGTTGAAAATCTGCTCCACATCAGTACCAGATTTTTCTGTGATGGTTAGTCACAGAGTTGTTTCTGTTTCATCATATATTAATCACCACTTGATGTATCTAGAGAGTAGATCATCTCTTTTTCCTCTAATGATGTAGGATATGTTTATGATAGTATGTTTTCTTCCTTCTTTCCTTCCTTTCTGTCTGTCTTTCTTTTATAGTACTGATGTTTATTTAAACACAGCAGAATTAATAGGGCAGAGAATGGGCCAAGAGAGGATAGGACAAAAGATTTGAAGTGTTGTGACTTTAGTTCACGACTGGAAAATAGCATTAATTAAAGTATTGCACACTGGGTCCCTTAGGCAGTTAGTTGTTCCTTAAGTAATCAGACGCTTTGGTGAATCTAAAAAGTGTAGCCGGGAGCTGTCCAGAATCTGTTTCAGGGATATATGTGAATGAAAGCGATCTTTCCAAATCTCTAGTGACTTCAAATATGGGAGGTGTGGTTTATAGAGACACACTCTGGCGTGACAGAAGCTTGGTGTAAAACGGATTCATTTTAAGTGCTCTGTGTACTTTTGTTGATATTTATTGTAGGTTGTCGTATGGATCGTTGTAGTTGTCCTCTCAAAGAATTCTTGTATCAGTGTCTTAAATATGTTGTGAAATTCCTTTAATTGATGTAGGGAGTGGAAAGAAGGAAAGAAACAGTACCTGGCCTAAATTTGTCTGGAATGCAGAAACCTTAGCAGACTTAAGATGTCGTTGGTACAATCAGGTTGTGCATAAGGAACACCAGTTTGAAGGAGGTCTTTGCCTGAAATTGAGAGAGAAAAAAATCTCATTTAAGGTTGTATATATAAATCATTGTGGAAAAGGAGGGAGAAAACAAGAACCTTCCCATTTCTCAGTTTAGACAATCCTTTGAGCAGAACAGTGTAAGTTTACCTATGCCATGGGACTGAGAGAACACCAATAAATTAGACTGTACTTTATATTCCATATTAGGCTTAAGTAACCTAATTGAAAAATAATATTGTTTTTGGAAGTGTCTTTAAAGAAATCCTTCAGTACAAGGCTGGGGGAAGTACTAATAAGGGAGCAGCCAACTAAAGCAAAACAGACATTCCTAAAACCTTGCCTGGTGGTCCTGGAAGTTTAATTCCTGTTCCCAGAGAACATTATTGTATTATTGTGAGAGAAGGCAGCATGATATAATGGAAAGAACAATGAACTAAAAGCCAAGGAGACACAGATTCTAGACCAGACTTTGGGACTAATATCGAGTCATCAAGCAAGTTATTTTCCTTGTTTTTCAGTTTTCTGTTTTGAAAAATGGGATACCCCTAAAGTCACTTCTCAGTTCTGAATGTTTGTCTTAAATGAGTTTAGGATATGAAACCTGGCCTTACACTGAGAATATCACATTCATTGAAACTTTTTTCATTTTATAAAGTGGAATAATTTATTGTGAAACTCGTATTACCAATTATTTCCACCCTCTATCCTTGTTGCTATCATATATTTATCTCAGTGTTTTTCTCTCTACACTGTTCTTTGCCATCATCTTTGAGGATTCCCTACAACCTCAAGACCACAAATTATTCACACTGTTCAATTATCTCCTTTTTCATTTTCACTTGAACCACATCCCAACATATCCATGTGTAGAACCATTACTATCTCACAGTTTGAGATCTTGAATTTTAAAAATCTACTCGCCAACTCCAAGTCTTAATGTTAACATCTAAAACAGAAATAGAGGAGATTAATCAAAATGAATGCTTCTAGGATTCATTTACAAAACTTAATAAAATTTATTGAATGGAAAGTTTGCTTTTGAGGACCCCATAAAAAATGAACAGGAGAAACACAGGCTACTACTACCTGCCTAAGCCCCTGTACTGGCAAAAACTCCTTTTCAGTCAGGCAAAGTATAAGCCAAACATTAAAGGTAACATTAGCTACTGAACTCTTATGTTCTTTGGTCTAGCAAAGGTGTTCATTAAAGTTATCCATCATGAACAAGCTTTGGTAAGTACTAGTCAAAGCCACAGAATAGAAGAAATATACATTAGACATTATCTAGGCTAACATTCTTTCCCCCAGTTCATTTACAGATGAAGAAAATAAGGCCAGCTGAGGTACTACTTGGCACAAGAAAACACAACCATGCATAAATATTTGTAAATTGTGATCAGTATCTTTTGAGTGCTTTTAATTTTTTAAAAACATATTCATAAATGTTATCACATTTAGTCATTATGAAAACCTCATGAGGTAGGCAGGACATGTATTATTTCCATTTTAGACTTGAGGAAATGGGCCCACATTTATCTTCCCTAGTTCATGCCTTTAAATGGAAATTCTAATACTGGAACCTTCCAACACACTGCACTTAAGGCAGTATTGGCAGTGTCAGAGACACTTCATTCAAAGATATTGACAAGTACAAAAAAGACATTGTTATAAATTTGATCTGTAACATGAGCCTGTGACTTGGAACCCCCAAACCCCAAATTCTTTAAGGTCTTCAAGCCGGCATCAGCATACTATGACAGAGTAAGTAATTGAAGGCCACTAGGCCTTAGAAAAAATTTGAATAAATGAAGTTTGTCTTTGGTGCTCCTTTCATCTTTCTGTTAACCACTTTGCCTGATTTTTCCTTTTCTTCTTGACTCCCAAAGGGGTTAGTAGCATTGTTACCTTGTTTCTAAAAGGGTACCATATCATTTTTTAGTTTGTTTTTAGGATAAGCTCAATGAGGAGGTATATGTTGGGTAGTGAAGACAAAAGTCTAAATGAGTAAAATTTAATATATAGTAAAAGGCAAGTGAGGCTAAATCCTTATAAGGCTTTCCTTTTCATTCATCACATTTGCCTAGTAAAGGCACACTATATAGTTCTTATGGATAGTCAAGGCAGCCAGAGCTCAGTTTTAAAGAACTTTAATTTGATCTTTACAGTAGCTTTTGAGAAATGTACTACAAGTCTAATTATTCTCATTTTACAGATATGAAAACCACAGCTCAAAAAGTCTAAGAGCTGAATTAGGATCAGAACTTTGTATTGTAGAGTCACTATACTTTTTATCGAATTTAGAAGCTTGAGCTTCTTTGAAAGCAATCAGTCAGTGGTCACAGATTTTAGTAGGAAGAAGAAAGCTATAGGAGAACTTAAATCTAAATTAAATAATGATTGAAACTTTGACTTTCAAGAACTTTTTGTATCTCACAGTTTTTAGTTCTAGTGGTAAAAAGATTTTTACAAAAGAAATATGCAGAATCAACTTACCAATACGCCTAAGGCTTGTATAAATATAATTACAAAATAGTCTTTAAAGAAATAAAGAATGACTCATAATTAGAATATTTATAAGTCATGGTTGCCCATAACTGATTAGTTGAGCATCTAGACTTAGCCCACTATATGCCAAAATAAACTGAAAATGAATAGGCAGCATGAATATGAAAGTTTATACCATTAAAAAAAGAAGACAACAACTAGATTAGGGACCTTTCACAGCTGTTGCTTGGTGTACTTAGCCAAAGGAAGAATAGAAATTATAAGGGATGATTCCTTATATTGTAGTGGGAAAAGGGTATATTCGGGGGGTGGAGGGCGAAGAGGTGACATAAAAACAAAAGGCATCAATTTAAAATTATTTGAAGTTAAAAAGAAAAAAAATACATGAAAACAGAAATACTCAACATTTAGCTTAATAAAATCGAAAATACATTTCATTCAAGGTTTGCTTGGTAAAGTAACCTCTTCATAGTTAGACATAAAGGAAACATCAAATATTCAGTTTTACTGTACTAGTCTTGTTAAGAGAGAGAATACATGTAAAATAATTCAGGTTCTTCCAGAGTTGCTAATATTAAATTCTAAGTGTTATTTTTAAAGTATTATACTAGTCAGTAGAATTCTACTTGAAAGGCATTATGACATACTGGGGAAAAACAAAACAAAATCAAACTTTAGGTTGAAGCAATTGAAATTGAATGCTAGTAACTCTGATACTTGCTATCTGTGTGACCTTGGAGATGATACTTAGCTGTGTAGGTTTTTTGACACCTTATCTGAAGAATGAAGTTATTGGACTAGCTTAGCCTCATAGTCCCATCCAGCTCTAAATCTTATGAATTAAATATATGTCTTATGAAGAATTTTGTGTTTTCCACATTTAATAATGTTCATTATGCTTTTAAATTGAATTTTCATTTGAACTTAATACATTTATCTGTCTTCTACAAATAACCTACTAATTACACTGTAACATCAGTAAATCTAATTGTACCGTAGACAGTTTTTTCCTGTTTATGTCATTGTTTTTTTCTCAGATAAGTCAGATAAATATGATTCACGAGATGTGGAAAAACTCCAGCAAGATGATGCTTGGGTTGAAAGTTTTTTGTGTTGGCGGCATAATGTAGTAGATGAAACACTGAAGATGATTGATGAAAGTTTTCAGTGGAGGAAAGAATTTGCTGTCCATGGTAAGCTTATTCAACTATAATTATGCTGATAATAATTGATGTCTTATATTTATTTAGCATATTTGCAAATGTTCCTTGTGTTTGTTCTAGAAAGGACAGTATAGGCATACATTTTTCATTTCAAATTTTTATTTCCCATTTCATTTCTGGGAAAATTTCATGTAAGATGTCTTAGTGATTCCAAGAGTAATAAATCCTTAGAAGGAAGCTATGAGTAATCCTAAACTTGAAAACATAAGCAAGCTTTCATTAAGCTCTCCAGTGGGCTGCAGTAAAGACATTTTTTGGTTAAGGTGGTTAAAAAAGGAAAGAGTTTAATCTACAACTAATAGTCCCTGAATCAAAGAAGGATCATAAATAAGGGAAATACCACTGTCAGTCGTCTGGTTCAGGTCAGAAAAAAATGTTTGCCTCGTTACTAATAATATAGCAAAAGTTAGGCAAAAAAAGGCAAAAATGAAATGTTTAGGCTGGGTCATGTACTAGAGGACTAGTGCAGGCTTACACAGGTGCTTTTTACACAGGAATATCTGATGTATGAATCCCTAACATAAAGCAGATTTTCCCCTGAACGCCACACAGCAAAAAGTATTCTCTCAGCCAGATAACTTCCACTACAGGGAAAGGTACAGTAGGTACTTCATAAATGCTGTTTGGCTTCTATTCCTGTTGCTGGTGATATCCGTAAAAAAAAAATAGCTGTGGAACTGCTGAGCGCAACAAAAAGGGAAGGAGGGAAGGAAGGAAGGAAGGCCATTGTCCTTTCTTCAGGGTTTGGGTGGTAGTAGACTTAATGAAGTAGGCTCCTGTGGCATAAATGAAGAGTCATAAACTAAATGGAAACTTAGCCCCTCCAGCTCTTCCAAACATTTCTGTAGCCCCAGTTTTATTAAAACCTTTTCCCCTTTTGCATCTTTATCTTAGCTCCCAAAGCTGCCCTGGGTGACTAGATAAAGATGTGCTCTGAAGACTTTTACATAGAAACATTGCAAATGCTGGTCAGGTTTCCAGGAGTTGTAGGAATAGTATCCTAACCCCACATCGCGATAAAATTAGAGTAGTTTTTCCATAAAAGATACTGAGACCATTCTTAACACTTGGTTGGCCCAGGCTACTGATCTCATTTACTTGTTAACTGAGCATAAAACATCCACTAGAAGGTCCAGGCCAGCTCTCTAATGTGTGCCTGGTCAGCTCAGACAAGGGAGCATCCCTTGACTGAATCAGCTCAAAGTTCTTTAGTGCCTCTTAAAAAATGATAGATTTTTCACATCTCACATGCTTTAAGTGTAGTCCTGACAATAGGCAGATAGATAAACTTGTACTCTGCCAACCGGAAAACTGTAGAAACTGGGTTTTCTCTTATTTTCCCATTATAAATCTTTAGTCTAAAGCTAGGCCATTAATCACAGTGTCAAATTTACTTGGAAAAAGGCCTAATTAAAATACAAAGCTAATGTTTACCAAAATAAAATCAACATAAATTTTTTTTTGCTTTTTGGGTTTTTTCCTGTAAAACTTCACTCAAATATAAAGCTTCATGAGTCTAGGAGAGCTAAGTATTTCGAAAACATTCTGATTGCAATTCTAAGAAATAAGAGGTAGGTTCTAAAAAACAATAAAGCATTTGAAAGCTTTTTTTTTAAGTTATCAGGCACTGAGAGGCAATCATAATATTAATTTATAGTTATCTCTGGATCACTTAGCTGTAGATTGAATTGGAATCAGTTTTTTCATTCAGATATGAAATGTGTTTTATCTAGATTAATATCATAGTAACACAAAGCAGAAAATTTCACAAGTTCTTGGGAAATGACAAGTAAATCAGATAGACATTTTTACATTTGTTAGATTGCTCCCCTCAAACCATTCTCCACACTGTTCATCCTTGGTGCCACAGGTTATCTCAGCTCTTGAGTGCATTACAGATTTGCCTGCTTTTAGTTTAATAAGTTTCCACTTGATCCAAGATAATACATGTATGGATAATTCTTATTTTTAAACTGGAATTTTAAAATAGGTAATGCCCTTCTCCTTAGGGAGTGAGTAAGAACAGATGGAGTAACACACCTAGGGACTTGGGGAAGAAGGGAAGGATACTGAATAGAATAAAAGATGGTTCCTGGTGATCAGACTAATTAACTAAGATGGCAGTAAGACTGGTTTTAAAGTATGCAAGATTTCATAAGATGATTTTGGTAAGACCAACTTTATAAAATATGTAAAAATATATATATATTTATGTAAATGTAAATATATCTAAAAATATATTAAAATTGTTAAGGAAGAAGATACTCTGACATTTAAAGTGATGTGTTTTGCTAGAGAAAATAATGGTTTTCTTCAGTTATTATAAGAACTATATTCTGGCTGCTCTTGTTTTTATTTGCATGATTTAGAGGTCATAATTATCATGCCATTACATGAAACAGTGCTATACCATATACCACAATACCTGATCTCAGTATAAAGAATTAGAGAAATGGAAGGAAGTACCTTTAAAAATCATAGTGGGTCTATGCAACATGATGAAAACCTTTCCTTAGGTAGTTTAACATTACTTGTTACCCTTCTCTTATCTCTTACTATAGCACAGTGGTTCTCAACCTTCCTATTGCCTCCAACGTTTAATACTCATATGCGGGGATCTGCCTGGAGATGGATAGAGGAGCAGTGTCTCGGTTTCTAAGAGCATCAGAAATATATGTTTTCCGATGGTCTTAGGCTACCCGTGACCCCTGTGAAATGGTCATTTGACCCCCTAAGAGGTCACAACCCACAGGTTGAGAACTGCTGCTCATTTTTGTAATGATACACCTCTGAACTGATGTCTTTTCTGCTCCTTAATTACATACAGTTGTTTAAGTAATGTCCTGAAGACCATGATAGTCTACCTTAGGCATTTCTGTCATCTTTAAGTAATTAAAAGATTTTAGTCCAAGTATAAATTTGTGGGTTTTTTAATCTTTGCAAATTTGAATGAATGAATGAATGAAAAAAGCATTTATTAAGTGCTTACTATGAACAAAACACTGTAAGTTTGAATAAGATTACTGAGGTTTATTCAAGCTGTCTTGAATTGTTTTAGTTTTCTGTTTCATTTAGGCAGGCCCCTAAAGTACAACCACTGATAATTATCAACGTATTTTAACTTTTAGACCTGAGTGAATCCACTCTTCCAAAATGGATATTTGAGGTTGGTGTTGTATATCTTCACGGGTATGATAAAGAGGGCAACAAATTGTGTAAGTATATGTGGATCTCACTTTTTTTGCTTCTGAACATCAAAAGTTTTGGCAGCTACACCACATCACACTGTTAATGCAATTTCTGAAGTTGCAAACCACTGAAAACTATAGCTTTTTTTTTCTTAAATGAACTGTTACTTACCATGTTGCCTTTATCCTATGCTCGTGTAATTGAATTTTATATTTATCTCCATTAAATGCTGTCTGTTTTTTTGCATTTCAAGATCATTTTAGTTCAATCATTATTCAGTGATTTGGTGTTTGTTTTTAATAATTTATGTGGCAAACACAGTGCTGGGGAGGCTGTAGCTTGACTTCAGTAGAACATTATTTATTTGGAAGAACATTACTGAAATAGCAACATTTGTTAGAGTTAGAATTCTAATTACCAGTAGGTGATAAGTATATGCCTATTTATGTTATAAAAACTTGTCCAAATTTATTAAAATAGAATTATCTGAAGGGTACTGAAGCAATTTTTCCCAAAGCAAAATTGATTTTACCACTTAATACTTTTCAATGGACTTTTTCTTTGTTCTACAGTGTTTTTCTACTATGCTACCTTCACTAGAAGGAAATAATATTCTTCATCTCGGGAAAAATGAAATAGAAAGCAATATGTCAAGGAAAATTAATGATATTAATTGTACTCTTTTTGCATTTGGAAAATTTTAATGTTTCTACAAATTTTTTCTACTTTTTCTTCTGGTTCAAGTCTGGTTCAGAGTGAAGTTTCATACAAAAGACAACAAAACTATTTTGGACAAAAAGAAGCTTGTAGCCTTCTGGCTAGAACGTTATGCCAAAAGAGAGAATGGAAAGCCTTTAACAGTGATGTTTGACATGTCAGAAACTGGACTGAGTAACATAGTAAGTATTTTCATTGACATTATAATTTTAACTTTTAGGATATTTGGTCTATTTCATGATGTTTAGAGATTTTCTTATTTTCCAGTCATCAAAACTGATGTAGTAAAAGCTTATGGCTATAAAGGGGAAAGCTTTCTTTTACTTCCCTCCCCACTCCCAATAAAAGCTGTGATATAGTACTGAGTTGATTTACCTTAAGCTATGATTTATCAGAAATTATGACTGCAGTTTTTACCTAAGTGATTGAATTCAGGCCCTATTATATTGTTTCATATTAAAGTGGTAGACTTCATAGGAAAGCTTACCATATAAGAGCAAAAGATTTATTTTGTTCCTCTTTGAAAACAGTACATTTTATAATACAAAATATATTTAGTCTAAAAGTCTTCTTGCTTGGCTATACTCAAGAGTAAAACACATCTACCAGTAGTAATGATATTTAACCAATCAACCTGGTAGATAGAGATAAGGTTCAGAAAAAAAAAGATTTTTTTTTTATATCAAAGGATAATATCTTCATTTGGTTGTGATATAAATTTACTTTTCTCTACACAAATTTTAATAGTAGCAAATTGGCCACACTCTCTTTGACTACTTGACAGGAGTTCTACCTATATTCTTTTGAGTTGGCTCTTCTTAAGAGCTTTTCCTTTTATAATGTATAAAGCCAGTAAGTCTCAGATTTGGTCTTCTGTTGCCTTAGAGCAGTGGTTCTCAACCTTCCTAATGCTACGACCCTTTAATACTCATGTGTGGGCATATCTGCATGTGGGCAGATCCTCCTGGAGATGGATAGAGGAGTGGCATCTCAGTTCCTAAGACCATTGTAAATATGTGTTCTCCGATGGTCTTAGGCGACCCCTGTGAAAGGGTCGTTTGACCCCCAAAGGGGTCGTGACCCACAGGTTGAGAAGTGCTGCCTTAGAGCTTTCTACATAATCTTATATGCCCTAGAAGCAGTTGAGATCAGCTGGAATATTTTAGTTTTTGTTTTTCATATTTTAGTCTTAGAGGAGTTAAGTCTTTTTTGAAAGTTTCCTATGTACTGTATTTCCTTGACCCCTTAGGTTAGTCATCCTCGATTGAGCATAAGAAAGATAACTTTCTGACCAAAATTAAATGGTACAAATAGATAAACATTGGTCTAGGTGTCAGTTTGGGGGAGGTTAAATAAACATTTAAAATCTGTAGTTTTATGGTGTTTGAAGATATTATTATGCATCTGCTCATTTTATATTTTAAATTTTTCATCTTCAAACCAGGTGGAAGAAAAATGTCATCATTTCATGCCTAATCACTGAAGAGGGAGGGATGAGAATTAGGTTTTATCTTTTATCAGCTAAACTTCCCTTGTATTTCATCATTTTTAAGTTATTTGCTATCTTGAGAAAATTATTAATGGTATAAGACTTTACAACTCCTTTTATAGCATTTGAGGGGTTATATCAGCACAGAAGAATAGGAGGGTTGCTGTTACACTTTTTTTCCCTTTGACAGGGTATGGATGATTGCATAAATGAAGTTTAAAAATCAGTCTTGTTTTTAAGTCTCTCATCATTTGAGGTCATTAATGGTAGGGAATTGTAGTATCAGGAATTTTTCTCCAATAACAATAAATGCTATTTTGATCCTTCAACTAGTAAAATTTTCTCTTTAAAATCTCAAGAGTTTTAAGTATCATGTTACATTTTATACATTTTATGTGACTCCAGGATATACAGATACTAAGTTCCAGAGCTAGAATTGCTCATTTTAGTATCTCAAGATAAACATACCACTTTTCGTCATAACTAATGCCAAAAATGTTGTCTTATTAGTCCCATAGATCTCAATCCAAGAAAATGTTATGTTAACACACTTTGATTCAATCACATGCGTTTTACATTTAATGGAATTTGAGTCTCAAAAGTTAGGTTGAGAGTTTCTTTCCAATATGTAGTGTAAACTTTACCAAAAATTTCACGTACCACAGTATTTTATTTTGGTAGATAAATGTAAACTTGATAAGTTTGTGATGAATGTGATTCCTATATTTTTACCCTTAAGACATAGGCAGTTATTTCTAGAACCTTCCTTTTTA
Organism: Pseudochirops cupreus; assembly: GCA_028627135.1. NCBI lineage: Eukaryota > Metazoa > Chordata > Mammalia > Diprotodontia > Pseudocheiridae > Pseudochirops > Pseudochirops cupreus. The sequence continues at coordinate 144,445,635 of CM053580.1, read as the reverse complement.
CTTATGGTAAAATTCAAGGCAGAAATAGTTGTAGGTCAAATTGAGATGATTGTTTTCTGTGGAGGTGCTTTATTATGATTAATTGGAATTTTTTTGTCTAAATTCTTTACATTGTACATTCCAGTTAAAAGCAACTCACTATAGGAAAATCCTAACTTTCCAACAAATAGTTCATATGCCACCTTTATGAAATAAAAATGGCACTAATACAGGATTAATTTACCTATAGATTAGCATAGGATACTTCTTTCACATTTCATAGTTACATCTCACTCACAGTTCCCACCACAGCACAATTTGAGACAGGGGGAGCGTCTGGGGAATGCACAGACGTGATATCATAGACCCTTTGGGCCAGAGTGGGCCCCACCTTTCATTTTACAGTTGAGAGAACTCAAGACTTGCTCGGGGTGACTCCACCAAGCTTGACATAGCAATAAATCAGACTTCCTTTGTTTACATCATAATTGATATTAGTAAGAGAGCTTTGAAATTTAGAGCACACTTTACATAGAATACCTCATAACAGTTCGGTGAAGTTGGTAGGACTAATGTTATCCGTAGTTTATAAATGAGGAGACAGACTCCAAGAAGTTAAGTGGGATTTGTGTTCAGACACCAGCTCACTTTCTGAAGTGTATAATGATAGTTCTGAATTACATTTTTTCATTTGTGGTCAGCACATCCATTTCTTCAACAGGTTACATGTAAATTCTTTTTTTTTTCTTTTTGGAAGGGGGGAAAGCAACACAATTGGGGTTCAAGTGACTTGCCCAAGGTCACACGGCTAGTGAGTATTAAATGTCTGAGGCTGGATTTGAACTCAGGTCCTCGTGACTCCAGGGCCAATGCTCTATTCACTGTGCCACCTAGCCAGCCCTGCATTTAAGTTCTTTAGTGAAGAAATCTTCATTTATTAAATATGTAATCTTTATTTTAGGACATGGAAATTGTTCGGTTCATCATCAACTGCTTTAGGGTTTATTATCCTAAATATCTCAGTAAGTAACTGGTTTCTTTTTGTAGACTTTATATACTTTAGCTATAGAAGATGTTTTGGCACTTAGGGAGAGTTTAACCTGATTAGTTACTGTGCTGGTGCTTTGTTTTTTTTGGATTGAAGAAAAAATTGACAGCATTTCACAGAATTTCAGTTAACCCCCAGTCACACAGAATATCACAAAAAATTTTTGATCCTAGAGGCTAGTATACAGAAGTCACATTTTTTTGTACTTTAACTTCTATTAATTCCCTAAAAGAAAAAAATTGGGTAGCAACTTGGGTATTCTTGTTTTATTTGTTCCGTATATCATTCCATATATCATTAAAAATGCAAACATTTTTAAGCTAAGTTTAAAAGGAAGACCTTTTTAAAAAGGAAGAAAGGACAATGAAGGATCAAGAAATTAAAAATTCAAATGAACAACCACCTAAATCCTTGTATCACAAACACTATAACCAGTGTTCTTTTGGATACAATAGCTCAGATGCTATGGTATGACTTACTCCCCATTCCCTCAGAATATTGCTCTAACGTGAAATACTAGATGAGAAGAAAACTCTATGTGATCATGTTTTTATCCTTCCAACTCAGTTTTTGAATTTATATTCAGTAATATAATCTCGTGGTAACTGAACTGTCCTTTCAACTTTGTTTCCAGGAGGAATTCTGGTCATCTTCATAGTCTAAGCAAAAGTCCAATTTGGCTGGAATCCAGCATGGGGGCCCACAGTTTTAAAGATGTGTTAGCTTTCCTCTGAGTTCATTTTATCCACTTAATTCATTAAGGCATGTAGGTCAGTTTTATTGGTCATTGTGAGGCTATGTTGGTTTACTCTTTGGCTTCTTGTTTTCCTAATGTTCTTGAAAAAAATGGAAATGGTTTATGTCGTGTTTTAGGCTTTCCAGCGCATTTGGAAACCTTGTGAATAATTATACTTGACTGCTTTTTGAAGTAACCAAAGCACATTAAGGAGCAAAGAACCTATGCAAAATGAATTTGAATGCCAGTGACCTGAATTAGATTGAAAGATTAATTTATAATTAGGGTGATGTGTGTGTCTGTGTATGTATGTGTGTGTGTGTGGTGTGTATGTATATGATATATGTGTGAGTGTGTATGTATATATGTGTATGTATATACACACACACACACACACACACACACACACACACACACACACACACACATTAATCTTATCCGAGTTTTACAACAGTCTTCTTTGAAGGTTTTCTGTGTACTATATTTTGACTACATAGATTCACTTTAAAGTAAGATTGTTATAGCCACCATTTAGTTTTGTATGCATGTAATATTTTAAAAATAATTTTATGAAGTATTTGCAATTTTTATTGAATTCTATGCTTAAATTGTAATTGTAAAATCTTAAACTTGAAACTTAGTTTAAATTTATCTGAGAGATTTAACTACAACGATCTGTCCTCAGATTATTTGTTCTTTACTTACAATACAGATATGTGCTTCAAGAACTCTGCATGCTTGAGAGAATGATGGTCCATTTTTATTCATCTGTATTCTAAGAGTATAATAATACTGAATCTCTCTTGTATTTTCTGGTCCTTTCTCACATTTATAAATGTCTACTTGATATCTTCATCTCAGTATGAAAATTATATTTTTGTGTTAGGAAGTAGAGTCTTCTTAGAGTGCATAATGTTAAATATATAAATTATTTTTGTTGCTTGAACATATTCATTTTAAAAATAAATAATCAGTAGAGTTTGACACAGTTTCAATATTTTCAAAATATTACTCAGATTTGGACATCACTTTTCAAAAAACTCAGTGGCCCACAAAATTTGATAGACCAATTTTCACTTTTCCCCCACTACTAATAAACATTGTGTATACTTTCTTCCCCTTTTCCCTTTCTCTCCCTTGCCCCCTCTCCTTCTCATTCTCTAACTTCCTTTATGCCTCTTTTTAATCTCCCTATCTTCTTCTCACCCCGCCCATTTACTCATTTATCATTAGTTGGCATTAGGTTGCTTACTACTTAGTCCTTTCTTACATTTCTTCATGCTTAGAAGACAACAGCAGTGGTTGAAGATTCAGGATAAGAGTTGGCAGGAGACAGTACTAGAATCACATCATTATGACATGTTGGGTCTCCCAGTGTTATTGGTGCTGTATATTCTGTACTGGGTGTTTTATTAGACATTTCACCTACTAATGGGCCATCTAGACTGTAAGCTTCCCAGTTTTAGTTTTAGCTTCTTGACCAATCAATTTTAGGATTGATATAAATGGATAATTAGTATTACTATAAGTGTTAAGCCTTATCAAATTCATTCATTCTTTTATCTTTCAGCAAAAATTGTAGTCGTTGATATGCCATGGATAATGAATGGTAAGTTTTTATTACTTGGGAATTTTCATATAGCAAAAATACTCTTTACCGTCACATAGTCTCTTCATGTTTTGTCCTTATCTATTTATACGGTGGTAATAAGTTTTATGAACTTCCTTGAAATCTAATGCCCTATAGAATGTTGAATGCCTTTCCTGAAATCCCTGGACTATCTATCTATCTAGACTTCAGAGGTAGCCCTGGAAGCATTTGTCTACAAGCATCAGAGTTTTATCAGGGAAGCTCTGGTCAGAGGCTTTTCTAGAATGTCAGAAAAATCGGTTCAGTTATGGAGGCCATTGGGTCTCAGGTTGTAAACATTCCTGCTCTCTACCGAAGTTCTCTTTAGGACCAAATAAATGCTTAGAATAGATTTAACAATATGTATACCCCGAAGACTTGTTACAAAAGTCTGTGAAGCATTCTTGGCAGTATCACTTAATAAATTACTTTTGTAACTTATTTTAGGTTACAGCAGGTTTTGGAGATAGGAGACCTTAGCTATTATCCAATCCAACCACTTCATTTTCCCAGTGAGTGAGGCCTTAAGATGTAAGTGACTTGCTTACAGTCTTATAAGTGCTAAGTAGTAGAGCTAGGATTTGTCTGTGTCCTTGGACTCCAAATCTCCCGATTCTCATTCTACCATGACATGAAAAATTTTAGAATAACTTTCTTTATCTTGCACATAAAAATAAATGTTAACATTCTGTTACAGTTAAGTCAGTGGGCCTAATATTATGTTTAGTCACAAATACAAGAAAAAATATTTATATACACACGCATATACATTTTATATGTAGTCTGCAGAAAAAAAATCGTAAAAACACATTTAACCAAGGTTTAAAATGTTGCTGTGGTTTTTCCTTCTCGATTTCAAGTTTGTAAAATTAACAAAAATGTTTCCCTGAGATTTTGATTAAAACTATTATTGAATAATATTGAAGACTGGTTCAATTCAACAAGTGTTTTTTAAGTGTCTGTGTGTTTATCACTGTAGTTAGTAGGTCCTGGGAATACAAAAACAAAAATGAAATTCCTTCTACCCTCAAGGAGCTTATATCCTATTGTGGGGGTAAAACACATATCAAAGTTTAGTGTAAGAAAAAATGAGATACAAACAAATGGGATGGTCCTGGAAAGCTTCATGAAGAATAAATCCTCACTTCATTTTACTACTGTTATTGTCTGCAAAACACAGTAGGAAAGAATTTTTAAGTGGTTTCCAAACCAGTGGACCCTTGAAGGAAGACATAGTTTTTAAAAGGCGGAGATAAGAGGGATTGCATTCCAACGTGATGAACACCTTATATAAACAGAGGTATGAGAACAGAATATTGAGGTCAGCTTCTTCAGTTCATGAAGAGGAATTGGTATGAAATAAGCCTGGAAAGTTTTCATATCACACTCATAAAAGTGTCAAAGATAATGAAAGATGGGAAATATTGGAAGGGCTAAGGAAAGTCAGATACAGTAATACACTGTTGGTGAGTCTGTGAATTGACCCTACCTATTTGGATTTATAGTATGCTTGAAAAGAAAAATTTTCATATACTTTGATTTCTTTGGGGTTTATACCAGGCTGTGGAATCTCATAGTCAAAGAAGTAAGCACCTATCAGCATGGAATTCCTGATAGTCATATTCTGAGCTACATCTTTTTACTTACTTTCTTCAACTATCTTGGCTCAACCTACCTTACTTAAAATATATATATAGGATATTAAAATACACATATATGTGAAATATATTTAAACCTTATGGTTTTTTTAAAACTTTTTTAGCATGCATATATTATGTATTTGTGAACTCATCCTAGCCCATCTTATCTAAAAATATGTATTTAAGATAAAATACACATTAAAATAGGTTTTTAAACTATATTTTTAATCTGTTAA
>CM053580.1:144412765-144439866 GCA_028627135.1 Pseudochirops cupreus | reverse complement strand
AAAGAAGCCTTAATATATAGGCTATGTAAAGTTTTGCAAACCTTAGTTATATTTGCTAATAAGATTTATAAAGTTCTTTTTTTCAGCTTTTTAAAAATGATCTCAGAGAAGACAGGTTAAAAATTCACATGCCTAGTAAAGGAAATATATGCTTAATCATTTCTCACTGGATATGCTTCAAACTGTTTTGACCAGTAAAAATATCCATATTGGCTTAATCAAAATGGAGGCTTGTAGAGGAGAATTACCAAACAACCACATTTATGGGGGTTCCCTGGTGTTTTTGCCCCTCTACTCCTTTCCTAGGTAACTCCTTCTTTGACCTCACAGCTAGATGAGTTCTGGGAGAAAGGCTGAGAGAGTTCTTAGATGAGAGAAAATCTGGAATTGAGGTAGAAAATTGGAGCCTAAAATCTTGTGTTCCCAGATTGTTCACAGTGCTGGACACATAGTAGGTACTTAAATGCTTGTTGATTGATTATGGTGTCAATCCAGTTGCACCTCCAGTACTGTCTTGGTATGCATGGAATGTGTTCTGACGTGACGTTAACCTACACAGGCTGCCCCAACATGGGTAAGCAGTGCCAGTGAAAACACTGCAGTTTACTTAACACCATTGTCCATTTCATTCCACCCTTGTGATTAGTGAGCCCAGTCTTTGAAACAGTAGCAGCTGGAGTCACCATGGATTTCTGCAAGGTCCAAAGCCTTGGGGAAAATGGCAGACTGAATGATGGTTATGGCAACTTGGCTTACTGAATGTTAGGCATTTAGAAACTATAAAGTAAAATAATGGTATAACTGTCTCATAGCATTAGAAAATGTTAATAAATATATCTTTTAAGAAAAAATTGACTATTAAATTCTAAGACCAGCCTTTTGTGATGTGTGCAGTAAGCTAAATAAGAAACAATTTAATGAAATTATTGTATATTCTCTAGCTGCTTTTAAAATTGTGAGAGGCTGGCTTGGTCCAGAAGCAGTGAACATGTTGAAGTTTACTGGTAAAAATGAAGTGCAGGAGTACGTCAGCATAGAATACTTGCCCCCACACATGGGTGGAACTGTAAGTATGGTGGTTGACAAGTCTGAAATATTTGTAGATAAAGTCTTGTATTTTTCCTTAGTTGGGGGAGGGGATGGACCCTTAAAAATTCAGCAATGGGAAATATAATTATTATATAGAGGAAGATCATAGGTAGCCAGTAGTTGTAAAGTAAGAATTTATTAACATATAATTAATAACTACACATCACAAAAAGAAATGTACAAGACCTTAACAAAATTAATTGTAAGTTTTCAGCCAAGTGGGACATAGGATTTGCGATGAAAGAAATATAAAAGATCATTTTCTGGGGGTGGGGGAACTATGGCCTCAAGGCCGCATGTGACCCTCTAGGTTCTCAGGTGTGGCATATTTGTTCTGTGAAATGTAGATTCAGTCAAAGGGCCACACTTGAGGACCTAGAGGGACACATGTGGCCTCAAGGGCACAGGTTCCCCACCTCAATTCTAGTCCAACTGCCTCATTTTACAGATAAAGAAACTGGAGCCCAGAGAGGGGAAGTACTTGGTGCCTAGCAATGCAGTGAGTGTAAGGGCCAGGACTTGATTTTCTTACACGAGATCCACTTCTCTTTCCATAACCCACAACTCCTTTATTATGATTGGTTGACTGGCATATAGGGCTAGGGGAATATCAGTTAAATGTTATAAGTTATGTGAATATTAAGCTGTAAAGTAGTGGTGCTAAAGACATTTTTAAAATGTAACATTTTATGGAGCAGTGTATGTGCTTATTTGGAAGTGTCAGTTAAAACATGCAGGGACTGTTTTTAAAGACTGATTTTTTTCTATCAAGTTAGCATCATAGTGATTACTAGGCTGACTTTGACTTACAGTCAGAACCAAGGAATGGCAGATCCAAAAATCTACATAGTATAACTTTTTGTTCATTTTTCTTGAGTCTTTAAATTAGAAACAGCATAGCTTTTTAAATTTTTCTTATTTAATCATTTCCCCATAGAGCTTTTGTAAGTGAAAGTTTAAAAATATAATAAAAACCTTTTTTAAATGATTCAGTTTCTAAAATAACACTTTAAGACCAAGTACATTTTAAATCCACTGGGAGAAATAATGTGTTTTTCTTGTTAACATCTTTATGATAATGACTGATAGTTTATTCTTTATGTTTCAGGATCCTTTCAAATATAGTTATCCACCACTAGTGGATGATGATTTTCAAACTCCTTTGTGTGAAAATGGACCTATTACCAGTGAGGATGAAACCGAAAGTAAAGAAGATATAGAAACAGATAATAAAGAAACTGGGGAAGCAAACTCCAGTGAAGAACAAGTAATCATTCCCAGAAAGGTAACTTTAAGAATAAGATGACATTGGGTATAAAAGATGAGGAAAAATTATATGGAAATATTTGTGTATCTTAAATTACATTAAACTTGTACATTCATAACGCACCAATTTTTTCTTCCTTCTTTTGGCTATTTTGTTGAATCAGTATAGCTGTTCAGTATATAATTTATTCTCCCTAAGCTGTTTATTCTAAGTGGGCTGAAGAGATAGTAGTATAGTGATCTAATTCCTAGAGATTGTAAATCTTTTGAGGACAGTTTGCAGTTTCTCTGTATCCTTGCAGCCTAGCACACAGTAGCACGCAAGGAATATTTTTGGTGGTCATGGTGATAATGATGCAAAAGTCAACTATAAATTTTTAATTATATAGAAGCATCATTTTTACCATTATTTTCAAAAGAATAAACTGTTTAATTGTTAATAGATTTATTACCTTGAACTTCTCTATAATAATTGGGTTTTGTCTTCTATTAGATTAGCTCAGTAGAACAGATTTCCAAAGTAGAAGAGTCTGATAAAGTAGATTCCAAGATAAAAACTTTGAAGAAATCATTGAGCGTGTTTAAAGGAGTCCTGTTGCACATCAGGTAAAGATTTCAAGATTTGGTTACCCTTACTCTGTGTGTGTGTGTGTGTGTATGTGTGTAACATGCATTTTTAAAAAATGATTTTAACAGAGTTGTGAAATACAGTTCAGTTCTCTATGGTTTATTGCTTTTGGAAAATAATAGAGTTAAGGAAATAGGAACTGGACTTATGGTTTCATTGATATGGAGAACTCTCTTGGATGAAAAAAAAAGACCTTCTACCAATACAGGTCATCCATCACCTTCTTCGCAGTTTACCATCTTGGCACCTATTACCAAGAGCTTAAGCAGCGTGCCTAGGGTCATATAGCCAATATATCTCCAACATATAGCTTGAAGATAGGTCCTCCTGGCTCCAAGGCCAGTTCTCTGTCTATGCTATCTCTCCATTTGAAGATAATACTACTATCATATCAAAAGTTTACCAAGAGAATTCTTTTAAAAGAAACAAGGAAAGTTCTTAATATTTTTTGAGAATTTCTCTGATACCTGGGAATACTTGATGCAACGAAGAGTCTTCAAAAGCTTAGGTTGGGATGATAGGGGCTTTTTTGTTCTTTTTTACATCACATGTTTGTTCATTTATTTATTTTTCATTTTCAGCATTTGTTTTTGTAAGATTTTGAGTTCCAAATTTTCCCCCTCACTCTACTCCCTCCTCCCAAAGATAGCATGTAATCTGATATAGGCTATATATATATGATCATATTAAAAATATTTCCACATTAGTCAAGAATACATGATTTTTGTGATTCTATATTCTCCACAAAGCCAAGTAGGTCAAGTCACTATTGAGAGTGGGGAAGGGGGAGAAAGGTTGGGGAGGAGAAGGCAGGTCACTACCACTCCCTACTCCTTCCTTTTTCCTTTCATCAATAGAAAAGAGGAAAGTTTCAAAATCTTACAGCCTGCCTAACTGCCTTCTGGGGTAGTCTAACCCTTTGAGAAATGTTTTTATTTCAGTCAATAAAGAAGCATTTATTATATAAGAAGCATGCACCAGGCTAGGTTCTAGAGATATAAAGATAAAGAACGAAACCATCCCTAGTCTCAAAAAGCTTTTACATGCTCATCTCTCACATTTACACACCTACACCCATACCCATAACCGTGCCCATAAAGATAAATTATTGAAGATATCCTTACTCCTCAAGATTTTGAGTTACAAATTTTCTTTCTATCTTTCCCGTATCCCCCAACCCAAGATAACAAGCCTACTGAGTACCCCTTTCTTCAATCTGCTCTCTCTTATATCCTCCCCCATACTCCCTCTAACTTTCTAGTAGGGCAAGATGGATTTCTATACCCCAGTGCCTGTATATCTTATTTCCCAGTTGCATGTAAAAGACAATTTTTTTAACATTTGTTTTTAAAACTTTGATTTCCATATTCTTTCCCTTCTCCCCTCCTCACCCACCCCTACTGGGAAGACAAGCAATTCAATATAGGTTGTACATGTGTAGTTATGCAAAATGCTTCCATGGTAGTTATATTGTGAAAGACTAACTAGATTTCCCTCCATCTTATCCTGCCCCCCACTTACTCTATTTTCTCCTTTGACCCTTCATTTTTTTTTGCTTTTTGCTTTTTGGAGGGCAATTAGGGTTAAGTGACTTGCCCATGATTACACAGCTAGTTCTTGTGTTAAGTATCCAAGGCCAGATTTGAACTCTGGTCCTCCTGACTCCAGGGCCGGTGCTATTCACTGCACCACATAGCTGCTCCTACCCTGTCACTGTTCAAAAGTGTTTGCTTCTAACTAAGCTAAGTTTTTGAGATTTCTTTTCCATCTGGGCAATTCAACTTTTTAAGGCCTTCTCCTCATTGGCTTTTTGGGCCTCTTTTTCCATTTGAGTTAGTTTATTTTTTAAGGTGTCATTTTTCTTCGGTATTTTTGGGGGGTCTCCTTTAGCAGGCTATTGACAAGCTTTTCATTATTTTCTTGCATCATTCTCATTTCTCTTTCCGATTTTTCCTCCACTTCTCTTAATTGATTTTCACACTCCTTTTTGAGCACATGGCCTTTAACCAGTTCATATTTTTCTTGGATGCTTTTGATGCAGGAGTTTTGCCTTTGTTGACTTCTCTTCATTCCATATTTTGATCCTTTTTCTCCCCAAAAAGGATTCTATGGTCTGATTGTGCTTCCTCTGCTTGGTCATCTTGCCAGCTAATTACTTGACTTTGGAGCTCTTTGCTATGGTGGAACTCTGCTTTCAGAGTGGAGAGAACTGTGTCCCAAATTGCTGGGGGTTTTGCAAGTGTTGTCAAAGGTCTGAGGAGGGCCCCCTCTCTACAGCCGCCACAAGGTCAGGCACACTGGACACATACCCCAAGACCATGATCCAGATCTAAGTGGGTCAAAGGCAAGAACAATTACCCTCTGAATGGTCACTTGGTCCCTCTGCAATCTGCAGGCCAGAGCTCTGGAGACAGCCATGCAGCAGCTGCTGCACATCCGCCACCTCTTGCCCCGGGTAGGGACCAGACCTTGCTCTTCCATCATCCACTTCCAACATTGATCTCCCCCCCCCCTCCGCCCTCCCCACTGACTTTTTGCTTTCTCTTTGGCATTTATGGGTTGAGAAGTCTGGAAATGGCCACAGCTGCTGGTGATTCACTCCCCTGAAGTCTGCTGGCCAGTCTGTGCCACTGGTCAGGGCTGCCCCAGGGCCGGAACCAAGTGTCTTACTCAGGACTGTGCTCGGCTCCTAGCATGGTGTGATATACCCTTCCTTTCAGTCTGCCAGGCTGCCTTCAATGGGGGATTTGTTTCCCTCTGTCACTTTGTGGGTTATGTAGCTCTAAAATTTGTTTAGAGTCATATTTTACAGGTGCTGGAGGTTGTTGAAGTGGGAACCCAGGGGGGTTCCTGTTTTTACTCTGCCATCTCGTCTCCACCCCCTCCCCCAGCTTTTTTTTTAATGAACCAAAATATTGTGATTTCATACTGTCCTTTAGGAGAGGCCTGATGCAATTTGACCAAGTAAACTGTAATTCAAAAGTATTACATTTTAATGTCATTAAGGAAAGGTGCAAATATCATTAAATTAATTCTAAATTGAAAACAGTAACCATTCTGTTGCGAGCTCTTCCTTGTAAATTATACCCAAAATTTTATTTTAGTTTTTTGTAATGCTGAATTTCTGTCTAAACTATAAAAAGATGTCCCTATATCAAAATTTTAAATTTTCATTTTGATTTCATTCTATTCTTATAATTCCAAATTATTTACTGCTAGGCTTGGTTTTTGTAAAAACAGTGTTTTTTCATTGTCTTATAGCTGTAATTTCAGTTCTTAATTCTTTATGTTTTGGTCAAATTTAAATAACTTTCCAAAATATTAAATATGCTTTGAGTTTACACATTAAGGGATTGATGAACTACCCTTCCTGGTTCTTTTCTTTTGTCGTAGGATATGAGTATGATGAAGGAAAAATAACTTGAGTTTTAGCTCTTATCTTTATTATTATGGGGAAATTACTTTTCTGACCCTCATTTTTTTAAATTTGCAAAATGAAAGATAATTATACTTGTGCTGTCTACCTCACTGACTTGTGGAGAAGCAGTTTATAGCAGTATATAACTGAGTCAGCATTACAATTTTCTTATTTTGGATTTTGTCCTAGGTTAACTCCTAATACTATATAAATTAAATATATTGTGTTTATAAAAGCAGAATAACATCTGCTTTTTGTCTTTTTTCACAAGTTCATATCAACAGATTTCTGTTGGATTGTGTCTAAGTATTGATACTAAAGAAGCACATTTAGCTTGTTTTGATTGAAATTAATCCTAAGTGTAGTACAAAGAATTATTCAAACTAAATAGCAATCTTGTTTTGTTTATATATAGTCCTGCTGAAGAACTTTATTTTGGATCCAAAGAAATTGGAGAGAAGAAGTGCTTAATAATACTCACAAATGTAACCAAAAACGTAGTTGCATTTAAGGTAAATCGCTTAAAATCTACAGAATATCACAAAATCCCTCTAATTAATTTTAATGAAGTCATCTGATGTATGTAAGGTCATCTAGGCGAGTTTTGGAGAAGGAATCATTTCAGTAATAAAACATTCAAAATGCAGCATAAGAGTCAGTCTATAAATTTGAGGCATGTCATAACTTTTCTAAAAGCTGCTCTCTTCTGTCCACTACTTTAGGTTTCTACCTTTTAAACATAGAATCATAACTTATTTTTATCCTACCTGGACTTTATTTACCCAAGCAATCTTTTTCTCCAGAACGCCTAACATTGAATCTATGTAGCATTAAGCTTCAGTGTTAAATAAGTCAACATAAATTAAAATACTAGCAAATCACTTCCCTTATGTGGTAAATAACTTATCCGATCAGTAAAGACAGATGGAATTACAAGAACGGATGGTTCAGTCCTTCAGTGCATGTGTTTTTAAGGTTTGGATTTAGCATGTATCTCATTAATGAACATGATACCTGTACATATATAGATATGGATATATGAATATATATGTATATATACTTATGCATATATATTTAACTTTTATGGTTATTTCGCATTAATGTTTTAAGCTTTAATACTTAACGGATATTAAAATTGCTTTACTGCTCTTAGGTATACTATTGTTAACTAAGGTTTATTAGTGAACAAAACATAATGTAGCATTTTTTGTGTGTAGTTCCAGGTTTTTTAGAATCAAATCATTCTTTTCCTGTGTTTTGTACTTTTGTAATCCAAGTGGTCATGATAGTTCAGCAAGGATCATGGGAAATACTAGGTCACTGGCTTCGATACATTTATTTTTTATAACAAAGATTTTATATGTTTATCCATTAAGATTGCATTTTGAATTTTCTGGGGGATTTTAAGTAATATAAGGGGCGGTCTGTTATAGTGACTGTTGAGTCAGACCATGCTAGCTTTAGTCCCATCTCTGACACACTCTGTAAGTCATTCAACTTCTAAGTGCCCTGGACAGCTGTCTTGAGACTCCCAAGTTTCAGAGCATGCCAACCTTTATTGGTAATAACAGTTTTCTTACTGTAAATTTACTGTACCAGTGAAATCGGAGGTTCATTCTATCCTAATGCCTCCATAAAAGTAGACTATTAGCCTAAATGTTGTTTTGGTTTTTAGTTCATTTCACATTCAATTAGAGCAGCGGTTCTCAACCTGTGGGTCACGACCCTTTTGGGGGTCGAACAACTCTTTCACAGGGGTCGCCTAAGACCATCGGAAAACACATATTTTCAATGGTCTTAGGAACTGAGACATTGCTCCTCTGTCTGTCTCCAGGGGGTGTCCGCCCACATGCAGATATGTCCACATACAAGTATTAAAAGGTTGCAGCATTAGGAAGGTTGAGAACCACTGAATTAGAGTCTTAAATTTAATTAATTAATTAAATTTAAGTGCAAGCCAGAACAGAAAGGTAGAGATTGCCTCTTAATTTTGATTACTAGTACTAGTCAGGAGGATTGGGAATGGGTGATGTGACCTCATTACTCTAAATGTAAATTAAATTAAAATTTTTATTTTTAAAGCATCTTACATTGGGTGTGCCACTGCTTGATATTCCATACCCCATTCTTGTGCTTTGGCAGTCTTCTGCCTCTCTGATTATAATTCTCTTTTTCCTTGCCCCAGTCTTTTACAAACTCTCACTTCCTTTAAGGTTCAGGTTAAGAACCATTTCCTACATGGAGTGTTTCCTTAAATCCATAGTTATTACTGTTCTTTCTCCATTTCCTGAAATTACTGTGTGTTTTCTCTATGTATTTTGCATATTCCTATGTATACATGATATCTTCCCTTGTAGAATATAAGCTCTTTGAGGGCAGGGATAGTTTCATCATTTTTTTTTTTACCTAACACAGTGCATTATACATAGTAGGCATTCAATAAATGCTTTGTTGTATTGGATGAAATTGACTTTAAGTGAGGCTGGAATTTTTAATCTACCTAAGTGCACTTACTTTTTCAGGTGAGAACAACAGCTCCAGACAAATACAGAGTTAAGCCAAGTAATAGTTGCTGTGACCCTGGTTCATCATTAGATATAGTGGTGTCTCTTCACGGGGGTAAGTTAAATCAAATCACTGTCAAGTGGTATTTTATTAGCTACCAATAAAATCTGAATCTTTCATTTTTAAAAGAACCTTCTCCTTATTAAATTGGCATTTCTTTTCCTCTTTTTTTAAAAAAAATTGTTCTAAAATTGTGGCTTACAATCAAAAGATTAAATCAGGATCTTCTAATTGGAAAAATAAATAATATAAATATTTTGATAAATATAATAACTTGAAGAATAAAAAAAAAGTGTCTTAATCCAGACATACAAATGACATTTTTCCCACTTTCTTTACCTACCTCTTTTTCTTTTATCCTTCATCTTTTGCCTTTTTTTTTGTCTTTTTTTTCTCCTTCATTGCTGTGCTGAATTATTTGGGACTGAAGGTTTCACAATTTCCCCTCAAGATCGTTTTCTAATAATGGCTGCAGAAATGGAACAGCCTTGTGGTACAGGGGCAGCAGAACTGGCACAGTTCTGGAAGGATATACCAAGAAGCAAAATAATGGAGCATAGGTAAGCTGGTGCGGCATCGGTAAAAAATAAATATATGTCTGTGTTGACTGAGACGTCAGTCACTTTAATGTGAATGGAAAGAGGAGTTAATGTCTGGGACTTAACTGTGACATAATTAAAAGGAACTAGAAAATGAATTAAGTTCTATTTAAATTCTGAGTAGCCTTACTTACATGGGACCTCATGTTGGAAATAGCACAGGTCAGCTATTTCTAATTTAAACTTAAGACTATCCATTAAGCAAAAAATAGATTGAATTATATATAGCTATTTACCTTAAATTGGGATCCTTGAAATCTGTTAAAATGTGTTTAACTGTTTAAAACAACTATTAAATCAGGTGTAAAATTTTTCTTTATTATTAGGAACAGAATAGGTACAACATTTTAAAATAAACATAACAAAGCAAGATTACTTCCATACACTTGAAAATATAGTAAGTCCAAATTTTTATATAACTGATTTTTCTAAAGAAAGAAAAGCCTGTATGGTTCCATAGATTCATATTATTATCCTGAATTTCTACTTTCTTATATATCTTATCATTGCTTTCAGTGTACTTAAGATGTTAACAGTAGTTTCACTAAAATGCCAACCAGAACAGAAAGGTAGAGATTGCCTCTTAATTTTCATTACTAGTACCAGTCAGGAGGATTGGGGATAGGTGATGTGACCTCATTACTCTAGGAAGGGACTTTTCAAATTTTTAAATGTTTGAATTGTTTCTGCTGCATGCTGTATGCTAAGATTTAAGAAAATTTTCACAGGTTAAGATGCCACGTTGATACCAGTAAACCATCTTCTCTTACATTAAAAGAAAATTCTTTTAACATTCCATCCAAAAGCAATGAAGATATTCATTTACAGGTAAGTTTTATTTCTTTCTAAATTAAATACCAAGATCAAATTCAAACTGTTCACCTTTATCAACATTAGAAATCCATTTTTTTCCAAGTTAAAGAAAAATAATATTTTATGTTGGAGATTTTCAAACTATTCCTCTCCGGAAAGTCCTGAATAGGCAATGGGTGGCATTTTACCGTAGTGAATTGTAAATCTTTTGAGTCCCAGTCATTTATTTATGAAAACACAACTGTGCAAAGTATGGAGTGCTTTGGGGAGTTTTGAGAAAAGTTGACAAAGCCATTGCCTTTAGGGATCTCAAATATCTAGTAGGGGAAGGTACTATTTATTACACAAGATTAGTTTATAATGGTTTTATTTCTGCCAACTAAATAAGATTTATGGCGGTTCTGTGTTGCCAATTGGATTGGTGGTTGATGGATGGTCACAGGGGTGATAGTATGAGAGTGGTAGCATATTGTAATAGAAAAGACTTTACCATCAGGAGTTACAAAATCTGGTTTGGAAGCCTGCTTTTGTTCCTGATTATGGGACCTGGAGAAGTTATTTCACCTCTGTGCCTCAATTTCTTTACCTGTTAAATATGGAGGGTAGAATTAGATGATTGCACTCCCACTTTAGTGTTCCGTGAACTTGAACAGCTCCTGGTAATCAAAAGTTTTCTCTACCTAGAGGTTAGTGCTTTGTTTTTTTTTTCCTTCCCTACAAAAGTAGGCGTTTTTGAATTACAAGTAATCAGGCACAAGCTCACATAACAAATGTATTTCGGTGCTATATATATAGCTTTTAGTCCATTTTTCTCCATCTAATTACATTACTTAGTTATATGGATTTCAAATTATGTTACTTATTTGTTTACATTTAATTACGTTACCTAAGTGTTTGGATTTCAAATGTGCCTATTCAGCATTCACATGATAACTATATTTTATGGATGCAGTCTTTCGTTTCTTTTTTTCTCAGCTCACCCGTTTACTAGACATCAATAGGAAACTTCAAGATGAAGTTGATCGTTGTCTCTGGTTTCAACAGCTGCTGTTTTATTTAACTGTGCTCTTACTTGCCTTTGCTACTTCTTGCTTCTATCTGCTATATAGTCAAGGGAGTAATACTCTGTAAGAGAGATAGCTGGCTCTCCTAATTAGTGTGAAGAAGAATCACACCTAAAATTTATCCAATTAGAAAAAAAAAAGTCATGTACACATATCCTCCCTGGAGACCAAAGTACAGCTCTCAGATGTTCTTTGCCATTTAAGAAGAGAGTGACAGAGGAGCCTGTCTGTCATGAAAAGAGAACAATATTAGAATGAGGATCTACATTAAGAACACAGAAGAAGTTGACTATAGATGACTAGTTATCTTATAAGTGAAAATAAGACCATGGGATGTTATTATTCTGAACATAAATTATTTTTTTTCCCTTTGATTGGAGTACTTTAAAACACGACTTGTTTCAGTTTTATCTTGTTCTTATAAACTGAACTGAAAAATGCAAGCAGATGCTTCGTTGCAGCCAAAAGATATAATCTGCCTTTTTTATTGAACTGAATTACTATAGTTGAGCCAAACATGTTAGCTTTTCTATACCGTGTATATAAAGGAAGTGTATATTGAATAAGAGAAGATACAGAATAACTTATGTAATCATGATTTTGTAATTTTGAGAGCTACTAGCCAGTTATTGTCCATGTTCTTTCAGAATGTAAAACTATTTATGCCAAACCACCTTCAGCCTTTGTTTCCTCTTAGTATTCCTTGACAACCTGCCTTCTATGAGTTTAGGGCTTTTTGACTAATACTCTGATTTAGATACAATCGGTTTAAAACTAACAACTTTGTTTTTGTGGCTTTTACTTTAAAAATTTTCATATCATGTTTTCCCAGAAAAAAATTTTTTAAGCAACTCTTGTTCACTTTTTTACAAGGAATTACTATGATACATGTAGACAAAACCTGTTCATGGGAGAAAATATATTGTACCCATACTCAGCCATTTTTTTTTTGTCTCTTACAAAGGCCTGACTAGCCGTTTGTAATTCTGAAATTACACTACCACCAAAACTCCTTATTTCTCTCATATAGAGGAGGAGGAGGCACTTAATCCCCTGTGGAAGTCATTCATTCAAAAAGGTGTTTTTGAAAGCTTTAATGATTGAGAAATATAATGATATTATTAATTCATACACATTCCTGGCTGAAATCAGTTATCATGATAGAAAACTTAGGAAGTTTGGCTATCTCTAAGGGCACTCTGATATGATATTGTTAGCTCTGTTTAAAAGAGGAGAAAGAGCCTGGATAGGACCATGAGATTTTTAATGCATATTTATTTGACTTATTTAGCATTCTGCCTTTGTACTTGAATTATTGGATAATTAAAATCAGAGGTTTGAAGTTCATTTCAGTGGGAAGAGTATCAGCTCACAGTCCCAATTGTATATGAGAGAACAAATATACTTGTAACATAAATCTTGAGATTTGATCAAGAGGTGGTATTTTTTTTTTGGTTGGCTGTTTTACTCTGCTATAAGGTGTGACCATCTGTCGTCAGAGATTGGCTCTATAGAAATTGGTTTATGAATATTGGTAGACTGTAGATTCCTCAGATTGGTCTAGGCATTAAAACATTAAAAGGACACTGCTGTGGTATTTTTTTCTTAATTTAGTTTTTCTGTTTCAGTTTATGAATTCCAGATGTGAAAATGACTGCTCTCCACCCCACTAAGTGCTCTTGGTTTTCTATCAGTGTATGTGCACAGTGGGTTTTTTATGTATGCTGCATTATTGGTTTTAAGTAATCAAGTCCCAAGTGTGTATATTTTGTTCCTGCTAATTTAAGATTTCATCTGCTCATATTTGAAAACTATTTGTTCTAACAGTGTCCCTTTAATGTTCCAAGATGCAGTAATGTTGACTGTTCTTAGTTGAAGTTTGATCAGTCTTTCCTTATTGGATTCAGTAGTATAAAGGTGTTAATGTTCGGTGATTAATTGTAAGTAAGCAGAATTACTGAAAATATACTATAAAAATCAAAAGCTTCAATACACTTAATTTTCATACTTAAATCTAATATCTATCATGTGTTTGATTTCATCTGATCTCAAGTGTCTTATATGTACTGTTTTTTGGTTCTATACAATTTGTCTTCTAAGTGCTTTTATATTCAGATTGTCATTAATTGTTCACAAACAGATTACTGAGGTCCAATATTTACATGTTTTAAACCAGTTTTCATTTTGGAAGATAAAAAAACCATTTTTCATGGAATTGATTAGCAAGTAGCCTAGAATTGTGGTAACTGATGAATCTAGCCTCAATTTCATAATACAATAACTTTTCAAAATTTTGCCACTAATTTTGACTGGATTTAATAGCACTTTATTGTACAATTGCAAGAAATATATTCTTAGAATTGTTGCCAGTGTAATTACTCTAATGTTCTGGTGCTTTCATATATTTTCAGTATTTTTATTACTATATTGGTATTTTCTTTGTATAATTGATCAGAAGAACATGTTTTCTATTTTAATATGTTTTAGAGGAATAACTACGTTTATGAAATAAATATCATTAAGAAAACTTATGGTTTTTAATGTTAAAAGATATTTTTAAAAAGTTGAATGATTAAACTCTTAAGTATTATTTTGACTTTTAGAAGTTCTATATTTCATCTGCATCTGTTTTTCACTCTATGAAGGGAAAAAACAGATTTCTAAAGGGTACAGTTCAGTTATTAGAGGATAAATAAGGAAAACATTTAAAATCTAAAGAAAACATTTAACGAACTATTGTCGAATCATTGATTTCACCTCTCTAGTCTTTTGGGCATGTTCTAATCTTCATTTGCAACCCCCTTACTTAGTTCAAGTACTGCCACCTCTCAGCTGGACTATTGTAATACATGCCCTCCAAATTCTTCAAGTCAAAGTAATCTAATTCACATGGCCAAGTCACTTTCCTTTTCAGAACTTTTTAGGGTAAGGTAATCTGGATGTCTGGGAACATTTTTGTAAAAATAATTTTGTAAAAATAAAAATAAGGCCTTCACATTTTATTTTATGCGTTCAAAAACCTCTGAGAAGTGATTCATGGGTTTTGCCAAACTGCCAGAGGGAGTCCATGAAACTGGAGAGGCTAGGTGGCTTCTTATTGCCAGGAGGAAGAAATTAAAACCCCTATTAGCTATGTATTCTGTTCCACTCAGACTATTGCTGTTCCCTGATTTTGTCATGTTATCTCTGCCAGTTGAAATCTTTTCTTATTGGGACCCATTTTAGTACTACCTCCTCCATGAAATCTTTGATTTCCTTCACCCCTCTCTCTTGCAGTGAAAGTGGTCTATGATCTCTCCCTAATTATTTTCCTAAAGAATTTTGCATCTCATCTTTGATCCATGCTTACTACCTACATCCCTTTTCCTCTGCTTATTCATAAGGCCACTTAAAACAAGATTGTATTCTCTTTACCTCAGCACCTAGGACTATATCTCGTTCATAAGTCAGGATAGCCCCTAACGACTACTTCCTCCACAAAAATAGTCAGTATCTTCTATTAAACGTAGAGCACTGTTGTTGGCACACTTAAGGGGAGGGAGTACAAATCAAATTGAAGAAATAGACCCTGTTGCTGCCTTGCCATTTTAAGAAGCTAACATCCTGTCTTGGAAGAAAAAACATCTATCAGTGTTTCAGCTTTCATCCTTATGTTACTGAAAAACCACTCCCCAAAATTCCTGAAAGAACAAGCTGTAAGAGTTGAATCTTTCTTTATTAAAAAAGTAGAAGTTAAGGCAGCTAGGTGGTGCAGTGAATAGAGCACCACCCCTGTAGTCAGGAAGACCTGAGTTCAAATGCTACCTCAGACACTTAACACTCACTAGCTGTGTGACCTTGGGCAAGTCACTTGACCCCAATTGCCTTGCCTTCCCTCCTCCAAAGAATGAAACACATACCTATGTATTTGGGAGGAAGGGGAAGGAGAAAATTTGGATCTCAAGGGATTGTGGAATTGAATGTTATAAACTAAAAGTAAATAAATAATTTTTTTAATTAAAAAAAATAGAAGTCTTCAAGTCCTCCTTTAGATTAAAAAGCTTTTGAATGAATAAAATTAATAAAGGTAAAACAAGAAAAACTGTAGAATAAAGAAAGCATTACCACCAAATACAGCAAGTCTGATATTCAAGATAAATAGAAAATCAAAACACATTACTATGGTTATGACCAATAGGAGATTTCTTAAGCAAGGAAAAGAAGAAAGCGTAAAAGGCGATACATGATTTTGATCCCATGAAATTGAAAAACTTCTTCATGACAAAATGTATTTATCTAGAATAAGAAAAGATGTGTTTATTAGAGGAACCCTTGCATCAAATAGTAAGAGCCTAAGATATGTTAGGAATTAACAAACATACAAGATCAAGAGCCATTTTCCAAAAAATTGATCAGTGGATATGACCATCTTGAAACAAGATTTATCAACCAAGAACAAAAATAGGAAAGGTTGATTCAAATCACAAGAGAAATGCGAATCAAAACAAGTCTGAGGTTTCACCTTCCCAACAATTTTCCATTTTCAGTTACCTGCTAATGTTGGGGTTTGGGAAAAACAGACAAAATAGAGCCGTGAATTCCACTATTCTGGAAAGCAATTTGAAGTTAGACTTTTTTTTTTTAAAGGAACTAAAAAGTCCATTCCCTCTGCCCCAAAGATCCTGCTGATAGCATATTCCAGAGATGTCAGTGACAAAACGAGGATTTGGAGAAGCACTTTTAATAGTAGCGAAGGACAGGAAACAAAACCCTACTGAGTAAAAACAGCCAAGTACATTATAACACTGAATACATGAGTGAATATCACTGTCCTGTAAGAAATAGTGACTAAGGGATGTAGAGACACATAGGAAGCCTTAAATCAAAGAAACCCCAAACTAAATGCTTTGCTGTTATCCTTAAATTTGGCCCCAAAGGAGAACGAGACAAATGGACCTCCCTCCCCTTCAGAGGTGTTGAACTGTGGCTGTGAAGCATTACATATACTGTCTGTACTGAAATGTTAGCCATTTTTGTTGATGTGCTTTTTTTCTCTCTTGTCCTTTGTTACAAGGAATGACTCTCTGGGGATGAGAGAGAAGAAATGAATATGTCCTTTGGAAGATATTTTGTAAAGAACATATTTAGAAAAGAAGAGGAGGCAAAAACAAAATGGATCAATAAAACTGTATTTTTATGAAGTGTATCACCTACTTTTAGTGCTATGTATGCCTAAAATAGTGCAGTAAAGTGTGGAAAATGATGAAGTCAGGAATGTGTTGGAGAGGGCAAGAAGAAGAGTAACCTTCCCCCCCCCCCCAAAAAAAAAAACAAACCTATAACCATATGAGAAAAAGTAAGTTTTAGTTCCATGAGCTAAAGAGGAATAACTTACTTTTTAGTGGGTTTTAGTTTTATGGGCAAAATGTGCCATTTTTTGTCTCTTCGTATGTTTATATTTTTCAGATCCAGCCTGTTGGTCACTCAAAAGAACTGAACCTTATAATTTTTACAATAAAATAAACATTTATTAAGTGCCTACTTTTATGGAGCACTTAGGTGGTACTCTGGATACCGTGTCGGGCCTGAAGTCAGGAAGACCCAAGTTCAAATATTTTTGCCAAGAAAGCCCCAAATGGGGTCATGAAAAACCAAACGGCACTGGTGAAGATAGAAATTTTTCTTAAGGGAATATCCTTGCCTTCAAGAAACTTACTGTATACTAATGTGTCCAGATCCAAGGCAGACACAATATTCTATTTTTTTTTAAAGTACATTAGAGGGGCACCTAGGTGGCACAGTGAATAGAGCACTGGCCCTGGAGTCAGGAAGACCTGAGTTCAAATGCTACCTCAGACACTTAACACTCACTAGCTGTGTTACCGTGGGCAAGTCACTTAACCCCAGTTGCTCTCCAAAAAGCAAAAAAAAATTTAAAAAGGACATTAGAGAGTCTAAAACAGTATTGTGTAAAATGTGAGTCTTAATTTTATTTACACAATCTGAATTCTAAGTTACCTGTTTCTTTGAGATCCATATCACATATATTGTGTATATATAACTCACCTTTGGAAGCTCCATCCAAGGACTGGGAAAAAGAACAAGCAGAGACAGGAGTGAGGCTTTCTAGCATTCTTTAACCTTCAAGAGAATTTCAGACATGAACAAAATTTTATTTGTTTTCTCCTGGGTACTTTTATGCTTTGAGATCAGGTTTTACTACTTTTGGAAGTTTTTTTTAAAAATAATTTTGATAAACAATTTTCTTTGGGTTGGGAGGAGAGATACTTTCCTTTTAACTCAAAATTTATATCCAACAAATGATAACATTGTTGAAGACTTGAAAAGAAAGTGTTGGTATACCTTGCTGACATTGTCGTCTTTGGGAAAATGTTGGAAAAATCATTGGGAGAAACTGAATGACAGGAAAATGGTATCAGCAAGCCAACATGTTTATTAAGCATCTTTTTTGTGCCTGATACTATCCTAAGCAAAGATAACAAAGAAAATAGCCTTGGTAAATCATTTATCCTTTCTTGGTTTTAGTTTCCTTTCATAAAATGAACAGTTAGACTAGATGACTTCTGAATCCTTTCTCACTCCCTATCTTTGATACCCTTATTTTACAGATGAGAAAACCAAGGCCCAAATAAATTGCAATACTTTCACCCCCAAGTTTACATAGGCAATAAGCACTAGATCCAGGATCCAGATCCAGGCTATTCCAAATTAATGACCTTCTCCACGATAGCAAGTAAAATTTGCTTTTGATGTATTATGACCAGGCTTTTAAGCACAGAATTTATGACAGTGTACTAGGCTATATTCAATTGGGATTTTCCTAGATTTCAGAACAGAGGCAGAGGAAAGAATTTAGCTGAGATTTGAAGGAAGCCAAGAGGCAAAGACAAGGACAGGGCAAGATCTTTGAGAGATGACAGTTTAGAATCTAGCTGGTTCACCAAGTGTCAAGATATGGAAGTAAAAGAGAGTATAACCAGAGCAGAAGTGATCCTGGGGTGGGGGGGCCCCCTCCACCAGCAGAAACTGAGTAGAGGACGGATTGAAGGTTACAGTGAGGGTGAGGACAGTTTGGGCTTGTTGGGCAGAGGGATAGGTGGAAGGAAAATAGATTATGATTAGATAAAAGGATTTTAAAAGTTCATGAAAATGGACATGGAGTTCTAATGAGTGATAGCAAGATCAAGGATGTGACCATCTCTGTATAGCTGTGATTCCATGGAAAATTAAGTCACAGGAAATGAATAATTTGAGAAATTGGGAGATTAGGATGTTTTGAGAGGGCTTATCATTATGCATTGATTTCTAATATGAGAGCAGGAGTTGTGGAGGAAAGGAAAACTGTGAGCCAAGCGCTTAACCTATTGAAGAAGGATGGGGAGTGTCCTGGAAGTTAAAAGATTCCTGATTGGGTCATCTATATAGTTTGTATAAACTTCAAAGGAGAAGAAACATTAAGCTTTCAATTGACAAGTAACAGTTTTACAGACCCTCTGTCAGGTGTATGTGCCATATACTGTCACAAAAAGGCATGAGAACTCACCCAGAAAAGATAGAAGTGATCCTGAACTGGCCACATATAAACAACCTAGATCTAAGAGTTTTTCTAGGATTTGGCCATTGTTATTGCAAATCTGTTTGGGACTATGCTTCTATTATTAAGCCACTGAATGATTTTACCTTAATTTACATAACAGAAGAGAATCATAGGGACAGAAAAGGCCAAATTGTCTTAAAATTCATTCAGAGCCATTTGAAAATTGATGGACCAGTAAACATGAATAAGCTTTTAAAAATTTAGGAGGTTGCCTCATGAGTTCACTGGAATTGTCCTTTCTTTGCAGATGGAAACAAACCTTTCATCATCCTTACACAAATGCCAGTCTGTAGGGCTTAAGAGTAATCTTGTACTGAGAGAATTATAGTCACCAGAAACCAGTTGCATTTGCCAAAATAGCAATTAGTGAGAGCAAGACTTGCTCTCTCATTAGTAGAGGTTGGTTTTGGTTTTTTTTTTTTGAAGTGGGCTTTTATTGAAAAGCTTAAAGACCATGCACATGACCCTATGTTGCAAATAAGGTCTGACAATAATTCACTGACACATGTCTCGACTAGTACTAATTTAGATACTTCTTGCCAGAGATGGATAACAGAACTAGCCAGTTATCAATCAACCATTCACTTCGAATCAAGAAAAACTTACGTGGACACAAATTCTTTGTCCCAAAGGCCGTGTAACACTGAATTAATGGTGATACGTAAGGAAAAAGCAAAAGTTACATGTGACATCCAGGGAAATGGGCCATGATTAAGTGGAAATGTAACTGAGAGCATGAGTCTTCCACTAGGCAACATATATGAACCTTACTTCTTTGAATCAATCTTCTCTGCCCCAATTGTCTGTGAATGACTGGTAGTGAGACCAGACAGCTGATAAAATACTATAAGAAGTGCTATAAACCAGAGTACCAGGAAGCAATTGACACTGCCCAGTACATATTGCTCTGTGGCCATGAAAAAAACTGCTGAATAACTTTGAACACATAGGTCAAGAATGAAATTTGGAGATGGGGAGAAAATTTGTAACTGAAAATCTTGTGGAAATGAATGTTGAAAACAAATAAATTCAAGGGGGGTAAAGAATGAAATTTGAAGCTAGTAAGAAACCAATTTTATTGGCCTACAATTATGTCATATATATAGTGGCATATGTCACTAAAAATGTGAAATGTACTCCTTGTGGTCAAAGAAAGCACTACATTTGGAGAATAAACACTAGAAAACCCTTAAAACTTGGCATTTATTTTCATCATGAACAGACATTTAATAAGTGCTTACTATGTATAAGACACTGCACTAAGTATGGAAGAAACAAGAAAAGCAAAAGTGTGGTCCTTTCCTTCAAGGAATTTGATTTTAATGAAAGAGACTACATGTAAATACAAGATATATGCTGGGTAAATGGGCGGTTGCTGCTGCTGCTGCTGCTGCTCCTTTGTCCTTTGTTGTGGAAGAGGACCATGACATCAGGGAGGTGATACCTTGACATCACAAATGAATTGGATTTAAGTGAGGCAGGGCTTGTGCAAAGTCACCAGCTTCATTTTCTCCTCCAGAATCATCTGGGTCCAGTGGCCAGATATGAATCAGAACAACTCGAGATGGTCCAGGATGCAATGGGGACCTTGACCTTTTCAGGCTAAGGTCTTTAATAGGTCTCAGCTTGACTGAGGCAGCTCCCATTCAGTGCTTAAGGCTTAATAAGAAATGACACAAAGAATGGCCTCTAAAAAAATTAGATCTGGTTGAAGAGGACCATCAGGGTTTCTGGCAAAACAGAAACAATTGTAATTTACGTTCATTCTGAGCCAATCGGGCCCAAACAATGACCAAGTAGGGCTTAGTCTGGGACCTGTTGTTGGCCAATCCATGAGAGACAGAGTGAGTTAAGGCTGGTTTTTAAGAGAGAGAAAAAGAAAACCAAAAAAAAAATGGGTGGTAATTTCAGATGGAAAGCCTTGGGGGGAAGGAAAGGGAGAGAGCAAGGGAAAGGAGTACTAACCAAGAAGGACCTCTTGGTAGGATTTGAGGTGAGTCTTCAGAGAAGCCAAAAAGTGGAATATGAGGAGAGACGGCATTCCAAGGATGGGGGAACAGTTGATGAAAAGTCACAGTCAGGAGACACAGTGTCATATGAGAACAGCAAGAAAACCAATTTCCCTGGATCTCAGAGTACACACGGGAAAAAATGTCAGAAGACTGGAAAAGTAGAAAGGAGCTAGTTTGTGAAGGGCTTTAAAAACCAAACAGAGGATTTTATATTTGATCCTGTAGATAATAGGGAGCCTGTGTAGTTTATTTAGCAGAGGGTGACAAGTATTAACTTTTTATCCCTGGAAGGAGAATATAACACTGTAAGTCATATTTTAGTAGTGACTGATAATTTCATCAAGTATGCACAAGTGTACCCTACTAAGAAACAGGAAGAATCCATAGTTGTCATGCGAGAAATCTTTCTGGGTATAAGGCAGAGACTTGGAGAACATACCATTTAAAGAAATGTGAGCCTTGTCAGTCATCAAGAAATCTGGAAATACACTTTATCATCCCAAAGGAAACACATATGGAACATCTAAGGAACACTGATCCCAGAACAAAGTTCATATGTGAGCATAACTTCATCTGGAATAAAAACGAATACTTAACCAATTTTTGGCAGAGAGCTTTGTTTAACTATTGACTCAGTTTTTAAGCCTCAGGCAAGGAAGAAGAGGAAATGCAATCAATGGGCTGAAAGATGCAAATTAACTAGCCACATATTTAGTTCCAAAGAGCTCTGACTGAAACAAATGACAGTAGGATACCCTAGGTCATTGCCAACACTGTCCACAAAGAGACTAGGAGTTATGTTAAGAAGCCCTGGTATTCAGGAACCCACAAGTTAACTATTCAGATACATTGCTACTTCATACCTAGTTATGGAAAGACTAGGCATACTCTGTTCAACGTCTAAACTTGGAAACTAGCAGAGTCCTACCAAAGCAATTCACTACAACCATAGGAGAGTTAGTTGAACTCCTTAATGAGCAGAGACAAGTGATGGATATTTACTACAACAGATTCTAAATAAAAGAGGTGGCCCACCAGTAGCACAAAGACCATCTGAGTCAGACACTGACCTAGAAAGTAATATTTCTAGTAAAGAAGACACTTTGCCATGACCCTGTTGTGAAAAGGGGAGTGGACTAACTTTCCTCCCCAAAACTTAAGCAACAGAGATTTTTAGGGTATAGAGGTACTTCAGAACCTAAAGCACAGACTGGATTCCCTATTAGTTCAGGTTTATAAATATTCAATAAACAATAAATTTTCAAGTGCCTACTATGTGCCAGGCACTGTGATAAATGCTGGAGATTAAAATATGAAAAAAAGGAAGACAGTCTCTACCAGCAAGTAGCTTACAATGTGATGAGGGTGGGGGCGGGGGAGAGACAGCACACACACACACACACACCCACACACCCACACACACACAGAGGAAAGTGAAAAGTGTGAGGGGAGGGACTGGAAGGGAAAGGGGAAGGAAAAACAGGACTCAGGAGTGAAGAAGTAAATTGGAGAAGTCCCCACGTAGTATGGCCAGGTGAGAAAGGAGATGTCTGACCTGAGCTTTCTTCTTAAGTAGAGGAATGAATGAAGGATTATATTATAGTATGATGACTATGATGAACCCATATTAACAACTAGTTCAGGTTAGCAGCAGATAGATGAATAGCTTACAGGAGAGTGTAGACCTAGCCAGCCAGTTTCTAGATTAACCTACAAAGTGGTAGGTAAAACACAAGTGGTTACACAAACTGACATTTATCTGATAATATACCAGTGCTATACAACTTCTGTAGCTATGTATCTATTATCCATCAAATTGCTTCTTAAAAGGTTATTGGTGTCTGCTTAAGCGTACTTTGTTATTTTTCTACATCTTTTCCTATTGTATTGCTAGTTTGCACTGTTTTAACGTTATGCTTATTTTATTATATTCTATGGATATGCATGTATTGCTGTGATATTTACATGTAACATGTCCTTCCTATAATTTAGACAAGAGCAACAATCTGTAATTTAGACAGTTCATCAATGAAACAGCCTTGTCAAGCTATTTTCTATGTGATACCCTGAGATGATTATCTGGAACACTGGACAAATTGTTGTTTTCTTAAGTACTTTGTTACTTTGTTACTTGTTTGTTACTTGTTACTTAAGTACTTGTTTACTTTGTTACTTCTATGTATTGGCAATTGTCAACTATTTTTCAAGGGATTGTAAAGTATTTTTGTACCGAGGAGCAATGCGACCCACATTTTGGATCTTGGCCAAAAGGTTTGGACACAAACTAAGGGAAGACAGGAACAGAGCTCTATGTTATTGGGCATTCCGCTGCTTTCCAGCAGTTCAGAAGGGATTTCTGATTTTCACTGACAGACATGCCTTGGGATACAAAAACTAAGTGAAACAAGTGAGAAGAAGAGGAAGTAGACACCATAGCAAATAGATGGGAGATCGAAACAACTATGGGGAGTCCTAAGAAAGAGCATTGAGGACAATAAATATATAAACCATGTCTTGGAGGGAGTGAATTCTGTACTGATCTTATAATCCAGTCTAGTGAAAGGAACCAGTGATCTTTATCTCCCTGCTCTAGTGGCTCCCTGCTTACTGTGGCTGCCTCTTTTAAAATCGTTATCCTTGTAAATTGTACTGATAGCGTGCCCACCCAAGTTGAGACCTTTTCCCTTCACCCCAAAAGAATTTGAGTCCCATTTGGTTTTGTTTTTTGAGTTTTCTTTTTTTGCTTTTTGGAGAGGGGACAGTAGAGCAGTTGGAGTTAAGTGACTTTCCCAAGGTCACACAGCTAGTAAATGTTAAGTGTCTGAGGTCAGATTTGAACACAGGTCCTCCTGACTCCAGGGCTAGTGCTCTGTTCAAAGTGCCACTTAGCCACCCCAAGTCCCATATGTTCATAGGCCCTGGGAAACCCCCCACCTTGAATTCTCCCTGAATTTTCCCACTTGATCTGGCATTTCATGCCCAAATCCATTACCCCTAACCTTGCCTCGCTCTCCATGGTTGGTAACCTCCAGATTGCCTGGGACTGCTTCCCACTCTTGATCCCATCAAAATCCCATTCTCTTGGTTCCTGGAATCTGATCTCTAGTCACCTCAATCCCATCAAGATCTTCCTTAGACTCCTCTTCAAGACCCTCCCTAAAGCTCTCCTCTAGTCACTTCAGACTACTTGACCACCCCTAGATACCTCCCATAGTCTTTCTCTATATAAAATCCATCTTGCCTCCATGAAGGTGCTCAGATTCAATCTAGCTCAAGTTCAACCTAGCCTGCTTATCAATGCAAATGTTTTTCTTTGGCTGAAAGAAAGCTTGGTTTGAATTCATTTGGGCAGGACTGGGTATGTCGCTATTTTGGGGTCCCATGCACCCCTAAACCTCAACATTCTAAACCTCAGTAGTATTATTTAAAGTGTTTTCCAAGTATATGTGTAATCATGTATTAAAATCTGGATTGGTCGTTTGAATCTGTGCCAATTGCAGTGAGCGTGGGTATGGAGGGAAGATACCTGGAAAAGATGCACAAAGTATTGTGGTTTTTCATAACCTCAAATTGGATTTTGTCAGTGAGGTTTGAGCTGTATGTTTAATTAAGAGTATAGAGACTTAGGATCTATATGAACACAACTACAATACACTTTTCACACAAATAAAGTCAGGTTTAACTAATCGGAAAAACATCAATTGCTTGTGGCTGGGTTGAGCTCATATAATAAAAATGACAATTTTGGCTAAATTAAATTACATATTTAGTGCCATACCAATCAGTCTACCAAAAATTATTTTATAGAGCTAGAAAAAATAGTAACAAAATTCATTTGGAAGAAAAAAAGGGCCAGAATATCAAGGCAATTAATGAGAAGAAATGCTAGGGAAGGTGGCCTAGCTGCACCAGATTTTGTTCTGTATTGTAAAGCAGCAGTCACTTGATACTGGCTGAGCAATAGAGTAGTGGATCAATGGAATAGATTGGGTACACAAAACTCAGTAGTCAATGACTATAGTAATCTACTGTTTGATAAACCCAAAGACCCCAGTTTTGGGGATAAGAACTCACTATCTGACAAAAACTGCTGGGAAAACTGGAATATAGTATGGCAGAAACTAGGCATAGACCATTATCTAATTCCGTATACCAAAATGAAGTCTAAATGAATGCACGATCTAGGTAAAAAGGCTGATGCTGTAAGCAATCTGGAGAAGCAAGGAATAGTTTACCTGTCATATCTATGGAAAAGGGAAGAGTTTATGACCAAACAAGAGTTAGAGAGCATTATAAAATGCAAAATGGATAATCTTGATGACATTAAATTGAAAAGTTTCTGTACAAACAAAGCCAATGAAACCAAGATTAAGAAGGAAGTGGGAAACTGGGAAAGAATTTTTACAACCAGTGTCTCTGATAAAGGCCTCATTTCTAAAATAAACAGGGAATTGAGTCAAATCTATAAGAATACAAGTCATTCTCCAATTGATAAATGGTCAAAGGATATGAACAGGCAATTTTCAAAGGTAGAAATTAAAAGATATCTATAAGCATATGAAAAAATGCTCTAAATCACTATTGATTCAAGAAATGCAAATCAAAACAACTGAGGTACCATTTCTCACCAGTCAGATTGGCTAAGATGACAAAACAGGAAAATGACAAATGTTGGAGAGGATATGGAAAAATTGGAACACTAATGCATTGTTGGTAGAGTTGTGAATTGTTTCAACCATTCTGGAGAGCAATCTGGAACAGTGCTCAAAGGATTATATATACCCTTTGAGCCAGCAATACCACTTCTAGGGTTGTATCCCAAAGAGATCATAGAAGTGGGAGGAAGACCCATATGTACAAAAATATTTATTGCAGCTCTCTTTGTGGTGGCAAAAAACTGGAAATTAAGGGGATGCCCATCAATTGGGGAATGGCTAAACAAGTTGTGGTATATGAATGTAATGGAATGCTATTGTGCTTTAAGAAATGAGGAGGAGATCGACTTCATATTCACCTGGAGAAGCTTATACAAACTGATGCTAAGTGAGAAGAGCAGAACCAGAAGAAATTTGTACACAATGACAGATACAGCGTAGGTGTGATGACCAACTTTGATAAACTGGACTCCTCTCAGCAACGCAAGGTTATAAGACAACTCTAAAAGACTCAGGATGGAAGGAGATGTCTACATTCAGAGAAAGATCTAGAAAGAACAGTTTAAATGCAAACTGAAGCAAACTACATGGTCTCTTTATTTTCCATGTTAGGTTTTGTTTCCTCTTTCCCATTATTCATTCTATTGGTTACATCCCTTCTTTACAACCAGACTAATGTCTAATGTGAAAGTATTTGCAGATCCTATACTCGATTGCATGCCGCCATGGCAGGGAGGGGGCGAGGTGGAGAGGAAGGGGAGAAAATATGAAACTCAATGGATTGTGGAACTGAATCTTGTAAACTAAAAGTAAACAAACAAATCAATAAAAAAAAATGAATTAAAAAAATAGTATAGAGAATTAGAAGGAGAAAGAGAGTAATATTCAGGGTCAGAAGCCTGCTGAGATACAAGCCCAACAGCAAATGGGCAAAATGCTTTCACTTTTAAACTGCTGCTAGGCCATCATTTTCGGCACATCAATGGGGTTTTAAAGTGAACTCTCCTGCACAAGTGAGCTGAGAGAAAGCCTTTTTTTTTTCTATTAAAGAAGGGAGGGAGTTTCTCCTTTCAGTACACAGATAGCTTAGCCTGTCTTGCTCACTAGTGCCTCCAGTTGCTTACATATAGATTTGTAGTTTTGTTGGGGTTTTTTTTGGCAATAAAATATAACTATTCAAAGAAAAAACTGAACATAAAATTAAAAATGTGATCATACAGAGAAAACATTTAAAGAAATAAATGCTTAGGTACAATTTTTTCTGTTTCTCACTAATTTATCATTGTAAATATTGTTCTGTTTCCTCTCTTCCTTTGGAACAGTAAAAGAGGAGGGAAACTCAGCTTTTCTATTTGTGTTAGTGTTGAAGCTTCCTGGCATCCTATAGAGCTTTCC
>CM053580.1:144377148-144403605 GCA_028627135.1 Pseudochirops cupreus | reverse complement strand
CTTGCCACATAGAAGAGTAGGGGGAAAGGGGATGAGAGGTAGGATGATGGAGGGGAGAGGAGGGTGGGCGGGAGGGCTGTTGAATGTTCACATTTCTGTAGAGGGACAGGGACAGGGTGGAGAGTGGTTGGGGGGGCAGGATAGGAAGAAGGGGCATGTAATCAGACTCTCACAGTGTGCTCACTGTGGAGAGGTTCTGCATAATTCCACATGTTCAGCCTGTATTTAATTGCTTGTCCTTCCAGTGGGGGTGGGTGACGAGGGAGGAAGAGAAAGAATCTAGAATCTAAAGTTCTATAATCAAATGTTAATATATATATGTTCATATATATGCAATTATTATTAT
This sequence comes from Pseudochirops cupreus, assembly GCA_028627135.1. NCBI lineage: Eukaryota > Metazoa > Chordata > Mammalia > Diprotodontia > Pseudocheiridae > Pseudochirops > Pseudochirops cupreus. The sequence goes on along the minus strand of CM053580.1, from coordinate 144,403,259 downwards.
TATTATTATTAACTACATCCAACTGGAACTTGAGATACACAGGCACTGTGGTTGGGAGATCCATCCTGCCCTACCGAAAAGTCAGAGGGGTGAGGGGGAAAGACATAGGAGAGAATAGACTGGGGGTGGGGGGACACACTGGGATGGCTGTTTTGGGGCAGTGGGTAGGGGAAAGATGGGGAGAAAATCTGTAACTCAAAATTTCGTGGAAATGAATGATATAAACTAAAATAAAATTTAAAAAAAAAGAAGCTAGGAATTCTAAGAAGTCTAGGAAGGAGTAAATTCTAGATACTGGCAGCTGCCAGTGCAAAGATAGAGAGGGTTGATTAAATGATTGCATCATACACAACAGAAAAAGGAGGGGGTGATTTCCCCCTATTCTTTTTGTTCATTGGATCTACATAACATTATGCGAATCTTCCAAGTCAGTGCATAAGAGTTCCTTGTCCAAATTGGTGGAGAGGAGAGAGGCAGTAGGGCAGGATACTCCTCATAGGAGGTAGGGAGAATATACCGCCCAAACTCTAACTTGAGTGACTGTAGTGAGATTTTACACACACCACATGTAAGATTATTGGATATGGTACCATAGTGTTTTAACAAAAATGTATCAGGCAACATTTGAAAACTCGGCACTTTTTAATGCCTTCTTTTACTTAGGATGGAGCTGTTATTTGCTGTCATTCCTCCTCAAGAAGGGCCAATGATCTTATAAGGGTGATGTCTTGACTTGTGAGGGAATTGAGAATAAATGAAGCAGAGTTGTTTAAAATCATCAGCCTCACTCTCTCCTCCAGAGTCATTGAAATCCAGTAGCAAAATATGTTTTGACCTATGGGTCAAGATGACTAGATATGGCCCAGGATACAGTGGATGGATAACCTTGGTGTTACTAAATTAAGGTCTTTCCCAGGTCTCAGTTTGTCAGAGGCCATACATGTTCAGTGACTAAGGGCTAGATAATAGTTAAGACAAAAGATGTCCCAATTTACCATCATAAAGATATCAGTCTGGGAGGGAAAGGTCCTTAGAGTTCCTAGCCAGAACAGAAAACAATTGCTATTTATATATATAGTGGCAATGGACTGCCTGAATGAGGAACCAGTCAGTTGGGTAACTCAGCTCCTCTTCCCCCTCTCCCTCTCCCTCTCCTCTCCAAAGGAAGGTAAATTTTGATGGCCAAAAGCTATGTAGTCAACTTGGGGTTTACTAGCTAGATTCTTTCCTTCCTTCTGTGAGGGATAATTTATAGTGAAGCTTCCCCGTTCTGAAAAATCAAATCTAGAATGGCTTCAGTGTTCACTAGGCCTAGAGTTAGGTCACCTGACTTTCAAGCAATCTGGGGCTTAGAGCAATGGAGACCCTCCCCCAGAGCCAACTCAGCAGAAGATATGCCAAATAAGGTTAACACTGCTTTCATTGAACACCCACATGTTTCCAGGTCCTTTGTCTCAGAGAGATTCCCCAGCTTAGGTTGTGGGACAGCCCCCCTACCAATAAGAGTGAAGGCCAGTTCGGGGGGAGAGGGGGTTGGGTTTCTGTATTAGAAGATAATATAACCATGGGCTGGCTTCTACCTGTTGCTCTCTCCCTGCCACCATGAGGGCAATGGGGCATTCACTGAATGGGCATTACCTCACTCAAAGTGAGAACCTGAAAAGACCTTAGCCTAAAAGGGACCAGGGTCTCCCATTGCATCCTGGGCCATCTCTAGTCATCCTGATGAATAACTGGCCAGTGGATCCAGGTGGCTCTGGAGGAGAAAGTGAGGCTGGTGACCTTGCACTGCCCTCCCTCCCTCAAATCAAAGTCAACTACCAGTCATGTCATCATCTCCTTGATGTCATGGTTCTCTGCAAAAACGAAGGACAAACACAACAACAAGATTTTGTGCTTCCCTCTCTCTTCTTGCCTATTGAAATAGGTTTATGTCTTTGGTCCTCATTCTCCCTCACAGGGAATATTAATCAGATATTCTACCTCCACAACATCCATCATATTTGTCTCCTTTCCTATCCCAAGGTCACCACTCTTACTGAGACCCTCATCACTTCTTTCATGGAAATACCTTCCTAATTGCTGTCCTGAATCAAGTCTTTCTCCTCTCTATTCCAGAGGCAGCTAGGTGGAATATTGGATTGAGTTCTGGCCCTGTAGTCAAGAAGTCTTGAGTTCAAAGCCAGCCTCAGACACTGTGTGACCTGGATCAACTCACTTAATTGTGTCATCCTCAGTTTCCTCATCTGTAAAATGGGCATAATAATAGTTCTACCTCACAGGGTTGTTGTGAGGACCAATTGAGATATTTGTAAAGGGAAGTTGTAGGCATTTAATAAAAGGTTATTCCTTTTTACTAGGGGAGTGGAAAATTATGCCATAAGGCCGTAGACATTGGGAAGCTCCATTAGGAGGCAGCCCTTGAGCCGAGCTTTGAAAGAAGCTAAGCCAGAGTGATTTTCATAAAGTTTAGGTCTTTTTTTTTCACGGCCAAAAGCTGCACAGTCAACTACTCAAAAAATTCTAGTATTCTCTATTCCTCTGGGGTCAAATATAAACTCTGTTTTCTTTTCAGACTATTCACAAGCTGGCCTTTCTAATCTTACACATTACTTCCCTTCTGTGGCAGAGCTGTGTTGGTCTTCACATATGACACCCTGTCTATCCACCATTTCCCATCTCTGCATTGAGTCCCAACTTTTGCACTGGCTATCCCCCATGACTATCCCTTCTCTGCCTCCTCTTAGGCACTCTAGTTTTCTTCAAAGCTCATCACATTGATCACTTTCTGCATGAAATCTTTCCTAATTCTTTCAACTGCTAATGTCTTTTCCCTCCCCATTCATTGTACTTAATTTGCATATACTTACAGCATCTCCCCAATAGAATACAATTCCTTCATATGATTTTTGTCATATCTCCAATGTGTAGCTGAGCGTCTTGCACATAGCAGGGCTTCCTAAATTCTTGTTATTTGAGTAATTTTGTCTTTCCACAGAATTATCTTGAAAATGCTAAGCCACTAAGATAGAAAGGTCACCTGAAATGCCTGAGTATGTCATTTTCCACTCAACCTGGCTTTCTATCGTACTGACATCCACTGGGTGAAGCCTGAGCTAACAGTCGTTTGAACATTAACTTAGGAAACATACGCTACCTTATCCTGTCTTTGAATTTGTCCCCTCAGATCTGGGTAGATTTCATTTATGTGACTGGGGCCCTACTTAGAGAAATACCCCCAAATATTCAACATCTAATATATAAAGCTGCTGAAACATTTTCTCCCTACTATCGCTAGATTTAGATGGAAACAAATGTAATACTTTTCTCTCTCCTGCTGCATTCCCCTGCAGTTATGTGATTCTCTTTCCCTAGCCTCCTTTACTGCAATCTCTGATGTTTCTCTGAAGACAGAACAGATATCCATCCTTCCTGCTGGGCACCACACTTAGCGGCATCTCTTGAACAATAGTGTCCTGTTCCTCTCTTTTTTTCTGCCTTTGATTTCAATGTTTAAAGAAGTGACCTTTGCCTAACTGGATCCTCTAACCCTTCAGCTCCTTCCCCAGCCTGACAAAAAGTAACTATATCCATTTTTAAAGAAGATTTGAGAAAAAAAAATCCCCCCCTCCCCCAGCTAATTATATAACTGCATTTGATTTCCCACAGGCAGTTCTATATACTACCTATTGAATTTAATGTTCTTTGACTCAATTACAGGTGAAATTACCTTGTTCCTTCTCTTGCCAGGGGATTCATTATTCACTATTTTATTTTCCTACCCTCAAGTAAATAGCATGCCTAATAGCATCCTTCTGTTTGCAGTTTAGTCCCTAAACAAACCTTGCTTTTATCAACGGAGCTGAAAGTTCAGTATTTTATGCCATTCACAGAAGGGTAAGGAATGGAAATATGTTTCCTCTCATCTTAGCAATGCCCCATGAGGAACTGAATCAATTACAGAGGATGTATAGAGGTGCCACAGGAAATAATGTCTTAGGTTGGGCCCTGGTTACTTTTCAGGATCAACATCATGGACCTTGGCATTTGTAGGGGAAACATTCTAAAGGTTCCTGCAATGGGGAAATCCCTCCAATAGCAAAAAAGGGGAGGGAGGAGGAAGAAGGGACTTGTGGGATTATCTCAACCTCTTTCCTGTTGTTTTTCCTTTCATTGCTTACCTTCTCCTCCTGGCTAAGAAGCTGAAGGAATTGTATTGTATGAAGACAAACCAGACTGGATGTGAGAGACGAAATTATGTTATAGTGAATTCTGTTGCATATACGATTGAATCACACAAGGCTGAAATCGATGGTCTTCTGTACTACTTCTCTATGGTGCATCTCAAGTACCTGCCACCCACAGCAACTATTTTCATTGCCTGGCCACAGATCCCTAAGCAAGATGGCAGCACGTGGCTCCCCCCTCACTTCTGACCTCTCCTCCTCCATATTTAAGGTATTCCTCAATCATGTAACAGTCTAAAAACACTTGTGCAAAATTTCACATTGTCTCCACTCCAGTAAATATTCCTATTTCCTGATGGTCACGAAGAAAAGGATTTCAAGATGGAAGGGATCTTAGAAGGCAGCTAGTTCAATTCCCCTTATTTTGTTAATCAGACCTAATGTTTCCACAGTGCTTTAACATTTGCCAAGCAATTTAGACCCATCATCTCATTTGACACTTGTTATTTTAAGGGGTGGGAGCAGCAGGAATTATAATCCCTTTTTCATAATGAGGAAATAAATTCAGGGGGGTTAAGTGAGTATGGGAGTCACACAGACAGTATCAAGACTTTGGAGCTGGATCTTATGACTCAGCACTCAGTGCTCATTCCATCAAAAAGTTTCTCAGTAAGGTATGTATTTGACAAAAGTAAAGCATGTTAAAATGTGGCTGAAGTTTAAATTTCCAGGATCATTTGCATTTTATTTTATTTTTTGAAGAGGGGAGGGCAGGGCAATTGGGGTTAAGTGACTTGCCCAAGGTCACACAGCTAGTGAGTGTTAAGTGTCTGAGGCTGGATTTGAACTCAGGCCCTCCTGACTCCAGGGCTGGTACTCTATTCACTCGGCCACCTGGCAGCCCCTGATCATTCACATTTTAAAAGAGTGGGGAATCAGCTCATAATAGTTAGGGTGTAGGTAGGAGAGACTTTTCAGGAAGGGACCTTCTGCTCCTGAGGTCCAACCCCTTCAATTGCTCCTCTCCCCTAGACCAACACCATACCTAGTTTCTAGGGAGTAAAATACATGAAATGAGCTCCTCAGTTTTGCATCATTCTTGCTTTACTCACCTTTGCAAAGAGCCCTGGAGGTCACAGGACTCAGGAAAACAAAATCATTACATTTTTTCAACAATGAGTTGACTGAGCCAAAATACAAACAGTCCAACAGGTAATTAGCAATTGAGGAATGCAAGGAGTTTTCTGTACTTTCTTTAGCTCTACCAATAGTGGGCAATTTGGGACAACCACAACCCAAGATGAGGAGTTTTGCCTGTGGAAGGTGTCGGGGTGGGGGGGGGTGGGGCCAATCATTGACCTGGTCCATAAATGGAAAGAGTCTGGTCCAGGATTTCTCCCAAGCCAGCTCCCCATGAAGGATATATTATGTCTTAAGATTGGCTTACCATCTCTTCCTGATCTGTAGGAGTTTAGGCCGTGATAACCAAGCAGTGACCCAGACATAGATGCATGCAAGGAAACAAGGACATTAAACATACAGATATGCATAAATGAACAAGGACATTAAACATTTTCTCAGGGGAACCTAAGAGATAATTGCTTTACATTCATTATATAAACCCTGCCCTCTGATTGATAAATGGGAAACTGCTGTGACAGAACCCACCTGGCTTGTGTCCATCATTCCACACTTCTTGGTTCGGCCTGTGCCCATTTTGATGCAGGCATCAGGAAGGTCCAGGGGTCTCTGAAATTGCTTGCATGTTCTGATGGGCCTGGTATAAAATTTTCCTTTTCTTTAAATTCACTTTCCAGGTGTGCATGCCACGATACTGTTCTCATGCTTCACATATTTGTTCTTATTATTAATATATATCACATAATCATAATGTACTAAGTGTTAGCTCACAGATGAGTTGTCCGGGTTAGAGTGTTCAGAGATAAGAAGCTATGTATATATTTTGTCAGCAATTTAGATAAAAACAGTAGTAGATTTACTTTTCACATTTGCAGGTGATATGGAGATGGGGAAATAACTGATATGTTGTATAACACAGTCAGGAGCCTCCCCCCTCCCAAAAAACAATTCTTGATAGGCTAGAACAGTGGTTCTCAACCTTCCTAATGCCACAACCCTTTAATACAGTTCCTCATGTTGTGGTGACCCCCAACCATAAAATTATTTTTGTTGCTACTTCATAACTGTAATTTTGCCACTGTTATGAATTGTAATGTAAATATCTGATATGCAGGATGTATTTTCATTGTTACAAATTGAATATAACCCACAGGTTGAGAACTGCTGGGCTAGAAGGATGGATCAAAACAAACAAGCTAAAATTTAAGGAGAAATTGAAATTTCTATACTTGAGTTCAAATAATCAACTGTAACAAGTAAGAATGGGAGAGGCATGCCTAGATAAACAAAATCTGAGGATCCCACTAGATTATGTGTTTTGTAGTTTAGTAAAGTGACCATAAATGTCAGAATCCCCTAAGGACAAGGAAACAACTTACCTGGTAAGTCAACTAGCCCTAAAAAGGAATGGAATTAGAGTATCAGACCATATTACTGATACGGATTGAGTCAACAATGTAATGTAGTAAACAAAAAAAAAATTAAGGCTATTGTATGCTATGTTTAAAAAAAAAGTCCAAAACAAGGGAAAGTGATAGTTTCACCGTATTCTGTCCACATCCATATTATTTTGCTCACTACATTTTAAGAAAGACATAGATGTGTGGGGTACAGGGACCTCAAAAATCCCCTACCCAAAAAAATGAAAAGTCAGAGGTATCTTGAGGAAGGAACAGGAAGTTTTATTCTCTTCCCCAGCAGGAAGAGGGTGCTCTTCTCCATGGCGGGGATCAAGGAGAGGTGGAGTGTAACAGAAAACAGAACAAGAATTTATACCCTAATGTAAACAAGCCCCCTCCTCCCTGCTGTCCCTTCTCCCATTGGCTGGAAGACAGGCTTACAATCTGAGCATGAAAATGTCCCCCAAAGATAAGGAACAAAGAAGCCCGCCACCATCCCTAGTGTCTGGGAGGCGGGCTCAAGTACCTGGGTGAAAATCTTCCCCAATGACAAATAACAAGGAAGCCGATACTATCCCTCAGTGGCTGGGAGGCGGGCTTACAAAGAACAAGGAAATGGAGGATAGCCAATTCAAATGTACCTATCCTTACTTGGCAAACACCAAAGTGAAGAACGGAGGGTCTAAGAGCTTCATACTGATGGACAGCAAGGGAAAGGGGGAAGGGTCCTGAACAATCTGAACAATTCAAATGTTCACCTCCTTATTTGGACAACGCTAAAGCAAGGGAGGAGCAAAAGTCACCAGCAAGGTTGGAGGCTGAAAAACCCTAAGGGCCTAATGCTGATAAGGGTGTGGAAAACAAGGGTGGAGATCAAAAGTCCCCTGAAGAGGCCTAATGCTAATGTGGCAGTCACCTTTCCCATTCATAGACAAGCTGGAATATGTCCAGGAAAGGGCAATCAGGATATTGAGGGAACTGAATACTATGCTATATAAGGATCACTTGAAGGAAGTGGGGGTTTTTTGCCCTTTAAAAGAGAATATTTAGGGGGAGTCATGATTATAGTCTTCAGATATTTGAAGGGGTTTTGTCCAAGAGCCAGTGGTTTACTGGAGCCAGTTCAGACTGGTTTCAAAAAACTGGTTGTTAAATGTTAAATTCTGTGTAAGCATTTACACCTCCAAAATCAGCAAAGTCAAAATGAGGGTTCAATTTATTGTTTTGTTGATTGTCTAAACATAAGAAAATGATGGGGAAAAATGTTAATAGTGCAAATTAAATTCAAAAGTATGTCAAGTGTACTCCCTCCCACCCCCTTCCTGGAAGGCTGATTGTTAAGCACTTACCTTCTTGATCCCAGAAGAGAGAAAGAGGAGCCATGGATGAGGTAAACTTAGGTTTGATGAAAGAACTTTTCTGAAGTTCCACAAGGAGAAAGGGCTCCCTTAGGAGGTAATGGTACTTCGCTGAGATGCACTATCAACATCACTGAGGTCTTCCTGGAGACTCTTTAGCAGAAGCTGAATGACCACTTGTAAGTATTTTTGTAGAAGTGATTCTTTGTCAGGTATGAGTTCAATTTGACACATTATTCTCTTCACCCCCACCCTTTTAATATTTGTTGTAAGAGAAGGCTCCCTGTGCAAAAAATTTGGGGGAAATACTCTTTTTGGAAATAAATATTGATAGAAAAATGGATATCATGAGCATTTTCATTTGAAGTGTTAACTCACGCTGAAATATTATTAGTGTTCTTTTGATCATAGACATCAATCTCAGAAATCTTATAAGCACACACAATAAGAATTTTTTATTGCACTTGAATAAAATCAAAACGATTTCACCGTTTCTGCTCATAATATAGGAATATGGAAAAATATTGCTTCTATAATAACTTTCATATCAATTATGAAAACATTAATACATTCTTCATATAATATTGGCGATGCATGCTGTGCACTGCATTCTTTCCTCTACATTCTGTTTCAGCTACGACATTTCCTGTAAGAGTCTTACCCTCTCACCCCTTTTTGGGCCTCCAATGCTAGAATTGGCATTATCAGCTACTAATCCTATCAATTATCAGTTCAGAACACAGGGGAAAAAATAATTTGGGGGCATTTGTCTCATGTTACAATCTGTCTGGGAAATGTACGTGAAAATATCTTACTAAGATATGAAAAGGCTCTGAGGTTAGATGAATCTCTCATTATGCTGACGTGAAGTCTTACCCAGTTCCTGTTGCCAGTCTTTTGGGACTCTGGAGCAAGAATGTTTTCACTGTTGCTTTTCTTCTTATTAATGGAAGTTTTGATTCATCTTAATATAGAAACCAGCTTATAGCTGCAATGTCAAGGTCCAAAACTGTGATGACTCTTTTCAGGGTGATAAACAACTCCCACTGCCTTTGTCATAATCTCCATCTCAACAGAAACATCTTGCACAACAAAGTCTTCCTAGAAGATAAGAAGCTGATAGTTATTTTTTTAAGTGGAAGATATGAAGTCAGGTTTCATCTGTGAATGATGTTTGCCTTACTATTCCACTGACGGCAAAATGTTGTGGGTGGTTGGGGGTCACCACAACATGAGGAACTGTATTAAAGGGTCGCAGCATTAGGAAGGTTGAGAACCATTGCCCTAGAACCATCATCTGAGAGCTCACCCCTACAGAAATGTGATCTGGGAACTATTTTTTCAGTGTCCCGTCCCCCCTTAGAAATGACTTAGACTTAGAAATAGTTCCAATTCGAAATACATAGGATTTTATCAATGGAAATGACATTGAAAAGATGTATTACTATCTGTTCTGCGATAGCAACCTAAGACCACAGGGCTTTTCCATCTGACTTGCAACTCAATCATCTCATTTATTAGCTCACATTAGAATGTGAACTCCATGAGAATAGGGACTATCTTACTTTTCTATTTATAGTCCCAGCACTTAGCACAGTGTTTTTCTTTTAGTGGGCACTTAGAAATCCACCCATTCATTCATTCAATCATTTACTCCCCCCACCCCCTGCCCCCACCAAAAAAATGGAAATTTCTTGAATGTTTTTAATGACTTATAGTAGCAACAGAATACAATACTTGAAATTGGGAAAAATCAAGACATATTAAGTCGTATGATGCAGTAGCAATAGTGCTAGATTTATGGTCAGATGACCTGGATATATTGCTAGTTAGTCATATGATCTCGGGCCAATCAAGACCTTGAGTCTTTCTGGGTCTCAGCTTTCTGAGGGGAGTTAGACCTGATGATTTCTAACATCCCTTCCAATTCCAAATCTATGATTCTTTGGTTTCCATAATAATAAACCCTAAGATTAAAAGACAATCTTTCTGTCTGTTCTGTACCAGCATTAGCAAGTGTCAAAATGCATTCAGTATTTAGATATAAAGACTGATACAATAAGCAGTTTGGGAGAGCAAGGAATAGTTTGCCTGTCAGATTTATGGAGAAGGGAAGAATTTATGACCAAACAAGAGAAAGAGCATTATGAAATGCAAAATGGATAATTTTGATTATATTAAATTGAAAAGTTTTGTACAAACAAAGCCAAAGGAACTGAGATTAGAAGGGAAGCAGAAAATTGGGAAAGAATTTTTACAACCAGTGTTTCTGATAAATGCCTCATTTCTTTTTAAAATTATTTTATTTTATTTTTTAATTAACTTTTGTTTATTTTTAGTTTACATCATTCATTTCCACAAGATTTTGCATTACAAATTTTGTCCCCATATTTCCCCTACCCACCACCCCAAAACAGCAATCCTACTGTATACCACCTCTCCCAATCTGGTTTCTCCTATGTCCTCCCCCATCACTCCTCTGACTTTCTGGTAGGGCAAGATGGATCTCCTTACCCCAGGGCCTGTATATCTTGTTTCCCAGTTGCATGTAAATTACATATATATGTGAGTGTGTGTGTGTATGTATGTGTATATACATATATTTATACATATATATGTATGTATATTTTTTAAAACATTTGATTTTAAAACTTTAAATTCAAGATTCTTTCCCTTCCTCCCTCATCACCCACCCTTACAAGCAATTCAATACAGGCTATGTATGTGTAGTTACACAAAACATCTCCACAATGGACATATTGTGAAAGACTGACTATATTTCCCTCCATCCTATCCCACCACCCACTTGTTCTAGTCTCTATTTTGTCCCTGTCCCTTTACAAAAGTGTGTGCTTCTAACTACCCTCTCCACCAAACTGCCCTTGCCTCCATCATCCCCCTCTCATCCCTTTCCCCCCTACTCTCCTGCAGGGTAAGATGCTCAATTTAGAGTCATTCCCTCCCTAAGCCAAATACAATGAGAGTACGGTTGACCCATTCCCTTTTGCCTTCCTGTTCTTCCCCTCCATTGTTCCCCTCCATGCCTCTTCTATATGAGATAACTAACCCCATTCCATCTCTCACCATCTCCTCTCATTATATTCCTCTCTCATCTCTCAGTTTCACCTTTTGAATATCATCCCTTCCTATTCAATTGATCCTGTGCCCTCTGTCTATGTATACCTGTACACATACATACACACACTCACATATATATTTATGCACATATACCCTCCTATATAGACATATGTGTATGTATACATACTTATATATATATATTTATATACATTTATATTCCCTTCAACTATCCTTATACTGAGAAAAGTTTCACAAGTTACAATTATCATTTTTCCATGTAGGCATGTCAATAGTTCAACTTTGATAAGTTCCTTATGATTTCTTTTCCCTGTTTACCTAATCATGCTTCTCTTGCTTCTTCTCTTTGAATGTCAGATTTTCTATCAGTTCTGGTTTTTTCCTCAAGAATGCTTGAAAGTCCTCCACCTCATTGAGTGACCATATTTTCTCCTAAAACATTATACTCAGTTTTGCTGGGCAGGTGATTCTTAGTTTTAATCTCAGCTCCTTTGACCTCCAGAATATCATATTCCAGGCCCTTTGGTCCCTTAATGTAGAAGCTGCTAGATCCTGTGTTATCCTGATTGTGTTTCCACAGTATTCAAATTATTTCTTCTTGGTAGCTTGTAATATTTGCTCCTTGATCTGGAAACTCTGGAACCTGGCTATAACATTCCTAGGAGTTTTCTTTTGGGGATGTTTTTCAAGAGATGATCGGTGAATTCTTTCAACTTCTATTTTCCCCTCTGGTTCTAAAATATCAGGGCAATTTTTCTTGAGAATTTCTTGAAGGATGCTTTCTAGGTTCTTTTTTTTGATGATGGCTTTCAGGTAGTCCAATAATTTTTACACTGTCTCTCCTGGTTCTATTTTCCAGGTCAGTGTTTTTTTCAAGGAGATATTTTACATTGCCTTCTATTTTTTCTTTTGTTTTGATCTGTTTAATAGTATCTTGATTTCTCATAAAGTCATTTGCTTTTAATTGATCCACTCTCATTCTGAAGGAGTTATTCTCTTCAGCAAGCTTTTGAAATTCTTTTTCCATCTGGCAAATTTGACTTTTTAAGGCATTTTTCTCCTCATTGGCTTTTTGGACCTCCTTTGCCATTTGAGTTAGTCTATTTTTTAAGGTGTTATTTTCTTCAGTCAAGTTATTGACTCTCTTATCATGATTTTCTTGCATCGTTTCCATTTCTCTCCCCAATTTTTCCATCACTTCTCTGATTTTGGTTTTCAAAATCCTTTTTAAGCTCCTGTACGGCCTGTATCCAATTCATATTTTTCTTGGAAGCTTTTGGTGTGGGAGTTCTGACTGTGTTGTCTTCCTCCCATTCCATGCTTTGGTCCTTTTTGTCCCCCAAAAAGGAATCTAAGCTTGGATCGCTGGGCTTGCTTTACTTCCTTTGCCTGCTCATATTGCCAGTCAGTTACTTGGCTTTTGGGCTTAGTAGAACTCTGCTTTCAGAGAGGAGGGCTGTATCCCAAATCGCTGGGGTTTTTGCAGTTGCCAGAGCTATTAGCAAGCCGCCATTTCTGCAGCCCCCACCAGCTTTGGCTCACTGAAAATGCACCTCAGGACGACCACCCAAGACCACAATCCTGATCCAGGCAGCTCAAGGCAAGAGCACTTAACCTCTGAATGATTGCTTGGCCCCCTGCTGCAATCTGCAGGCCAGGAGCTCTGAAGCAGCCACATGGAGACAGCTGCAGGGCCACCGCTTCAGACCCCTTCTAGCTCTGGAAGCAGTTCACCTGGACCCTCTCCCCCAAATTTAGCTGAGTTCCACTGACCTTTTCCCTTTGTCCTTGGCTCTTATGGGTTGAAAATTCTGAAAACCACCACAGCTACTGGTGATCCACTGTCCTGAAAGCTCCAGCCACGGCTTCTCCTGGACACCCAGGGGCTAAAACTGCATGGGGATGAGCTCTGCTCCCAGGGCTGCTATGAACCCTTCTAGTTCACTTGCTGGGCTGCCTTCAGTGGGAGCTTTGTTACTTTGTCATTTTGTGACAAAATTTGTTTACAGTCATATTTTATAGGTATTTGAGGTGGTTATGGAGGGAGCTCCCGGAGTTTTCCTGCTTCTATGCTGCCATGTTGACTCTGCCCCCTCTTCTTTCAGTGCTCTTGCTTTAACCTGCACGGATCTGGATCATGGTCTTGGGTGGAATTCCTGGGATGTGCGGTCAGTGGGCCAGGGCTTGTCGGGGCTTCAAAGAGGGTGCCCTCCTAACAACTCTGGCAGCTGCAAAGATTCATGACAAACCTCTCCCCTCCGTAAGCAGAGTTCTACTGTGGCAAAGAGCTCAAAAGTCAAGTAATCGACTGGCAACATGAGCAAGCAAAGGAAACAAAGCAAGTACAGCCATCCAACTTTAGATTCCTTTTTTGGGGACAAAAAGGATCAAAGCATGGAATGGCGGGAAGACAATGAAGTCAGAACTCCTGCACCAAAGCTTCCAAGGAAAATATAAACTGGTTACAAGCCATGGAGGAGTTCAAGAAGGATTTTGAATATCAAGTAAGAAAAGTGGAGGAAAATTTTGGAAGAGAAATGAGAATGATGAAAGAAAATCGTGAAAAGAGGGTCAACAACCTGACTGAAGAAAATAACACCTTTAAAAATAGACTAACTCAAATGGCAAAAGAGGCCCAAAAAGCCAATGAGGAGAAGAATGCCTTAAAAAGTCAAATTTTCCAAATGGTAAAAGAATTTCCAAAGCTTGTTGAAGAGAATAATTCCTTCGGAATTAGATTGGAACAAATGAAAGCTAATGACTTTATGAGAAATCAAGATACTATTAAACAGATCCAAACAAATGAAAAAAATAGAAGGCAATGTGAAATATCTCATTGGAAAAACTACTGACATGGAAAATAGATCCAGGAGAGACAATTTAAAAATTGTTGGACTACCTGAAAGCCATGATCAAAAAAAGAACCTAGAAATCATCCTTCAAGAAATTCTCAAGGAAAATTGCCCTGATATTTTAGAACCAAAGGGCAAAATAGTAATTGAAAGAAGTCACCATGCACCTCTTGAAAAAGATCCCAAAAAGAAAACTCCTAGGAATATTATAGACAAATTCCAGAGTTCCCAGGTCAAGAAGAAAATATTACAAGCTGCCAAGATAGGATAGTTTGGAGGGTAATATAATCAGTCTTTCACAGTGTATTTACTATGGAAATGTTTTGCATAACTACACATGTACAGCCTGTATTGAATTGATTATGTTCCCAGTAGGGGTGGGTGACAAGGGAAGAACGGAAAGAATCTGGAAATCAATGTTTTAAAATCAAATGTTAAAAAAAAAATTGCTGGGGCCACCTGAGGTCCTGAGTTCAAATCTGACCTCAGACACCTGACACCTTTATCAGCCACGTGACCTTGGGCTAGTCACTTAACCCCAATTGCCCTGCCCTCTCCTCTCCAAAAAGAAAAAAAAATTATTATTATTATTATTTTTACGTGCAACTGGGAAATAAGTTATACAGGCACTGGGTATAGAAATCCATCTTGCCCTACTAAAAAGTCAGAGGGGAAACTGGGGAGGATATAAGAGACAGCAGATAGGGGGAAAGGGTATTCAGCAGGATTGCTAATTTGGGGCAGTGGGTAGGGGAACGATGGGGAGAAAATTTGTAACTCAAAACCTTGTGGAAATGAATGTTGAAAACTAAAAATAAACCCCCCCAAAAAGAAAAAAAATAATGAGACCTCCCACCCTAAAAAAGCCCATTCCTCTCCCTAGTCTTATTGAAATTGGAATTGACCATTTCAATTAGACCTGCATTTATTTAGCACCTACCATAGAGAATGGTATTGTGTCTGCTAGCCCAAATGCTTTTTATAATATTGTTAATGGTTTTTGCAGCTGATAATGTTAAAGGATCCTAAAAGGTGTTCTCCCTAGGATCTCTTCACTTTTGGTGATCTGTGAGGCTAATCCTCATTAGACTAACCTTTTCCATTATCTCTGAAGCATTTCTTTGAATCAACCAATCTCATTTTGAGGGTGACTTCAAATATCTAGACATCCCTTTTTTGGTTATTGATTTGGTTATTCATCAAGACACAACATCTTACGCGATTATTGGATCATGCCGGGTGATAGTGCTGCACGTATGACTTTGTAACCAGCTGTAGTCACAGGATAGATGGGTGGGTGAATGGGTCAGTCATCAGTGAGAATGCAGAAGTGTAAGATTTAAATCCCTTTGCCAGAGCCTTCTGGGTAAAACGATGTCTTCTATACACAGTTTAGACAGGAACAGTATGAAATGGAACGCACCTTTTTTTTCCATTCTAGGTCTACCATGGGTTCATCTGGTGACCCCATGAGGAAGGTGCCTAATCCACTGTGTTTCAGGTTCCCTATATAAAATATTTGCTTTTCTCTTGTTTCATAGAGGGAGAATAAAAGGTTGAGATAAAGTATCTTGTAAAGGGCATTAAGATCTTGATAAAAAGCAATATGATAGCTCCCAAATATCTAATTTCCCATACAAATTTGTGCTTTGATAAAACAAAACAAATACTCTTCCCCTCCCCCAGCTTGGTTCCCCTCCCCACCCCCCACCTCTACTTATTTGTGAAAAGCTGCTGAAAAAGAAATGATTAAAATAGCTTCCTCAGATTTTGTCTAAAAGAAAAAGGAAAAAAAAAGACAAACAAGCCTCCCCTCAAGCAAGCTTCTCCTGTTGGGCTCTGCTCCACCCTTTGGCAAACTCCTCCCATCACAGGCTCCATGTGACCACATCCAGCCTATCAGGGGGTAATCAGGGAAGGTCCTCAAATTCTCTTAGGCTTATTAAGGTGCAGGCAAGATCTTCAAATTCCCATTCCCATTACAGTATATGAATGTAATAATAGTACTGTGCTATAAAAAAATGACAAGCAAGCAGATTGTAGAAAAGCCTGAGAAGACTTATATGAACTGATGCTGAGTGAGGTGAGCAGAACCAGGAGAACACTGTACACAGTAACACAGTTGTAATGATAATCATCTGTGAAAGACTGATTGATTCAATGATCCGAAACAATTCTGAAGGACTCATGAGAAAAAAATGCTATCCACCTCCAGAGAGAGAACTGATCAACTCTGAAGGCAGATTGATGCTTTTTTTTTTACTTTGTTTTTCCTAGATGTTTTTTTGGGGGGGGAGGGAGGGAAGGAGCAACATGGCTAATACATTTTGCATGACTTCACATGTATGATGGGTACCATATTGCTCATCTTCACAGTCAGTAGGGAAGGGAATGGAGAGAGGGAGAGCATTTGGAACTGAAAATAAGTGTTGTTGTTTTTTAAGGTTTAGAATTTGAAAGCACTCTAAGAGACTTGAATGGGAAGTCTGAGAATAATAAAAGCTAGCACTTTCTGTAGTACTTTAAGGTTTGCAAAGCATTTTATATGTTATTTAAATGACCCTCACAGCAACTTTGTGAAGTACATGCCTTATCCCCATTGTATAGAGGAGGAAATTGAGGCTTGGAGAGGCTAAGTAATTTGTCAGTGGTCACACAGGTAGTTCATAACAGAGCCAAGATTGTTAATAATAATAATTAATAGTAACATATTTACATAATGTATTAAGTTTGTAAAGTGCAACAACAGTCCTCACAACAACCCTATGAGGTAGATGCTATTATTATGCCCATTTTATAGATGAGGAAACTGAGGTAGAAAACTGTAAAAACTTGTCCAGTTAATGAATGTCTGAGGGCAAATTTTAACTTGGATCTTCATGACTCCGTGTTTAGCAGCTATCTGCCACTCAAAAAATAATAATAGCTAACATTTACATAGTGCTTTAAGTTTGCAAAATGCTTTACAAACATTTCACTGTTCTGAGAAGTGTTTGTTATTCCTATTCCCTTTACAATCAAAGCAACTGAGGCAAGCAGAAGTTAAGTGACTTGCCCAGGTTCACACAACTAGTACCTGAGGCCAAATTTGAACCCAAATATTTCTGCCTTCAGGTCCATAGCTCTCTCCACTATATAATTTTAGAAGATGCTCATTGGTTTTATGTTGTAGCCTGCTCATATCCAGTATATATGAATCACAGAAAGGTGCATGATAGCCATAATTCATATTTATTCAGCACTTGAGGTAATTCATATGGTTATTCTTATCTCTATTTCACTTAGGGGGAAACTGAGGCAAAGAGAAGTTGTTATTAACTAAGGGACACAAAGTAAGCACTTGAGCCTGGACTCAAATAGAGATTTTTATGACTATAAGTCAGGTACATATTTCATGTCTGCTAACAAAGCATTTCTTCATTATATTTCCTCTCTTAGTGAGAGATGAACTTTTTTGACCTTGTTATCATTCATAGTCACCTAGAAGGGCAAGATTTATTCCTTCTAGATCAGTGGTTCTCAACCTTCCTAATGCTGCAACGCCTTAATACTTGTTTGTGGGCGTATCTGCATGCGGGCAGACTTGCCTGGAGACAGATAGAGGAGCCATGCTTGGTTCCTAAGACATCAAAAATATGTGTTTTCTGATGGTCTTAGGCGACCCCCTGTAACCCATGTGAAAGGGTCATTTGACCCCCAAAGGGGTCGCGACCCACAAGTTGAGAACCACTGTTCTAGATCCTTTGCTACTTCTTCCTTATGGCACCAGTCTGTGATTATTTTCTGAAGCTAAAGCTCATTCTGAAACCATCAAAAATTTACTTTAAACACTTTTTTTGCTTCTTCCTTTTATAACCATCATCAGCACAGGATAAAATAGAAGTTGATTTCTGTTGAGATTCAGAATTATCAACTTACCAACACATAATAAAAATCATGTTTAAATAGAACAAAACAGGGTTTTAAAATAGATACATTCATAGCTTTGTCCACAGGCCTTCATTAATGATTGTACTTATTCACATTTACATGTTTTGTCTGTTTCACTTAGTTCAAAATGACAGAATATTTTTTTGCCTGTGGCGGGGTTGACTGGCCCATTTGTGTTTAGGGATGGCTGCTCACCATTTGGTACAAGTTTTCAAACTATGTAGTATGTGATTATGAAAGATTTTACATATTTTTCTAAAGTTCCTGTAAATTAGATTTTTTTCAGTCTCAAATATTTCAGACTGAAATAGAAATAATGTTTGTGTGAAATAATGTTATTTGATATGTAATAAACTGTAATTGAGAATTGTTACAATGTCTACAAATAGTTTCACATTTTGTTCATGTAGTAAAAAGGTTATAAAATGTCTTGTTGTTCAATTGTGTCTGACTCTTTGTCACCCTATTTGGGGTTTTCTTGGCAAAGATACTGGAGTGATTTGCTGTTTCCTTCTTCAGCTCATTTTACAGATGAGGGAACTAAAGTAAACAGGATTAAGTGATTTGCTTAGGGTCACACAGCTAGTAGGAGTCTGAGTCTGATTTGAACTAAAGAAAATTAGTCTTACTGATTCCAGGCCCAGCACTCTATCCACTGTACCACCTAGCTGCCCAAAATGCTGTGCTAGGCATGAACGGACAACCATTAAAGTGAAATACCCCTTACCCTCAAGGGGCTGATATTTTAATATGGAAGCATAACATATATAAGTAAATGGTAGCCAGGTAATAGAGATACGTTTTGTTGAGTTAACAGGGAATTTTGAGTGACTCCAATAAGGCTTTAATTATCACACATTTTCTGGAGTGGAGATTGCTTGTGTGTGTGTGTGTGTGTGTGTGTGTGTGTGTGTGTGTGTGTTATTGTTGTTCTTGTTTGTCCTTTGTTTTCAAAGAAAACCAGTGATTGTGATTGACTGATGTCTTGGCTTGTGTATGAATTGCATTTAAGTGAGGCAGAGTTGCTCTAAGTTGTCAGCCTCACTCTCTCTTCCAGTCATCTAAGTCTAGTGGCAGGATAAAAAGTCAGGATGACTGACAGTGTCTGAGGATGCAGTGGATGCCCTTGGTGATTCTGATTGCTTTTCTCATAGAAAGAAGTCAAAATAGAGGGTATGGGATTTGGTATGGGTAGAACTAGGTTTCCTATTGGCAAGTTGTGCTAAGATGTGACACATGGTCTTGGAATAGCTAAGATATAATGGGACAGGTGAATTTGTGCTCACTTATCAATCAGAAAAGCTCAAGCTCAGGGCAACAATTCTAAAGCCCAATGGATTTACTCCTTTATGGAAGAAGGACATGACAATCTTTGGAGATCAGGTCTGGAGGTTGGTTGTTCTTGCTAGGGAGAAGAAAGACAAGTACAGAGTACAGAAAAAGATGTCTAGATAGGCCAAAGTTTTCTGATTGATGGCTGGATCAGATGCACAGTATGGATCAGATATGAAATATGTAAAAACAAAGAATTATGTTTAAGTAAGAAATTAAAATAGATTTTAAAAATAGCTTAAGATGTAACCCTACCCTTATATTTGTAGATACTGCAAGTGAGAATCAGCAATTAAAACTACGAGTTAGATTTGAGTAGTACTACAATGCCCTAACTGGAGAAAGAGCTGATATATGGTAAAGCCTGTGTCAATGAAGGCTTCCAATCTCTGTGCTTATGTAACTCGATTCTCACATCTCACTCTATTATAATACTTGCCAAATATTTTTAATTGCACACCCTAGCAATAAAAAAGAATTTGGATCAACCCCTCCCATATATATATTTACTTATTTATAAATTACACACATTTATTGCTATACTAATAATTGTATACATTATAAAACTTATGGAAAAAATGAATTTTTAAAAAGATGACATAAAGATTAAATTATATTTGGTCCTAGAGGAAGAAGGGAGGCACTGGACTTTATTGAATAGTGAAGTTACATGGTCGGTCATATCTGTACTTTAAGAAGATTACTTTGCCAGCTGTAAGGGAATGGATTAAAGAAAGGAGATACTTGAGGTTGGGAGACCAATTAAGAGGCCACAGACAAGCCATGATAGGGGTCTTAACTGGGGCATGGGAGTGGGCCAGGATGCTGTGTGGGTAGAGAAAAGAGGCAGTAGGTGTTGTGGAGATAGCAACAAGATTTGGTGGCTGTATGTGTGGAGTAAGGAAGAGTGAGCAGTCAAAGATGACGGTTTTGAATCTGAATGACTCAAAATATAATAATAGAGAAGCTTGAAGGAGAAATGGATTTGGGAGGAAATAAAATAATGAGCTCTTCAATGAAGATCATACCCCATCCATGTCTGTTTATCCTGTGATATTCACTCTGTCCAATTCAATTTAAGAGGAAGAAGAGTGGCTTTTACCCATCATTACCCCAGAGCCAAGGGTCCAGGATCCAAGGGGTGCCTGCCTCAGCCATGTGCTGATGTGGAGAACAGGGGATGGACATGCTGGAAGGAGGCAAGGGGGGGGTCCTCAATGGAACTGAGGTAGTTGTGGCTGATATTACCTACCTGGGTAGCAGTTAGGTTCTAAAATGCCCCTAAGGGGCTAGCACCTGGCTCAGAAAGGGAGAGATCCCATAGTGGGTGGAGGAGGTAAAGAGTAGAAATGTTGGAGAATAATGATTGCTTGGGAGACAAGCCTCACTATTGGCTTGCAAAGGTAGAATGGAGTGTGATCCATCTTCCTGTCTTCTTGTTGGTCATGGCCACCACCTCCCTTTGAAGACCATTGCTCTTACTCAATTGAGAGGCAGTGCAGTATATTTGCTTATGCTAGTAAAACAAACAACAATTGGCTTGAAGTCAAGAAGGTTAAAGTTCAGCATCTTACATTCACTAGTTTCATGAATCAATTATTAGAACAATTCACTTGGACTCTGTAAGTTTAAATTTTATCAGCTTTAAAATGGAGGTAATAAAACCTATTGTACCTATCTCAAAAGATTTCAGTAAGGATGAAATAGTGTGTGAAGTCTTTTGTAAATATTAAAGCTCACTTAATTATGAATTATTACTATGACCCTCCCCATGCATCCACCACCTACCTCACTATTACATTCAGCTATTTGGATCACCTTCAGTTTCCCCAAACTACATAAACCAAGGCTCCAACTACTTCTCGATAAGTGTAAAAACCTCTGATAGGATGACAACCACTTGATTCACCTATATCTGCCCCTATAATAGCAGGAATTAGCAAGTTGAGGATGAGGGAATAGGGGATGGGGGCGGGGAGGGTTACAGCAGAGAGACCTTCCTGTATAAGAGGTAATGCTTTTATCTGGCAGTATCCCATGGTCTTAATTGTTAAGAGTTGAGACCTAACTTCTATGAGTTAAGACAACTGCTAAATCCATGCAAAATTCCAAGATGAGTCAAGTAATTTGTATCTCATACAGTACCTAAGATCATGTCTTGTACATAGGAGAAGCTCAATATTGGATTTATTTTCTTGTTTTTTGGGAAGCCAAAAAAACATTCTATTTTTTATTTTTAGTTAAATTTTATTTTATTTTGAGATTGGCATTCTCTTCTTCCCATCTGCTCCCTGTCCCCTAATTGATAAAATAAGAGAAAAAAAATGCAACCCTCTTTCAGAAAAGTATAGCTAAGCAAAACAAATTCCCTCATTGGCCATGACGTATATATGTGTATATAATATATGTATGTGTGTGCACGTGTGTGTGTGTGTGTGTGTGTGTATGTGTATAGTATATAAGAATATTGAACTTAAAATCAAAGGGCTAGAGTTTGAATCCCAGCTCTGCTATTTATTAAAATGTTGAGTAAACCCCTTAACCTCTCTGGACCTCAGTAAAGGCCAAGAGTAAAAATAGGGGGTTTCACTAGAGAGTGCATGATTCCTTCAAGCTGTAAGTATGGGATCTTAGGTTCCTATTCAACAAGCTTGCTTTTCTCTCCCTGCTTCTTTCTTAGACCTTCTTATCCCATTGTATTGTGTATATATAATAGGAAAATGAGTCACTGTATCTTCTCCCATCTGTCTCCTTGTTTTCATTTCTACCACCTTTATGGTTTGCATCTTAGTTACCTTTACCTTGGTTCTAAAAATGTCCTCCCAAGCAGTTTTCTTGACGCTAATCTCTCCCCATCACCTCTCAACCCTCAAATCTATTCTTGACATCACTAATCAAGAAATCTCTCTAATGAACAGATCTGTCACTCCCCTGCTCAAAAGTCTTCAATACCTTCTTATCACCTAGTGGATAAAGTATAAACCTCTTAACCTTGCATTTAAGGCATAGGTGAGTTTACAACCAATATTACTGGTATGGCTAAAGTCACGAGAGGACAAAGGAGATTGTATGGGGCACCACCAAGAAATCAGTATAAGAAAAGAACCAAGAGTGAAAATAGCCCTAATAAATCCAAATGAGAGGATGGATCAAGTCAGACAGATGGTTTGCTCCTCTGATCATCTGCCTTCTATCTTTGCCTCCTAATCTGGCATTGACTTTACGACTTACAAACTCTCTATAGTTTGACTCCAATTTACCTTTATTCATACCTCTCCTCTTCATATTCATTATTTTCTAGCCAAAATAGATTTCTAGTTGTACACCAATCTTAATTTAGTCTCTACTCTCTATGCATTTGCCCACATCATGTACCATGTTCAAGACTCCTTGATTATCACTGCTTGTTGAAATCTTTTCTTTAAAGTCTAACTTGGGTGCTACCTTTGCCCTAACTCTCTCATTCCATTCTGACTTTCTCTAATGAACTTGCCTATCATTTTATAATTCATACTGTTCTTCTAGGTGTATGCATGAATAGGACTGCCTCAATTGATGGGGATTTCCTCCTCACTGGAAGTATTCCAGTGTAGGCTGCCTGATTAGAGATGGTGTAGAGGGGATTTCTTGACAGCATAGATTAGATTAGATGGCCCTCTGAGTTCTCTTCAAACTTTGAGATTCTGTGAATTGAATTGGATTGAAATAAATTTGCATCCATTCCCCTCCTGGATTGGAAACAGTGCAGCAGCATTTCATTGATCACATGCCCACTTCCATTTGTTTAGAGGGCTTTTCCATAGATTCACTATCCCTTCTTCCCCAGGGTAGGCTGAATGAGCTGCTATTGCCTGAAGCAATTGGATTGCTCTCTAGCCCAGATTTTGGTGCTTTGTTCTTGGAATTGGAAAGAACAGGTTCCATTTCCTGTGTCCTCAGAGAATAAGTTTAAAAAAATTTCTCAATTGCCTCAGTGATGACATGGCAAGCATTTGATCTCTCTAAGTACATAGATCTCAAGTTTCTCCTTTCTTCCTGCTGTACTTCATTGCCCACCGGAATTCAGAGAAGTCAGAGTCTCAAATGGCAAGTACAGTCTCTGTTTTGACCTTCCTGCTAAAGGAGACAGAAGAGCAACAGGAAGTCTTAAATAACTTAATCAGTATATAACAAGCTAAGAGTAGTTAAGTATATTTTTGTGGGGCACCATTTTCCCCTCTCAACAGGTTGGAACAACTTCCTTTGGAACTGAGTCTGGCTTAAGAATTTATGCAAACAAAATTTGGCCTCTAAGTGTTTTTTATTCTTCATCAAAAACAGAGGAAGGTTGTTTTGCAATTCGAAGTTCAGTAACAAAGTAAGAGTATGGTATCATGGAAAGAGCACTGAACTATGGCACTAAGGGTCTAAGTTTAAATCCTGGCTCTTCAGTTAATATATCTGTGTTACCTTGGGTTGTCATTGAGTCTTTTCAGTTGCATCTGACTCTTCATGAGGGGGTTTTCTTGGCAAGGATACTGGAGTGGTTTGCTATTTCCTTCTTCAGTTCATTTTACATATGAAACTGAGGTAAGCTTGCTCAGGGTCACCCAGCTATTAAGTGTCCCTGGCCAGATTTGAACTCATGAACATGAGTATTCCTGATTCCAAGCCCAGTGCTCTGTGCACTATGGCACCACCTAGGGGCCTGTCTTCTCTTACACATCACATCAAATCTCATCCTCAGTTTTGTTCATCAGTAGAATACTGTGATTAGGTTCCATGACCTCTGAAGTCCCTTTTAGTGTTAGGATCTAATGACCTTAACTGTCTTTGAGGTAAAGTAAGATTATTGTCTTTTTCCTTGGGCTTCCTCAGGGAATGGCACTAGAAATTCTCTGAGTAAATTCTATAAGTGCTATGGGAGTTTGGAGCAATATTCCAAATCACTAGTTAAAGAGTCAAAAACACTGATCACAGTTTTGCTCATCTAATTTCATGATGATAATATGTTTTTTGAAACTTCTCCCAAGCACATCCTGGTACTTACATTAACACATCTATTGTTGATCTGTTCATAACATGCACCTGTGTAAACTGATCAGGCTTTGTTCACCCAGCAGCTTGATACTCTCAGCCTTGATCTTGAAATTTCACAATTTAAAGTCAAAAGTCATATAAAGCTTTCAAGAAAGCATTGACAAGGGATGAAACCAAGAACTTCTCTATCCTAGTGACATGGTTCGATCTGACGAGTCTTAACAACATGACCACAGAGTCTGAATTAAAAAGTTTTAAGGAGCTTTAATTTACCAGCTGGAGCTACTCCATGCCAATTAAAGGGGGAGCAGCCTCGAGTTTGGGGGTGGAGAACCTTTTATACATTTCATTAGGTTTACGTATCTAACTAACACAATTGGTTACTAAGCAGGTTGTCATATAGATACAAACAAGTGGTTACTAAGGAAAGCGGAGGGGGTGAGCGGAGGGGGTCTGCAAGGTAAGCAGAGGGGCATAGGGCATGACGACTGAGCAAGGAAAAGACAGATTACCCTAGGCCAGCTTCCCAGGTAAAGATAAATCACTCTAGGGAGGCTTCCCAGGTTCATAGAGTTTCACTTGGCTAATTATCATAGAGTTTCACTTGGCAGTATACCATAGAGTTTCACCAGGCTGACCACTAACTTCAGAAAATATTTCTTAACTATTTCTTGACCATAACGTTCCTCCCTTTTCTTTAGGAAAGAATCAAATCATAGATTCTTGGTTACTCGTGGGTGTGTAGTGTGTACACAGGACCAATAGTTTAATAGACTGGACCCGTCTACGTACATAGCTTAGGAGGGCATTTAATAAGGCAAGGGCCAATGAGGAGACTCAGGAGTAGAAGGGCATGGGGGCCAGCTAATGCTGTAACAAGGGAGGTCAGTCAGGGGGACCAATTAAATAGGGACTCTAATCAGTTGGTCCCCGTCCCCCCAGTATCCCTTTACTATTTTTGATCCACCTAGGTGTTCAAAGCAGCATACTAAAATTTTCCTGTAACTAGAGCTGCTGTGCCCACAGCGGTGGATCCAGCAATACCTAGTCTCACCAGGAGGGGAACTAGGTTGGGGGCCTTTCTTGCTCTGGTGGACAAGCCAAAATGCTCACGGCCCCCCTCCCCAAAGTAAAAGAAATCTTGGGGTAGGACATGGACCAAAATATACATTTCAGGGGAGTTAGGGTCTGCTAAAACATGGATGGGAATGCAGGGAGTGAGGCCAGTGGTATATGACATCAGGAGCTTGGAGCTTGATAACCCTTGGTTCCTATCAATTTCAATGATAGCGGCACACAGGTTAACATAGGGTGGTTTAACAAGATCATAGGAAGGGGAGAGGACATAAACTGCCTGCACGTCCCCCAGTGTTATTTTTGTTGGGGGATGCCAATTGCAGGTCTGAGCAGAGAAACACACAGAGATTTTTACAGACTGCAGTTACAACAATGTCACAAACAAAGTTACAAAGGCACTCCAACACTTAGGAACCTGACCCAGTTTGGGTCACCTCTCTTATTTGTCTGTTGGAGATGGGACAGTGACTCAGGATTGGATTTTGGGGGTGCAGGGAGGTTTTGCTACTCGTGGGCAAACAAAGTTGGTTGATTGAATGGCCTAGGATAGTTCCCCTGCCCACATTCCCCAGGTGTGTGATGATGCCAAAGACACCCATCAGGCCTATAGATGAAAAGCTGGTGAAGGGCTGGGCCTCTAGGCAGCATCTGTTGCCAGATTCTTTCTTCTCCTCCTCACCCTGGGGCTGGCTAGGGTAGGTCAAGTCCCCAAGGGAAGCC
>CM053580.1:144352292-144376648 GCA_028627135.1 Pseudochirops cupreus | reverse complement strand
GAGAAATTGGTTTAGGGAGGCTTCCCAGCCTCCCAGGTACAGATAAATCACTCTAGGGAGGCTTCCCAGGTTCATAGAGTTTCACCAGGCTGACCACTAACTTCAGAAAATATTTCTTAACTATTTCTTGACCATAACACTAGATCCCTTAGCTCACTCCCATAGACACTGGTCTAGCAGCTTCAGGTCTCTGAAAGATTATGAAGAGACCCTACCGTGGGTCTCATGTCTCTTGGTTCAGCTTTCAGTGGTATGTTCAACCTAAATTCTCTGGAATAAAACACAAACGCTTTGGTTTAGTGTTCAAGACCCTACTTAACTTCCTTACCTTATTTTATACTATTTTCAGTCCAAAAGCATGTAAACTTCCTGAGGACAAGGACACTTTCCTTTTTGTCTTTGGATACACAGAGTTAGCACAGTGATTGGCACACAGTAAGGGCCTGATATAGAAACAACCAGGTGGTATAGTGAATAGAGTTCTGTGCCTGGAATCAGGAAGACTCATCTTCCTGAGTTCAATTCTGACCTCAGACACTTAGTGCGACCTTGGGCAAGTCACTTAACCTTGTTTGCTTCAGTTCCTCGGCAACGCACTCCAGTATCCTTGCCAAGAAAACCCCAATGGGATTATGAAGAGTCAGATATAACTGAAACAACTGAACAAATAAAACAAGGGTTTGATAGATGCTTGTTGATTGATTCACCTATTCTATGTTCCAGGCAAACTGGAATATTAGCTATTTCCCAATCTTATCTTGCCCTCTCCCACACACTGACCCCTTCCACCATGCCTTGAATGTATGCCTTCCTTATCCACCTGTGGAAAGTTTTATCTTTCTTCAAGTCTCAGTGGATATCTTCTTTCCCATGATCTTTTCAGATTAAGCTCTCCCTCCCTCAAATGTTCTTATATGTTCTCAAACATTCTCTTTGTCTGGAATGATCTCCTTTCTCTCTATCAGACTCTACCATGAAACATACATATTTGTGTCCATGCCATATTAATATGGTCATGAAAGAAATGTAAAGCTGGAAAGGACCTCAGAAGTCATCCAGTCTAACCCTCTCATTTTATAGTTGAGAAAGCTGAGGCCCAGGGGAGCTAAGTGACTTGTCCAGGGTCAAACACACATATAGAGTTTTATGCCCTATTTTCTAACTCAAAAGCCTCTTTCCAATATATCACATTGTTTCAGCAAGCACCCTAGCATACCCAGGCTGGCTGCTAGCACAGGTTCTTTGATCTGCTTTTCTAAAGTAAAGCAACTCAAAAGGGGTTAACAATATTAGTTTAATGTTGTTTAATATTAATATTAAAAAATAATTTTAATTTAATTAATATGATTTAATATTAATATTAATATAATTTAATTTCCTAGTTCAGGGGAAAAAGTCAGCCCCTGGAACTTTAGAGAAAATACAAACAGAAATTATAAGCAGACAAAAAAAAATACACAGAGAGAAAATAACACAATTCAACAAACTGACAGACAGGACTTCTAGCTGTCTGGCTACCATATACCTATATAGTTAGTTACCAGAGAGATAAACACCAGCATCTGGGTTTTCAAAGCTGGGGGGCTCAATGGCTGCCCAGAGACTCATCTGGCCAAATCACACAATTCTTCCCAAAAGTAAGCCCCAAAGCAAAAACTCACCTCAGCAAATACAAATAGCCTTCTCCAGGGTCAGAGAACATCAGAACCTTCATAACCCACTGCATAATTACAAAGTAACAAAAAGTGTGCCTTCTGAAAAACAAGCCTCCCCTAAGCAAGCTTCTCTTGTTGGGCTCCCAGTGAGGCCCATTAAGGGGCAAGGAAGATCTTCAAATTCCCTTACCATTACACACATATTCTTCCTCAGTAGACTGTAAAGTTCTTGAGGGCATGAATGGTGGCATTCATCTTACTATCTCCAGCATATAGTACAAGGCCTTGAACATTGTGTGTACTTAATAAATGTTTGATGGATCAAATTTCTTAGTTGATGAATGCTGGTGCATACTAAAAACTGAAGGATACAGAGAAAAATGCCTTCCTGCCTTGACAGGGGTGGGGCAGGGGGGCTTGAGAATTTTATGACTCCATTTGCAATTAATATTTTAAAGGGTTTTGTTTTTGTTTTGTTTTTTTAACTTTGCCAAGTAGAATTAGGACCTTCAGCCTAGACTAAAACACTTCCAAGATGATTTCATTATCTCCAAGCAGAAAGGTTGCTTAATTCCAGAGTCCTTTGGGTTTTTCTTGATTCAATGAAGAGGGCAAGTAGAGAGCTCAAGAGAAAATCAGTTCCTCAGTCAGTCACAATGACTTCATAGAAAGGGCTATCCAGCTCTCTCATTTTACATATGAGGAAACTTAGGACAAGAGAGATGAAGAGATTTGAATAAAGTCAGAAAACAAGTTAATGGCAGTGTTCAGACTAGAAGTCAGTTCTGACTCCCAGATTCAATGTTCAGCCTCTTGGAATCTGCTGTGTTCCTAGGGCCAAAGGGCTTTCTGATAGTGTCTGAACCTAAGTGGGTCATTTCTTTCTAGATCAATGACTTTTTCAAATCATTTTAGAAGATCAGACTCTGAGAAAGCAAAAATTGAAGAGGGTATTACTCTACTCTCAGTCATTCTTTTAAAAAGATATTCTTAGCGTCAGTCAGAAACAATTTAAAATTCAGGAAAGAAAACATTGAAAAAAAAGAAATTCAGCTCACTTTATTCTGTACTGCATTATGGAAAGTACATTTATTTAGCCTGACTTATTCTCATTTTGTGGCATGGGGAAACAATATGTCTTCATGCTTTGTCCCTTTAGACAGCTCAGATGATGACTTGGGAAGATTTACCCCCCAACCTCACTAGCTCATTTATATCCAAATCATTGACTAATTTAGAATACCATGCAAATGTATGTGAATTTAATAACTTTAGCAGAGAGAAAAATAAGATAAAAATCAAAACCCAGGGTAAGGACAATATCATAGCTCTAAGGCAGGGAACCTGTCACTTTCAGGCTGACATAAATATTTATGATAGCTCATAAGGCTACTGACTGTTATTTGGCTAGGGTAGATTTTTTTTTTCCTCACTCATAGCTTTGTTCTCTATTGGTTAAAACAAGCTTTTTTTTTTTTTTGAAAAAGGGATGGCAAAGCAATTGGGGTTAAGTAACTTGCCCAAGGTCCCACAGGTCATAAGTGTGTCAAATATCTGAGGCCACATTTGAACTCAGGTCCTCCAGACCTGAGAGGTGATGTTCTATTCACTGCACCACCTAGCTGGCCCAACAAGTATTTTTAGAAGCTTTACCTAAAGGTATAATGATGAAGCAATTTGATAGATACTAATCATTTATTCATTCACTGTATTAACATTGTGGGAGGCAGAAAACAACATTCCAGATTGCATTAGCACTTCTGTTTCTTACATGAAGAATCTGGGGGCTGATTACTGTTAACCATATCACAATCTTAAATAAAATTAGAGCTCAGATTTCCAAAAATGTAAAACCTACAATAAATATAGGAAAATGAGTGCAAGTTTTAGGAGAGTTTATAAAATAGAACCCCAAAGGAAGCTAAATCAAAATGAAGAATTCTACTTTCTCAATAGGAGCTAGCTTTGTACTCAACCCTCATATTCAAGATCATTTGGATTGTTCCAGATAACAACCCCTCCAAGTCTCCTGATTTTGAACAATGTTCATCATATCTTTCTATATCTCTTTTATTAGGAACCATCCAATGTACTGGCAGTTTCTTCAGGGTCATTTAATATCTTGAGAGTATCGATAAAGCATTCAAACCATTTATTGTCTCATTCCTACCACATGAGAATAACAAAAATTTATGTCATAATAAGAGTTGAAAAATGCTTCATATAAATTATCTTATTTGAACCTTACCACAACTCTGTGAGTTACTGAAAGTATTGTTCTTTTAGCTTTACAGATAAAGTAACTAAGACCCAGAGAGGTCAGTTGACTTGCCCTTGGTCTCACAGCTAGTTAAGTATGAGAGGTGGACCTTGAACCCATCTTCCTGACTATAGGCATACCACTCTATATATCATGTCTCATCATCATCTAAGGTGTTTGCCATCATCGTGTAAGGTATTCTTTGTGCATTCTGAATAGAAAAAGGAGCCCTTATTCCCCAGTTGCTCAGGTTAATAGATAATATGTACTTATTCCAATGAGGACACTAGAAAGTGCGCTCAATTAAATCTATGATTATTTTCTGGTTTTTTTAGGGGGTAAGGTAAGGCAATTGGGGTTAAGTGACTTGCCCACCGTCACACAGCTAGTAAGTGTGTCAAGTGTTTGAGGCCGGATTTGAACTCAGGTCCTCCTGACTCCAGAGCCAGTGCTCTATTCACTGTGCCACCTAGCTGCCCCAAATCTATGATTATTTGAGGGATATTGGTTTAACTATTCACATTGTAAAAACATTGGATTAAAAGAAATGAAAGGAAATAGATAAGCATTTATTCAGCACTTACTATGTTCCAGGCACTGTGCTAAGTGCTTTGCAAATATTATCTCATTTAATTCTCACAATAGCCTTGGGAGGAAGGCATTATTATTTACTCCTATTTTACGGTTGAAGAAAATGAAGCAAATAGACATTAACTGGCTTTCCCAGGGTCACACAACTAGTAAGTGTCTAAGGTTGGATTTGAACTCAGGTTTTTCTGACTCTAAGCTCAGTGGTCTATCCACTGTGCCACCTATAGCTGCCCTTAGAGCATAGTGTTCCATAAGTTTCCAAAATGGGTGATGCCACCTCCTGGGGATCATTGGAGCAATCCGGAGAGGTGGTAGCAGTTTTGGGTGCAATTAAGGGTCATTGAATAAAAATAAAGGGGCAGTGGAAGCATAAGGAAAGAAGAGAAGAGAATTTTGAAAAACTGTTCACAGATGTTTCATCTGTTGTGTAACAGAGTCAAAGTCATAGTGATTACATTATTTTCCAGAAAAACACACAAAAGGCAAGCTACAACTGATCAGTGGTCAAATCCACCAATAGGTCTTAACAAGCAAGTGTTGGCAGGTAAGCATGTGGTGCTTTGTTGGGAAGTCCACCATGCATTGACAAGAATGTGTATGTAATGACTTGTTTACTTATGATACTGTGTGGTCACATGATGCAATATTGGGCCATCAAAATTTCAATGCAGGAAAACCCCCACAAATTTACAATAAATTATTAAATTTAAAATGCTTCATTTAAAAATGTGTATTTTATATTCTTGGAAATGATGCAAATCTTTAAAAATGTTAAATAAAGTAGATTTCCGGGGGGGGGGAGGTGCTGAGTAGTTTTTTTTTAAAAGGGGGCAGAAGACCAAATAAGTTTGGGAACCTCTGGTTTAAACAGACGTACAACAAAATTGGCAGACAGTTTTGTTATTCTAACAGTATAAAGATGTATTATGAGGTGGGCCCTGGGTTGAATTGTATGAAGAGATAAGGACAAATCATATTTGGAAAAGTATAAGATATTTCAATGTTCTTAAGGTGTTTGTAATCCTAGAAGCCCACCTTTTAAATTTTAAAAATTGATTTCTTTTAATTTTTTCATATCACCTTCATTTCTGAATTTATCCTTTCTCCTTTGCTATTCAGTGAATTATTCTCAGTAAAAAAGAATTTTTTAAAAATATAAGTTTTCTGTTCAGCAAAATTAAACCACCTCTTGACTGAATCTTTTTCAAACAAAAGCATTCTTCTAGTTATTCTATATGATACTAAATCATGAGATAACAAAATTACAAAAGAATAAAAGTTAAAGCCAGCCCAAAAGGTGTTTTAAAGGTCCATAAGAGGTGTATGTAGGCAGCAGCATGTTGTTAATTTGAATGCAAGTATAAAATATATGAGGACAGCTAGATGGTACAGTAGATAGAGCCAGGCCTGGAGTCAGGAAGACTCATCTTCCTGAGTTCAAATGCAACCTCAGATGCTTACTAGCTGCATGACTCTGGGCAAGTCACTTAACTTTATTTGCCTCAGTTTCCTCATCTGTAAAATGAGCAGGAGAAGGAAATGGAAAACAACTCTAGTATATTTCTCAAGAAAATCCAAAATGGGATAATGAAGATTTGGACAAGACTGAAAAACATCTGAATAGCAACAACAACAATCAAATATATAATGGAATCCTGTCCTCTTTCCTAACCTCTACCCAGTGGAGCTAATTATATCTGTCTCTACAGATAAATTACATAATAAGTCTCATTTAAATCATTCTGTTATTATGTGATATGATTCTTATTGCTTTCTGCTTAAGAATGAATGACCTGTTCTATACCTGATTCTCCTCACTTTAGGGAACTTTTTATAATTTCAAGTCATAATTATTACTATAATTAGCAACTTTTCCCAGGATGATGGGGCTGGGGTAATGAGCCAGTGAGTGTGAAAGTGGGAAGTTCATTCCCCTAAAAGGAGTTCAGGTTCTTAAAACAATGACCCTGACACGAGACCCCATGTCTAGGTATGGCATAAGCAGTGGTACAGGTGACCACTTTACCAGCAGTCGCTCTACCATGATGAAAAATATTATCAAGAACACATATGACTAGCATATGTTTGGGTTCTACTGGAATGTGCTGTCTATGAATGTTTGTGAATGGAGTAATGTAAGTAATAGGAAATCAGCCCTGAAAAGTTGACTGGGGAAGATTACGGAGGATTTAAAAAGCCAAATGGAAGCTTTTGTGTTTATATATTTGTTGTATCTTTTAGGCAATAAGAAGCCATGGGATATTTTTGAGCAGGGGAATGATATAGTCACATTTAAGAAGAAACTATTTTGGCAAAAGGATGAAGGTTGAATTGGTAAGGAACTAGGAAATGGATAATGATATGCCAAAGTAAATTTTAAAACGATCAGGTGGAAGTTGGGAGGATGGGGGGAAGACAGGGAGGCAGAACGAGGATAGAGCAGTGTTAAAGGAAGTCAATGGACAGAGTATTTAAAAGGAAGGTGTGGTCCCCATCAGACTGGCAAAGTTGAAAAAACAATGAAAATTATAAATGCTGTAGTAGCTGTGGGGAAAATAGGTACCTTAATGCACTGTTGGTGGAACTATGAACTCACCTAATCATTCTGGAAAGCAATTTGGAACTTTGCCCCAAAGTTATTAAAATATGCATAACCTTTGACCCACTGATACCACTACTAGGGCTATACCTCAAAGAAACTAAAGAAAGGGCAAAAGGACCCATGTTTTTGTGGTGACAAAGAATTGGAAACTGAGAGGGTATCCATAAATTAGAGAACAACTAAACAACTTATAATATATGCTTGTGATGGAATGCTTTTTGAACTGTAAGAAATGATGAAGGAGATGGTTTTAGAAAAAACCTGTAAGACTCATATGAACTGGAAAGTAAAGTGAGCAGAACCAGGAGAACAATTTATACAATAATAATACTTTACAGTACTGTAAAGATAAACATTTTTGAAAGACTGAGTAATTCTGATCAGCACAATGGAACCAACCATAGTTCCAAAGGATTCATCACGAAATATGCCATTCATCTCCAGATAGGAAGGCTCAGAGTGCAGATCAAAGTGGGGGTTTTGATATGGTTAATATTGGAATTTGTTTTGTTTGACTATACTTATTCACAACTGGTTTTGTTTTTGTTTTATCAATGGGTGAAGGAGAGGAATGGGGAGAAAAATAATTCAGAACTGAAAATAAAATGTTTTTAAAAGAAGGATGTGGTCAACATTATCAGATGCAGGAGAGAATTCACAAAAGATGAGGACTGAGAAATGTCTATTGGATTTAGCAGTGAAGACATGATTACTAGCCTTTGAGAGAGTAGTTTCAATGGAATGGTGGGGTTGGAAGCCAGGTTATAAGGAATTGAGAAATGAATAATGAGTGGTGAGGTTGATGGAAGCTACGAGTGTAGATGATTCTAGGAGTTTGAAGGGAAAAGGAAGAAGGATTTGGAATGATGTATTACGGAGATGGCAGTGTTGTTGAACAGCATTGAGTTTTTCATTAAAGTAGGAAGTGACATCATCTGTCGAGAAAGCAAGGGAGAAAAAGAGGAGCTAGGGGTCATAGAGGTGAAAGAGAAAAGAGGTTTGGTAGAATTGTGTATAATGTCCAGAATTTTGCCTGTTTTTCCCTTTTTCTCCCCAGGCAGGACATGTCCTCAATAAAACCATAAAGTAAGAGAAGTTCCATTGACTTCTTGTCTCTTCTCTCAGCAGCCACTGAACTCCCACTCTAAAACTCATTCCATTCAAAGCTTTGCTCTGGCAGCTAGTTAATTAATCTTAGCCAGGTTGTTAGCTGATAAAGGTTTTGAGAAGGATCCCTCCCTGCTGTATCTAAGTAAGGTATAAAATACTCAGGAAATATAATCCTCACTTGGTAGCTAAGAGACTTGGGAAAGAATAAACAAGTGACATTCTCAGCATTCCACTTGAAGGAAGCTTTGGTAGTGTCCAGAATAGAAACCTCATTTTCCAAATCCTCAGCCATCAAGCTTCATTCATATGAATCCAGCCTTTCTGAGCATTCCAGAGCTCCCACCATTTAGCAAAGCACACAGATAGCAGCTTTTCGAATGACCTATACCTCCCTTCATGAATATGTCTATTTTGCAGGCACATTGAAGAGAAACCGAGTTCTTATGCAAAACAGCCACTGTAAGCTCATTTTCTAGCCTGCATCCTGGTGTGCCAACTTTGCTGGAGCACCAAGTGCAAATTAGAGATGAAGTCATTTAAAAAAATAATGCTGCTATCTGATTTCAAGAGGAATCTAGTGTGAGTGATAACATGACCAGACCTTAATACCCATGACGTCTGTCATTTTCATCAGGATGTACATAATGATAGTCCCTCCTTTAGAAAAGTACATACATAACATATACCTTCTTTTTTTTTCTCAAACTAAAATACCCTTTCAGGTCCCATTCCTGTGGTTAGAAATATTTTAAGAGATTCATATTCTGTGTAGAAATCTGAAAGAGAAAATATAAAAAATGAAGTTGTGTACTTTACACCATGTGTTCTGGACAGAGGCTGTGCCTACTAAAGCCTGGCATTCTTACTAGTTGTGTGACTTTGGACAAATCATTTCACCTTCTCTGATACTCAGTTCTTTATCTACATAATAAAAGGACTAGGTTAGATAACTTCTAAGGTTCCTTTCAGTTTTAAAGCTATGATCCTATTATTATATGTATATATACACATATATGTATATATATACACACATGTATATGTGTATATAATTATACATACATATATGCATTTACGTATAGACACACATGCATATGTAAGTATATATGTGCATACATGTGTGTATGTGTGTGTGTCTCTGGTATCAATCTCACAGAATTATTGTGAGGCTTAAATGACATAATGGATATAAATCACTTTTCAGACCTTAAAATGCTATATAAATGCCAGTTAATCTTATTGTTTTTGTTGAAAGTACATCACTTTACCTCGAATTATAGGTTCTAGAGACTTAATAAGTCAATATCCATGGAATCTGGTTGGTATTAAGCAGCCTCAAAAAGTGATACAGAAGGACTTAACACTGCTGTTGGCATGTCAGGGGCTTGGGGATTTAATTGGAAGTTGTTCTCTGATGATTTAAGAGCCAACTTGACAATATATAAAATGCAACTGTAGCTGTTTTTCTTAGCAAAGACTTCCAGAAGGCTTTGCATATGTAGATGAGGATGTGCAAACCCTAGGGAAACCATTTGCTAGCATTAGAACTCCTTTGAATTTCCCAGTGGTCCTCTCTCTACCTAAATATGCCTGCCATTCAGAGATTCAGATATCTGGTAATGGGATACAGAAATTAAGAATTCAGATTCAGATTCAGACAGCTCTGTTCTGAGTTCAGTCTCAAAATGGCATGAGGAGGGGTGATTTAGTTTGAGAAGATGCATGTCAGGGTCAAAGCTAGCAAGGGTGCTGTGAAGCTGAAACCAGGCAGAGCAACAGATGCAAAATGGAGTGAACTGAGTCCACTTTCTGCCTGCATGGAGAGGAGTTTGGTACTTTACCCTCAGCTGTCCAAACAAAAGGGAGAGGAGACTGAGGGAGATGGTGTCTATCAAGGCTTGAGTCAGCAGCATGGTGATGAGTTCATGGACTTCATATTTCTGTTCATTCACACACCCTACCCTCTACCCCATCCATCTCCTTATGCCCCAAATGAATATAAAATCTTTGAGGGGAGACACTTCCATTTTTATCTTTGTATACCCATGTACTACCTGGAAAATGCTAAATGCTTAATAAAAGCTTATGAAATGAATGAATGGATGAAAGTAATTCAACTTCCCTGAGTCTCAGTTTCCTATGTACACATTTAGGATGATTTTATCATTCTTGTCTATTTCATAGGCTTGTATGAAACACAGTAATGTGTGTGGAAAATGGCACATATGCCTATGTCCTATAGTCTGCAGTCATTAAGCTCATGAAGAAATGCTGGAAAAAGGATGAGTCATTCTTCATTTTTACGGATCCTGAGAAGGACATAAAGGAAAGAAATGAAACAGCAGCAGAAAGGCTTTGTTTTTGGTATGTCTGGTTTTTAAAAATTTATTTATTTTATATTTACTGATGCCCACAGGGTACTCTATTGAGTTGCACATTGGAAAGAATTTCCTCACCATAAAAGATTGTGATATTTAACTGCATTGCCCCCCCGAAAAGGTGGTAAGCTATACATCTCTGATGATTTTAAGACTATTATTGGCCGTTATTTATCTGCCTGGCTTTGACTTCATTGCAGACCACCTAGATTTAAGAGGATAGATTTGAAACAAAGTGCCACAATGAAAAGATTTGGAGTCAGAGGACTTGAGTTAGAATCCTTTTTCTTCCATTTAACTTATCTATGTGACTTTGAGCCAGTAACATAAACTTCCTGGGACTCAGTTTCCCCATTTGTAAATTGAGGAGTTGAACTAGATGGCCTCTAACATCCCTTCTGCTCTATATGCATGATGCCATAATCTGATGATCTTGTGATGATTTCTCAAGGTTCTTTCCAACTTCACAAATGTGTGATTTGATTCTGGATGTATCCCACAAAAAAGCTAATTTCGCCTTCTCCTATTTCAATATCTATTTGTCTTTTATTATAAGCACAGCTTCTTTGAAACTTGCTCTTCAATACCCCTTGCACATTAAGAAGGAAAAGACCCTAAATATCAGAAGTCCAATATTTTCATTTGGGGAATTTCAGGGAGTTTAAGTGCCCAGGGGCACAAAGAGATTTGCCCAAGGTCCCACAAGTGGCAGGGTGATGTAGAGAGCTGGACTGTAAGCCAAGGAGATCTGGGATCAAGTCCTATGTCTCATATACAGTGACTGTAATCCTGGGCAGGTCACTCAACTTCTAAATACTTTAGGAAAATCTCAAAAGACTTTAAGTTTCAGAGAAGTTGCTGACTTGCACTGCGTAGGGAGTTTCCCCAGCAAAAGTTTTCTAGACCAATGAAATCACAGTTCCATTCCCTAAAGTGTTTGTAGACATTCCTAAACTGGGACTAGGGTCACCCTGCTCCCAGTCCAGTGCCCTATGCTCTTGACATCCACAACAACACACAATGAGGGGGAACACAAAGTAAGTCTTCAAATCTAGGAAAACTATTTTTTCTTGGAGAAATTTTCCATATTAGTAAACAAACTAAGGAGAACTACAGAAAACCAAGATGACTCAACCCAGTGAGGTGAAAAGCAGGGAAAAAGAAAGTCTATATGAAGCCACTTGACTTAGAAAAGGACAATGAATCCTTTCCATGCTGATTTTGAGACAGAAAGAAGGTAGTCAACAATTCAGGAATGTGTGTGCTATCAATTAAATTTTGTGATGACATGGAACAAGACTGTGGAAAAAATAAAGATAAATTGAGATTCTTTGTTCTTCATAAACTTTAAGCTACTCCTAGAGGTGACTGGAGAGAATAATGAGATTAAAAACACAAAACCAAAAAACTTTGTATACTGATACATTTGGTGAGGGGGCATACAGGGCGGAGGGGGGAGGAAGGGAATTGAAGTACAAGTCAGATTAGCAGCCTATTACTGCTCTTCTTTGACCCTTTATCATAAAGTATAATGTTTCCTAATTTTCCTCCAGCTTGTTAGGCTTTGAACATTAGGATTCAGGACATCATGCTGTTTAATTTAGTGCCAACAATGACTAAGATGGGGTAGCCTTCCCAGAAGATATTGGGAAAGAATGGGGATATTATTCCAAAATTCATAAGAGGAATGGGTTTATTGAAAAGCACTGGCTAAAATGAAATATATGGGGCAAATTATCCATTACAGAAGTTTGAAAACTGGAAGTCTATATAGGAAGTATAGGTTAACATCAAGAATGACTCTGAATTCTACCTGCTCTATGGTATTTCCCGTGGTCTTTCAGATAACATGGAAAAGAGGTTCTAGAAGCACAGCTCAAAATTCACATTTCTATTCATCCCCTTGCTGTGATTAACTGTAATTCCACAGCATTATATATTATAATTATGAATTTCCTCCCCTTAGAATATGCTGTATGGATTGGATGAGCTGTAGCTTAATCCCTCATCAAATCTAGGCTCGTTTTTTAGTGTTATATGGTGTAATCAATTTTTCCAGCACAATGCATCAAGTCCTTTCCTTTCCTTTCCCAACTAATTATGTTTATTGTTTATGACTAGCCTTGCAAATAGTTTT
Source organism: Pseudochirops cupreus (assembly GCA_028627135.1). Lineage (NCBI taxonomy): Eukaryota > Metazoa > Chordata > Mammalia > Diprotodontia > Pseudocheiridae > Pseudochirops > Pseudochirops cupreus. The sequence continues at coordinate 144,363,918 of CM053580.1, read as the reverse complement.
CCAAAATCATCAGATCTGTAAGAATTCTATTTGGTTCAAGTAATCTGGGTTGGGTTTAGTCGCTATCACCAATAAAATTCCCTCCCTCCATACTTCCTACTACTGCTTCTTGTCTTGACTATCAACAGAAGTAGCAAGTACAAAGATATCATCTAAGCAGAAGCTCATGCTGGTGAATAAAAAAATATGATAAAACTATACATATATAGACCTGAAAACATATTTATTCAGTTATACACACACACATACATATGCATATGTGTATACACTCACCATATATATGCATAGATAGATATACTTACATATATGTATATATAATATGCATATGTTGTATAATACATATGTTTACATGTATGGATAGATAAATATATTTGTATTATATATAAATAATGCATAACTATAAATTGCATAGTTAAAAATAATACTAATGAATGATAGGTAAAGCAAGAATAGACGCATATGTTTATTTACATATGTGTGCACGTATATGTATGTATGTTTTACATACGAACGCATATACACATATATAAAATATGTACATGCATGCATATATGGCAGCTAAGGCATTTTAGTAGTTAGAAAGTTGGGCCTGGAGTCAAGAAGACCTGAGTTCAAGTGTGGCCTCAGTTGTGTGACCCTGTGCAAATCACTCAATCTACTGGAGAAGGAAATGACAAACCATTCCAGAAAACCCTGTGGACACTATGGTCCATGAGGTCACAAAGTGTTGGATACAACTGAATGCCTGAATAACAATATGTACATATGAAGTTAGATATATGTATATTTTCATATCTAAACCTCATTCTTTTCACCCCCTCAATTTTGTTTAGGCCCTGGGCCTATGGGTCAATACTTATATAATCCTTATATCAGGAGTTCCATCTTGTAACAGAGTTCAAGTATGCCATGGGGGATTTCATATTTCTCTGGCTCATTGCCTTCACCCAGCTAATCTGAGAATTTTTCTCTCTGACATTACCCAAGGTTTAGTCAATGCTTCTCTTGAAATCACATGTATTTAGAACCTAAGAGACTACTTTCCTGGTCTGAAGGAGGTTATATTTCTGATACATTCTATTTAGTAATAGACAAATATTTCTGCCTCTATTGGAAGTTCCTTTGTAGTTACATCAGATATAGGATGAAAATCCATGATTTACTTAACAATTATTCTATTTGACTATGTCTCTACTCAGAATATAAATCATGGGACATGACTTTCTCAGAAGAATCGGAATTTCAGGTGATCCAAAGGACAAAGGAGAGACACATGGTGAGTAAGAGTAAGTTGCATCATCTTAGCAAAAGCAGTATGAATGAAATGTGATATGAAAAAATTGAGGTGGGTTAGTTTTGTAGTGAAGGTAAGGGATAAAAGATGTTCATCCCAGGTGTTGAACTGGTATGTACAAAATAACAAATCACCAGAAGGAAGGCTTCCAGGGCATTGAGTAAATCCTTTATGAAAGATTCATGGAAGGACATAGACAAGCCTTTGAAAGATTATATATGCACATTGATGAGACCTTTCACTGTTATGGAGGTTGTCAGCTGCAGTCCAAGCGAGCTTTTACTGAACCATTCTTAAGGTATGAATACCCTATGGACATGACCATTATCCTAAATTTACCTTGGGAACAATAAGATGTAGAAAATAAGGGTTGTGGTTAGTTCAGGCTTCTGACCTCTGGGGAAATAGCAAACTAACTTCTCCCATTATTTGAATTGTAGTCTTTGCTGCCAGAAAAGCCCAAGCGATCATGTCATGAGTTAGGTAGGAGTTCTGACCTCTGGGGAAATAGCAAACTAACATCTTCCATTACTAGAAATGTAGACTCTGCTGCCAAAAAATCCACACGATCATGCCACAAATTAGGTAGGGGGTGTTCTTTTTCAAAATGCCACAGTGGGAAAGAATGCTAGATTTTGAGTGCTTCAAACCGGGGTTTGAATTTTGCCTCAGTGTACCCTTCTCTATAAAATGAGAAAGTTCAGCTAGATGACTTCAAAGGTTCTAGCCCTAAATCTGTGATCCTATGAGCTTTGTTTGATCTCCCAGTATGATTATGCTCTCTAGCAATGTCTATTACGATACCTCTGTGCCTGTCTTATGCACTTTTAGTTCTTGTCCTTTCATAAATCCACCCTAGGGACCCAAAGGTCTCTTGAAACTCTATGTATACCAAAGAAACACACACACACACACACACACACACACACACACACACACACACTGTCCTTTTACTACCCCAACTTATTGCTATGGAACTAACTTGACATTAAAAAAAATCTTTTTCCATAAATGGATTTAAGTCAGAAATGAAAAAACTAAAATAATTCTTCAGCAATAAGGTATTCCCAGAAATGAGCAGGTAAAAAATGTGAGCTGTCTAGTGCAAAAATAAGTAAATAAAAATGAAGAGATTTACCCAGAGGGTTAAGGGTGACTGAGACCCCAAAATACCAACACTCTGGGTCCTACCAAAAGAATTCAAATCAAGTCTTCTCAGCCAAAGAAAAGTAGAGTTTATTGGAAGTTCATTACAAGATTACCATATGGGGTAGACTCTTAAGGAGGCAGTCTATGCTAGATCATTCTATGGTGCTCTCACAGAGCAAGTCTGTAAAATTTGCATGGTCCCAGGGCAATATAGATGAGTCCAGTGACGTAGGTCCTCCCTGGCATGGTCACTAGAGGTCTAAAGTTGGACTTTGGCAGGAGAGTGCAATTTGGGCTTTTTTTTTTCAGTTCCTCTGCTGCAATTTGTTTTACCAAGTGTCAAGCAAGTCAAGCTCATATGACAAGACCAGTGAAAAGCAGACAATCTCAGTATGACTAATTGACTTCTACTTTTTGAGAACTTCCTTTATAAGAAATGAGTTGTCTTGAGCTTTCAACATCACATGTTATTACAGATTTGTCTGCTTTATTAAAAATGTAATAAAACCTAAGATATACAGGTGTTATATGTGTCTTTTCTTCTAAAGAGAGCCTTTCAGGATGCTCTAGGCTCTCCATCCCTTGAGATCAGTTCATTCTAGTGATGGGTACTTTAAAAAAATTTTAATCTATTATCTATTTATTTTGACATTATTTTCTTTTTAAATTTTGGATTCCAAATTCTCTCCTCTCTCACCCCTCTCACACCCACTGAGAAGGTAAACAATATGATATCAATTATACATGTGAAATCCTGCAAAAACATATTTCCATATTTGCCATATATTTTTCAGAAAGCAAGAAACATAAATTGAGAAAATTATACTTCAGTTTGTACTCAGAGTCCATCAGTTCTCCCTCTGAAGGTGAATAGCATTTTTTCATCATGAGTCTGTTGGAATTGTATCAATTAGAGATTTCATGATTGATCCTCATTGAAGCATTGTTTCTACTGTGCACAATGACTTCCTGTTTCTTCTCATCTCACTTTGCATCAGTTTATAAAGGTCTGGCCATGTTTTTATGAAACTGCTCCCCTCATCCTTTCTTACAGCACAGTAGCATGCTGCCACAATCATATGTCACAACTTGTTCAGCCATTCCTCAATTGATGGGCGTACCTTCGATTTCCAATTTTTTGCCACCACAAAAAAGAGCTGCTATAAATATTTTTTATACATATAGGTCCTTTTCCTTTAATCTCTTTGAGATACAGACCTAGTAGTGGTATTGCTGGGTTAAAGGGTATGCACAGTTTTATAGACCTTTGGGCATAGTTCCAAATTGCTCTGCAGAATGGTTGAATCAGTTCACAACTCCACCAACAGTGCAGTAATGTCACATTTTTCTCACATCCAATCCAACATTTGTCATTTTCCTTTTTTTGTCCTATTAGTCAATCTGAAAAGTATGAAGTAACACCTCAGAATTGTTTTAATCTGTATTTCTTCAATCAACAATTTTTAAGGAGTTATTTTTGTCAGTGAGCTTTTTTTTTACCTCCTTTTCCATTTGGCTAATTTAACTTTTTAAGGAGTTTTTTTCTTCAGTGAATGTTTGTGTCTCTCTGTTCCATTTGGCCAATTCAGCTTTTTAAGGCAAAATTCTCTGCCTTGGTTTTTTTTCTCCTTATTGGCTTTTTATACCTCTTTTACCATTTGGCCTAGTCAGTTATTTAAGGTGTTATTTTCTTCAGTATGTTTTCATGTTTCTTTTACCAAGGTGTTGGCTTGTTTTTCATGATTCTTCCTCTTTTCAATTTTTCCTCTACCTCTCTTGCTTCATTTTCAAAGTCTTTTTTGAGCTCTTCCATGGTCCAAGACCAATTCATATTTTTCTTGGAGGCTTTGGATGTAGAAGCTTTGACTTTGTTATCTTCTTCTAAGTATATGTTTTGATCTTTCTTGTCACTATAGTAACTTTCTATAATCAGAATATGTTTTCTTTTGTTTGCTCATTTTCTCAGTCTATTTCTTGACTTTTAACTCTTTGTTAAAGTAGGGTTCTGCATCTAGGGTGGAGGGCACACTCTCCCAAGCTTCAGGGATTTTGTGCAGCTTTTTCAGAGACAATTCTAGAGACTTGTAAGTTTTCAGTTCTTCCAAGGTGGTATGATCTTGGGAGGTGTGTTTACTCTTCTCCTAGTCTGTGAGTAACCACAGACCCTGGAACTGTGACCAGGGTTTCAACTCCCCTGGGGCCTGATGTGCTAGTACTCCTCCTCAGCCTGGGACTGTCACCCAGGACTGTGACCCAGATTCAAGTATAGGCAAGGTAATAGAGTCCTGCCTCCAATTGCTGCAAAGAGACCCCTGTAATCTCCTGTCCATTTGTCTGATCATCTTACTATCTATGGCTTGAGAGCTCCAGAAACTACCAGTGCTGCCTGCCACTTATTCAATCACCCCCAAAGCCTGGTCCTGATTTGCTGGGTCCAGAACTATGCTGGTGTGGCTTGTACTGGAATACACTTCATTGTCACCTTGATACAACAGACTTTTCCTGCTGATCTTCTAAATTGTCTTGGGCCAGAAAATTATTTCACTCTATCCTTTTGTGGGTTCTGCCACTCTAGAATTTGTTTTGAGGCATTATTTAAAGTGTTTGGAGGAGCTTGGGGAAAGGTCAGGACAGTCCTTGCCTTCTCTCCTCCATCGTGGCTCAATCTTTGGGCTCTAGACTAGGGCTCCTGGCCCCTAACACTGCAAATGCTAGAGCACACTTCTTTGCTTTAGAACTGTTACCAGGAACCCTACTCCCTTGTGACTGATTCCCACCATTCCCTTCCACACAAGAACTGCACACTGGCAATAAAATTGCTAAACAGAGCCAGGTGTCCCCAGTGCCAGCAAAGGGCCTTCTTTTATTTCTTTCTGCCCAGTTGTCTGACCCCATTACTGTCTCTGGGTTGAGAGTTCCTGAAGTTGCTGTTACTGGTTTAGCTACTGCTGCCACTGTGTTGTGGGCTACTGACAGGACTCCACCCCATTGCCACAGACCTCTCCTACTGACCTCCTAAATTCTCTTAAGCTGGAAAAATGTCTCACCTCAACCTTGTGTTGGCTCTGTGACTCTAAAATTTTATTTGAGGCATTTTAAAAATTTGTTTAGAGGGGAGTATTTGGAGAGTTCAGCTGGTCATCTGCCATATTGTCTCTGCCTCTGTAATTTGAGATTATTGAAAACAATGGCCAATTTCCCAAACTCCATCCAGCTTCCTTTGTTTCTCTTATTCTAGGCCCACCTCACAGTTCATCTAGAGAATTTAAATGAGATAAATATTCATGTGAATGGACTAAGTCAATTAACTGCCAGAGCAGATAAAAAAAAAATATATATATATATATATGTGTGTGTATACACACACATATATGAGTGTATATACATACACAGACATACATATATACATACACAGACACAGGCACATTTATGTATATATATATATATATATATATATATATATATATATATATATACATCTATGTGTATGTGTGTGTGTGTGTGTATGTATGTATGTATGTATAAACATGGGCAAGTATCCCCCTGATTTTTTGTTTACTTGATGTCTTCATTAATCTCACTTAGTATACTGAGATTAGAAAATAGGGAAACTATTGGCATTCTTGGATAGCCTCAAGGATTATCAAGAATATTTCCTTGACTAAAAAACAGTGTAGTCTAGTTGTCCAGTGGAAAGTATACTGACCTTAGAAGCACAGGACCTAAGTTCAAATTCTAGCTCTGTCAGGATGTGATCTTAACAATCTCTCTTGGCCTCAATTTTCTCATTTTTAAAATGAGGGTGTAGGGGCAGCTAGGTGGCAGCTAGATGGTGCAGTGAATAGAGCACTGGCCCTGGAGTCAGAAGAACCCGAGTTCAAATATGACTTCAGACACTTAACACTTGCCGTGGGACCTTGGACAAGTCACTTAACCCCAATTGCTCTGCCTTCCCCCCCAAAAAAAAGATTAAAAAAAATAAAAATAAAATAAGGGTGTAGGATGAGATAACTTCTACGCTTCCTCCCAACTCTAGAGTTCAGCTTCTCTGGTCCAATGACCCCCTCCCTAGTGGGAAGGACATTTACTGGGGGGAATTTTCATGTAACTAAATCCAGGAGATGGCAGCTCCAGGGCTGTAGGGCCTGTCAGTCTTTCAAGTTGAGACTAACATCCTCCTTCTAAGGAAATGAACCCAGGAATGGGTTGAAGCTAAAACCAGCATAATACCCTTTAAAGGATGACTTGTCCCATTGTAGCATGGGATTCTCTTGCTATAGAGGCTGTACTCTTTCACATAGAGAAAATGCAGGAATATCGACTGCATTCCAAGTACCCCAAATCAAGAAATTTTATCTCCACTCTATTGAGTTTACCTTAATCACATCAAGAGGCTTGTATCTTCTACCTGCTTCTTGGACTAGACTTTTCTAGCGGTCATCATAGAACCTCGTTTGACCTCACAGGTTGTCAAGAGTTGTTCTAAAACACAGTATTAAGTTGAATTCAATTTCCTGTCAACTGCTCCTTCCCCTGAGAAACCTTTCTTTCCTTCAGAAGCCAGTGTGCATTTGACAGACATTTCTGACAGAGATTGTCAGAATGATTTATCTTCACTGGACTGAAAGGAGAGTTTTATTAAGACAGATTCCTGTGGCTTATGTCAATGTTCTGCTAAACAACACCTATCATGTTTAGGAGCCTGCTTTCAATGCTTTTGTAACAATGACCAGAGTCAACAATATGACCACACATCCCAATCTCTACGTAAAAGGCTAAAGATGGAAGAGACCTCAGAGGTTATCCAGTCAAACCTCTCAGTTTATAGATTAAAACAGCTGAGGCCTATAGAGGTTAAGGGACTTGACGGAGGTTGAACAGGTTTGTAAGTAACAGAACTGGAATTTGAAATAAATGTTGTGATTCCAAACTCAGGGGTCTGTCCATTGACTCACGCAACTGGAAACCAACAAGAATGAATAAAGCCCAGATGATGGAAGAAACAATTAGGACCCCAATCTGAACACTTCGAATAAAATTGGAATAAAAATAAGCTGGAAAACTGTCTCACCTCAACCTTGTGTTGGCTCTGTGACTCCAAAATTTGATATGAGGCATTTTAAAAATGTGTTTAGAGGGCAGTATTTGGAGAGTTCGCCTAGGTCACCTGCCATGTTGGCTCTACCTCCATAATTTGAGATTATTGAAAACAATGGCCAATTTCCCAAACTCCATCCAGCTTCCTTTGTTTATTATTTATTTATTCATTTATTATTTCCCCAAGCCCCTCCAAACACATTAAATAATGCCTCAAAACAAATTCTAGAGTGGCAGAACCCACAAAAGGATAGAGTGAAATGATTTTCCAGCCCAAGACAATTTAGAAGGTAAGCAGGAAATGTCTATTGTATCAGGGTAAGAGTGGAGTGTAATCCAGTGCAAGCCACACCAGCATAGATCTGGACCCAGCAAATCAGGAGCAGGCCTGGAGGGTTTATTATTATTAAAAATGAATTCAAATCTAGTCTCACATACTCAGATACAATCAGATACTGTGTGACCCTGGACAAGTCATTTAACCCTGTTTGCTTTAGTTCCTCATCTGTAAAAGGAGCTGGAGAAGGAAATGTCAAGCCAATTTAGTATCTTTGCCAGGAAAACCCCAAAATGGGATCATGGAGAGTTGGATATGACCAAAACAATTGAAAAGCAACAAGTCCCTTTTGGACAGCAAAGTGGTGATGTAGATAGAGAAGTTGGCTTCAAGTTAGGAAGACTCGTCTCTCTCTAAGTTCAAATCTGGCCTCAGACACTGTAATGGGAATGGGAATTTGAAGATCTTCCCTGCCTCTTAATAGACCTAGGGGAGAGTTTGAAGACCTCCCCTGCTTTGAAAGTAAACTCTGCCCCTAATAGGCTGAATGGAGTCACATGGAGTCTGTGATGGGGGGAATTTGCTAAAGGGTACAACAGAGCCCACAGGAAGCTTCCCTGCTGTGAAAATCAACTATGCCCCCCAATAGGCTGAATGTAGTCACATGGAGCCTGTGGTGGAAGGAGTTTGCTGAAGGGAAGCAGAGCCCACAGGAAGCTGATTAGAGCTAGCCAGATGGTGAGGGAGAGAGGAGGACCTCAGGCAAGGAGTCAGATAGGTTTGTGAGTAGATATTGATCTTGTGTTGGTTTGTGGGAAGGCTGAAGGATGCTGTGGCTCTCAGTGTTATTGTGGCTTCTGAATATCTTTGGTACTATGATGGAATTGGCTTACTGGTTTTGGGATTTGGTTTTCTGGTGTCTAAATAAGTGCTTCAGTTCTATCCTCTATCTGGAGAGTTTGGTATATTTTGCAATCAGATATCATGCGATACTTATAGTCACGGTCTTTATTGTGATTGTGGGTGCATTAAATATTGCATTGGCCCTACAAATACTTACTGGTTGTGTGACCCTGGGCAAATCACTGAATCCTGTTGTCTCAGTTTCCCCATCTGTAAAATTGGCTGGAGAAGGAAATGGCAAACCACTCCCGTATCTTTGCCAAGAAAACCTCAAATAGGGTCACAAAGAGTCAGATGTAACTGAAAAATAGCTGAACAGCAACAAATTTTAACATAACAGTAAATAAGTAAGTTACTGCCAAAAGTCTATCATTTATAAGCTGTTCTTTTTCATCATGGTCCAATAGAAAGGAAATTAGATTTGGAGTCAGAATACCTGGGTTCAAAGCTTGTGTCTGCCATTTAGCACTTATGTGACCTCAGACAAGCTACTCGACTTACCTGGAGCTCAGTTTCCTCTCTTTAAAACAGGACATTGAAAACTGAAACACTGAAAAGCAGCAATACATTCATATCTTTAGCAGAAGGCCATCAGCAAGTGCATGTGTGTGTCTAAATATAGACCAAGTATGATTCAGGCATTTCAATATCACTGATATCACTCTTCTGCTCCAATTATCTCCCTGTTGCTTCTAGAATAAAGTACAAATGCCTCAGTTTGGCATTTAAAGCCTTTGGTAATCCAGTTTCAGCTTGTTTTTCTAGGATGATTTCATATTATTCCTTCACACGTCCTATGTTTCAGCCACACTGGTCTGTGTGCTGTTCATCAAATTTGTTATTGTATCTTATTCCTTCATCCTTTTGCACAGTGTCCCCTGTGTCTAGAGTACATTCCCTCCTCACCTTCGCCCCTGAGAATATTCTGTCAAAGCACAGCTCAGATGCCAGCTTCCATAGGCTGCCTTTCCTGGCTTCTCTTCCCCCAGTCATTGATGGATTGAGATTTTCTTCCTCCTCATATTAACTTGTATTTACTCAGATTACTATCATAATCCCCAGTAGAATATAAACTTCTCGAGAATGCACCTTGTTTTTATTGTCTTTTTACCCACAATGCCTTGTACACAGGCATTATTGCTGAATTAAATTGAATTAGCAATAATAATAGCTAAAATTTATAGAGTGCTTACTTTGTGTCAGACACCATGCGAAGTGCCTTTCGATTCTTCTTCTTTAATTGTTATGATTATGATTATTCATTTATTACTTGATCCTCACAACAACCCTGCTTTATATTATCTTCATTTTATAAATGAGGAAACTTGGACAAACAGAGGTTAGGTGACTCACACAGCTAGTAAGTGTCAGGACTTCTTGATTTTGGCTCTATTCACTGTGCCACCTAGCTGCTTAGGTGTTGAGTAAATGAATGTCCCATGAATTAAGTCAAATCACTTAAAACACCTTGAGTTTCTATGTGTAAGAATCCTATGGCATAAAGGGGTTGGTTACCTTTCTGTGGTACCACATATTTTTAGCTTTAGTTCCCAGCGAGGAAGATCACAAATGGAACAGTTCCTGTCCTTAAGGAATTGACATTCTACTGAGGGAAAACAACATGTATCCTGAGAAGTAGATCCAAAAGATGTACAAACTCAATGTAAAATAATTTTAGGAGGTCTGCGGATTCACAAAAAGGAGATGCTTCTTATTAGAAGGAGTACTTGAAACTTGAAGGAAGCTAAAGATACCACGAGAGAGAGATGAGGAGGCAGACTGAGTCTGGGTTTAACAGGAAAATGTCAGAGGTTTGGATAATGGATAATCTTATCTATAGCACACCTCTTTCCACCTGCCCAGTGTCTCTGATGGAGGACAGGACAACATATCACATGTAGAGATATGCTACACACACACTCACACACACACTCACACACACTCACACACACACACACGTACACACAAATACTCACACACATACACACACACTCACACACACACTCACACACACTCACACACACTCACACACACACATTCACACACACTCACACACACACACTCACACACACACATACTCACACACACACTCACACACAGACACACACACTCACACACACTCACACACACACATACTCACACACATACACACACACACACACTCACTTTAGTAGTATGAGATTAGACCTTCAACCAAACAATCTTTCCAGGTTGTGGAAGATCTTGAATGATGATTTCCAGGACCCATTTGCTCATCTTTAAAACTCGTTATTCTTAGAACACAGGCGTACAATATGTAGGGATGCAGAAGATAAGCATGTATAGGTTTAACCCCAAGTCTCATCGAAGATCCCTTGAACTAGAAAGCCTTAACCTCCCGTAGCATGAATTCCTTCTGCATGAGTGCAAACATTTCTTTGCCTTATTTCCACCTTGTGAGAAGCAGGACTATTTATGAGGATTAAATTATATTTCTTGAATACATTTTGGTCATCAACGAACATGAGAAAAATAATCTTTTTGTGAACCAACACACTGGGGATTTCCTTCTACTGATGCGTTTTACGATGTTTTGCCGTGTAACTGCTGACTGTTACCTTCATTGCCTTTAGTTAAAAAAAAAAATCAACCCTCCAAAAAGCATTGCCTTACAATTAATATGAGTCCTTGGCTCACCTGTGTTTCAGGTTCTCATTTGTGACATTTCTATTTCTTTATCCCAAAGAGTCAGTCACGATACTCAGCACAGTTTATTCCCAGTGATCATCACAATGAAATTTCTATAGCACAGTTTTAAAGTTTCTCTCTGTGCTTACTAATGAAAGAGACACAATCAACAGAAAATGCACCCGAGGTAAGCTTGCCCAAAGCATTACCAGCCCCAAAAACTCATTAGTCCTTTCCTT
>CM053580.1:144302674-144351792 GCA_028627135.1 Pseudochirops cupreus | reverse complement strand
TGTGTGTGTGTGTGTGTGTGTGTGTGTGTATATGTATATATATATATATATATATATATATATATATATAATATTATTATTATTTTTACATGCAACTGGGAAATAAAATATACAGGCAGTGGGGTAAGGAGATCCATCTGGCCCTACTGGAAAGTGGGAGTACAAATGGAGGAGGATATAGGAGAGAGCAAAGTTGGGGAGGGGGTACACAGTGGGATCGCTGTTTTGGGGTGGTGGGCAGGGGAAAGACAGGGAGAAAATTTGTAACTCAAAATCTTGTTGAAATGAATGATGTGAAGTAAAAATGAATGTAAAATTTAATTAAAAAAATAGTGTCTTGATTTCTCATAAAGTCTTTAGCTTCCATTTGTTCCGATCTAACTCTGAAGGAACTATTCTCTTCAGTGAGCTTTTGAGATTCTTTTTCCATCTGGCAAATTTGGCTTTTTAAAGCATTCTTCTCCTCATTGGCTTTTTGAGCCTCTTTTCCTCTTTGAGTTAGTCTATTTTTTAAGGTGTTCTTTTCTTTTGTCTAGTTGTTGACTCTATTTTCATGATTTTCTTGCAGCCTTCTCATTTCTCTTCTCAATTTTTCCTCCATTTCTCTTATTTGGTTTTCAAAATCCTTCATAAGCTCCTCTATGGCGTGAAAACCAGTTCATATTTTTCTTGGAAGCTTTTGGTGCAGGAGTTCTAACTATGTTGTCTTCCTGCCGTTCCATGCTTTGATTCTTTTTGTCCCCAAAAAAGGAATCTAAAGGTGGATTGCTGTGCTTGCTTTGCTTCCTTTACTTGCTCATATTGCTACTCAATTACTTGACTTAAGAGCTTTTTGCCACAGTGGAACTCTGCTTTCAGAAAGGAGAGCTTTGTCCCAAATCACTGGGGTTTTTGCAGCTGCTGCAGCTATTAGTTGGGTGCTCTTTGAAGCCTCCACAGGCTCTGGTACCTGGTCAAACACCCTAGGACCTCCACTCGAGATAGTGATCCAGATCTAATCAGGTTAAAGCAAGAGTGATTACCCCTTAGAATGGTTGCTTTATCCCCTATGATCTGCAGGCCAGGAGCTCTGAAGCAGCCACATGGAGGTGGCTGCTCAGCTGCCACACCTGAGCTGCTTCTCCCTTCCATGGGCAGAGGCCAGTCTACACTCTCAGTCCCCCTGTTTCCAATGTCCACCTTGACCACTCACTTTTTCTTTTTGACATTTATGGGTTGATAATTCTGGAAACAGCCCCAGCTGTTGGTGATCCACTTGCCTAAGCTGCCCTGGGGCTAAGACCACCGGCTCCTCCTCTATCAGTAGGCTATCAAGATCCCTTCCTGTCTACCTGCCAGACTGCCTTCAGTGGGAGATTTGTTTCTTTCTGTCACTTTGTGGGTTCTGTAGCTCTAAAGTTTGTTTAGAGTCATATTTCATAGGTATTTGAGGTGGTTATGGGGAGAACCATGGAGTTTTCCTGCTTCTATGCTGCCATCTTGGCTTTGCCCCCTCAGGAGAGATAATTTGAAATACCTGAAAGCCACAATAATAAAAAAAAAGAACCTAGACATCTTTCAAGAAATTATCAAGGAAAACTACTCTGATATTCTAAAACCAGAGGGTAAAATAGAAATTGAAATTAAAACAATCCACTGATCACCTCCTGAAAGAGACCCTAAAATGAAAACTCCCAGTAATATTATAGCCAAATTCCAGAGTTCCCACATTAAGGAGAAAATATTGCAAGGAGCCAGAAAAAAAAAAACAATTCAAGTATCATGGATCCAGAGGCAGGATAGCACAAGATTTAGCAGCTTCTATATTAGAGGATGAGAGGGCTTGAAATGTAATATTCTGGAGGGCAAAGGAGTTAGGATTAGAACCAAGAATCTATCCAGCAAACCTGAAAAAAAATCTTTCAAGGGGAAAAAGTTGAAATTTAATGAAATAGAGGACTTTTAAGCATTCTTGATGAAAAGATTAGAGATGAATAGAAATTTTGATTTTCAAATACAAGACTCAAGAGGAGCATAAAAAGTAAACAGGAAAGGGAAATAATAAGAGATTTAATAAGGTTTAATTGTTTAAATTCCTACCAGGGAAAATAATACTTGTAGTTGGTAAGACCTTTCTTGTTATGACAGTTAAAAGTATATATAGACAGAGGGCCCAGGTGTGAGTTGAATGTGAAGGGATGATATCTAAAAAAATAAAATTAAGGGGTGAGAGAGGAATGTAATAGAAGAATGGGAAAGGAAAATGTAGAATCAGGTAAATTATCTCACAAAAAAAAGGCAAGATAAAGCTTTTACAGTGGAGGCGAAGGGTAGGGAGGTGAAGAGGAGTGAGTGAACCTTACTCTTGTCAGAATTGGTACAAAGAAGGAATAACATACACATTCAACTGGGTATAGAAATCTATCTTACTTTACAGGAAAGCATGAAGGGAAGGGGAGAAGAGAAGAAGGAAGTGATATAAGGATGTGCAGCTTGTGGAAGGGGGTGATCAGAAGCAAAACACTTTTGAGGAGGAATAGGGCAAAAGGAGAGGGAGAATAGAATAAACACAGAGTGGATAGGATAGAGGGAAATACAGTTAGCAATAGTGAGTGTGAAAAAAAATTTTAAGCAAGTTTCTCTGATAAAGGTCTCATTTCTCAAACTTATACAGAACTGAGTCCAATTTCTAAAAATGGGAACCATACCCCAATTGATAGATGAACAAAAGTTATAAACAGTTTTCAGATGAAGTAATCAAAGCTATCTATAGTCAAATGAAAAATGCTCTAAATCATTATCCATTGGAGAAATGCAAATTAAAATAATTCTGAGGTAGTACTTCATACTTATTAGATTTTTTAATAAGACAAAAAAGGAAATGGCAAATATTGGAAGGGATATGAGAACAATGAGATATTAACTATTGGCAGAGTTGTAAACTCATACAACCATTCTGTAGAGCAATTTGGAACTATGCCCAAAGGGCTATAAAACTATGCATACCCTTTGACCAAGTAATACCACTACTAGGTCAGTATCCCAAAAGAGATTAAAAAAAAAAACCCAGACCAACAGGAAAAGGACCTATATGTACAAAAATATTTATAGCAGCTCTTTTCTAGATGTCAAAAGATTGAAAATTGAGGGGATTCCCATCCATTGGGGAATGGCTGTATGGTATGTGATTATTATAGAATACCATTGTACTATAAGAAATGATGAGCAGGATGCTCTCAGAAAAACCTGGAAAGACTTGCATGAGCTGATGCAAAGCACAAAGTACTGTGATCAGCTGTGAATGACTTACCTATTTCTCAACAATATAAAATCCATGACAATTCTGAAGGTCTTAGGATGAAAAATGCTATCTACCCCCAGAGAAAGAACTGATGGTGTCTCAAGAGAGATTGAAACATAGTTTTTTTACTTTATTTTTCTTGAGTTTTGTCTGTGTATTCTTTTACAATATGACTAACATGGAAATGTTTTGCATGACTACACATGTATAATCTATATCAAATTGTTTGCCTTCTCATTTGGGGTGGGGGTGGGGAGGGAGCAAGGGAGAGAATTTGGAACTCATTTTAAAAATGTATGTTAAAATTGTTTTTACATATAACTGAGGAATAATAAAATTACTAAATAAATTTTTGAAAAAACACTCACTAGCTTTAGGACCCTGGACAGATCTGTTAACTTTTGTTTCTTCATCCAAAGAATGAGGATACCAATATTGCCTGCCTGCCAGGGTTTTCATGAGGAACAAAGAAAATAATGTTTGCAAAGTATTTCACCTTAAAGTGCTATAAATGCTAGGAATAGATGTAGGATATAAATACAGGAACTTGAAGGTCTTAACAGTTCAGGTGTTTTCATCTCTATTTCCAGCTGAAGGTCATGACCTTGGAGAAGAAAAAAGAAGGACATCGAAAGCAAACAGCTTGTGTCAAAGAACAGCTGGTAGTGAAAAAAAGGAGATCGTTTTCTGGACCATGGCTTATAATTCTAGAATAAATTCTTGGTAAGGAATGGAATGCATCTCTTAAGGCCTGAGAAGAACAGGCTTGGCAAGAAGTTCACTGACTTAATTAAGATGATTTAAAACTTAAATTTGAAAGGAAGGGAGAAAAATGCCAAGGTAAAATTGTGAAATTGTATACTTTGGAGGACGATAGATGTTACATAGAAAGAAGCACAATATTTGAGGAAGTTTCTAGTAATTAAAAAAGAAAATAAAAGAGGAAAAAATTTAAGAAACAATACTTATGACCTCTGAGGTTATAAGAGGTTTGGAATATCAGTCAGTTAATAAATATTTATTAATTGCCTAAGATATTCCAGGCACTGCGTAAAATGATGAGGATGAAGGGTTTTTTACAGGGATTTCTAAGAAATCCTTGAAGGGTTCTTTTAGTCCGAAAGAATTCCCAGACACAAGCAATCTTGTCAGTCAGTATTGTAAAAGTTGATTACATTTTTCAGCTGGTAGGATGGGGGGGAGGTGTCAGAGGAAGCCTGCAAAAGTATAGAGATACAGATTATATAGCCATAATCATAAATCAGGTATCACTTATGCTAACTGGGTGAGTAAGGGAGGGATTAGGGAGGAGTTAAGGAGTGGTCAGTGCTTAAAGGGACATGTACTTTTTATATCAACTGTGCAGGTGCATTGCCCATAATTCACTGGGAGAAAGCCCACGGGGGGAGGGGCTACCAGGAGGTGTAGTTTTTGCCTTGAAATATCACTGGGTCGTTTTTTGGTCAGGGCTGACTGAGAGGTGTCCAGTCTGTTACCCATCAATGTCCTGTTTGACAAGATAGATGTTGGGAAACTAGACTAATTGGAGATCCAGGGTATACCCTAATGGTGAGGAGTTATCTTACTGATAGTGCATTGAAGGATTCGTTAGGTGCAGCTGGCCACCAGAACAAGGAGGCACACATTTCTCTAATCTAAAGCGGTTGTTTATAAAATGCTTTTATGAAGGATTCATAGGTATAGCTTGGTATAGTACCAAGCAGGGATAATTGCAGCTAGGCAGAGTTAATGGTTTCAGGCTGGGGGGAAGTGTGGATTTACAACTTAATTGAACAAGCTGATGTTACAAACATAGGTACCTGAACACAAGTGAGATTTTACAGACTGAAGTTACAACAATGTTACAAACAAAGGCACCCCGAATGTTACAAAGGCATCCCAGCACCCCATCATTAACCACTAGTCATACAGAGAAAGGCAGCTCCTGCCTTTAAGGAGCTTGCAATCCAATGGGGGAGAAAGGCATTACACAAAAGGAAAAATAAGTGAGGGGTGTGGGGTAGAGAAAAAGTACCCACCTCTGGGACAGGATGGAGAATTCCAAAGAAGTGTAGCCAGATGGAAAATAACATAGCCAAAACTACCTACTAAATTAATCTGAATAGGACATTTTTGATGATCTAAAATACAATTGATGCAATAAGGGTGGCAGGTAGATGACACAGTAGGCAAAATGCTAGACCTTGATTGAGGAAGACATGAGTTCAAATGCTACCTCAGATACTTACTAGCTGGGTCACCCTTGGAAAGTCCCTTAACCTCTGTCTTCTTAAGTATTCTCATCTGCAAAATGGGAATAAAAATAGTGCCTCCCTCCTAGGATTGTTTTGAGAATCAAACTAGATAATATTTTTAAAGCATTTTTCAGACATTGAAGTACTATGTCCATGCCGGATGTGCAGAGTAGAGATTTCTCCCTAAATGCAACAACTTTTTGAGCAAGGAGATAATTAAGAGGAATGTAGAAGATTTTGACTGCCCAGCCAAGTGCTACAACACCAACAATTACGTAGCTATTTAGTTCTCATTATCTTGCAGTTATCACCCAAATTTGGAAAGAGCATTCTGTTTCCTACTTGCTTATAGTTTGATTGAGATTTGCATGGGCTAATAGGTTTGTTCATACAGTTTTGGATTCTGTCCATGAACTTTTTAAAAAAAAAATGCTATCCATTCCCAGAGAACTGATGGTGTCTGAATACAGATTGAAGGGTACTTTAAAATTTTTTTTTTCATTTTTTTTGGGAGGGGGAAGGGATAAGGCAAGACAATTGAGGTTAAGTGACTTGCTCAAGGTCACACAGCTAGTTAAGTGTCAAGTATCAAGTATTTGAGGCAGAATTTGAACTTAGGTCCTCCTGATTCCAGGGCCGGTGCTCTATTCACTACGCCACCTAGCTGCATCAAGTTTAATTTTAAAATTTTAAAATTTTCCAGAATCAGTATACATTTCCTGTTTCAGGATGCTAAGAGAATCTTAGAAGGTTCTAATGCTTTGTAAGATTTATTTCTCCATATTATGGCATTCATATGTGCTCTGATGGGAAGGGAATAGTTGTCATTTATTAAATTTCTCTTCAATAAAGAATGAAGAATACAAATTCAGATGCCCTGTAGCTAACTTGGCCAGGTTATTAAAAACTGCTAAGATGCTTTAGATTTAAACGTTGTGGGCTTTGACCTTAAAAAAAATATCTCAATGATTTTCCACGATCATTTATAATGTATTTGACAATGAGAGACATGTGGTAATGAAAAACTTTTGTAGTCCATGAAAGTGAGGCATTTTAGATTTGGTGGAACAGGTTCAGAACACTAAGTTAAAGAAAGAACTGGTTAAAGAAGACTCCAAAGTTTCTAAGGAGAGATTCCTGCTTCACTTTCAAAAAAACCCATTAGAAAATGAATAATAGGTTTTGCCCAATCACAGTACTACTGCATCATTTCTATCCTTGGCATTCTGTGCAGGATAGAATCCCTACATGGAGGTGTATGGTCCTCCTACGACGATATGACTTTTCTGTAAGCAATTTCTCTGGCATATGAGAGACAGTATGTTATCCTAGGAAGGGTACTGGACTCTGGACACTTGTAACTATGGGCAATCACCAGCAATAATGAAGGCTAAATAGCTCTGTCTGTGTGCCAAGCACTTTACAATTATTATCTTTTTTGATCCTCACAACAGCTCTGCAATGTGCTATTATTATTCTCATTTTAGAGAGGAGGAAACTGAGGCAAAGACAGGTTAAGTGACTTGCCCAGTGTCACCAGCTAATAAATATAGGAGGCCAGATTTAAATTCAATTCTTTTTGACTCCAGGCTCCAGTATTCTAGCCCTGTGCCATCTAACTGCCACACTATCTCTTTGGGACTTAATTTTCATATCTCAGAAATAGGGATAATAATAATTGCACCATCTACCTTGCAGCCTCATAGAATTTTTGTGCCAAGTGCTTCATAAACTTTGCAAAGGTCTAGAGAGATGTGAGCTACAATAATTATCTGTAATTGCCTTCTGCAGCTAAGTTTTCATTTTGTTTGGTGGCTTTCAGATTAATGAGTTGCAAAGCCATTTGACGCTATAGTTTTTCTTCCTTATTTTTCTGAGTTGTATTTTCACATAGGCCATTAGTCAGTACCCGAGGAATTCTTTTGTTCTCTTATGGCCACATAAGAACAGGCCTCATACTGTGCCATCTCCTCTAAGGAGTAGACTAAGACCCCAGACATTTACACAGGGCGAATGTCATTAAAGAAAATGAATGACAAAAAGAGCATTATTAAATTCTTATTGCATGGCAAACCTATGCACTAGAGATTACATGCTAAGCACTAAAGATTACAAATAAGAAATAAAAGAATCTTTATTCTTCAAGGAAGTGAGGTAGTGCAATGTATAAAACATCAGGAAGATCCGAGTTCAAATATAGATTCAAACTCTTATTAGCTGTGTGATCCTGGACAAGTCACTTAGGTTCTACCTGCCTCAGTTTCCTCAACTGTAAAGTGGGGAGGCCACTTTGTGAGTGAGGAGGACCAGAGTTCCTGGGACCTTAGCTAGTGGCAGACATGTCCTCTGTATCTACAATAACACTTCTTAGAGAAAATAATAATCAATGACTGTAGGCTACGTAAAATTAACCCCTGGCCTGGCTGTTGAGAAGACCTGGATCTAAAGGGAATTGTTTGGACAGTGCAGAGTTGAGGTGAAATGTAAAATGCCCATTCAATTGTCTCATAAGCTTCCTCATATTTAGATGTTTAAGTCTCAATCTCCTAGTAGAATAGGAGAATAATTATGTTATGTTTGCTTTTTGTCTTGAGTTTTTGTTCGTATGTGCTTGAAAGTCTATACTAAGCATGTATATATGTTTTTCTTTCTTCATTTCTTTCTTTCTTTCTGCTTAATACTAAAGAAGAAGAAATATAGAGAAAATGTATAGCAATCCTATGCCTGATCTATATTATATATTGAGTTCCTTTTTACTCCCTCTCTTTTGGTCTGACCCTAAGTATGAATCAAACCCTAAGCTTTAAGTAATTTTCCCTGGGTTTCCAGACTGGGGGCATATTATAAAAATGGAAGAAAATAGCCTAATCCTTTCTCTTTGGAGATAAGCCTCCCTGAGGACTGAAGCTCATCTGTGCCCATTTGAATTCAGAACTGAAGACCCCCTATTGGAGAGAGGATGTATTATTACAGCCATTTGGGTCTTGTTTCTTATAGTTTTCATAAGCTTAGAATTTGATAGAACATGTACTTTATTAACAATATAAGTGAAGTAAATCCAATAAGTATTTACTAAATTCATATTTCCCCTAGGCCCTGTGCTAGATGCTAGGCATCTAAAACCAAAATATAATAAGCCCTGTCCTCAAGGAGCTTACATTCTACTAAATCTATACTACATTCTCATATAAGTAACATATATATGCACATATATACATATGCATATATACTTATACAAATACACACACACACAAACACACATATATATAATAATAATCAAGATTCTGAGAGGTACAGACAAGGAAGGAGAATATGAAAGTTACATGAGATGTCTTCCTTCTATAAAGACACAGAGGTGGCAGATGGAATCAGCTTCAGAGAACAGTTAATAGTCTGGTTTGACTGGAACTTGGGAGTTTGTGAAGAGGGATAGCACGAAGTAAGGTAAGATGCAGTGAACCTGATTATGAGGGACCTTAACACTACTGAACTTAAATGATATCATATCTTGGTGTTGTAAGAACAGGCTCAGAGATCTTCCTATACTTCGGTATTATCCAGAAGATCAGCTATCATTGGGTTGTAGACAAGCAATTTTGCTCCTTAATAGAATTTCTGCCAGTTGGAATGTCAGAGGAATTGTTTCCCACTGTATAGTGAAACACACATACAAAACAGAACTAATCAGAAATCTGTCTACTCACAGATAAAGGACACAAGAGTGGTAAAAAATTAAGTAGGTTTTCAGGCGAATTGTTTTAATCTTCTTGATTCTAAAGATAACGAATCTGTTTAATGAATTCTTTATGAACACCATTAACAGTCTTTATCTTTAGCGATTGAGAGTGCTTATCTGCAAAGGGTAAAGGCAAAGTCAAATGGTAAGGGAAATTAGAGACTGAAAAAAGTACATACAGATGAAGATTAAACTTTAAAGGAGCCAGGCCAATCATTTGCATGGAAGCCCAGGTGTACACAATTTAAACTGGGCATACAGGAAAAAATAAGAGCTTAGTGCGCAGGAAAGGAAATTGTAAAATCAGAATCTTTTGTTCAGTATAGTTATGACTGTCAGAGGAGTGTAGTAGAAAGGTAAGAAAATTCTCCAGTTAAGGGATGCAACATAAAGAAACATAGTTGAAAAATATATACCTCAAAATATAGAAAATAAATCTCTGAAAACTTGAATTAGCTGACTGTTTTCATCCCACTAGCGTCTCAGCAATGAGTTCTCACAGGCTGCAAATCTTAGCTGGAAACCACTTTTCTTGAAGGAGAATTGCCTCCACAGCAGTGACTATTTTTTACCCCTTCTGGGGATCTCTTTCTACTTTTTCCCAGGAGGACATTTCAATTAATTTTCCCAAATTACTAACAAACCGCTTATAAGATCAATAATTTGGAGGGAAACAAAAGAAACCCAATTCAATCATTTGGAAAGCCCCATGACTAAGTGATATGACACCTGTGGGGTAAATATACAAATAAAACTTCAGAATATTTGACTTTTCTTTCACTGATGTATACTGAAAGCAGTTAGCTGGATTCATATTTCTGGGCTGAAAAAAGGAGGGAAAATACTTTGCTACAAACAAAACTTCCTGAATACAGATTTTAAAATCGTATTTTGCCATGCCTGATAGCTCACTTAGCTACCATAATTTGTTATTTTGTGTGTGACGAGGAAACTTTTATATAATCTGAGAATTTAGTCAAAATCAATCTTGGGATAACTCTTTGTATGGAGTTGTTGGTAGTAGTAGAGGGTTTTTTTATTAGCATTTAAAGATTTGCTAAAAAAAAAGTTTTACATATCTGAACCCATTTGATCTTCACAATAACTTTATGACATAAGTGCTGTAACCCCATTTTGCAGATAAGGAAACTAACTGAAGCTAAGAGAGGTTAAAGAATTTGCCCGGGGTCCCAGAGCTAGCAAGTATCTCAAGCAGAATTCACACTTAGGGCTTGCTGATTCCAAGTCCAGAACTGATCATTGTTCAGCTGTTCCAGTTGTGTCCAACTCTTTGACCCTATTTGGGGTTTTCTTGGCAAAGATACTGGAGTGGTTTGCCATTTCCTTCTCCAACTCATTTTACAGATGAGGAAACTGACACATACAAAGTTAAGTGATTTACCCAGGATGACACAGCCAGCAAGTGTCAGAGGCTGGATTTGAACTCAGGTCTTTCTGACTCCAGGGTCTGATAATTAAGGTTTAGGTTTTAGTTAAAAATAACCAAGGTCTCTTATTAGAGGGATTAAGAATTCCAGGGGGTTTGTTGTCTGGTAAAACTGGTGAAAACAAATGATTGTTCTGTATATATCCCATGGGATATATATTCCCCCTGGGGGGGAGGGAAGAATTATTGAGAAAGGTACCTGACTATACTTAAATGTTTCCAATTCTTAAAAAGCTTTACTCTAATTATATATTGTCTTTTTTGTAGCAGAGTTGATCTGGGAAGCCAATATAATAACAAAAATGACAATGCTACCAAAAGTCATTTACAGCTTTAATGTCCTGTCAATCAAACTATCAAAGTGATACTTTACACAACTCAGTAAAATAATGCCAAAGTTCATTTGGAGAAACAAAATATCTTGATTAACAAGGGAAATAATGAAGAAAAATGTAAAGATGAAAGAGAAATAGCAATTTCAGACCTCAACTATATTATAAAACATCAGTCTTCAAAACTACTGATTTATCATCAGTTGAAAGACAGAGAAGTAGATGAGTGGAATAGACGAGAGAAGAGAGAATCAGGAACAAGGACACTCAACAACCCAGTGTTCAATAAACCTGAAAACATAAATTACTTAGGAAAGATCTCTTTATTTATAAAACAAAACAAAATAAAACCCTGGGAAAAGTAGAAAGAAGCCTCTTACAAATTAGGCGTAGATCAACATCTCACACCATATACCTCAATAAATTGAAAAGGGATATGTGACCTTACGCTGGACATTTAGAGATGAATTTTTTGACCATCATAATTCATAGAATACCAGGGGTGGGCAGCTTGCAGCCTCAAGGCCACATGAGGCTCAGTGCGGTCCTTTGACTGAATCCAAACTTCACAGAACAAATCCCCCTGATAAAAGGATTTGTTTTGTAAAAGTTGGCTTCAGTTGAAAGACCACAGCCAAAAACCCAGAAGACCACATGTGGCCAAGTTCCCCACCCCTAGAATAGCCAGACTTGTAACAACCCAAGAGAGACACAATTCAACCAACCAGTCCTCTCCAAAAAAACTGAGTTCTGAATGGTTGCAGAGGCCCAGACCACTCCTAACTAAGTCAAGACTGTAATACCACCAAATAGAACTTCATGGCAACCTTCCCCCATCCTACTCCATTGTTAGCAACTTAGGACTTCAGCTGAGCCTTCTCTGTCTGAATATTTTCCCCAGAGTCAGTAAAATGCCCCACTTTCTTACTTTCCAATCCCAGGGATACTGGATCCCCAACTACCTAAGAGGAAATGTCTCCAGTCCTAACCTTCCACTGCCTACTCTCTCATCCCTATCCATATTCATCTGATTCTTCTAATGACACACTCCAACGCTGCTTGTTTCCTTTCCCTATGGCCTCTGGAATTTCTGTTCCATAATTAACCAACATTTTCTTGAGCTTCTTATATCTTCCGTATCTCACAGAGACCTAGCTCTCTGATAATTATGTATTCCTGGCCATTTTTTGAGTACTCATGTTAAGTGAGAACAGGTTACATCTCCTCATTCCCTCTGATACACTGGTAATGAAGGGGGGATAAGAATACTCCTTAATGCCATGGCTATTTCCAGACTCTGCTTCTATCACTTAGTAACCATTCCTATGCTAAATCTAGGAGGCTACCAGATCACAATTCATTTTTCCTCTTTCCTCAAAGCATCTTCAGTACCTGGTTTATAGTTTTCCTTACCCCAATTTCTACCCTGAAACCAGGGGACTTCACTATATGGTACACACCGATATTCCTTCAAATATGCCTTCCTCTTAATTCCTCAATCTACTCAACTTTCATGAACTACTACTTCTCATCTCCACTTTAGCTACTGAAATGATCCTGCCATCACCTAGAAGTGGTCCACTCCCAAATCAAGAGCTCTGAAATTCCTTTATCTGATCATTTCCTCTTTCTCTTTCCCTTACACTTTCTAAATTTATTCTTTATAGGAAATAGAGTTAGGCAGGTAGGTAGCACAGACAGAGTACTGGACCTGGAATCAGGAAAACTTGAGTTCAAATCTAACCTCAGAGACTTATTGGCTGTGTGACCCTGAGCAAGTAAGTTATTTAACCTCTTGTTGCCTTAATTTCCTTATCTCTAAAAGGGGGATAAGAATAGTACCTACTCCCAGGATTGTGGAGAGGATCAAATGAGATAATAATTTTAATGCACTTAGCACAGTGTCTGGCACACAGTAATTGCTCTCTGAATGCTCCCCATCATTGTTATTTCCACTTTGAGCCCCCTCCTCCCTCCCTCCATCCCTCAGTACTTTCCCAAATCACCATAACCATTCCAGCATCACTTTCTTCTCTCCTTATTTTGAGTCTTTAGTTGACGACTACAACTCTTTGTTATTCTTTATTCTTAAATCCTTTTTCCTATTGTCACTTACAACTTGTCACATCCGAAGCTAGATTACTTCCACTTCCTTCACTCCTATTCACATGATGCTGATGAACAAAGCTGGAGAAAATCATGGAACCGTGCTGACTACAATTTTAGGATATTGAATCTCAACTGGGCTGTCACTACAGCAATCTTTCTATTCCTTTTTAATTAAGCCTTTGTCCCACTTCTCCCAACAGCTGTTCTAAACATTCTCTTCTCTTCTGAAACCTCTCATACAATCCCTCCCATGCCCCATACAGGTGAAAACTTTTCCTCCTAATTCACATAGAAAATAGAGGCCATTGGCTGGGAACTATTTCTTCTCTCCTCTTTATCACATAACTCCTTGACATCATCCCAATCATGTCTTATGAAAAAATGGTCCATTTCCTTTCCAGAGTCAATCCCTTGATATGGTATCATATTATCATAGTATGAGATTTGTAGATAGAAAGGACATTAAAAGTTATCCAGAGCAGCCCCCTCATTTAATGGATAGAGAAACTGAGGCCCAGAGGGAAGAATACCCTGGCTTACAGGGACAGCATGAAAGAAGAAAAACTAAATCAGAAAATAAGGAGAGGAAAGCCTTAATGGAAGAGAATTCTCTGAGGCTAGTTACTATGAAAGTTGCCCAAGAGGAAATCAAAATTGTCTCTTGGGACAGGAGACTGAACCTCCTAACATCTTCAGAGTTAACTAAATTTTCTTCTTTGCTTTCTGAAATCATGCCCAGAACCCCAAACTTCCCTAACATGTACCCTTGATTCTGACTCCCATCCTCTTCTATGCAAATTGCTCCCATTATTATCTCTCCTCTATAATCAATCCTCCATCTACTGATTCCTTCTCTACTGCTTAGAAACCTGCCCAAGTCTCCCTCCCACTTAAAACAAACAAATAAAAACCTCTCACTAGACCCTACCATCCCATCAACGTGTTTGATTTCTCTTCTTTCTCAGCTAAACTTGAAAAAGTTGTGTTTGCTTTGAGTTGCATTCATTCCCTTTCCTCATTCTCTTCTAAATAGGTTATGATAGAACTTCGTATCTCATTAGTGAGCTGAATTTGCCCTTTCCTATGTGTTCCACTCCCAAATCAAGAACTCTGAAATTCCTTTATCTGATCTTTTCCTCTTTCTCTTTCCCTTATACTTTCTAAATTTATTCTTTATAGGAAATAGAGTGAGGCAGGTAGGTAGCACAGTGGACGGAGTACTCCTTAACCTCATAATTGATGAATATCTTAAGTACTTTTTTTCCAAGTGTCATCTTTCCACACTGTTTGGTGCTGTTAACCATGCTCTCCTCCAATAATCTCTCTACTCTCCAGGTTTTCTTGACGCTTTTCTCTCTTGGTTCTCCTTGCCCTCTTTAAACTGTTTTTCTCAGTATCTACTTAGGCTCATCACCTATGGGATGCCCCCAACTGTGCGCGTGTCATAGTTTTGTCCTGGGTATCTCTTTTTTTTTTCTCAAAGGACAGTGGAGCAATGAAAAAATGGATATGAGCAGGCTGCAATACATAATAAGTAAGGAATTACAAAGGAGAACTGGAATAAATGATATCATCAAAGACGACCAAGTGAGACATAAAACAGGGAGACATATCTGTCCTGGGGCTCCTGTTTCTTCTCAGAGGAGAATAGAGAAGTGAGCAATGGAGAAATATCACAAGTGTTTGCCACTGTCATGAAAGATGTTTGATGAAGGATCTAATTAAAATTAGGTTTCCTAATCAACTCCTCTCATTGCTCACATTTGCACGTGATTTTGTCCTGATTACATTAAGCCCCAGAACATAGTTGAACCTCCTAAATGAATTTCACCATCACTCTAAAGAGTTTGGCTTAATAAGCCTACATAGGAAAACCCAAGTGGATGAAGAGTCTTGATTTCCAGATATCTTTTAATGTCAACATTGTTTGAATGTTCCCACATGACTATGAATCATGGAATTCCACAAACTCTAAAAACTCAAAATTACAGGTCACTCAAAGGACAACGGAATGATGCATGATAGTTTGCAACATATTACCAATGGCCAACTGTGTATATGAAGCAGTATGAAAGATATAATTAAAGCAATATGTAAGTGGAAGAAGAGATAAACTTATGACATGGAGCAAATGAGATGATAGATGGAAAGGCCTCGTACTACAATGGTACCAGCATAATATCAAAAGATCTCCAAAAAATTAAAAGCATCCATGAAGAAAAATTTTTGGTTGGACATGGACAGTTGTACAGAACTAAAGTTATACAGAATAAAAGCTTTTCCAGAATGCATCATAAAAGAGTTGTACAGAAAATAAAGGTAGGGGTTGGCTATGATCTGGTGGTGGTGGTGGTGGTGGTGATGAGTCGTTTGAGTGTTCTTGACAAAGATACTGGAATTGTTGCCATTTCTTTCTCCAGTTCATTTTACAGATGAAGAAACTGAGGCAAAGAGGTTAAGCAACTTGCTCCAGATCACCAAGATAGTAAGTGTTAGATTGAATTTGAACTTTGAAGATAAGTCTTCCAGAGTCCAGGCTGATCACTCTACCCACTGTGGTTCCTTTGGAGAAAATAGCTATGTTTATGAGATCCCAGGTCCAATGAATATTTGAAGTTTTTAAAGCAACCATAGGGTACATTTTTCCTTCCTCTATCTGAGCAGGGTCCATCTCACTATCTGCCTCTGCCTTTCAACTTATGGGTGTGTGAAGTACACATGAGGTAACCATGGTTTCTGTCAAAGCATTAAGCTTTCTATTTGAAGTTTATTTGAAGCATAGTTCCAGTTACCATATTTTAAGATTGCCTAGCAAATTGGACTTAACTATGATATTCTGACTCATGGAAGTTCCATCAGTATTTGAAGGGCATGTACTCTATCATCATTTATCTAAGACTCGTCATACCTTGTGATAACATATTTAGAGGAAATTCTGCTCATGCTGTTTCCAGATTCTTCTCCCTATGAAACTCATTGCTAAATATTTTGCTAAGAAATGTGTTTTTTAATAAAAAAAAATTAGTCTATTCTGGCTTCTTCTTAATGACCCTATGAACACAATTCTTTAATACATTCATTTTCTTTTTCAAATACATTTTATTGATTTCTCTTGTTTTTGTATAACCTCCATTTCTCAATGTACCGCTCCTTCCTTCTTCCTCCCAGAGAACCATTACTTATAACAAAAAATAAAAAGAGAAAAAGAATAATCAAAACTCATCAGCATATTAAAAAAGCTCCACACTATATTCAGCATTCCACCTCTGTAGGTAGGGAAAGAGGTGCAACATAGTCACTTTCATTTTTAAATTAAATTGTATTTTTTAATGAACAAAAATCTATTTTCTCTTCCTTCTCTCTATCCTTTCTCCATCTAAAAAATACAACCAAAATATGTCTTCAAAGAAAATTTTGCCAAGCTGTCATTTTGCCTGTCCAGACTACATCTTCTAGCCCCCATAAGGCTAGTAGGGATCACCTTGTCTGAGTAGTTATGATAGTTTTGAGTTGTTCCTTATGTTCCTCCTTCAGGATGCTTCAGAGTCACCATATTGGTCAGGGAATTCATTCAAAATAGTGGGGGAGCAGGATGTAGATGAGAAGTTAATGGAGAATGCCTCTGTTTATTTAGAGCTGAAAAAAGCAGATCAGGAGATCTGATAAGTCCAAGCCTTAAGTGGGAAATGTGTGCAAAGTGCTAATAAAGGAGCAAGTTGCTAGAATGAACAGATTAATCAAGCAAGGGTCCAGGACATATAAGAATTCAGTGAGACTGGACTATGTGAGTTCACTAAGCTGCCGGCAGCAGAAATATATTTTGAAAATCACAGAATACCATGAATTATTAGTCTTTTCGATCCATTGTACCACCGGCAATCTGATCTCCCAATGAGTTTGTTGGGAAGCTAGGTGGTGCAGTAGATAGAATGGCAGGCCTGGAGTCAGGAAGACTCCACTTTCTGAGATCAAATCTGGCCTCAGACACCTACTAAATCTGTGACCCTGGGCAAGTCACTTGACCCTGTTTCCCTCAGTTTCTTCATCTGTAAAATAAGCTGGAGAAATGGTAAACCACTGCAATATCTTTGCAAAGAAAACCCCTAAATGGGATCTGTTGAACAACAACAACAATCAGCTGGTACTGAAGCTCTTAGTGATATAATTCAAAATAGATAATTATACTAGCTTAGCTTACATTTAATCGGTGTTGTAAGATCAGCAAAGCACTTTATATACACGAACACATTGTGTAGCTAGAATGTAACACAATTAGCCATCACTCATTTCAACACTGTCAAATCAGATCTAAATGTAAGCAGGCTTCCCAGACTTCAAATATTAGGAATCCAAGTGCCAATTTTGTGGATGGGAGATTTTTAAACCTCCCCCCTCCCCCACCCCATTCCAGTCTAGTAAAATGTTAAGCTCTTTGAGGCCAAGGACTAATTAGCTTTGGACTTTGTATTCCTTGAACCTAGCAGGGTACCTTCACTATAATGCACAGCTAATAAATGCTTATTGAATTAAACTGGATCTCCTTCCAGGAATTCCACAAAAGAAAGTAGACAATGTAGACAATGTTCCATTATTGTCAGGCCACTCTTTGTATACTGTCTGTTCCCAAAACCCATTGTACTAAGTTCTGGGGTTCCAAAGTATGGAAAGATAAAAATCACATAGAAAGAGTTGAATACCCTCAAAAATCTTTGAAAGTCATTCATCCAGTTTGAAAAGGAACAGGTGACAAGCAATAATAAAGCCCTGGTGCATCACCCTTCACACACACACACACACACACACACACACACACACACACGCCATCTACTAAAGAAACAAGGCCCAGAGGTACCCAGAGGTATTAAATATAAATGAAGTGTAAACAAAGTTAAACTTCAAGTTTTAAAAAAGGTCAAGATCTGTCAAGACAATATCAGCAAAGCAGAAGAAAGTCTGAAGGGTTTTCGGGCTCTGAAACAATCTATTAACATCAAGACCCTGAAGAAAAACTAGATCAGCGGCCAAGTTTTCTGTCCTTCACAGTTTTCAGCATGGCTCACAGATGTGCGCTGGGCTTCCTCAGTCTTTGTGAAAAGGTGGAGCTTTTTGGAACTTCAAAAGATACAGTGCAACCCCAAGAACTTCACTGTGCCTTGAAAACAGCAACTACAAAATTAAAAAAAAAGGAAGGAAGGAAGAGAGAAAGAGAAAAAGAAAGGAAAGAACAAGAAAGGCAGAAAGAAAAAAGGAAAGAAGAAAGGAAGAAAAAGGAAAGAAGGAAGAAAGAGAAAGGAATGAAGGAAAGGACAGAGGAAGAAAAAAGGAATAATAGTAGAAAGAAAGAAGAAAAACAAAGAAAGAAAGGAATAAAAAAGGAAGAAAGGAAAGGGAGGGAAAAAGATAGAAGGTAGTGGAAGGCAGGAAAGGAGGGAGGGAGAAGGAAAAAACGTAGCCAGTGAAAGAAAGGAAGAAGAAAAAGGAAGGAAGAAGAAAGAAAATGAAAGGAAGTAAGGAAAGGATAGAAGAAAGGAAAAGGATGAATAGTAGAAAGAAAAAGAAAGAAATGAAGGAAGGAAAAGAAAGGAAGATGCAAAAATAACAGAAGAAAAATAAAAAAAGAAAAGAGGCAAGGAAGGAAAGAAGAAAGGGAGAGAAAGAGGAAGAAATGGAATGGAAAAAAGCTTATAGGAACCAAAGAAATCAGGACTCTGAGAGTCAGGAGCCCTGAATTCTAGTCTAGACATTACCACAAACTAGCATTGTGATCTTGAGCGAATCATTCAAACTTGCGGGGGCTCAACTGTTTTATCTGACTTTTTCTATTTATATCCCCGGAACTTAGCACAGGGCTTAGCACATAGAAACGACTTAATAAATGTTTTTTTCATTTACTTATTCATTCATTCACTCATTCATTTGTTCACCTGCAAAAGTAGACAGTGACCATTGTTACAGCTACATTGTGGGGTTATTATAAGAAGTTGAAAAAGACAGGAAAGAGCTTTGAAAAATATAAAATGAACTACAGAATAAAAGGTACTCCTTTTCCTTCAATACTTCCAATGAGCTATGATTTCACAGAGAAAGAGAAAGTTTGCTAATCTGTTTTTGTGTAATGCACTACTTTGGCAGTCTGGTGAATCCTATGCACCCCTTCTCTTAATAATATTTTTTAAATGCATAAAATAAAACAGCACAACTGCAAAGGAAGTCAGTTATACTGAAATACAGTTATCAAAACATTAAAAGACAAGTTCACAGACCCTGAGTTAAGAACTCCTGAATTAAGAGATTGCACCCCTTCTATGGCTTGATAGGCAGCCTTCGTGAGTCACTATGGCCAAATTATTAATCACTTAGTGGTCGACATGCTGATGAGGCTCTCTGAACTTGACCAGTCTGTTCCCTGAATGTAGTCTATAGCTGAGTCTGTAATTAAAAGCTTTCCAACTTGGTAGGACTAGCTGAACCTCACTCTCCATTGGCAAAGCTTTGAAAAGTCAGGGACATCGGATTATGAATTTAGAGGAAACTTGGTGATTGCTAGGTTGTATTAATACTGTTCCACTGCAATTTATGGTTTTCAAATTGCTTTTCCATCTCTTTGAATTTCTCATAAATCCCCTTGAATATTGTTATTATCCCTAATAGCAATAATAAAAGCCCTAGTAATATGGTACTTTGTGCTTACATTATATATTTAGCTTGGTGTTTTGATTGCATCTCAGAACCACAGGTAGAAATTCTTTTACCTTTGGTGAAACAATGGGGAAGGGAAGAATGGGTGATGCAGAGGACATTCCCACTACAGGTGCAGTTGTGTGGGACAAGGAAATACTTCTTCCCCCAGAGTCAGTTCTCACTGAGAGGAATTTAGCCCTAGGTGAATGGAGCCATAGGAATGAGACGCTGGGAGTACTGTCACACAGGGACAGGGCTCTTTGCAAGGAAGGAGATACGCCTCTTTGGGTATTGATTCCATGAAATAAAGTCCCATTCACTTACTATTAATTAACAAGAAAAACAACAATACTTGAGACAACTAATTGGTGCATTTGGGTCTGGAGTCAGGAAGACTCATGTTTATATCCACCCTCTGACACTTACTAGCTGTATGACCCTGGACATGACACTTAAACTGCAGTCTGCCTCAGTTTCCTCAACTATAAAATGAAGAAAATAACAACAATTGCCTTGCTGAGTTGTTGTGAGGATCAAATAAGATTATATATGTATATGTGTGCATATATGTATGTGTATGTGCGTGTATATCTATCTATCTATATCTATACATCTATCTATTTCTATATATACATTGCTTAGCACAGTGCCTAAGACCACATTCTATGTCTATAGGTCCACAATATGGCTTGGACATATGTTTTCATGCTTATCTCCAATAACTCACCTCCCCAAACCCTTCCCTGCACCCCAACAGGTCTATTCACTATTTATTTTTGTTCATGTTTTCCCCACTAAACTTTCCCTTCCCATTCTATCTGCTATACTAATCCAAATATAATCCACCTTTCAACACCCAGATCAAATCATTCCTCCTCTTCCACCAATGTAAAGATGCCTCAGCCTTCCAACACCCAATGACTTCCCCCTTCTCTTCATGCTTACTGTACATACAGTCAGCGGTAAGCATTTCACAGTTAACCAAAATATATTTTGAATTGTTCTATCAAACTGATATTTCTCCCTTGAATTAGTATTTAATTTTACATGTGATAATTTCTTATTTCCCTAAATAAATTGTGATTTTTTTGAGAGCATGCCAAGGGTCTTATGTTTCATGTATACTGTGAGCTTTCTTTATATCCCCAGCACTCAGCACAGTGCCTGGCACATAGTATAAATACCAGGTGATTGACTATAACGTGTTCTATAACACTGTGCTATATAAACTTACAAAAACAATGTGTGTTTTTAGGATTAGTCATTTTCTCCCACATTAACACTTTACTTTTTTTTACTTTTAACATTTATTTTTTTAAAAAATTTTGAGTTTCATGTTCTCTCCTTTGCCTCTGCCCCTCCCCCGTCATTGAGACAGCAGGCAATATATGTCAATTATATATGGCAAGTCATGCGAAACACATTTCCATATTAGCCATGTTGAAAAAAAACACGATAAAGAGAAACATAAAGAAAGTGAAAAAATGTGCTTCAATCAGCACTCAGAGCTCATCAGATCTCTCTCAAGGGGTGGATTGGATTTTTCATCATGAATATTTTGAAATAAACTTGGATCATTGTATTGATCAGAATGGCTCATCACTATTAATCCAAATTAATGTCTTCTTTAGTTTCTGTGATGCCATAATCTATGATGAAAAAATGCTCATATAAATATATATAAACATAAATAAGCGATCAAGGGAATTAGGATAATTAGACTTTCATCAACAAAGATGAAATGATATGGTAGAAACACTATGCTTCTGTTTTTCTTCCTACCTAAGGATTTTAAGTTGACTTGATAGCTAATACTTGAAAGTCCTGTTACCATGGAGTTAGGAAGTGCTGAAATGTATGAATTCTAACCCTAGTCAGCATGAGACTGTCTGTACCCAGTCAACCCAGCCCGGCTATCTTTGTCTCCAAATAGATTCCTGAGAGCAATGTTTTTAACTGAAGGACACACTGAAAAGCATCTCTCTTGTTATAATGAGGATACTTGTGGCCAAGTAGCTGTAAACATGCTGAAATCAGAGACTAATAAGAGTCTATGTGTGTGCATGGAGCAAAACAATGTCTGACTAAAATACATTAAAATCAAGTATCACTGCTGTGTCAAAATCAATGCATCCATTCCTTTTGTGATTATGTGGATGGATATATACAACTCCCCCTAAGAGGGCCTGATGGAAGGCGGCAGAGCCAAGATGATGGAGTAAAAACAGCAATTTACCTGAGCTTTCCCCCAAACTATTTCAAACATTTTAAAATAATGCCATAAAACAATTCCTGAAGCAGCACAGCTCACAAAAATGGTAAAATAAATAAAAAGTTAAATTTTAAAGAATGTAAAATAATTTTGCAGCCAAAGACAATTTAGAAGATCAACAGAAGAGGCCTGTCATATCAGGGTGAAAGAGGAGCATAGTCCAGGGTGAAAGAGGAGCATAGCAGGTCATGGCAGCACAGACCCAGACCCAGACCTAGCAAAGCAGGAGCAGGCCTTGGGAACCAGTGAATCAGCAGCTGCTTCCAGAGCTCCCAGACCACAGATAATAATGGGGTCTCAGTCCTGGGTGGCAGTCCTTGGGTGAGAAGGAATACTAGCATACCAGAGTTTGTAGCCACAGTGGAGCAAGGACCCTCCTCGTGCTTCCAGGGCAGAGAAGAGTGCTTGTGGTCACCCAGAGACCAGAGTACAGGCCAGGAGAGGAGTAAACACTTCTCCCAAGATCATACAATGTTGGAAGAACTAAAAACTTACAGGTCCCTAGAAGTGTCTCTGAAAACAGCTGCACAAAACCCCTGAAACTTGGGACAATGCACTCTCCACCCTGGAAGCAGAGCCATACTTTCACTAAGAGTTAAAAGCTAAGAAACAGCTAAAAAGCTGAGAAAATGAGCAAAGAACAGCAAAAATTTTGACTATAGAATGTTACTATGGAGACAAGAAAGATCAAAACACACACCCAGAAGAGGAAAACAAAGTCAGAGCTCCTTCACCCAAAGCCTCCAAGAAAAATATGAATTTGTCTCAGGCCAAGGAAGAGTTCAAAAAGGATTTTGGAAAACAAGAGAGGTAGAGTAAAAGTTGGGAAGAGAAACCAGAGTGATGCAAGAAAATCATGAAAAATCTTGGTAAAGGAGACACACACACACACAAAAAAAAATACTGAGGAAAATGACACTTTAAAAAAATAGGCTAGACCAAATGGTAAAAGAGGTACAAAAATCCAATGAGGAGAAAGACAAATGCCTTGAAAAAGTAGAATTTGCTAAATGGAAAAGGATGTCCAAATCTCACTGAAGAAAATAATTCCTTAAAAATAAGAATGGAGCAAATGAAAGCTAATGACTTTATGAGAAATCAAGAGACAATAAAGCAAAACAAAAAGAATTTTAAAAAGTAGAAGACAATACAAAATATCTCATTGGAGAAACAATGGACCTGAAAAATAGAACCAGGAGAGATCATTGAAAATTATTGGACTACCTGAAAGTCATGATAAAAAACAAAAACAAAAACCTAGAAATCATCAGTCAAGAAATTATCAAGAAAACAGCCCTGATATTCTAGAATCAGAGGGTAAAATATAAATTTAAAGAATCCACCTATCACCTCCTGAAAGAGCTACCAAAATAAAAACCCCTAGGAATATTATAGCCAAATTCCAGGACTCTCAAGTCAAGGAAAGAATATTGTTTGCAGTCAGAAAAAAAAAATTCAAGTATTATGGAGCCACAGACAAAATAACACAAGATTTAGCAGCTTCTATATTAAAGGATCAGAAGGCTTGGAATATAATATTTCAGAGGTCAAAGGAGTTAGAATTACAACAAAGAATCACTTACTCAGTAAAACAGTATAATCCTTCATGAGAAAAATGGAAATTTAATGAACTAGAGGATTTTCAAGCATTCTTGATGAAAAGACCAGAGCTGAATAGAAAACTTGGCTTTAAAATACAAGACTCAAGAAAAACATAAAAAGGTAAACAGGAAAGAGAAATCTTAAGGGATTTAATAAGATTAAACTGTTTACATTCCTACATGGAAAGATGATACTTGTAACTCATAAAAACTTTCTTATTATTATGGCAATTAAGAGTATATATGGACAAATGGAACAGATGTAAGCTGAATATCAGGGAATGGTATCTACAAGGATAAAATTAAGGGGTGAGAAAGAGGAATGCACTGGGAGAAAGAGAAAGGAAGAGGCAGAATGGGGTAAATTATCTCCCATAAAAGAGTCAAGAAAAATGTTTCATGGTAGAGGGGATGAGTGGTGAGGTGAAGGGGAGTGAGTGAACTTTTACTCTCATCAGAATTGGCTCAAAGAAGGGATAACATACACACTCAGTTGGTTACAGAAATCCATCCTACCTTATGGGAAAGTAGTAAGGGAAAGGATAAGAGAAGAGGAAGGGGTGGGTTGATAGAAGGGAGGGCAGATTGGGGGAGGGAGTAGACAGAATCAAAACACTTTTGAGCAAGGATAGTGTGAAAGGAGACAGAGATAGAATAGATGGGGGAGAGAGAGAATAGAATGGAGGGAAATACATTCAGCAATTATAACTGTGAAAAAAATTTGGAGCAAGTTTCTCTATTAAAGGCCTCTTTTCTAGAATATATAGAGAAAGGAGTCAAATTTATAAAAATAGGAACTATTGCCCAATTGATAAATGATCAAGAGATATGAACAGTTTTTAGATGAAGTAATCAAAGTTATGTTTAGCCATATGAGAAGGTGCTCTGAATCTCAATTGATTGGAAGAATGCAAATTGAAACAACTCTGAGGTATTTTGTTAACACCTATAAGATTGGCTAATATGTCAGGAACAAAGAATGATAAATGTCGTAGGGAATGTGGGAAAAATGAGACATTAACACTCTGTGGTGGAGTTGTGAACTAACTCAATTCTTTTTTTTTTGCACTTTGTAGTATTTTATTTTTTTCCAGTTACATGTAAAGATAGTTTTCAACATTCATTTTTGTAAGATTTTGAGTTCCAAATTTTTTTCCCTCCCTTCCTTCCTTAACCCCTCCCAAAGACAGCAAGCAATGTGATATAGTCCATACATGTACATTCATGTCAAACACATTTCCTCATTAGTCATATTGTGAAAGAAGAAATAGAACAAAAGGGGAAAACCATGAGAAATAAAAAACAAAAAACAAAGTGTAAATAATATGCTTCAATCTGCATGCAGACTCCATAGTTCTTTTCTTCCCCTTTTTCTTTTGTTTTATTCTTGATTTTTGTTTTCACAAGTAGTCAAAGTTAAATTAATTGATACAGCAACCACATCTGACAACATACACCACATTCCAGATCTGTAGACCCTCACCTCTCTACTAAAAGGAACAAAGTATGTTTTATCATCTCTATGAGGAAGAAAGTGTCCATTACAATTTGTTAGATTTTGATTGCTTAAGTGTTGTTATAATTTGTATTAGTGTAGTCATATATATAGATCTATTGTCTCTGCTTTCTTCATTTTGTATTTCACATTCTTCTCAACTTTCTGTGAATTGCACATAATTGTTGTTTCTTATGGTATGATAATAATCCATTGTATTAATAAAACAACAGTTTACTCAGTCAATGGAAGCCCATTTTGCTTCCATTTTTGTTGCTTTTGCAATCAGTGCAGGATTTTTAAAAAATTAATTGATTTATTTTTAGATTCCAACATTCACTTCCACAAAATTTTGAGTTCCAAATTTTGTACCCATCCCTCTCCTCCTCCCATGACTGTGTGCATTCTGATTACCACTTCCTTCACTCTGTCCTTCCTTCTCTCACCCCCCCTTCTACCATTCCCCCTTCTATTATTCCCTTCCCCTTCTGTTTTCCTGTAGGACAAGATATATTTCTATACCTTGTTGCCTGTATATCTTATTTCCCAGTTGTTCTGGGAATTGTTAACATTTGTTTTTAAAACTTTGAGTTCCAAATTCTCTCCCTTCCTCCCTTCCCACCCAGCCTCATTGAGAAGGCAAGCAATTCACTATAGGTTATATATGTGTAGTTATGCAAAACACTTCCATAATAATCATGTTGTAAAAGATTATATTACCCTCCATCCTATCCCACCACCCTATTGACTCTATTTTCTCCTTTGATCCTGCCACTCCTCAAAAGTGTTTTGCTTCTGACTACCTCCTCCCTAAACTGCTCTTTTTTCTATCATTCCCTCTTTTCTTATCCCCTTCTCCCCTACTTTCCTATAAGGTAAGATAGATTTCTATACTGAATTGAATATATATGCTATTCCATCCTTAAGCCAAATCTGATGGGAGTAAGCTTCATTCATTCCCTCTCACCTCCTCCTTCTTCCCCTCCATTTCTTGCTTCTTTTGTATGACATAATTTTCCCCATTCCACCTCTCCCTTTCTCCTTCTCCCAGTACATTCCTCTCTCACCCCTTAATTTTATTTTTTTATATCATCCCTTCATATTTAACTTACCTTATACCCTCTGTTTATATATGTGTGTGTGCGTGTGTATGTGTGTATGTATATGCATGTATGCATGCATATATACATGCACACATACATACACTAACCATAAATAATATGTATGTATGTATGTATGTATGTATATATGTATGTATTCCCTCCAGCTTCCCTAATACTAAGAAAGGTCTCATGAGTTACCAAGATCATCTTTCCATGTAGGAATGTAAACAGTTCAACTTTTAAAAGTCCGTTATGATATCTCCTTCTTGGTTATCTTTTCATACTTTTCTTGATTCTTATATTTGAAAGTCAAATTTTCTATTCAACTCATCAAGAATGCTTGATGGGGCAGCTAAATGGTGCAGTGAATAGAGCACCAACCCTAGACTCAGGAGGACCTGAATTAAAATCCTGCCTCAGACACTTGACACACTTGCTAGCAGTGTGACCTTGGGCAATTCACTTAACCCTAATTGCCTTGCCTTCCACCCTCCAAAAAAAACATCAAAAAGAATGTTTGAAAGTCCTCTATTTCATGAAATTTCTGTTTTTTTCCCCTAAAGGATTATACTCAATTTTGCTGGGTAGGTGATTCTTAGTTTTAATTCTAGCTCCTTTGACTTCTGGAATATCACACTTTAAGTCCTCTGATCCTTAATGTAGAAGCTGCTAAATCTTGTGTTATCCTGCCTGTGACTCCAAAATATTTGAATTGGGTTTTGGTTTTTTTTTGGCTGCAAACAATATTCCCTCCTTGATATGAAAGATCTGCAATTTGGTTACAATATTCCCAGGAGTTTTCCTTTTGGGATCTTTTTCAGGAGGTGACTGGTGGATTCTTTCCATTTCGATTTTGCCCTCTGTTTCTAGAATATCAGGACAATTTTCCTTGATAATTTCTTGAATGATTATTTCCAGGTTCTTTTTTTTTATCATGGCTTTCAGGTTGTTCAATAATTTTTAATTATCTCTCCTGGATCTATTTTCCAGGTCAGTGGTTTTATCCAATGACATATTTCACATTGTTCTTCTATTTTTTCATTCTTTTTGTTTTGTTTTATAATTCCTTGATTTCTTATAGAGTCATTAGCTTCCATTTGTTCTATTCTAAGGTTTAAGGAATTATTTTCTTCAGTGAGCTTTTGGACCTCCTTTTCCATTTGGTCAATTTTATTTTTTAAGGGATTCTTCTCCTCATTGGCTTTTTGGACCTCTTTTACCATTTGGGTTAGTCTATTTTTAAGGTGTTATTTTCTTTAGTATTTTGGGGAGATTCCTTTAGCAAGTTGTTGATTCATTTTTCTCTCTCATTTCTCTTTCCAATTTTTCCTCTACTTTTCTTACTTGATTTTCAAAATCCTTTCTGAGCTCCTCCATGGTCTGTGGCCTATTCATATTTTTCTGTGCTTTGGATATAGGAGCTTTGACTTTGTTGTCTTCTTTTGGCTGTATGTTTTGATCTTCTTTGTCACCAAATAAGTTTCTTATAGTCTGGGTTTTTTTCCCCTCTGTTTGGTCATTTTCCCAGTCAATAACTTGACTTTTTAACTCTTTGCTAAGGTTTGCTTCCAGGGTAGAGGGTGTACTGTCCCAAGTATCAGGGGTTTTGTGCAGTTGTTTTCAAGTGACCTGTCAGGTTTCAGTTCTTCCAAGGTCATGTGATCAAAGGAGAGGTGTTTACTCCTCTCCTAGCCTGTGCTTTGGTCTATGAGTGACCACAAACAGTATCTTCTGCCTTGGAACTGTAAGGAGGACTCCCTCTCCACTGTTGCCACATGTTCCACCATGTCAGCACTCTTCTTCACCCCAGAACCATCACCCAGGACTGTGACACAGATCCAAGAATGAGCAAAGCAAGAGAATTCTCCCTTAGCACCAGCAAAGAGATCCCTGCAATCCCCCTCTTATCAACTTCTTAATCCTCCCACTGTCTATGGATTGAAAGTTTTAAAAGCAGCCTCTGCTGATGCTGCCCCAGGGCTGGTGCCAGATTCACACTTCTCTCTCACCCAGATCCAATAGCCCTTTCCTACTGATCTTCTAAGTAGTCTTTTGCATTTGTGGGTTGAGAAGTCTAGAAACTCCCACAGTTGCCCTGGACTGCGCATTCAGTGCCCTGGAGCATGCTCTGGGTTTGTTGGGGCCTGATCTGTGATGGTATGTTTTGGCCTGGACTGTGCTCTTCTGCTAGCTCTGTGCAATAGACCTTTTCTGTTGTCCTTCCAGCTTGTCTTGGGTTGGAAATTTGTTTCACTGTCATTTTGTGGGTTCTGTTGCTCCAGAATTTATTTAGAGTCGTTTTTTACAGGTATTTGGAGGAGTTTGGGGGAGAGCTCAAGCAAGTCTCTGCTTTTACTCCATATGCCATCTTGGCTACACCCCCCAGACTCCATAGTCCTTTCTCTGGGTGAGGTTAGCATTTTCCATCATAAGTCTTTTGGAATTGTCTTGGATCATTGCATTGTCGAGAACTAAGTCTATCATCACTGATCATCAAACAGTGTTGTTTATAGTGTGTACAATGTTCTTATTCTGCACATTTCACTCAGCATCAGTTAAGCTAAGTTTTTCCAGGTTCTTCTGAAATCTGCCTGCTTACCATTTCTTATAGCACAATTACATTCATATACTACAACTTGTTCAGCCTTTCCCCAATTGAGGGGCATCCCCTCAATTTCTAATGCTTTGCACAACAAAAAGAGCTGCTATAAATATTTCTGTAAATGTGGGTCTTTTCCCCTCTTTTATGATCTTGTTAGGATTCAGACACAGTAGTGGCATTGCTGGATCAAGGAGTATGCACGCTTTGACTGTCCTTTAAGCATAGTTCCAAATTGCTCTCCAGAATGGTTGGATCTGTTCACATTTCTACCAATAATGCATCAGTATTCCAATTTTTCCATTTCTTCTCCAACATTTATCATTTTCCTTTTATATCATATTAGCCAATTTGATAGGTCTTAGATGGTACCTCAGTATTGTTTTGATTTGCATTTCTCAAATCAATATTTATTTAGAGCATTTTTTCATGTGACTATAGATTAAATTTCTTCATCTGAAAACTGCCTGCTAATATCCCTTCATCATTAATCAATTGGGGAACGACTTGCATTCTTACAAATTTGAGTCAGTTTTCTATATATTTTAGAAATTAAGCCCTTATCAGAAACACTGGCTATAAAAATTGGTTCCCATTTTTCTGCTTTCCTTCTAATCTTGGTTGCATTGGATTTGTTTTTGCAAAAACTCTTAAATTTAATGCAATTAAAACTATCCATTTTGTATTTCATAATGTTCTCTGTCTCTTGTTTGGTCATAAATTATTCTCTTCTCCATAGATCTGACAGGTAAACTATTCCTTGCTTTCCTAATTTGTTTATGGTATCACCCTTTATGTCTAAATCATGTACCTATTTTGATTTTATCTTGGTGTAGGGTGTGGAATGTTGGCCTATGTCTAGTTTATGTCATATTATTTTCCCGTTTTCCCCACAGTTTTTGTCAAATAGTGAGTTCTTATCCCAAAAGCTGGGTCTTTGGGTTTCTCAAACAGTAGATTACTATATAATCATTGACTACTGTGTCTTGTGTGCCTAATCTATTCCACTGATCTACCACTCTATTTCTTAGTCATTACCAAGTAACTTTGATGACTGCCACTTTATGATATAGTTTTAGATTTGGTACTCCTAGAAACCTTCCTTTGCATGTTTTTCATTAATTCCCTTAATATTCTCAAACTTTCGTTCTTCCAGATGAATTTTGTTATTAATTTTTTAGCTCCATAAAATAATTTTTGGTAGTTTAATTGGTATGGCATTGAATGTCACTTAATTTAGGTAGAATTGTTATTTTTTATTGCATTAACTCAGCCTACCATGAGCAATTGATATTTGTCCAATGGTTTAAATCTGACTTCATTTTTATGAAAAGAATTTTGTAATTGATACATATAGTTCCTGAATTTGCCTTGGCAGGTAGGCTCACAAATGTTCTATATTGTCTACAGTTATTTTCGACAGAATTTCTCTTTCCATCCCTTTTTTCGGTCTTGGTTGGTAATACATAGAAATACTGATGATTTATGTGGGTTTATTTTATATCAACTTTGTTTAAGTTGTTAATTGTTTCAAGTAGTTTTTTAGCTGCTTCTCTAGGATACACAAAGTATATCATCACATCATCTGTAAAGAGTGATGACCTGTTCTAACTGCTTCCATTTCTTTTACTTCTCTTGAAGCTAAAACTAATATTTCTAGTACAATATTGAATCATAATTGTGATAATAGGCATCCTTATTTCACACCTACTTTTCTTGGCAATACTTCTAGCATATCCTCATTACATATAATGGTTGCTAATGGTTTTAGATATTGCTGCTTATCATTTTAAGGAAAACTCCATTTATTTCTATGATCTCAAGTGTTGTTTTTTTTAAATGGAATGGCTGTTGTTCTTTGTCAAAAAGCTTTTTCAGTGTCTACAGAGATAACCACATCATTTCTGATATTTTTAGAATTGCCATTGTCAAATACTCTGATACTTTTCCTAATATTGAACTGGCTCTACATTCCTGGTATAAATCTCATGTGGTCGTAGTATGTTATCCTGGTGATAAATTATTCTTATCTCTTTGCTAATATTTTATTTAAAATTTTTGCATCTGTATTCATTAGGGAAATTGTTCTATAATTTTCTTTCTCTGTTTTTTGGCTTTTTCTGGTTTAGGTATCAGTAACATATTTGTGTCATAAAAGGAATTTGGTAGGACTCCTTTGCCTATTTTTCAAAATAATTTGCATAGTGTTGGAATTAGCCACTCTTTAAATATCTGGTAGATTTCACCTGTAAATCCATCTGACCCTGGAGATGTTTTTTAGGGAGTTCATTAATTGCTTGTTCAATTTCTTTTTCTAAAATAGTTTTAAGTATTTTATTTCCTCTTGTGTTAATCTGGGCAGTTAGTATTTTTTGTAAATATTTATCCTTTCACTTAGATTGTCAGATTTATTGGCATATAGTTGAGTAAAATAGCTTCTAATTATTGCTTTAATTTCCTCTTCATTGGAAATGAATTCACCCTTTTAATTTTTGATATTGGTAATTTGGCTTTCTTTTTATTTTTTAATCAAATTAACCAAAGGTTTATGTATTTTATTGTTTCCTGCCCCCCCAGAAAACCAGCTCTTAGTTTTATTTATTAGTTCAATTTGATTAATCTCCTCTTTGATTTTCAGAATTTCTAATTTGTTATTCAATTGGGGATGTTTAATTTGTTCATTTTCTAGCTTTTTTAGTTGCAAGTCCAATGTATTGATCTCTTCTTTCTCTATTTTATTCATGTAAATATTTACAGATATAAAATTTCCTCTAAGAGTTGTTCTGACTGTATCTCATAAGTTTTGATATGTTGTTTCCTCAT
Organism: Pseudochirops cupreus; assembly: GCA_028627135.1. Classification (NCBI taxonomy): domain Eukaryota; kingdom Metazoa; phylum Chordata; class Mammalia; order Diprotodontia; family Pseudocheiridae; genus Pseudochirops; species Pseudochirops cupreus. The sequence goes on along the minus strand of CM053580.1, from coordinate 144,320,059 downwards.
TGTTGTTCCCTTTGTTAAAATTATTGATTGTTTCTATGATTTGTTTTTTTATCCACTCATTCTTTAGGATTAGGCTATTTAGTTTCCAATTAATTTTTATTCTATTTTTCCATGCCCCTTTATTACATGTAATTTTTACTGCATCATAGTCTGAAAAGGATGCAGTTAATATTTCTGTCTTTCTGTATTTGATTGTGAGATTGTTATGCCCTGATGCTTGGTCAATTTTTGTGTAGATGCCATATACCACTGGGAAAAAGATATACTACTTTCTATCCCCATTCATTATTCTCCAGAGGTCTATCATATCTAACTTTTCTAAAATTTTATTCACCTTCTTAACTTCTTTCTTGTTTATTTTGTGGTTAGATTTATCTAGTTCAGAGAGGGGGAGGTTGAGGTCCCTCACTAGGATAGTTTTGCTCTCTATTTATTTCTGTAAGCTTCTCCTATAAGAATTTGTTTATTGGGGGCAGTTAGGTGGTGCAGTGAATAGAGCACTGGCCCTGGAATCAGGAAGACTTGAGTTTAAATCCAGCCTCAGACACTTAACACCTACTAGCTGTGTGACCTTGGACAAGTCACTCAACCCCAATTTCCCTGCCTTCCCCCTCAAAAAACAACAACAACAACAAAAACCCTACCTCAAAATAAACAAACAAAAAACAATTTGTATGTTGTACCATGTGGTGCATTTAGTATTGATTTCACTTCATTGTATGGCACCTTTTAGCAAGATGAAGTTTCCTTCCTTTTTAAATTAAATCAATTTTTGATTTTGATTTTTCTGAGATCAGGATTACTACCCCTGCTTTTTTTTTTTTTTACTTCAACTGAATCAAATATATTCCTGCAGCCTTCTGCCTTTACTCTGTGTGTATCTCTTTTCTTCAAATGTGTTTCTTATAAACAATATATTGTAGGATTCTGGTTTTTAATCCACTCTACTATTTGCTTCCATTTTATGGAAGTGTTCAGCCCACTCACATTCAGAGTTATGATTACTAAATGTGTGTTTTCCTCCATTCTATTTTTCCTTGCATTTATTATACTTTTCTCTCTCCTTTCCTCTGCCCCTCCTCAGTAGTGTTTTGCTTGTGGCCACCACCTTCTTCAATCTTCCTACACTTCTATCAGCTCCCCCACTGTTCTTTCCCCTCTCCCTTTCTTCTTCCCAATAGGGTAAGATAAATATTTGTACCCAACTGATTGTGTATGTTATTCCCTATCTGAATCAAATCTAAAGAGAATAAGCGTCAAATTTTGCTCGCTCACTCCCTTCTTTCCCTCTAATGAAATAGGTGTTTTATATCTCTTCATGTGATGTAATTTATTCTATTCTGCCTCCCCATTACTCTTCTCCCATTTTGATCCCTTTTTTGCCCCTTATTTTTTATATCATCATATCAAAGTAAATTTATACTCATACCTTCTGTTTATGTATACTCCTTCTACCTGCCCTAATAGAGATATAGTTCTCAAGAGTTACAAGTATTATCTTACTGGGTTAGGATGCAAACAGTTTATTCTTATTGAATAACATTTTTTTCCATTTTACCTTTTTATGTTTCTCTTGAGTCTTGTATTTAAAGATTAAACTTTTTTTTCAGCTCTGGTCTTTATATCAGAAAAAGTTTGAAAATCCTCTACTTCATTGAAGGTCCCATCTTTTCCTCTGAAAGATTATGCATCCAGTTTTGCTGGGTGATTGATTCTTGCTTGTAATCCAGACTCATTTGCCTTCTGGAAGCCCACTGGTTCTTTAACATAGACACTGCTAAATCCTGTGTGATCCTGACTTTGACTCCTTGATATTTGCATTGTTACTTTCTGACTGCTTTCAGAATTTTCTCTTTCACCTGATAATTCTAGACTTTGGCTACAACATGCCTTGGAGTTTTCATTTTGGGGTCACTTTCAGGGGGTGATTGGTGAATTCTTTCAATGACTCTTTTACCCTCTGGTTCTAGGATACTGGGGCAGTTTTCCTTGATAATTTCTTTTTTTTTTTTGGTCTTTATTAATTTGTTTGCTTACTTTTAGTTTACAAGCTTCAGTCCCACAATCCCTTGAGTTTCAAATTTTCTCCCCCTCCTTCTCCTTCCCCCATGCCTCCATGGCAGCATGCAATCAAGTATAGGATCTGCAAATACTTTCACATTAGACATTAGTCAGGTTGTGAAAGAAGGAAACTGATGGAATGAACAATGGGAAAGAGGAAACAAAATCAAACAAGAAAAAGAAAGAGAGCAGGTAGTTTGCTTCAATCTGCATTCATCTCTTTCCATTATGAGACTTTTGGAGTTGTCTTATAACCTTGCATTGCTGAGAAAAGTCCAGTCTATCAAAATTGGTCATCACACATATGTTGTGTCTGTCATTGTGTACAAATTTCTCCTGGTTCTGCTCTTCTCACGCAGCATCAGTTTGTATAAGTCTCTTCAGGTAAATATGAAGTCCATCTGCTCTTCATTTCTTATAGCACAATAGTATTCCATTACATTCATATACCACAACTGGTTTAGCCATTCCCCAACTGAAGAGCATCTCCCTGATTTCCAATTCTTTGCCACCACAAAACGAACTGCTATAAATATTTTCATACATACAAGTATTCCTCCCTGTTCTGTGAGCTCTTTGGGATACAACCCTAGAAGTTGTATTGCAATTATTTATAGCCTTTTGGGCATAGATCCAGATTGCTTTCCACAATGGTTGAATGAGTTCACAACTCTAACAACAATGCATTAGTGTTCAAATTTTCCCACATCGTCTCCAGTATTTATCATTTTCCTGTTTTGTTATCTTAGCCAATCTGACCAGTGAGATGTGGTACCTCAGAGTTGTTTTGATTTGCATTTCTCTCATCACTAGTGATTTAGAACATTTTTTCATATGCTTATAGATATCTTTAATTTCTTCCTCTGAAAACTGCCTGTTCATATCCTATGACCATTTATCAATTGGAGAATGACTTGAATTTTTATACATTTGACTCAATTCTCTGTATATTTTAGAAATGAGGCGTTTATCAGAGACACTGTTATAAAAATTATTTCCAGTTTTCCACTTCACTCTTAATCTTGGTTACATTCGCTTTGTTTGTACAGAAACTTTTCAATTTAATGTAATCAAAATTATCCATTTTGCATTTTATAATGCTCTCTAACTCTTATTTTGTCATAAGTCTTTCCTTCTCCATAAATCTGACAGGTAAACTATTCCTTGCTTTCCCAGATTGTTTACAGTATCAGCCTTTATAAACTAGATCGTGCATCCATTTAGACTTGATTTTGGTACACAGCATTAGATAATGGTCTATGCCCAGTTTCTGTCATACTATATTCTAGTTCCCAGCAGAACTCAAATAGTGAGTTCTTATCCCCAAAACTGGGGTCTTTGAGTTTATCAAACAGCAGATTACTATAGTCATTGACTGCTGAGTCTCTTTTACCCAATCTATTCCACTGATCTACTACTGTATTCCTCAGCCAGTACCAAGTAGTTTTGACGACTGCTGCTTTATAATACAGATTAAAATCAGGTACAGCTAGGCCACCTTCCCTAGCATTTCTTTTCATTAATTGCCTTGATATTCTGGACCTTTTGTTCTTCCAAATGCATTTTGCTACTATTCTTTGTAGCTCTACAAAGTAATTTTTTGGTAGATTGATTGGTATGGCACTAAATATGTAATTTAATTTAGGTAAAATTGTCAGTTTTATTATATTAGCTCGACCCAGCCATGAGCAATTGACGTTTTTCCAATTAGTTAGGTCTGACTTTATTTGTGTGAAAAGTATTTTGCAGCTGTGTTCATATCGGTCGTGGGGTTGTTTTGGCAGGTAGATTCCCAAATATTTTATAATGTCTACAGTAACTTTAAATGGGATTTCTCTTTCTATCTCTTGCTTTTGGATTTTGTTAGAAATATATAGAAATTCCAAGGTTTTATGTGGGTTTATTTTATATCCTGAAACTTTGCCAAATTTATTTATTGTCTCAAGTAGTTTTTTTTACTTGATTCTCTAAGTATATCATATCATCTGCAAAGAGTGACAACTTAGTCTTTTCTTTGCCTAATTTGATTCCTTCAATTTCTTTTTCTTCTCTAATTGATACTGCTAACATTTCTAGTACCAGATTGAATAAGAGGGGTGATAGTGGACATCCTTGTTTCACCCCTGATCTTATTGGAAATGCTTCTAGCTTATTCTCATTACATATAATACTTGCTGATGGCTTTAAATAGATGCTACCTATTGTTTTAAGGAAGATTTCATTTATTCCTATACTTTCTAGTGTTTTTAATAGGAATGGATGTTGTATTTTGTCAAAAGCCTTTTCTGCATCTATTAAGATAATCTTATGGTTTCTTCCAGTTTTACTGTTGATATGACCAATGATACTAATGGTTTTCCTAATATTGAACCATCCTTGTATTTCTGGAATAAATCCCACCTGATTAAAGTGTATTATTCTTGTGATAAGTTGCTGTAGTCTTTTTGCTAATATTTTGATTAAAATTTTTGCATCTATATTCATGAGGGAAATTGGTCTATAATTTTCTTTCTCTATTTTGTCTCTTCCTCATTTAGGTATCAGTACCATATCTGTGTCATAAAAAGAATTTGGTAGGACTCCTTCTTCACCAATTTCCCCAAATAGTTTGTAGAGTATTGGAATCAATTGTTCTTTAAATGTTTGGTAGAATTGGCTAGTAAGTCCATCTGGCCCTGGAGATTTTTTCCTAGGGAGTTCTCTGATAGCTTGTTTGATTTCTTTTTCTGAGATGGAAGAATTTAAGTAATTTATTTCCTCTTTAGTTAATCTGGGCAATTTATATTTTTGTAAATATTCATCCATTTCACTAAGATTGTCAAATTTATGTGCAAACAGTTGGGCAAAATAATTCTTAATTATTTTATTAATTTCCTCTTCATTGGAGGTAGATTCACCCTTTTCACTTTTGATACTCATAATTTGGTTTTCTTCTTTCTTTTGCTTTTATCATATTGACTATAAATTGAATTGGTTTTTGCATAAAACCAGCTCCTAGTTTTATTAATTCAATAGTTTTATTAATTTCAATTTTATTTACCTCTCCTTTGATTTTCATTATTTCTAATTTAGTATTTAATTGGGGATTTTCAATTTGTTCTTTTTCTAGCTTTTTCAATTGCATGCCCTATTCATTGACTTCCATTTTCTCTAATTTATTCATGTATGCATTCAGGGATATAAAACTTTCCCTAAGAACTGTCTTTGCTGCATCGCACAAGTTTTGGTATGTTGTCTCATTATTGTCATTCTCTTGAACGAAGTTACTGATTGTTTCTATAATTTCTTGTTTGACCCACTCATTCTTTAGGTTTAAATTATTTAGTTTCCAATTAGTTTTTAGTCTATCTTTCCATGGCCCTTTATTGCATATGATTTCTATTGCATCATGGTCTGAGAATGATGCATATAATATTTCTGCCTTTCTGCACTGAATTGTGAGGTATTTATGCCCTAGTACATGGTCAATTTTTGTGTATGTGCCATGATCAGAAGAAGGTATATTCTTTTTTGTCCCCATTCAGTTTTCTCCAGAGGTCTACCATATCTATCTTCTCTAATATTCTTTTTACCTCCTTAACTTCTTTCTTGTTTATTTTGAAGTTAGATTGATCAAATTCAAAGAGGGGGAAACTGAGGTCCCCCACCAATATAGTTTCACTATCTATTTCTTCCTCTAATCCCCTTAACTTCTTCTCTAGGAATTTGGATGCTATACTGCTCGGTGCATATATGCTAAGTGATGGTATTGCTTCTTTCTTGATGGTGCCTTTTACCAAGATATAGTTTCTTTCCTTATCTCTTTTAATTAGATCCATTTTCACTTTTGTTTTATCTGAGACAAAGATTGCTACCCCTGCTTTTTTTTTTTACCTTAGCTGAAGCATAATATATTCTACTCCAACCTTTTACCTTTACCCTGTGCATATCCCCTTGTTTCAAATGTGTTTCTTGTAGATAGCATATTGTAGGATTGTGGTTTTTAATCCCTTCTGCTATCCACCTTAGTTTTATGAGAGAGTTCATCCCATTCACATTTACAGTTATGATTACTATCTGCGCCTTTTCCTTCATCCTATTCCCTCTCCTGTTTATGACTTTGTTTCTTCCTTCTCCCTTCCCCTCTATAAGAGTTTTCCTATTGACCACCACCTCCCTCAGTATTCCCTCCCTGTGCTCCTCCTCTTTACCTACCCTTTCCCCTTATTACTATTTCCCACTCTTCTAACAATCCCTCCTTTAATCACCCCCCCCCCTTTATTCCTCCTACTACCTGTAGGGCAGAATGGATTTTTATACTTAACAGAGTATGTTATTCCCTTCTTGAACCCAAACCAATGAGAGTAAATTTCATACAGTCCTCCTCTCCCTCCCTCCTTTCCCTCCATTATAAGGAGTTTTTGTGTTTTTCACGCTAGAATCCTAAACTTAACTTATTATGTTGATCCCTCTTCGAACCAGAACCAACAAAAATAAAGTTCATATGATGTTCATCTTCCTCTCTCTTTTCCTCTACTACAGTATGTTTTTATGCCTTTTCATGTAGCATAATTTACCTTTTTCTGCCTCATCCTTTCCTTTGCTCCCATTACAGTCCCTTTGTGCCCCTTAATAAGGTTTTTTATCATCAGATTCGTTCATTTATACCCATGCCCTCTATCTATGTGTATCTCTTTTACGTGTCACAAAAATCATATAAATTTCAATATTGATAGTATCAGCTTCACATATAGGGATGTAAACAATTTGCTCTTATTGAATCCCAAGTTATGTGTGTATGTGTATGTGTGTATATGTGTGTGTGTATGTGTGTGTTTTTCCTGTTTACCTTTTTATGTCTTAAGTCTTGTAATTGGAGATCAAATTTTCCATTGAGCTCTGGTTTTTTCATCAGGAAAGTCTGGAAGTCCTTTATTTCATTAAATGATCATCTGCTTGCCTGAAAGATTATGTTCAGTTTTGCCACATAGTTGATCCTTGGTTACAGTCCTAGCTCTTTTGCCTTATGGAATATCAAATTCCAATCCCTCTGATCTTTTAATGTAGAAGCTGTCAGGTCCTGTATAATTGTTACTATGTTCTATGATGTTTGAATTGTTTCTTGCAGTATTTTCTCCTTGACCTTGTAATTCTGGAATTTGGCTACTATATTTACTTGGAGTTTTCAATTTGGGATCTCTTTCAGGAAGAGTCTGGTTGATTCTTTTGATAACTCTTTTACCTTCTGATTCTAGGACCTCAGGACAGTTTTCTTTGACAATGTCTTAGAGGATATTGTCCAGGCTGCTTTTCTCATTATGGCTTTCCAGTAGGCCAATAATTCTTAGGTTGTCTCTCCTGGATCTGTTCCCCAGGTTGGTTGTTTTTCCAGTGAGATATTTTACACTTTCTTATAATTTTCCAATCTTTATGTTTTATTTGACTGACTCTTTAGCTTCAATTTGATTGATTCTAATTTTTAGTGAATTATTTTCCTAGGTTAGTTTTTGAAGCTCCTTTTGCATATGTTCAGTTTTCATTTTTAGGGAGGTATTTTCTCCAGTTAGATTTTGAACCTCCTGTCCCAGTTCACAAATTTTACTTTTTAAGGATTTGTTTTCTTCAGTAAGCTTTTTTTCCAATTTGTTCACTATAGGTTTAAATTATCTTCTACCTTTCTAACTTGGCTTTTAAAATCTTTCTTGAGCTCCTCCAAGAATGCTTTTTGCACTTGAGACCAATTCATATTTCCTTTTGTGGTCTCAGGTGTGAGTAGAGAGTTCATGTTGTCCTCTGTATTTGGTTGTTCTTGCTCACTATAATGAGATTGGATCATTTTTCTTGCTTTTGATTTCTTAGCTTCCTTCTTACCCATTGTGATTGCCTTTTTTCTGACTGTGCTTCTCAGGCTGGGAGCTAAGGGCCTGGTTGTTGACTTTTTGTTCTATAGCCTCTGGGTGTCTAGACTGAGGCCAAGGCCAGGACTCTCTGTGTTTCCCCTGAGTTACCCTGAGGCTCCCAGAGTAACCTGTGGGGGAGGGGTGATCTGGCCACTTCAGGTTTCTGCTTCTGTGCCTCTGCACTATAGCTCAGGTAGGCTCAGCAGCTGGTAGCAGGTAGCAATTGTGTCTGCAGATTCCCCTAGTAGTGCTAAGGCACACCTGTGCTTGTGCTGTTAGCCCACCACCCTGGGCTTCAGGAGCTCCTGATGGTCAGCTGAGGTGGGGCTTGTTGGGATGCCTCCTGCCCTTCACTTCAGACTCTGTACTGCTTCAGTTACACCTTCCTCAATGACTCCCAAGCCTGAAGCTATTTCAACTACTTCAGGATTTTACTCTGGGTGGGACATTTATCTCTGGGTTTTCTGGGTGAGAGAGGGAGAATCAGGAGCAGCTAGGGTTTACTCTGCCATCTTGGCTTCTGGAAGTTCAGGCAGGTGATTTTTAAACTTCCAGGCTGTGGGCTGATAGCCCCAGGAGAATCTGCAGTCACTGCTGTGGGCCCTGTGCTTTCTCTTACCCAGCTCTGATTGATCCTCCATCCTGACGTGAGACAGCTGTGAGTCTCCCTTGGCGTGGGTGAGTCCTTTGTCCTCTGTTCTCACTCTGCTGTAGTCTGCTCTCTGGTCCACACTGGTGTAGTCCCCATATGCTCTGTGCTTCCCCTGCCCAAACCTACATGTGCACTTTCCTGGGTTAGGAATCTGCCATGCTCTATCTCCCAATGGATTCTGTCACTCTAAAGTCTGTTTAGATTCACTTTTTAAAGTTTAGTGATAGAATTCATGTTGGAGCTTAGAAGAGTTCCTGCTTCCATTCCACCATTTTGCCTCTGCCCCAATAATTTCTTGAAAGTGTTCAGGTTCTTTTTGTTGATCATGGCTTCCAGATAGTCCAATAATTCTTAATATGTCTCTCCTCAATCTATTTTCCAGGTCAGTTGTTTTTCCAATGCAGTATTTTACATTTTCAATAATTTTTTCTTTCTTTTGATTTTATTTGACTATTTTTTGGTGTCTCATAGAGTCATTAGCTTCCAGTTGTTGCCCAGTTCTAGTTTTCAAGAAATTATTTTCTTCAATGTGCTTTTTTTACCTGCTTTTCCATTTGACCAATTATATTTTAAATGAATCGTTTTCTTCAGTCAATTTTTGTGCTTCCTTTTCCAAGCTATTGACCTTTTTTTCATAATTTTCCTGTATAAATCTCATTTTTTTTCCTCCCAATTTTTCTTCTACCTCTCTTACTTGATTTCTAAAATCCTTCTTGAACACTTCCAAGAAATATTTTTGGGCCTTAGGCCAATTCATATTTCCCTTTGAGGCTTCACATATAGGCATTTTGACATTATTTTCCTCTGGTTTCATTTCTAAAAGTTGAGCTCTGCTCCTGGGGCACCAGGGGCACTGTCACAAACTTCTTGTTCTGGGGTCCAAAAGCCTATTCACTGGCTTTCTATGCCAATGCCTCAGGTCCTTGTGGCTTGCCCACTGTACTGGGGTAATTTGACCTACTTGGGCTTGTTGTGCCAGGGTTCTGGGGCTGGCAATTTGCCTTCTGCACTGGGGTTAGACGGTTCATACCTGGCTTTCTGTGCCACTAGAATTCTGAGCCAGGACTAAGAGGCCTTGGTTGTTGATCTGTGCTATGGCCAAGAGCCTCCTATTGGCTTGCCCAGACACCATCTGCACTGGGCTGTTCTCTCCTTTTACCCAAGTGAGACAGATCTTTCCTAAAATCCTTCTAAATTATCTTAAGCTGGAAAATTATTTCACCCCTTTTTGTGGGTTCTGTCAATCCAAAATCTATTTAAAGGCCTGATTTAACATTTTTTTCCAAGGGAAGCTGGGGAGAGCTCAGGCAACTTCCTGACTTCTCTTTTCCATCTTGGCCCCACCTCCTCAATCATTCTTGAGAGCAATTTGTAACTACACTCAAAGGCCTGTAAAACCATTCATACTCTTTGACCTAGCAGTGCCTCTACTAAGTCTGTATCCAAAAAGAGATTAAGAAAAAATTGAAAAGAGATCATGAAAAAGGGAAAAGGACCCACATGTATGAAAATATTATAGGAGCTCTTTTTTTGTGGTGGCCAAGAATTGGAAGTTGAGGGGATGCCCATCAATTGGAACAGCTGAACAAATTATGGTATATGAATGTATTGTTGTTCTATAAGAAATGACGAACAGGTAGATTTCAGAGAAACCTGGGAAGACTTACATAAACTGATGCTGAGTGAAATAAGCAGAAAGAGAACATCACACTCTGACAGTGGCATTGTGTGATGACCAACTTTGATAAACTTATCTCTTCTCATCAAAAAATGATCAAAGACAATTCCAAAAGGTTCATGATGGAAAATGCTATCCACATCCAGAGAAAGAACTGTGAAGTCTGAATGCAGATTGAAGCATACTGTTTTCTTTTTTTCTTTCATATTGTTTTTCCCTTTTGTTCTGATTCTTCTTTCACAACATGACTAAAGTGGAAATATATTTAATATGGTTGTATATGTATCGCCTATATCAGACTGTTGTAGGAAGGAGGAGGGTAGTGTAATGGTAATGGTAATTTGAAGATCTTCCCTAACCTTAATAAGCCTAAGGGAATTTGAAGACCTTCCTTGCTTTGAAAATATACCCTGCCTTCTAATAAACATGGAGCCTGTGGTGGGAGGAGTTTGTTGAAGGGTGGAACAGAGCCCGCAGGAAGTGGGAGTCAGAGCCAGAGAGACAGTGGGAGAGAAAGGATGCTCAGGCAAGGAGTTAGGTTTGTGAGCAAATATTGAGCTTGTATTGGTTTGTGGGAAGGCTAAAGGATGTTGTGACTCTCTGTGTTGTTACAGCTTATTAACTTCTTTGTTGTTATGATCAAATCGGCTTACTGGTCTTGGGATTTGGTTTTCTGGTGTCTGAATAAATGTTTTACTTCTATCTTCTATATGGAGAGTCTGCTATATTTTATGATTGAACACCATGAGGGAATATTTATAGTCAAGGTCAGTGATGTAAATATTATGTTGGCACCACAAATGAAATGCATTGTTAATGTAGTCTTTCTATCTAAGGGACATGAAAGATCTTGGGACTGAATGTAATGGTAATGGGAATTTGAAGATCTTCCCTGCCCCTTAATAAGTCTTAAGGCAATTTGAAGACCTTCCCTGCTTTGAAGATATACCCTGCCTCTAACAGACTGAATGTAATCATATGGAGCCTGTGGTGGGAGGAATTTGCTTCAGGGTGGAACAGAGCCCATAGGAAGCTGGGAGTCAGAGCAGCTATATACGGTTGGGAGGAGAGAACACATCCAAGGGAGACAGTTAGGCTTGTGTGTCAATGTTGATTTGTGGGAAGGCTAAAGGATACTGTAGCTCTCTCTGCTGTTATGGCTTATTAACTTCTTTGCTACTATGATGGAATCAACTTACTGATTCTGGGATTGGGTTTTCTCGTGTCTGAATAAATGTTTTGTTTCTTTTTTCTGTATGGAGAGTCTGTTATATTATGCAATTGAGCACTATGTAGGCATATATGTGGTGACCATTGGCACTAAATATTGCATTGTTGCTGCAGGAACAGAGAGCTTAAAAATGTGGAACTCAATATCTTATAAAAGTGAACGTTGAAAACTAAAAATAAATACATAAGTAAAATGAAAAAATGAGGGGAAAGGACTTATATTTATTTATAGCAACTCCTTTCTGGTGGCAGGAAATTGTTCATTGGGAGGATGCTCATCAATCAGAGAATGGCCAAACAAATTGTGGTATGTAATTATGGTGGAATACTATTGTGCTAATAAGAAATGATGAGCAGGATGCTCTCAGAAAAACCTGGAAAGACTTACATGAGCTGATGCAAAGGGCAATGTGCTTTGTGCAAAGCAATAAATATGTCATTAGACTATTAGCTGTGACTGACTTAGCTGTTCTCAGCAATAACATTGATCTAAGAAAAATGAAGAGCTTATGATGAAAAATGTTATCCACCCCCAGACAAAAAACTGATAGTGTCTGAATACAGAGTGAAGCATACTTTTTAAACTTTCTTTATTTTTCTTGAGGCGTTTTTTTTTTTTTGGTCTGTGTTTTCTTTCACAACATGATTAATAAGGAAATGTTTTGCATGACTACACATATATAACCTGTATAGAATTGCTTGCCTTCTCAATGAGGGGAGTGGGAAGGGAGGAAGAAAGGGAATTTGCAACTCAAAAAAAAATGAGGGCCTGGTGTTGAATAAAATAGCTTGTTTTGTAAAGAAACGATTATTATAATGTCCTTGATAATTTGCCTTCAAAGTATAGCTGGGAAGGCCAAGGACAAAATTACACTAGAGAAACATGATGAGAGAGTATTTTGCCCGGCTGCTCACAGTTTTAAGCCCGTGTAAGAATATTAAGTCTAGACAGCTTAGAATTATTATAGCCAGTCAGTTAAAAGCATTATTAAATACTTAATATGTGTCAGACACTGTGCTAAGCTCAGGGGATACAATCCTCCCCTTTTCCCTCCTCTACCCCCCAAATAGCACATAAAACAGTCTCTCTTCTGTTCTTAGGAAGCTCGTATGCTATCAGGGAAGACAACATGCAAAAGTCATATACAAATGAGACATATACAGGATAAACTAGAAGTAATAACTAGCTTAATCACCCTCATCCTCTGACAGGAAAGAACCAAGATATGGAAGATGGAAGTGGATTTACTAACAACCTGCCAAAGACTTTTCATGAAGATATTTTGTTTTTTTTGCTTTTTGGAGGGCAGTTGGGGTTAAGTGACTTGCCCAAAGTCACACAGCTAGTAAGTGTGTCAAGTGTCTAAGGCCGGATTTGAACTCAAGACCTCTTGACTCCAGGGCTGGTGCTCTATTCACTGCACTACCTAGCTGCCCCCCTAAAGGTGTTTTCAGTATGCAAGGGAAAAGAAGAGAAAAACTATAAAGATGTCAGTGAAGTAGGGGAAAGATTGATTATGATTGTTGCTAATGTTTGCATTACTGTAAAACTACAACTTGAAAGAGGAATAGGAATAATTATACTTCGGAAGATGAAGCCAGAGTAGTATAATACTAGCATGTATTTCTATGGCACTTTACATATATTATCTCATTTGATCTCCGCAGTATCTCATCTAGAGAGATGCTATTATTATCTGTGTGAGACCAAGAGACAGCTAAATGACTCGGTAAGACTTGAGTTCAAATCCAGCCCCAGACACTTACTAGTTGTGTGACCCTTGGCAAGTCACTTAACATCTTTGCCTGCCTTGGAGACAGCTAGGTGGTTCAGTGGAGACAACACCGGCCTGGATTCAGGAAAACCTAAGCTCAAATCTAGACTCAGATATTTACAAGCTGTGTGAACTTGGGCAAGTCACTTAACCCCTGTTTGCCTTAATCCACTGAAGAAGAAAAAGGTGAACCATTCCAGCATCTTTCCCAAGAATAACCAGTATGGGGTCACAGAATTTAGGATGTGACTGAAAGACTAAACAATAAGAAACTGAGAAGAAGAGTGATTAAGTAACTTGTCACACATATAATAAATATCTGAAAGAGAATTCAAACTCAGGTTTTCCTGAGGAGAAATTCAGTGCCTTAACCACTATTCTACCTAGCTGTCTATAGTAGAAAAAAGACTGAATTAGAAATCAGGAGACCTGAATCTTCCAGGTTCTACCACATTCTGGCTGAGTGATCTTAGACAAGTCACATGCTATTTTTCTTGTCTATAAAATAGGCATACCATTCCGTGCCCTGTTGACCTTACAGAACTTTTGTGATAATTACATGAAAAATTATTTAGTAAGGTATGATCAGTACACTCATTCATTCAGTCGACAAATCTGCCTATCTATCATCTATCTATCCGCATATATATTGAGGGCTCATGGTGGGGCAAAGCACTGTGCAGCATACCATGGAGGATGCAAAGACAGTATTTTCTCGTAAGGAGCTTACACTGTAGTAGGGGAGATAGCCATGTAAACCAATTACTCTAAAATAGAATCTGGTAGCAATATAAGAGGATCCCAGAGTTTTATGAGGCTGCAGGGGAGGGAGAGATGACAACAACAGGAATAATAATGATAGCTATCATTTATATAGCATTCTAAAGATTTGTAAAATGCTTTAACAATATTATCTCATTTTATTCTCACAACTGCCCTGGGAAACGGGTGCTGTTATCCCCATTTTGCAGACAAGGAAACTGAGGCAAACAAAAGTTAAGTGACTTGCCCAGGATCACAAAGATAACATCTAGGACTAGATTTGAACTCAGGAACATCACATATTACTTTAAATTTTAGTTCAGTGCATCAGGTCATTGTTACTGAAGCACTATTAATGAGGTCTGTGGTAGAGAATGAGGGACAGAGAGGTCATTATTTACCAGGAATATCAAGGAAGGCTTCTTGGAGGACAGTTTGGGATTGGTTGGTTTTTTTGAAAGCTAAGCAGGAATTCACCAGAGAAAGGAAAGGACTGGCATTCTAGATATAGGAAATGTTACAAGCAAAGGGACAGAGGCAAGAATATTGGAATAAAGTTGGAGAGAAAAGGTAATGTCAGACTTGAATGCCAGTTTGGACATTACCTAGGCAAGAGTGAGCCAGTGAAGAGTTTAGAGTAAAAACAGATAGATTAAAAAAAAAGATCCATGTATGGACAATGTAAACAACAACTGTTAGAAGGTAGAGGAGAATGGACGCCTGCTAGGTGTCCAAGTTTAATTGTCCGAACACATGGTTAATTAGAGCCTATACCAGAGTCTTGGCAGTGGGAACAGAGAAGAGAAGAGTGGAAACTATCCCGAGGAAGTAGACTTGACAGGCCTTGGCAACTGATTAGATATGAATGGTGAAGGAATGAAGACTCAAAGATTAAGAATCAGGCTTTGAATTCTGCAGGCAGGGTGAGCAGTGGTGTCACAGGGAAATAATCAAGTCAGATGGAAGGGCAGGTTTAGGGAGAAATGCATTTGAAGTTTGATGGGCTGGACACATTCAGATAGAAATAGCTGTGATAGCAAGAAATGTGGCTCTGGAGACGAGTAGAAAGGCCGGGGTAAGGAGAAACAAATTTGAGAATTATCTAAAATAGAGGTGATAATTGGTTGTGAATAAGACTGTCAAGAAAGGAGTATAAAGAAGAAAGGAAAGATCCAATAAATTAATTAATCAGTAATCATCTATGAATTAAATTCAAATCAATAAGCATTTATTAAGTACCTGCTATGGGCCAAGCACTCTGTTGAGCACTAGGGACAAGTAGGTAAGGCACAAACAGTCTCATCCTTCAAGCGACTCATAAAGGGACAGGGGGAGGAAGGGTGGCCAACATGCAAACATGATTTTCTGGATTGGAAACATCATGAAACATAGCCCAGGTAGGTTCAACACAAGCTAGACACCAAAAAGAAAATACATTGTCGAAAGAACTACTAGATTGCACTAATTTGATTTATCACTCTAATAATTAAATTAACCTACTACTACCAAAAGCAGATATATGCTCAATACTGCAAACAAAATACATACGTAGAATAGAGTTAGACTCTGACAGTCTACAACTCCCTCAGGAAAGATGCTCTAAATGATTTATTGGTGCAAATAGAATACTGGGTGCTTAGCAGGAGAAACCTGATACAATTATTAGGACATTAGACAGCTAATTCAAAATTATAAACATAGCACAGGAAAACAATTCATTTTGTAAATAGAGCGACTCAATTGTTTCACTTTGCCATGGTTTAAATAACTAGATTAATCTATTTCTTTCTAAGGAAATAATATACTCAAACCTGCAAACAAGGTACTCAAATAGGATATTCTTAGATACTGACAATCTACCAAATCCCTCAGGAGAGTTCTGATGTTGTATCGTTGCAAATAACTATAATGTGGGAAATTTACAGGAGGAATCCACTATTATGATAAGGAAGTTAAATTGCTAACAAGAAATCATGAAAATAACCTAGGAAGAATATTTGGTGTAATGAGGTAATGGATAGTGGGGGCTCAGTCCTTGAAGCATGCCCAGTTGTCTCTGTCTGCTAGCCATCTGAGTGGAGGCTTGGTGAGTCTTTCTGGAAATGCATGATGGCTCCTAATGGAGGATCCTACCATGATTCAGAATATACTCAGGAATTTTATGACTGTGGTTTACTAAGTGATGAAAAGTCTTTTAATTGCCTGCTAAGCTGGAAATGAGCTAAGTTTTCTTGCATACAAAATACTCTGATGGAATAATTCTCTCTCTCTCTCTCTCTCTCTCTCTCTCTCTCTCTCTCTCTCTCTTCTCTCTCTGTCTCTCTTTCTCACTATCTCCCTGTCTCTCTGTCTCTCTCTTATCTCTGTCTCTCTTTCTTTCTCACTATCTCCCTGTCTCTCTGTTTCTGTATCTTTATTTCTGTCTTTCTCCCTCCCTCCCTCTTCTCTCTCTCTCTGAATCTCTCTGTCTGTCTATATCTGTCTCTCTTTCTCTCTCTCCTGTCTCTCTGTGTCTCTGTCTCTCTCTGTTTCTGTCTCTGTCTGTCTGTCTTTTTCTGTCATTGTCTGTGTGTGTGTGTCTCTCTTCTCTCTGTTTCTGTCTGTCTCTGCGTGTCTCTCTGTCCCTCCCTATCTCTCTGTCTCTGTCTCTGTCTCTCTCTCCAGATTGTTGTGAGACCTGGAATGCATGGTACAGCGAATTGTCTGTCTCTGTTTACTTTGACCATTTCCAACTCTAGGTGAATGAGTATTGCGGAGCAAATAGACCAGGCTATGGCCAGGTAAGCATGGAAAAGTTGGTAGAATCCCCAGAAGTCTGGTGACAAAAATCCATGATGTAGCATGCTCTGAAGATATCACCTAGGAATCTATTGTCAGTTGGGATAGTAGCTCCAATGATATAAGCACTAATTTTTCTACTGTTTGATACAAACCCAAAGAGCTAAGTCAAGAGTTCCTAACCTGGAGTCCCTCAACTCTAGGGAGCTGTAGAAAGATTTCAAGGTCCATGAATTTGGAGGAAAAAAAAGTTTATTTCCAGTAACTTTTGGTTCCCTTCTAATTTATATTCTATGCATTTAAGATCACATATCTTTGATAAGGTGTCCATAGGCTTCACTATACTCTCAAAAGGTTCCATGGTTTAATAAAGTTTAAGAACCTCTGTTCTACACCAACATATTTTGACCTCTCTCTCCACCATTTCTGATAGACACCTGTATAGCAATTTACATATTTGAATATAGTCTGAGTATTTGAATATACTTGATTTCCTTTTTAATCCTTTATATATATGTATGTGTGTGTATATATGTGTATATATATATATATGTGTGTGTGTGTGTGTGT
>CM053580.1:144279747-144295235 GCA_028627135.1 Pseudochirops cupreus | reverse complement strand
CTACTAGAAAGTTAGGGGGGCGATGGGGGAGGATATGAGAGAGCTGATGGTGGAAGGGGTATTCAGTAGGTTCTTGATATCTTGGGGTGGGGGTAGGGGAAAGACAGGGAGAGAATTTGTAACTCAAAATCTTGTGGAAATGAATGTTGAAAACTAAAAATAAATTTTAAAAAGTTTTTAAAAAAAAAAAAGGAAGAAGAAAACCAAATTACCAACATCAAAAATGACAAGGGTGGAGCCGTTGGGAGGGGAGGCATGGCCAGGACCATCCAGAAGCCAAACCTGGGCCCTGCCCTGCCCACCTCCAAGAAAGAAGATGGAACACAAACCTGAGCTCCTCTGATGTATGGACACTGACTACTGAGTTTCCCACATGGGTAGTTTGACATACTGTGTCATAGTAGTAGCGGGAAAGAATTGAATAAGCCATAAATGACCTCCCTTAAAAAAAATCCTCCAGACAACATAGATTTACAAGTGAATTCTACCAAACATACAAGCAACAATTAATTCCAACGCTACATAAACTTTTTGAAAAAAATAGGTAAAGGAGTCCTACTAAATTCCTTTTATGACACAGATAATGGTTGCTAACTAAACCAAGGAGAGAAAAAAATAGAGAAAAAAACTATAGACCAATTTCCTGAACGAACATTAATTAAAATTTTAGTAGCTCTTTTTCCTGTGGTAAAGAATTAGAAAATGAGGGGATGCTCAGCAATTGAGGAATGGCTGAACAAGTTGTGAATATGACTGGAATTGTAGTATATGATGAAATATAATTGCACCTAAATAAATGTCAAACAGGATGGAAACCTGGGAAGATTTAAAAGAACTGATGCAAAGTGAAGTGAACAGAACCAGGAGAACATTATTCACAGTAACAACAATATTGCAAGAATTATCAACTGTGAAATTTGTGAAAATTAGTAACTTAGCTAAACTTACCAAGATAATGATCCAAAACACCCAAAGACACATGATGAAAAATGCTATTCACCTCCAGAATGAGAAAAAATGAATTCTGAATACAGCTTGAAGCACACTTTTTTTACTTTGTTTATTTTTCTTGTTTTTTTTTTGTCTGTGCTTTTTTTTGCAGCATGGCTAATAGGGAAATATGTTTTGCATGAACTTGCCTGTATAATTAATATCAAATTGCTTGCCTTATATAGTAGGTGGAAGGTGTTGGAAAGAGGGAAGGAAAGAGTTTAGAACTCAAATTTTTAAAAAACAAATGCTAAAAAAAATTTCTCATGTAATTGGAAAATATTTAATGAAATAAAAATTTATTTTAAAAATCATTATTCTGGGATGGGGACCAGAGATATCACCAGATTGTAAAGGAGTTTGTGACACAAATGTAGTTTAGAATCCCCGATTTAATTCAACGTCTTTTTACATATAATAGAAAGTGACTTGCCCAAGACACAAGTTAGTAAACACTGGAGTAGGAATTTGAGCCTAAGTCTTTTGACTCCATACCGAAGGTATTTCCATTGTTCCAGGGTATCTCCCTGCTGTGTGAGGAAAAGGTGAATGAATAAACTGAGATTTAAGACCGTATCAAATGCTATGTGAGTGGTCAGAAACGTGCAAGAAGGTATGGAAAAATATTTTCTCTTCTCTTTACAGGTGATTGGAAGGGTGATGTGTTAATTGGAACTTTTAAATACATATGTGAGATGAAGACCGCATTATGTGAGAAAAGACTTGTATCCCCAAGGCTTACTGGTGTTAAAGATGCTTTAAGTGTCTTTTGCTCTTTGGCAGGCTGGGTGAAAGCATTCAGTTATCTGTTTTGGCTCATCGAAGCTGCCTTTGAAGGGCAACTAAGCGGTGCAAGGGATAGAGAGCTGGGCCTGGAGTCAAGAGGACCTGAATTCAAATCTGGTCTCAGACACCAGTTGTATGACCCTGGGCAAACCCTGTTTGCCTCATTAGGAAACTGATGATGGAACATCTGTAAAATGAGCAGGAGAAGGAAATGGCAAACCACTTTATTATCCTTGCCAAGTGAACCTCCAATGGGGTCACAAAAAGTTGGACACAATTGGATGACTAAACAGCACAGCAACAAAACAACAAAGCTGTTTTTGAGGGTTTAGAGGCCTAGAGGGAGACTTTGACTTCTGCCTGGGGGGAACAAGATAAGAGGCTGAGGCTAGTCATTCTGTTCTCCTCAGAAAAGGGACACTAGCATGGAATTAAATCCCTCTAAATGCTCCTTTTTCTTAAATGCAAGTTACTTTCCTGGTTTCCATCACCTAAAGAGAAAAAAGGTACCCTGAACTTATATCTAAAGGCTTGATTCCTTCCTACAAAATCCTAGCTATACAAAAGACTATCATAAATATTGTGTATTAAATAAAGCCATTTTCCCAAGCAGATAGCAAATAGGAATCAGAGAAGTTATACAGATTAGAATGTACCAAACAATACACAGAGTGACTAAGCTCATCCACTGGGAGTGAGATATCTGAGCTCAATTAAAGGAGAGACATCGATCTCACCCAAACGGAAATTCTCTGATGTCTCTGAGAAGGCAAGCTAAAAATCAGGGACACATTGAGGCCCTAGCTCCTCTACCTGTCTGCTGCTTCCCAAAGTCTTTCCTCTCTCTCTGGAAAAGGTCATGATGAGAATTTAGAACTTCATGTATTCTTTCTTGAAGCAGCAAAGAAGAAAGATCTGTCCTCTCCCAAGCTCTTGAACCAACTCCAGCCTCACATAGGCATCATCCTCTCTGCCAATGAAAAGAATTTTATAAAAATATTCTAGGCTTGAACTTGGAAAAGTAAATATCCCTCTGAAAATAATAATAATAATAATAGTAATATTGCTTTTGTAGAACTGACCAAGGCAATGACAAAGCGTGATTCCAGAGGACCAATGATGAAGCCCACTACCCACCTCCTGACAGAGAGGTGATGAACTCAAAGTGCCAATTGAGACATATGCTTTTTGAATATGGCCAAGGTGGGAATTTGGACATGGCCAAATAGGTAATGAAAGGGAGAGAAAATAAATGTTTATTAGTTGAAAAAATAAGATAAAATTAGTTTTAAATAAGGAATATTGTTTTGACATCTGAGTAGAGAATAAGTTGGAAAGAGTGAGGTAGTGAGACTGGTCAGGAAATTATTGCAATATTTGAGGGGATAAGGGCCTAAAGTAGAATGGTGGCCATGTAAATAGAAAGAAAATGATAGATTCAAAAGATGCTGTGGAGGTGAAATTAACAGCACTGGGCAATTGATTGGATATAGAGGCAGAAGAGGAGGAAGAATTTAGAGTTGAAATAAGATAACATAGAAATTAGAAATAAGACCAAATCTTCATGGGTGAGGCTTGAAAGGTAGACATCAAGAGGGCTCAGTTAGTACTCACTTGTTGCCAGGAGAAATCAAGGAAGGCTTCTGGCATGTTGGGGGGGACCCTCTGTTGTGAACTTCTGGAAGGACATGAATGAGAATCTCACAGGATAGGCAGGTATAGATGGGTTGCATTTCTGAATTAGTGGAGGAAACTTCCAAATCTATACAACCACAGGTCCCTTTGAGTATTTGAACGCGTGTAAAACCAAAAAACTGAAATATTTTTGAAATTATTCAAGTATAATGAGTCTTTGAAGCATCTTCAGCTAGTGAAGGCACTCAAGATGGAAACATATATCAATTCAATTTATTTCAACCAATATGTGTTAAGTAACAACTATTTTCAAAACTCTATCAATTAGAAATATAAAGATTTTTGCCCTTCTTGCAATCCAAAACTTGAATTACAAAAGGTACACAGTGTAGACAAAAGTAGGCAAGGTGTAAATCAAATATAATAGATGTTTAAGAGAGTGGTTCATTCAAAGAGCCAGGAGAAGATTCAGCATTTGTTCTTTCCAGAAGGAAAATGCCCTTGTCTCTAAACTAAAAACAATAATGTAAAATATTTGCATCAGTATTTTATTCATCACTCTTTGCTCCTCCCCAGAAAACTGAGCTCTTCTCAT
This sequence comes from Pseudochirops cupreus, assembly GCA_028627135.1. NCBI lineage: Eukaryota > Metazoa > Chordata > Mammalia > Diprotodontia > Pseudocheiridae > Pseudochirops > Pseudochirops cupreus. The sequence goes on along the minus strand of CM053580.1, from coordinate 144,291,229 downwards.
TGGAGTTGAATTAATGAGAACTATTCCCTAAAGTTCTCCCAACTTAAAGAGTTGAGTTTTCTCTTCATCTGCTTGCCTCATTAGCAGGGCATGTTGTGGAGTCATCTGTGTCACCATCTGGGTACCTAAGGCATCTCTGCCCTAATCTAAGTATGTGTCACTGCATAAAGAGGAAACACCCCAGAGGCTCCACCAAGTAAAGAGAAAATAATTTAGTCTCCTCCACAAACGAGGGATAACAGCAATGGCCAGCTGATCCTATGCAAAGGGCATTTTATTCAAGCTATAAATTAAGGAGAGGCAGCATGGATTAGAAAATCAGCCTCAGAGCAAAGAGGAAGTGGGTTCAAGTCCCTTCTTGGATACATACTGGTTTTGTGACCTTGGACAAGTCACTTAATTTCTAGTCAACTCTTTAGACTAAGATACAAGAAAGGACTACTTTCAAGTGGTAAACCAATTGGTATAGGTCCCATACCTATATAAATAAGTTAAATGAAGTCTGTCCCCAAAGTCAAAGCTTAGTTACCCATAGACAGGAGGAATACTAGTTGACAGCTAAAACACAGACAGATTCGCCATGGGAGCACTGCAGTAGACACTACGCATCTGGTTTTCTGAAACTTTATTATGTTAAGTAGGCAATCAAACCATCCACTAAAATGAAATATTAAAAATGTCTCGTTCTCTGAGACTTTTTGCCAATTTATTTCAATGAACAATTATTAAATATTTACTGTGTGCAAAGCACTATACTAGGCATTAAAGGGAAATAACCAAGTTTTGAATATTTATGGGTCCTACTCTTGAGGAGATATAGCACACATAAATAACTTGCTTACAAATCAATGCCACTGTGATATGCACTCCACCAATGGAGAACACAAGTCATTCATGCTTTCTCCTCCCATTCAGCCTATCCCATAGTGGGTGCTTAATAAATTTTAGCAGTAATCAATTTAGCAGATACTTAGCCCTTAGTAACTTAGGGCTAAGTACAGAAGGCGTGAGCTCTGTCTCCTGTTGCTGACATGGCAGGAGGGGGTTGGCTGAGATGGGAGGCCAGTGTGTGTATAAGAAGAGTTCTAGAGACAGAGAGACAGAATTGGGAATTTTCCTGCTGGTGGAGGAAGCAGGATTGTCCCAGCATCTGGGAGCTGGGCCTGCTGGACTGAGAACTGAGTTGGAGTTTTCTGTGAGACCAGAATCTGGTGAAGGCCACCTGGAAGGATGAGAGGGCTGCCTGGAAGGCCAAGATTTCTCCTGGGTCCTAGGGCCAGCTGAACTGCTGGAGGACTGAAGAAGCATGACCAGGATAAGACTTTATTTGTTTGTGGATAGGTTGATCCTTGAGTTCCCAGCAACAGAAGTGGTGACGGTTTTGAGATGTGCTGGACCCTGTGAACTTCAGTGTGTACCAGGGACTGCCTAGAGGACTGGACAAGGACCTCGGAGCTGTCTACCTCTAAGGACTGGACGAGAACCTGAGAGCTGTCTGTCCCTGAATCCAGGTGACTGTTTGGTGGATTTAGGTAGGAGCTTGGACCATGGAAGGAGATCCAGGGAATCTTAGAGACCACCCTAAGTCAAGATGAAGAAAAGACCTTCCCTTGGACGCATGATGAAATTGAAGACACAGAGGGGTGGAGGGTTTGTGTAATTTTCTAATGATTGTATTTAGTGATTGATTGCTAGATAAGTGACTGATTAAGCTCATCTATAATTGCCCCATGAGTGGAAGATTGATTATTGTATTGTGAATTGATTAAATGATTAAGTATTGATTATTGTATTGTGAATTGATTGAATGTTTGCATTGATTTGTAATGGAATAAATGGAGTGTTCACTATACTGTGTAATCCAACCCTTTAAAGCTATTCATAGTAGCATTCTTTTGGGAATCTGCTAGAGCATGATGTTACATAAATAAATGCTCATTAACTTGACTTTGATACACACTGGCTATGGGACTCTGGACAAATCACAACCTATTGGCACTCTAGATAATTCTTTCTAAGAATATGCTTTAGAAAAAATGTTTACCTACATTGGTATAGGAAGTTTACTCATCTGGGAACTCTACCAATGAAATCCTAGATCCAGTCTCTATTCTATTCCTTAAGAATCTCTGTCTTGGAGGTTTTCCTTCCACTGATCTTTTAATATTTTCTGGAGAGAAGTGCAGTTCTTTGGCTAATTATTCCTTACTCCGGCTATATGACTAGCCAACCTTATTTTATGATGATGAATAATTATCATAACTGACAGTCATATAATATTTTGAGGTTTGCAAAGCACTTCACAGACATTATCTCACTTAAGTCCAAACTGTCTCTGTGAAATTGTCACCATAGATATTAATCATCCTCATTTTAAAAAAATTTATTTTATTTTTAATTTATAGAATAAAACAAGAATTTCCATAACATAGTATAATAAAAAAAGATTGCACATGAAACTGCAAATGTATTATGTACAACTTGCTATTCATTTTAAATATATAATAAAATTATCAAGTAAATTTATTTTTCCTCCTTTTTTTCTTCCTCTCCCCCTGCCCCACCCTAGAGATAGCTACCATTAGACATAAATAGGTATGTGTGTGCGAGTGTGTGTGTGTGTGTGTGTGTGTGTGTGTGTGTGTGTGTGTGTGTAAGTTATTCTAACATACTTCAGTTTATCAGTTCTTTCTCTGGATGCAGATATTGTCTCTCTCAATATGTCTTTTATCTTGAATTTGTGTATTTATAATAGTCAAAATAACTTAGTTGCTGAAAGTCATTCCTAAAAGAATATTGCTGTTACTGTATAAAATGTTAATTTGTTTCTGCTTACTTTGAAATTCATCTTCATTGTATGCAAGAGACTGAAGCCCAGAGAAGTTAATTGAATTGCTCTTGGTGGAGAAATTGAGTGTCAAAGAAATTAAGTGATTGTAATAGCAAGCAAAGTAGTACTTTGCTGCTTGTTTCAGCTATTCTAGAGCCTTTGAAACTTGCCTTTGATTCTATCAAAACTCTTTATTTGAAACAGTATACACTGTGTTGTCCTTAACAGGTCTAAGGGAGTTTGGAGAACTTCCCTATTCTTAGTAGGCCTAAGGTCATCACATGGAGACCACGATGGGAGGAGCTTGCCAAAGGAGTGGAACAAGAAGGAGCAGAGCAGAGAAAAGCTGGAGCAGAGCAGGAACCAAGCAGAAGTTAGAGGTTAAATGCTTGCAGTTTTGGTACTCTGTTAATCTGTATTACTTTCTGAGACCTAAGAGAGAGAATGTTTGTGATGTTGGCTCTCTGTCTGTTCTGTTTGTATTGAGGTTGCTTTGTCAGAACAAAGCATTCCATCTATTGAAATGAGACTTTACTTGTTGTTACAGAAGTCCTGAAAAAAAAACTTATTGTTCTTATAGAAATCCTGGGACGTTGCTTTTGATTTGTTTGATTTCTCAGACAGAAGCCTTGTCTGTTGATTTGTGCTACTTAGTCAGACAGAATATATGAATTGAGATGAGAGTGCTGGCAATGTGTGTAATTATTGTTGTAGCTCTATTAAGTTTAATGTGTGTAAATATTGTCATAGCCCTGTTAAGCTTTGTTTTCCTAGAAACAGAAGCTGTGAAGAGCTTGGAGTGGAGCTGTCCCTGTAAGTTGAGATATAGAACTGGAGCAGAGAGCTGCCTCCAAGTGAGTCCAGGCAAGAACTGGGAGAGGTACCTACCTGTGAATCCAGGCAAGAGCTGGGATCAGTGAGTCTGTGAAAAAGGAGCTATGGGGTTTGCAAGCCAGCCTCAAGTTAAGATGAAAGAAGACTTTACTTGGGCACTCTGTATTGACTGATGAAATTGTGAGTTACTGAATGATATGTTTTGTTTAAGACTATGTGGTCACCTTAGTAATAAGTTGTTATGTTATATTGTTGTGAATGTTGTGCTTTAGTTTTTTGGAATGTTTTCCTTTAATTTATTGCTGAATAAATAGAATTCACTATACTATGTTATTAGATCCTTAAAGTTATTCACAGCAGCAGTCCTCAGGAGAGATGTTCATAATTTGCTTTATAGTGACTTATAAAGTATATGACTATGAACAAGTATTAGTGGTGGGATTTGAACCCAGATATTCTTGACTTTAAATTCCATACTCTATCCACTACACTATGTCTCACTTGGTATTTATTATAAAAGGGTCATTAAACAAAGTTATATTTTGTGGTTCTATCAAGTAATTTTATAATATTCATATATATATATAAATGTATGTGTATATATATATATATATATATATATATATATATACATACATACATACATACATATACACATAACTACACACACATATATAAATGAGTCATCTGGTTAAATATGAACCTTTAAAGATGCATTTTGTCCCACAAAGTCAAAAGCTTTATTGTAATCTAGAAACAATAAACAGAATAGGTTCTTGTAATCTCTGTACCTGTTAGTCAATTGTGAGACTAGGAAGATATAGTCAAGTGTAGGAAATCATCTGCAAAGGCCTGCCTTCTCCCTTTCCATTTTTCATCAAGGATACCTTGATGAAACACCTACATACAACATTCTCAATATGGATTTCATCAAAATGAAAAAGTAAGTAAATGAGTCAGTAGCAGTTGAAATCTTTCTTCTTGGTTAATTTTTTTATTTTGGTAACATCATATCTGATCTTTAAAACATTTCATTTCTTTGAGATATCTTGAGGCTGCAGAGCAGCAAAGAGAGAAGCCATTTACTTCTGATATTTTAGTAGGAGACAATCTCAATAGAGGAATTAGATTAAAGATCTCAGAAGAGACTAAGAAAACCCATTTCAAGATTTGATCTGATAAGCATGTTGTATACATCATAAAAGGATTGGACCTGTGATTTCATTGGTAAAAGGAACTCTTGGGTAAGAAAAATCTCCTTCCAATACAGGTTAACACCTCTTCACCTTATCGAGAGTTGCCTCAAACACTGAAGGGATAAGTGACTTCTCTAAGGTTACACAGTCAATATATGCCTGAGTCAGGACATTAACTTAAGTATTTCTGGACAGTCAATAAGGCTTCATTATTCCCTAATTCTAAGGTCAGCCCTTTATCCACTTCTCCAAGCATGTATGTTTACTCTAGTCACAAGAAAAGAACATCTTTTGGGAGGGAAAGAGTTACTAACACTTGAAAATTACAGTCAGCCAAGTCAGCATTCCTTAAAGTCTTCCACATACTCATCTTCCTAGCTCTAAAACAGTATTAACAGCTATTTAGTTCATCTAGCTGAGCTTTCCAAAACATTATTTTAAATCATAAACTATAGTCATTTAATGCATTACAGGGCTCTCATCTCTTTCACTAAAATTTCTGCCTGGTAACACTCCTGTATAAATAACAATTGGGATTGCAGCCAGGGTCTCTATGACAAAAAGATAAAGAAAAAACTCAGGCTTTAATATATATAAATAGCAGTAGTTTTGTCAAGAGCCAAAATGGTTACCCTTTGGAGCTGGAAGCTTTCTCTCCATGGGTGGAATAATCTCCCTCTCTCAAGGAAATCAATGACCTGCTGCCTCAGAACACCCCCTATCTTTCTCCCTAAGACCTGTCTTCATTTAATAATCCAGTTGATAATGGTGGTTCACTATTCTAGGAAAACTACTTGCATCTATTTCTTTTTTTTAAGCTTTGTGGATGTATCTTATTTTTACATTACAAACATTTATAGATTTCCTCCACTTTATGACCATTCTCTTATGACGAAGTAAAACAGTTAAGAAAATTAATAATATAGTGACCTCATCTGAAAGTGCCTGCAATGTGTTACACCTATAGCATATGCTTATTTTTAAAAATCCAAACGAAACCAATTACTATTTTTTTCTCCCTTCTGACATTTATCTGATTTTTTAAAAATAAAGAAAAAGGATTTTGCATAGTCAAGTAAAAGAAATTCCTTCAATGACTGTATAAATATATATATATATATATATATATATATATATATATACATATATGTCTTATTTTGCATCCTAAATATGTCACATTTCTATAATGAATGGCATGCTTCATCATTAATCCTCTGGAATAATGGTAGTCATATTGATCATAATTCTTACAGCTTTAAAAGCTGTTTGTTTTTATAGCATTGCCATTACTGTGTATAATTTGTTCTCCTGGGACTGCTTATTTCATTCTTCATTAGCTTATGAGAGTCTTCAAAATTGTTTATTTTTATGATTTTGCTATTCTAATATAGTGTTTTTCTGATTCTGCATATATCCTTCTGTATCAGTTCACATACATCTTTCCATATATCTTTGAAATCATCTTTTTCATATTCCATGTAGCATAATAATACTGCATCACATTTCTATACCATATAAGCTTAATTATTCAGTTATTCCTCTATTGTTGGACATCTTCTTAGTTTCTAATTTGGGGGGTAGTGTTTCCCCCCTACAAAAAGAACTGCTATAATGTACATAAAAACTTTGGCCTCTTTCTTTGGTCTCTTTTGAGCATAGGTGTAGTAGTGCTATGTCTGGGTCAAAGGGTGAGCACTATTTAGTAAATTCTTGAATATGATTCCAAATTGCTTTCCAGAATGATTGTCCCATTCATGGATCAACCAACAATGTATCAATTTGTCTATTTTCTCATAGCCACTCCATATGTATCATTTTCCTTGTTTTGTCATCTTTCCCACTCTGATGTGCGTGAGTAGAATCTCAGAATTGCTTAATTTACTTCTTTATTTAGTAGTGAATTATCCTTAGACCTTTTATCATTTAGGGAATGGCTCTTTTTCTTACAAATTTGAACCAATTCTTTTTACACTTTGGAAATGAGACTAATAACAGAGAAAATTGCTGCAGTGATTTTTCCCAATTGCTTCCTTTTTAATCTTAACTTTATACTGTTTTTATTTTTAAAAAAAACTTTAAAATTTTATGCAATCAAAATTACTTATTTCTTTCTTCTGTGATTCTCTCCATTCCTTGTTTAGTCACGAACTTTTCTCCTATGTATAAACGGGATAGGTATTTTTTCCCACGCTTCTCTCATTTTTGGTTATATGACCATGATGTGTAGATACAGCTCTGATCAGTGTCTACAGGGTCTTCTTGTCACAAATGGTCATAAATAAGGGGAAGTAGATCCAGAAATGACACCACAACCCAAGCTAAGTTGAAAGATCTTCAAAACATAAGTAAAATTTCTACATTTTGCAACATCATTGCCTCAAAAGAGTTCAATGTACTTCCAGATAATCAATGAAGTGCTTATTTTTAAAGTAAAATTGCACCATTCTCTATATATCTCATAGTTTTATAAATAGGGCCCAGAGTTTGCACTAAGTATGCCTCTCCAGAGACTCCAGACCACTGTTCTTGGATTGGGTACAAGGACATGTTCCAAACATCAGAGCCAATTTGTCAGGGATGACAGAGTTTTCAAACAGGGGACATGTGTAACAGTGCATGTGCCAGGTCCTGCTATGCATAAAATCCATAGTTCTGATTTTTTTTTGCTCTTTATAATCTTGCAAAAAACCAGTCATTCCAAATTTGCTTAATCCAATAGATTGTACTGAATAGAGAAAATTCACTATTCAATAGAAAAAGATCCCTTGTGCAGAACAGCTTGCATGACAGCATAGTAACCTCCAAACATACAAAGAGTCATTGCCTTTGACTGCTACTATTACAGTTTTTGTGGTCTCTATCAGACTGAATACGAGAGTTACTGTTTGCCTATAAATGATCTGTATTGATCATCTCTACCTTTGGTAGGGAAAGAGTTTGGTTCCCCAGACAAATAGACTTTGTTATATATAAGGGATGTAAAATCAAGAGATATCAATATGAAAATCCATTTTTAAAAATAAAAATATATATTCTTGCAATGATTTATATAAATGGAAAAGTAGGTATTTCACAGCCCTCAAGAAATGAAGAATCATCCCCATGACACAGTGAGGTATTTGAGCAGGACGTGATGCCAGATAAGCTTATAGTATTGCTTAATTAATATTCAATGAATTGAAATGAATTAAACTGAACCAAATCAGTCTATACCACTGTTTTTAGTTTTGTGTTCCAATCTCAGCTTTCCACTGAATTTTAAATTTTTTAGCCTACAGGACCATGTTAGACTTGGTTCAGGGGCACGAAAGGAAGCAAAACATAAGATGGGTATTGTGATTCATTAATTTTGGTAGATATTTCATTTTATTCCTTGTGATTAGGCTAGATTTTTTTCTCACTTCTTTTAAACAAGTTTTAATGGCACTGTTAAAACTGATTTGTGTAGTCAATGAATTCTACTTTCCTGAGTAAATATTTAGTTTTTGAGGAGCCAACATGTTATAACATTTTAAAAGAAATTTATAAGGGTTTTAGTAGATACTGTTCAAGTCTATTATGTCATAAAACCTACCAGATTATTGAACTGTCCTACAAAGGCAATTACTGTTTATTTGCCCCTCTTAGAAGAAAGCATAAGCACCTTCTGGCATTTGCCTACCTCAGAAAATCTACATTTTTAAAAAAAATGGAAAACCTTATTTGAGTGTCAATAAAGCAGCAGGGGCTTGTACAGTAAGACCTTCTTCCTTATTGCCAACATGCTTTCCAAAGCCTCCTTCTTATTTATATCAACATTCTGGAATTTAGATTAGGCAGGGAGAGGATTGGAAGCTAATGCATTTACCTGCCCTTACCTTCTGTTCACTCTCTAAAGCCATCCATTTACAATTTCCCAGAGATTCAACAACTCCTGGGAGAGATTTAAAGCTTAGCGTTTGTGAAGCCATTGAATGAATTTAGTAAGAAGCCAGCTGTAGCAGAGGATTGGATTTCATGGTGCTGCAAATGAAAATCTGTGATGGTGAATCAAGATGCACTACATGTAGAAGGAACTTGCCCCCTTAAGGCAGTAGGTCTTAATCTTTTTGTATCATGGGCTCCTCTGGCTGTCTTGTGAAACCTATGGGCCCCTTCTCAGAACCATGTTTTTATTTAAATATATACAATAATATGTATAGGATTACAAAGGAAACTGATTATATTGAAATACAATTAGGGAAAACACACACACACACACACACACACACACACACACACACACACACACACAAGTTCATGGACCTGGATCAACAACTTCTTTCCTAAGACATAAATTCATTATTAAATAAGGCCTGGAGTCAGGAAGACCTAAGTTCAAATTTGGTATTCCACACTAGCTGCGTGACCCTAGGCAAGTCTCTTAACCCTGTTTGCCTCAGTCTCCTCATCTGTAAAATGAACTGGAAAAGGAAATGACAAATTACTTCAGTATTTTTGCCATGAAAATTTCAAATGGAGTTATGAAGAGTCATATATGACTGAAACAACCAAACGACAACAACATAAACAAAGTACATACACTGGGAAATCTTTTTCTCTTTGACATCAAAAACATTGTAATTAGGGGCGGCTGGGTGGTGCAGTGAATAGAGTGCTGGCCCTGGAATCAGGAGGACCTGAGTTCAAATCCAGCCTCAAACACCTAACACTGATTCGCCATGTGACCTTGGGCAAGACACTTAACCACAATTACCCTGCCTTCCCCCCTCCAAAAAGCAAACCAAAAAGAAACAAAAACAAAACAAAACAAAACAAAAAAAAACCATTCCGGTTAGAATCAGTTTTCCTCTAACTGTCACTCATCTTTAAATACAATTTGTCAGTTTGCAAATTTCTTTCCTCTCAAAAAATATGCAAGGTAGTCAAGAGCAATAGTCTTACCAGTTCTGGCCCTCAGTTTCCTCATCTGTAAAATGAAAATATTTTTTACATAGATCCTTTCTGGGTCTAGTTCTATGATCCTATTACACAATATTTTGTCTTCAGGTTCTTACCAGGTAGAAATAAATTACTTTATCTGTTTAGAGCAATATAAAGCAAATTGGAACAATTTATATTTATAAATTTATATATATTTATTATTATTTATATATTATAAATTTATTTATAAATTATTCTTCATGATTTCTTAATGAAATTCTAACCTAAAATAGATCTATAACATAAGATTATTATTTCAATATTGCTTTAATTTATAATATGATTTTTAATGAATCTCTGTGCTGATTGAATAGATAAACTTGAAAATCATTTCTTTTCTGTATTTATTGTAAGAACTACTGACACATTTTTACACCTCCTTTGAAATGTGCTATCTAATTTCTTCATAGTAATATTCGGTTCTTCCTGTTGAGTGTCTAATATTCTAGGTACTTGCAATAATACAATATGAAGCAGTAATCTCTTTGGGCCGTTGGGGGTGATGTTAGTGCCTGTGTACTGCTTAGGGATATCATTTATGTTGTTGTTCGGTCGTTTTTCAGTTGTGTCTAACTCTGTGACCCCATTTGGGGTTTTCTGGACATAGATACTGGAGTAGTTTGCCATTTCCATATCTACCTCATTTTACAGATGAGGAAACTGAGGCAAACAGGGGTAAGTAACTTGCCTTAGAGTGACACACAGTTAATAAGTGTTTGAGCTCACATTTTACTCAGGAATATAAGGCTTCCTGATTCTAGGCCCACCTAACTGTCCAATCTTGTTTGTAGTTTCTAGTGTATCACTGCTCTGGGTAGAAATAGCCCAGTAATTTAAAGTAACAGTAAAAAATTTATGCAAACTACAGCTTCCTAAGACAATATGTTCTGTCTAATTTATGTACATAATTTATTAGCTTTATATCCCCCTACTTGCAGTGTTGGGTTTCTACAATCCAGCATTGCATTATTTCAGCTATTGGCTTCAATCCAACATCAAGAGAAACATTCTGTTGGGACTTGGTGCAATTCGAGAGTATAACGAAATTCTATTTAAGCAATCTTGCTTTATTAGTTGGAAATAGATTCATTTAACTTGGAGATTCTTAACCTTTTTCTGTTTCATGGATATCTTTGGAAGTCTAGTAAAGCCTTGTAATGGCATGCACCAGCAGATTCCCAAAAGAATGCTACTGTGAACAGCTTTTAGAGTTCGGATTACACAATATAGTGAACACTCTGTTTATTCCATTACAAATCAAGGCAAACATTCACAATATATCACAATATAATATTCACAACATTACATCTTATCACAGAAAATGGCCACACAGTTTTCACTACAGTGGCCACAATATTTAGAACAAGGAACAAAAGAATAATCAAACTTCTACTCATGGGGCAACTCAATACTTAATCATTTAATCAATTTACAATAGAATAATCAAACTTACACTCATGGGGCAACCATTAACTTAATCAGTCACTATTCTAGATTCACAATTACTAAATATCATTAATCACAAATACAGTCATTAGAAAACCACACAAACCCTCCACCCCTCGGTGTCCAGAAAACTTCAATTTCATCCAAGGGAAAGCCTTTTCTTCATCTTGACTCTGGGTGGTCTCTCTGATTCCCTGGATCCCCTTCCATGGTC